>OY735219.1:9937601-10170101 GCA_963457665.1 Thysanoteuthis rhombus | reverse complement strand
AAATTCTAATGCATCATCCCTATTGTTACCAATCCCCCAGCGTATACACGAACATATTATTAATACACCTACAGTTGTATCCAATTATTGATATCCAACTAGTAAGGTCATGTATGCATGTATACACCTATGGGCAATTTAACAGATAAACATTTATATGCAAGGACTCTATATCACCTCACTAAGTACCTAGATAGCTTTACACTAGACCATGACCTAGATTCCCAATAGCCATGACAACCAATTTTAAGCAGGCCCACCTCCCTTGACCATTACAGCAAACTGATTACCCATAACTGCTGCCACTACTGCCAAAAAAATCCATCATGGATTCATTTGCGTACAAAAAAAAAACAGTCAGGACTCACCACTATAGCCGACTATTAATTTTCTTTTTTGCTTTCAAAGCAAAACATTTTATGCTAAATATGTTTTCTATGGAAACCTAATCTTTTAACCACTAAAAGGTACATGTATTCGACTGAAGAAAGGAACCCTTCCCGAAACTTGTGTAGCATACTAATTAATTCATTTGTCAGTTGATTAACTAATAAAGTCTCCATATACTTTCAGTCCTAAGTTTGTCTCATTCCCAATAGTTCCCATATATATATATATATATATATATATATATATATATATATATATATATATATATATATATATATATATATATATATATATATATGTATGTGTGCGTGTGTGTGTGTGTGTGTGTGTGTGTGTATAAGAACTCTTCTGAAATGTGGACTGGTGTGTGTGTGTAGTCGCAAAAGAATTACTTAGAAGAAGACTGTGGCGCCATTTGCCCAAAGTAGACGGATTTTTCGTTAATATTAGATGGCTGAATATATTCCGGACAGACTCTCTACGTTTGTACAATTAAGAGCTTGTAAAAGTGTTAATATTAGTCGATATCTGCAGCTGGGACATTTTCAAACACTGCTCTTCATTACAAAAACCAGCTTCTCATCGAGTGTTAATCTGGCGCAATACATTATTCATACCTCTACCATAAGTCCCTTCGCCAGAATAAACCTAGCTTATAGTCAGGTGTAAAAATGGAAATTGTCCGTTCTACAAAACGAGAAACGAAGCATTTTTGAGTAGATTTTCTTTAACACTTGATACAACATAATTCGAGATTTCTGATTCTAAATCTGATGTATGAATTTCTCCATTTTTGTCATTATAACTGGACTGCGATTGAGAGAGACATGAAATTTTTCGTGTGTGAGTGTGAGTTACGCGTCGTTTAAGGTGTCAACCTCTTGCCTAAACATATATATTTTTTTTAATCACCGTAATTAGAGGATGCATTGAAAGAGTTGGAAAACAACATTTCAATTTGTTTTCTTTCAAATAAATCCTTTTCGACTGACATTCATCAGAAGATGACCCGTCAGAAAATATTTAAGTGTAACTGTGTGGAAATAATTTTCTGACGGGTCAACCTCTGACGTATGTCAGTCGTAAGAAGCCAAAAAGGATCTCTTCTTTTTCTTGAAAACAAATTCAAAACTTTCTATACACCCTCTAATTACGGCAATTTTAAAATCTTATACCACTAAAAGACTTTCCTGTATTTTTTCATTTGTTTGTTTGTTGTTTGTTGTTTGTTTTATTTTTATTTTATTTTATTTATTTATTTATTTTTTTTTTTTTTGAGGGGGTGCTCGTTTTTAATTGCACCCTGAAGATAAGAACAAATTAGCCTTCTCACATTTTTTATTTCACATTCATGCACCAGCTCATTAGGTTGGGCCTCGTGGCCCCACCTGGCACGGCCAAGGTCGGGCAGAGCTGGTAATAGACCCAGGCCAGATAGGAAAAGTAGGCACTATTTCAAACTGCTCATCAAATATTTTTGTTATCGTTGCTAAATACATGATTTATATATGGGTAAATTCTTCTACTTATAGTGTATATCATTTACTTACAAGTAATAGAACAGTATGAAAAAAACTATGATTGATATGTAAAACTTCTTCTTTCTGCCTGCACAGCGATTATATAATCGACTAGTCAATCGCTATAAACTATATAGGATGGGATTGATGATATCTGAGGGGTTTCAGATTTGGCAACACTAATCCATGTTGTGCACATGTAAAATCTTCGATTCCTGCACTCATGATTAGGTGAGACGTGAGATTGTTTTCTCGCTTGAATTACTGGATTGAGATTTTATTTTTATACATCTGTCCGAGGTCAAACCCGACCAAAAGGCCATCTTTCCAATACTTATTTTTTTATCGATTTCATGACGATGGTACATACTTGAATATTTTCCATCGAAGTCAGGAGTGATTGTGCGAGTTTTTCTGAAAGCAAGCATTCCGAATTCTCATTTTTAGACGCGCCCAACGCTAAGACGCTTCTTGGTCGGTCGGTCGGTCGGTCGGTCAGTTCAGTTTACGTAAACAACAAAAAGAGGAAGGAAGAGAATGGATGACGTCATTTAAAAAACATCCCACCTGATCAATAGATGACGTATCCAGCGTTTGTTTTTTTTTACAGTGTTGCCAAGCGTCATTCGTTATCCTTTGCTAAAACTGTCTTCGAAATAGCTAAAATCGGCTAAACTTTTCGATTTCCAGCTAACTTTACTGCTAAAAATGTTATATATCCTTGTTTGAAGCCCACTTATCGAATAAGATAAACATACACCAAGATTCCAGAACAAATTAATGAATGTTTCCTCCTCCCCCTCCTCCTGCTTGCACTACCACAGCTAGTATAGCTACAACTACTTCGTTTAGAATCTCTTTCAAATCGGTAATCATAGATATGGACGTATGGATGGTAGACGCATCGTTGAACTTATGGTTCTTGTTGAAAAAAAAAAGAACGTAACATGGAAGATATTTTCTGAGCTTAGGTCGGGTTTCGCACAGGGTTGAACGAGGTTATCGGCAATGCAGGCAATTGAGGGAATATCAAAAAACATCATTTCGTTGCACAAAACGACTCGTGCCAAACCAAACCGTCTCGTGATGAACATCTTCTGGCAGTATGCCGTGTTGGGGTGATCAATAAAAAAAATTGGAAACATGTGTGATGAACGAATAAATTACTCCTATCACTAATAGAAAAAAAAACAAAAAACACCTGGACATAAAGTAAGGTACCAGTTTAGCAAAAACCGACATTGTTCATCGACCCCTCACAAAAACATAGGGGTTGAAAACCAAGAAAACGTTAATTTCTTGATATAACCAGGAGTAAATGTTCAAACTGTCAGCCCTTTCGTTCTTTACATGCATACTTATTGTATTGGTATGAATCCGACAGCATGAGAGTGAAATGACAATATCAAAAGTTTTGCAGCACAAATGATTTTTTTTATTTCGCCGTTTCAAGTAACTTGGCTTTATCAAGAAAAGTGGCGGTTATTCAAGAAAAAGGTGTATTTATAAGTGATATGTGATTCGTGGTCGGCATAAATGGTAGTTAATTAAGTGGATGGTTGAGCAGGGATATGTTTCCAGTCCCAAACGTAAATATTCTTCCTAGAGAGCCAAGTTGAAAAAAAGCGCCCCCAAAAAGCGGATCATTTGTACAGCGAGCTGTCTGATATTCTCATTTCACTACATACATGGTCAACCAGCCAGACAAGCTTGAAAACTGAAGATACCTATGCTGATAGTTTCAGTAGCAGTTTTGGTTGACGGTTTCTTATTTTTCATTTTTTTTTTTAACTGTCTATTACACATGCACTTAATCTCATAATTCAGACTATCACTTGGCAAAGTGCTGCCCGTGAGCTCAATCCTGTCCGTAAGAAGTGAAAAAAAAAAAAACACACACGCACACACAATTCGAAGCTCAATTGAGGAAAATTGAAGAAGGAATATTTTGTAGCGCCATTCTTCCAAGTTGAGATGACCTGCCTTGAAAATCAGCATTCCAAACCTTGGTTTCTAAACAGGAAACAGGTCACATCTACAAATATATTCCACCATTCAGGAGTATGTATTTATTTACAGATACATAGGATAAGATATAAAGCGAGTAAAAATATTTCTGCACGTATTTGTGATTGTACCTCGCTTTCTGCTTGAGAGTTTTGTTTTTTGTCTTTTTACAAAAGTTCTTTTCTGTTTAATGTATAATAATCATATTTTTATTTTCATTTTTATCAAAGCTGTTCGGCTTTAGCTTCTATCATTCCTAGATCTTTAGATATCTATTTATTCCAATTGTTGACTATTCTTTGTGAGATGAGGTCCCTTCTTGAATTTTTTTCTGCAATGTTCTTTATATGTATATATATTTTTTTTCTTTATTCATTACAAAGAATGGTTTGGTTGGGATATTGTCAATGCCTTTTAGTATTTTAAATGTGTGTATCATGTCTTGTCTTGGTCTCCTTTCTTCTAATCTGGCTAGTTTTAATTTTTTCAAGTCTTTCTTCGTAGATGGATAGATATCGTATCTTGTGGTATATCAGTCGTTTTTTTGTTTTTTTATTTTGTAAGTTCTGTCTCAGGAGGCGAACATTTTATCTGTTATTCACTAACATTACTATGCAATGCATATGATGTAGACAGCCAGCCACCGTGAGGTGTTAATATAGATTCGAATAGATAAGAGCATTAAAATAATCCCATAGTGCGGAGGGCTATGGAAATTAGGGAAATTAGAGGGTTGGTTCTTTTTTTGTTTTGTTTTGTTCTTTGTTGTTTTTGTTTGTTTATTGTTTTTGTTTGTTTGGGTTTTTTTTGTTTTGTTTTTTTCAAGAATATACCTGCAAAAATTGAGGTACATTTTATACGTCGCGCAGAGATAGAAAGATAGGTACAAAGTGAGATCGATAGAATATAGATAAGTATAGGTAGATTTGTATATGTTGATGTTTACTAATCTCAGCAATGTGTGATATGAGGCCGAATTTGAGGGAATGAGGCGAAGAAGTTGGGGTTACGTCAATCTTCCAAGTGGGCAGGGCCTACCTAAAAAAACAGCATTCAACATCCTGGCTTTTACCTGGGCTCGAATACTGAATAGCACCGGTGGGGGAACCCAAAGGAAAAATTGTTTTACCCTTTCTATATTGATTTTGAGTTGCATGGAAGCCGCAATGTTGCCAATCTAGCGCTTTTCGCGCTATATTCGCTGCGTTTCTTGTGTTGGCAGTGTAAACAAGTGCCGAATTAACGTGGGTTACTTTAACATTCTAAGCATTATTTGCCGTGTTTTTGACAATTCTTAGCATATTTTTGGAGTGTTTTGGGCAATTTTGGACGGGATTTCTTTTGCTATTTTTTCAAAAATTGGCGCCTTCCAGCGCTTTTTAGCAATTAAACTAGCCTGAAAGTATCTTTGCCAAAACTGAGTGATCGAGCGCTAAACGGCACGGAGAATGGACTTGGCGAACCGAGTTTGAACCCCGGCTGGGACAGTTTGCGTTCACTTCGCACTGATGCTTCTGGGGAAGGCATGGATCCTTAACCTCCCTGGCTATACGAGTGAAATAGCATAGGGTGGGGTGAGTGACGCCACTTTGGATGCACTTTGGCGCCGTAGCCAGCGTAAGGGCACTACTTATTGTTTTCTTTTCCTTCGTTTTCTTTTTTCTTCATTATATAAAAATTATCGATACTTTGTTTTCCTACTATTGATCAACAGCCACCATGACAGATGGTGAAAGGTTTTTAACAACCACAATCATCAAAGATACGTGTGTGTATGTTTGTGGTTGATTGTGTGTGTGTGTATGTATGGTTGAGCGCGTTTGTGTGTGTTTGTGTGTGTGCGTGTTTGCGTATGTGTGGTTTTGTTTGTGCGTGTATGTGTGTATGTGTTTGTTTGTGTGTGTTTGTATGCGTGTGTTTGTATGCATTTTGGGCTTGTGTTTGCGTGTGTATGTGTGTTTTTGTGTTTATCTCCGTGTTTGTGTTTGTCTGTGTATGTGTGTGTGCGTTTGTGTTTGCATTTGTTTTTGTGTGTGTTTCTGTGTTTGTGTTTCTATGTTTTAGTGTGTGTTTGTGTGTGTTTGTGTGTGTGTGTGTGTGTGTGTGGTTTATCAGGTACTCCTGGCCATACCTTTTTGTCAAACATACTTTAAAATTGGCATCGAGTACTCTCGTTGACTCCCTTCTAAAAATGTTTTATTTCTAATTTTCAGAAATTTCTGTCTCTTTTGTGGCCTTATTTTGACAGGCCTTATCAATGACATGTACCCTCTTGAAAATGTAGATATTTCTGGAAGTTTTGTTTTTTCACTCCATTTCAAACATTTTCCTGTTGATGTCATAAATGGAATTTATTCTAACCATATTTATTCTTTGATAGATTTTTGTACATGATTTCAAATTTTGATCCTACACTTGTTCAATTACTGACAATTATTATTATTATTATTATTATTATTATTATTATTATTATTATTATTATTATTATTATTATTATTATGCATTCTCACACAACTTGCCTGGTGCTCACAGCTGGAGACTGAGTGATAGCAAATCTCCACAGATCTTCAGCCCTCCTCTCCACATTCTCACTGTCCACAGCAGTGCTGTGGTTTACAGTTGCTCGCCAGTTGTCCGGTGGGTATCGCTGAAGGCTGAGTGACAGTAAGTCTCCTCAGGTCTTCAGTCCTCCTCTCCACACTCTCACAGTCCACAGCAGTGCTGTGGTTTACAGTTGCTCGCCTGTTGTCCGATGGTTATCGCTGAAGGCTGAGTAACAGTACGTCCCCCCAGGTCTTCAGCCCTCTTCTCATATCTCCCTAACCTATCACAACAGCGCTGTGGTTCGTACCTCTACCACCATTTGTTTTTTGTTTTTTTCTCCTTTTCTTCCCTCTCCTCTTCTCCCTGTTGAGCCATTGCTAACAGCTGGGTGTCGTAGATCTCGTATTTGTAGCACTAACCTTAGTATTCGTGCAGTCCCCAGCAGTGCTGTGGTCTGTATAGTCTCAATCGTTCTTTCTTTCTTCTTATCCTCAGTTCTTCCAATCTCGTTTTCAGTGTCTTCGGTATCATTCCGAGGGTAACTACTATTACTGGTACGACCCTGACTTTCAATTTCCACGCCTTCTTCAGCTCCCTTGCATGGTCCTAGTATTTTCCCAGCTTTTCACCCTCTTTCCTACGTACTCTGTGATCTGCAAGTTTTCCTCTTGTCCACGATTACAAGGTAGGTCTTCTCGCTTGGATTGGGTGGTCAGTTTGTATGTCGAAGTCCCAGAGTAATTCATGATTTCCATTTTCCAAGGCTGTCTCCGGTTTGTGCTGGTATCAATTTTCCGCATGGTTGAATCCCATTCGTTTGCTCAGTTCCCAGTATATATCTGTTGCTACTCTATCATGTCTGTATTTATACTCCTTCTGTGCTAGTTCACTACTTTCACAAGTCATGTGATTTGCAGTCTCAACCTTTTCCCCACATAGACAGCATTCGCTGTTTATTTGCATTCGATTTCTACTTTGGTATAGTTTGTCCTGATGCATTTGTTTTGAGTGCTATGATGAGCGATTCTGTTTCTCTCTTCAGGTTTCCTTTTCGTAGCCATGTCCATGATCTCTCGTCTGTAACATCGTGTATCTGTCTTTTGAATTCTCCGTATAGTCTTTTCTGTTCCCATTTTCCTTTCCTCGTTTGCTGTGCTGCTCCATTGTTTTCGTCTTTTTTGTTGTTCGTTACGCTGCTGCTTCGGGCACTCTTTATGATGTCTTCCCTGTTTGTTTGCACATACTTTTCTAGTCCTGTTTTAGCCCTTTGGACACAGTGTTCTGTATCGATGAGTCCTTCACCGCCTTCTCTCCTCTTCACGGACAGTCTATTCGTGTCACCTCTAGGGTATAAGGCATTGTGCATTGTCATAAACGTTTTTATTCGCTGATCCATTGATTGGAGTTATTTTTTTGTCCGCACAAGGATTGGTCCAGTGTATCTTATTACTGATCCAGCTCATGTGTCCATCTCTTTAATCAGATTCCTGCTATTTACTTTGGTCTCAAATGATTTTTTTTTATTACCATGTTTTCCTTTTGATATCTAGTATTATTCATTGTACACCGAGTTTCAGCTAGAAACTTAGGACAGGCAACGATGTTATGACTTAGTAAGCACTAGCAGTTTATATATATACATATTCGTACGAAGGGTTTCCACACAAGAGGCTACATAAGGAACACTACATAGTCGTATAAAGGACAAAATCATCATCATCATCATCATTCTTATTATTATTATTATTATTATTATTATTATCATTATTATTATTATTATTATCCTCCAACTCTTGGTGAAATAGCCTGACAGAATTGACTCTGTGTCCTTGGAAAGGCAAACAGCTGAGAAGACGGACAACTATAATTCTAACCCAGGGAGTGGAGGTCCCTAAGGATAGTCTGACGCCCAATTCGTCGCCCCCGCCCAACGTCTGCCCCGGTAGCCCAGCTGATACCAGACGTATCATGCTCTGCTTTCTCTCTGCTTTACTCTGGACTACATCAGCGACAGTGTGAAGTAGATTCATCCCAGGATCTCCATACACTTCACCCAGGCATGTGCCCTGGAGGGGACATTCAATTGTCTGCAGAGCCAGAATAGAGGCAATTTATGTATCAATATTGCTGTTTTAATTGTTCTTTTTTTTCAATTTTTTTCTCCTATATTTCCTTTTTGCTTCTTAGCCTTTTCTTTTCCTTCTTTCCTTCATTCTTCGCTTTCTTTTTTTTCGTGCTTGCCTCTTTCTTCCGTTCTTCCTCTTTCCCTTCCTTCATTACTTTTTCTCTCTCTTTCAAACTTTCCTTCCTTCTTCCTTCCTTACTCTCCTTCTTTCGAACTTTCTTTCCCTTCTTATCCCCTCTTTCCTTTTTTCCTACTGTCTTTCTCTCTTTCTTTCCCATTTCCTTTTTTTCTTTCTTTCTTTCTTCTCTTTTTCCTCCCCTCATTTTATTTATTTCTTTTCTTCCATTTTTTCCGTACTCTCTTTATCTCTTACTTTCTTCCTTCCTTCCTTCGTTCCTTTCATTGGAAGGTTTTACTCTGTCCTCTCCTAACTGCTACAAAGCACGACTTATCTCCCTTTCTGTCCAGCACGAACGCAGAAAAGACCCCGCCTTCCAGCGACTCTCGGCCGCCAAGAGGTTACATTGTAGAAAAGATCAAAACTGACAGCGTTCGGGCCCTAAATAACATGACATTCACATTCAATTCCTTATTGGAGTGACTTCCACTCATTAATAATAATAATAATAATAATAATAATAATAATAATAATAATGATAATAATAATAATAATCTTGAGATGATTATTATTATTATTATTATTATTATTATTTGTTGTTGTTGTTGTTATTGTTGTCCATTTCTCCTACTACCAAAATTTCATATTATTACGAATAACAATAGGATTATATTTGTCATTATCATTATCATCATTATTACCATCATCATTATTATTGTTGTTCAAATTATTATTATCATTTTTATAATTATTATTATTATTATTATTATTATTGTTATTGATGTTCTTGTTGTTATTTATATCATCATAAGTTATTGTTGTTGTTTAATCCAGTTCATTTTCCACCCTAAGTTGATATCATTACAAACAAAAAGAACTTTATGTATTGTCATTATTATCATTATCATTGTCGTTGTTGTTGTAGTTATTATTATTACCAACAATATTTATCATCATCATCATCATCATCATTATTATTATTATTATTATTATTATTATTATTATTATTATTATTATTATCATTATTATTATTATTATTATTATTATTATTGCTTCTGCTGCCGTTGTTATGTTTATAAATAGCCGGACGATTGGACTTTCTGTCTCGGTCCCATTCTCAATTAAATGTAAAAGTCGGAATGTATTTGAAAAGAAATGCGTTGCAGATCCAGAAGAAGAGAGACGCGAATAAGAAACAAATAAGACATAATAGATATTTCTGGGAGTCTCCTTCGATCGTATAAGCCCACCATTTTGTAAAGCTGTTTCGATTAAATATTTTGCCGCCTTTTTCTGATTTTTTTTTCTTCTGTCGTCCGACATTAAAAAAAACAAAGTGGGATAGGAAGGGAATAAGAAAGAAGAGACGACGAAAGAGAACGTGACAGAGAGAGAGAGAGAGAGAGAGAGAAGAAGAAGAAGAAGAAGAAGAAGAAGAAGAAGAAGAAGAAGAAGAAGATTGTGGCAAGGTGAAAGAAATGAAAAAAAGGAAAGAAAGCGGAAGGTTTTGGAAAGAAGACTGCCAGAATAAATGACGTGAGAAAGACAGAAATAAAACAAAGAAAGAAAGAAAGAAAAAGAAAGAAAAGGAAGGAGAAAAAAAAGAAAGAAAGAAAAGAATGAAAAAAATGAAGTCATTTGTAAATGAGTAGAGACAGAAAGGAATACAGATGTTCTTTGTATGCATCAAAGCTTGCTCCCCTAGCTTATTATTACAATTAATAGATAGACAGATCTGGTACTCAATAGAAACTGCCATTAGATCAACGTGTTTTGGCAGCATGCCAAGTTAGGGGTGATCAACTAAAAGAATGAAAAAAGGGTGATTAATGAATGAGTTACTTCTCTCGCCTTTTGTTGGGCCGTGATCGCTAAGAAAAAAAAAATTTTCATAAAACAAACGTGAATGCTGCTGAACAGGAACTAAGGGATCACTTTGGCATAAATTCACACAGCAAATTGGACCCCCACTAAAACTTATTTAGGAAGAATTTTAAAAACGGAAGATCCGTTTTTACTAGACATAGTGGAAGTAAAAGTTGAAAAATTCAGCCCTCTAGCTCAATTCGCGTGGCCTTTACGCTCGATACATACATACATTGCCTGCCAGCAAGCAGAACCAACTTGACAACTGAAGAAACCAATTTTGACGGTTTTGGTGACGGTTTTGGTTACAGTTTTGGCTCACAGTTTCTGATAGATAGATAGATAGATAGATAATGAATAAACCACGACAGATAGATAGATAAATAGATAGATAGATAGATAGATAGATAGATAGATAGATAGATAGATGTTGGCAGCTTGAAGGATGGAAAGGCTTTTATTTTACTGAGGAAATATTTATTCTACGACATAATCTCCATTCTCGTCAATGCACTTAATTCAATGGTGATATCAATCACGTAGATCGAACATTATACAATGAAAATTTGAGATGAAAATTCAGCTAACTGGTCTAATTTTGTACTAACCCAATTACTTCAGCAGATATCTAAAGATTAGTACCATTTTTAACTTGGACTTGGTTTTGTCCATACACACAGAGAACTACGGAAGAGCATGATTGCCAAAATCTTAGTGTGGGTACAATATAAGATGTCATCATGAATGACTGAAAATTGTCATTTTCGTCTAGCCAGATCAAAAAGCTTTATCCCGGAAGAACATTTGAATAAAGATAAAGCACTTGGGGAATAAAGTCTTGTGATCTGATGAGACAAAGATGACGCTTTTCAGTCGTTTGAGCAAGCATTGCACATGGTGGGATAAAAAGGAAGAAATGTGTTTGCCAAAGAACACCGCCCCGAGAGAGAAGCGTGGAAGATGTTCCATTATGTTACGGAGGTTGCTTTAGTTCAAAAGGTGTTGGTCAACTTCTGCGGATCGAAGGAACCATGAAGAGAGAAACCTATCGGGATATTCTTGAGGATAACCTGGATAGTCAGGTTTGAAATCTCCGCGTGAGAAAGAATTGGATATTCCAAGAAGACAATGATCTTCAGCATGAATCGAAGCTGGTGACTAAATAGAAGAAAGAGAAAAGATCGATGTTTTTTTCCTATGGTCTTTGCATCCCCCTGATTTAGTTTGTAGTGTTGAATTGAAAATGAATGTCAGGAAAAGAAATCCCAAGAATATATCAGAAGAAGTTTTGCAAAGAAGAATAAACTGAATTTCCGTCAAAGCTTACCAAAGGTATGAGGGTAACTAACCTAAACGTTAAGCGAAAAATACTTAAACAAAAATGATTCGCAAAAAAATAACCGATGCTGAATGGTTGGAGGTGTGTTGCTAAGTACGAATATTTTTTGCTCGCGTGTTTTTTTAACTATTGTTCAATAATTTCTTGAATAATGAACATTTCTACTTCATACTTTCTCCCTATCATTTTCTATGTTGAACCATAGTGGTAGCGTGATTTGAACTCAGTAAAACATGCATGAAGATGCTCATTGGATAAAACATTCAATTCTTCATACTGCACGTATACGTATTGTGTGCAATGTATGTATGTATATGTCATGTATACATGCCACATCGATGGAGCTAGTGGGCTAAAAACATTTACTCCTAATTATGTCAATTAGAAATCGTTGTTTTTTATTCTTTGAAATTCCCACCCTAAATAGGTTTCAAGTTAAGGGGTTCAATTTACAATCTAAGTTAATGCTATATTGATCAATAGCTTTATATCCGTCAACGCTTAGTTTTAGATATTCGGACTTCTTAGTGACACAACAACAGGCGAGAATAACTTATTCATTGATCACCCCTTTCTTCAATTTAATAATTCATCGGCCACAAATTGGTATGCTGCCAAAGTTTCCATGAAAAATGCACACATAATAAAAGGTCGTACGGAAATTCCCTTCAGAAAAAAAGCCCACAGTCATGAACGTACACTGAGAAAAGCCTACACGGAAAAGCCCACGTGGCAAAAGGCCCGAATGGAAAAAAGACCAGAGATGAAAGACCACATGGAAAATAGTTTTTGATGCGTTTAGATAAGGTCCCACATAAATTCGGATCTATATTTCGGAAAATAACAGCTCTGTCTACAAAAACGTTCTTTTTACGTAGGTATTTAGACAATTACATTTAATTATTTTCATATCTTTTAGAAAGGTAATGAAAATCTAAAACTTCCTTCAGTATAAGTCACTTGATACCCCATTAGGGTAATTATACCCTTTACATAGGTTAACTACATTTGATGAAGTACCCTGTCAAGCATGTCCAAAGTTCTTTTTTTTATTGGTCAAGAGGAGAAGTTACAGGTGTATTGCAATTCCTGAGGTCATCAATACTTTGATTGCAAAGCATTGAAAGTTATTGTTTCACATTTGTAATAAAAGAAAGGAATTGATTATATCAAAAATTCATGAACATACCATTTTGTCAAACTTGACATTTTCCGATCAATAAAACATAGTTTTATCTAATAACAACGTTTTATAATTATTCAAGGAGAGTAAATATTTCCCAAAATGTTTTATAACATTATTCCACGAAAAATTATTTTTCGGACCATTTCTTATTCCCACGATCTTAAAGATTACAATATATCTTATTTTGAAGAGAGAAGCAACCCTAAACTTCCCAGACAGATATTATTTTACTTTTATAGCGTCATATTTCCCCGGTTCAAGTCAATGTCTTTATATCTGGAAAAGGTTTTTAATACAATTTTAACTATTTTAATTTAGCCGCACGGAACACATGTCCAGTGTAGGTAACTCGGCTATACTAGATTTTTACACCTGTTAAATGTAATGTTTTATTTATGCACACAAGATATGTGGAAAGTATGTAGGTAAAAGATACAGAAAATTAAAAGTATATGCATAGACCCCCTAAAGTATATTTTTCATTAAAATATTCATCAGAAATTCGTACATGTGAAACAAAACGTCTGTCTGTTGTTCCTTACCAAATTACGTATCATAAATTCTTCCGTTTACGGTATTTCGAAACAGAACATAGATGAATCAATCTGATAAAAACAAAAGACAAGCTTTTAAATTCATTAATTTCGTTAATTTCTGGTGAATATTTTGTTAATCATACTTTTAGATAAAAAAATTAAAAACGGAAAAATTATTTCGGTGTGGGCTTTTATCGAATGAACATTCTATCGGTACCGGTCTTAGAATACGATTTATTTCCCTTCCAGTGTAACTCTCTAAAATGGTGAAACACATTCGTCCACATACCGAACATAGATGAATCCATCTGATAAAAACAAAACACAAGCTTTTAAATTAATTATTGTGTTAATTTCTGATGAATATTTTGATTAATTATGCTTTTTAATAAGAGAAAATGAACCATTTTTAGAACACGATTTGTTTCCCTTCAATCGTAACTCATCAAAAATGGTTACACATATTTGGCCAAACGCCAATGTAACAAGAAAGGTTTTGTTAACACAGTTCTGGGTTCATAAAATATCAACCTGAATTTATAAGGGGCCTTATCTTTATGCAGCAAGAAATATTTTCCACATGGGCTTTTTTCCCGTGTAAGCTTTTCCCGTCTGAGCTTTTTTCTTTGTTAGCTTTTTACATATACAATTTTTTGTGGGGAATTTTCATGCGAGATTTTCCCATATGAACTTTTTTTCTGGACACCGTTGCCAGAAAAAAACGTTGATCGCTCAACAGTTTCTATTGTGTGACTAACCAGAGCTGTTTTGGATAAATTTACATTCGTTTGCATTTTGTATAGCATCGCTGACTGCTTTTTTTCAAATCCTGCAGGGAGTTTCAAAATAGATGCGACTTTCTCTGTGTAGATGTGGACATACTGATATTTATAGATAGATGGATAGATAGACAGATAGATAGTTAGATGTGGACAGACTGATATAAATAGATAGATTGTTGTGGACAGACTGAGATAGCTAGCTAGCAAGATAGATAGATAGATAGACAGATATATAGATAGGTTGATTGATGCGGACTGATATGAATAGATAAATAGTTGTGGACAGGCTTGGACAGATAGATAGATAGATAGATAGATAGATAGATACGGGCAAATAGATAGATAGATAGATAGATAGATAGATAGATAGATAGATAAATTTGGACAGACTGACATGAATAGATAGATAAATTTGGACAGACTGACATGAATAGATGGATAGTTGTGGACGGACTGGGATAGATAGATAGATAGATAGATAGATAGATAGATAGATAGATAGATAGATAGATAGATAGATAGATAGATAGATAGATATGAACAGACTGAGATAGATAGATAGATAGATATGAACAGACTGATAGATAGATAGATGGATAAATTTGGACAGACTGACATGAATAGATAGATAAATTTGGACAGACTGACATGAATAGATGGATAGTTGTGAACGGACTGGGATAGATAGATAGATAGATAGATAGATAGATAGATAGATAGATAGATAGATAGATAGATAGATAGATAGATAGATAGATATGAACAGACTGAGATAGATAGATAGATAGATAGGTGTGGACAGACTAAGATAAATAGATAAATATATAGATATGGATAGGCAGAGATTGATGGACGGATAGATATAATTAGATAGGAATAGATAGATAGACGGATAGATCGAAAGAAAGGAAGAAATACACAATGAAATAGATAGATATAGATCGATAAAATCATACGGGGACAAGCAAAAGAATCAGACCAGGGATAGATAGATAGATAGATAGATAGATATGAATAGGCCATGATAGATAGATAGATAAATAGATAGATAGATAGATAGATAGATAGATAGATAAATAGATAGATAGATAGGTGTTTTTGCCAACGTGGTAAATTTCAAATCACTTGTTGACCGACATAGCATTTTGATTGAAACGAGGCCATTTGGTGTCATCTGGCACCTTCGATTCAAATGTCGATCGTCATGAAAGGGAAGACAAAGGACTCCAAACTGAGGGTGCAACCAACTGGTCCATGACTGATCATGTATCACGGCCTTGGTCATCTCTTGTCATTTGAAGGGTGTGTCCTATCGTGCAATGGACTGGTGTCATATATATACATACATAGAAAAATCTCCGAAACAGGTCCATGGTGAAACAACTGGTGATCCCCACGATAGAATTGAGTACGCTCAATTCTTTTGTGGAACATTAGGATCCAGATTTAAATAATACATGAGTAATGAAATCATGTTCCAAATGAAAGACGGAAAACTCGTAACACTTAACACTGATCGGGAAATTACTGGAACACTCGACTTGCATAATGTAATACTGTGAAATGATTCGGGAACGAATTTTAGAAATTTCTAAAAGAAAATTTATTTTCAGCGTTAATGTACCAGGTTTCCAAGACTACATGTATATATGTCTATATATAGTGCTGCTGTAGGAATCGAACCTACGATTGATTAGGTGGTTGCTTTAACGTAGAGTTGCTCTTACCATTGAGCCAAACAGCCCGACAAAAAGGCAAAGGCCCTAATAATTACTTTATCCTCTCGTTCTCATTTTTGTTCACCCACTGTCCACGTCTACAGTATTGTTTCTCAACGCAGACAAGTAAATTATTAAGAAATAGATACATAACCCAACAGGATAATTATGAATGCATTATAGTATTTGAAACGACTTCCAATTATAACTCGAATAATGTTTCATTTGGACTAGACAGCATGAGTAAATAAACAATAAAAGGAAATGGGGCTGCTACTGGAATCGAACCTGCGACCGATTCGGTAGCCAATTTGACGTAGCATTGATCATACCATTGAGCTAAACATCGGTGGAAAGGCGAAAGCCCAACTAGGTACTTTGTACCCACAGGTTTCTTTCGCTATCCGGAAGTGGAGCGTTCCACTGAAACCTTTCATAAGTTGAAGTGGTTTAAAGCGAAGAAGTAATTACCATTAATTTATACGGGGAAAAAATTGGGATTTCCCAGACCGTCCCCTCAAATGGCAAGGATCTAATATCAGGCTGAGTCATCAGTGTTTGTGATAATGGAAGGTACAAGATACTGGTGTCTAGAAGAGGAATTGAGAGTGTGTGCGAAGCCTCTATAATGGTTCGCTGCGATACAAAAACTGAATTCTATTTCTGTTTTTTGCTTTTTTTCCAAAAGTGGCGTAAAGCGAACTTTCAAGAAGCGAGGTCAACCTGTACCTGGATCCAGTTAGATGATTTTTTTTTTTCAAGTAACTAAAAAATTGTTTCGGTGGAAGAGTCAAGTGTTTAAAATGGCGGGTAAAAGATATTTTATCAACAAACTTTTTAGCTCTAAGTGAAAGAGTCCATGGTTACGGACGGAGAACCAAGTAAATCAGTGTTCATGTTATAAGTAGAAATTGACTAAAATTTTAGATTCTCTACCCTTCTCTCTCTCTCTCTCTCTCTCTCTCTCTCTCTCTCTCTCTCTCTCTCTCTCTCTCTCTCTATCTATCTATCTATCTATCTATCTATCTATCTCTCATTCTCTTTGCGCGCCCCCTGGGATACATTTTTGTTTTCATTCCGAAAGTTGTTCTCCTCGTCTCAAACATAACACACAATGTATTATGTACGGTGATAGATGGATGTATAGTTATCTAGACATATCCATACAAACGTAAGCACATACTAAATCACACACACACACACATACACACGCATACACAAACGCACACGCATTCATACATACACAAACACAAACACACATAAGTACGTTATCTGCTTCGTAAGCAGATGGCTCAAGACAATCTTTCTTCCTTTTTCTGTTATGATTGTTGATCTTCTGCAGATCATAGCATGGTAAATCTCCCCCCATCCTCTCTCTCTCTCTCTCTCTCTCTCTCTCTCTCTCTCTCTCTCTCTCTCTCTCTCTCTCTCTCCGTCCAAACTCGTGACTTGGTTGATACCTGCATATGTCAAGTAGCAGAGGTATCCAGCGTTGCCCGGGTGTCGAATCGGTGAAAGCATTTATTTGGGGTTGAACTTGAATGATAGCAATGTTCTATATATTTCTTTTCGTAAAAAATTATATGTGCATTTTTTTTTAATGCACAGACACCTCTAAAGATATTTTTCCCAGGCTGCTATAATGCATGAAGCATTTTGAAACTGCGTTGTTACTCATTAACCGGGTACCCCTGCTAGCCGTAATCTATTGCATGAAAGAATTGTATCATTTTTTTTTTTTGCCGTCTGTATTTTTCAAATCATAAATTGTTATGTAAAACGTTGAACTGAAATCATTGGAACAATTTTTGTGAATCAGTTAGAGCTCTTGGGTAGACAAAATTTCTTGTTATGTGATTTGGTGCTTTGATGAAAAGCTGTTTGCTCAACCGATCCCATGAGCAAGACATCAGCCATAAGGAAAAAATAAGGATACGTCAGGTTACCTCCTGCAGCCTTAAATAATGTCCTTGCAGAGTCAATTTGAGCCACAAAACGTTTTTCAAAAAATAGTAAGTAAAAGAAGAATATAATTGAAACGTAGCCTTTTTTATACGTAAAATCGACTTGAAAATAATTTTAGAAAACCAAGAAAAATATAATTCAAAAATGAATCGTAAATAGAAATATCTGATGTCTAGAAGCAAAATCCTAAAAAATGAATAAAAAAATATGCAAATCCTTTTTTTTTTTTTAGAAGAACCCTAAAAAGCAATATTTGATGACTAAACATGATAATGTCTTCGTATTTGAAATTTAAAATTATTACATGTGTTTTTTTTCAGCAAGTAAAATTGATTCAGTAATCATCTAAAAACAGAAATAGAATTATCTGCGTTGATTCTATCACTTCCCGTGTCTTAGAATTGTAATTGGAGCTCGTGTTTTTTTCTTATAAGTAAAATTGAATTAAAAGAAACATTTTTCTTCAATTAATTTGAGAAAAGAAACCTAAATAGTAATATCTGATGTGTACTCGTAAAAATATAATTAAAGACTACTTATCTCAACGGCTCATTGTGAACGACTGTCTTCGTCTCTCAACTTTTTAACTGTAGCGCGTGGCTTATTTAATACGCAAAATTGAGCCTAAAAAGCTGAAAACTTGTATAAAAAAGATAAAGCTCAAAAAACTTGATCTCTTGGTTTCAGTGTTCAAATAATACAGGATTGATTAGAATGAAGCAAATCATCAGTAAACGTCTAGAATTTCAAAATTGGGAAGAAACCAAAATTCTCAAATGGATTCGTATATTCGAAAAATCGAAATTAGAGGCCACAGATAAAAGTTATGGAGGATTTTCAAGGTTATGTTCACGGGTTATTGAATGATCAGTAAATGAATATATAGATCCATTTGACAATTTCGGTTTCTTCGCAATTTCAAAATAATTGGCGCTTGCCGCTCACGCGTTACGATATCACAAAGCGTTATAACTTGAGATAAAAGGATATTTCGATATCGTTCCATTTTAAATTGACATTTTGATAAAGACGAAAGGCGAAACATGTTAGCAGATTGAATTTTATTCACGTAGTCTAGGCCAAATGATACACTCAACGTGTAATAACGGGATATCATTTCAGATCGGAGTTTCAATATGATATAATGCAATTTATAATCATTCCGTCGAATCATCAATCCGTTTCTTGATAACATATATATATATATATGTATATATAAATATACATTTTGGAAGTAATTTTTCTCTCGAGCAAGTTATACTCATGCATTCATTTTCGTAACTAAGCGAAAGACAATTCATTAGCAAACGTCGTGCTTAATATATATATATATATATATATATATATATATATATATATATATATATATATATATGTGTGTGTGTGTGTGTGTGTGTATGTGAGTGTGTATGAGGTACTTACAAAGCTCGAAACTACAAATGGTGTCAATTCAGTAGCTAAAAACGCGTTTACGTGATAAACTTGGCTCTGTCGGGAGAAGGGTAAATCAAAATAGGTAATTTGAATCCTGCACAGGTATGTTGGACATGGCGCATATCAGCAAAGACCAACGGGAAGGAAAGAGACACATTTCGTAAGGGATGGGCCAGGTGGTGTAATTAGATCGAAAGTCTGGCATTCATACTAAGTGGGAAAGGTGAATCTATCAAGAACAGAAGGCAGGGGATATATCCATCGAGCATTGGATGCACAGTTGCCAATTTAGCGCTAAATTAATCGCGTTCCTTGTTTTGGTGGTACGGAAAATGTTGGTATTGGCGCGGGCGTGTGTAACATTTTCGTCATTTTTTTTTTTTTTTGCAATTTTTTTTTCACCATTTTTTTGTATATTAATGGCATGTTATATTGATATTTCGGGGCCTGTTGGGCAATTTTTTTTTAATTTAGTGCCTTTGTAGAGCTTCTTGGCAGTCAGAGCAAAAATATTTTTTAAGTTGTCAACACTGATTGAGAAGAGAAGCTTTTCACATAGATTTGCAGGATTCATCTTCAACAAGGCTGTATTTCTTTCAGAGCCCTCACCGAGGCTCGAGCTAATTAGTCTGCAAGAACAGTAGCTATCACCGTGTCTGGTAATTCCATGTGGGAGGAAGGGGGATAATTTCATCGCCTTATGAATCCATTGCTGGGTAATGTCATTGCAATGAAGTACATCACTAAACGCTATCTATACATTTATACATCATAACCAGTTGTGCGGTTTAGGAAGGAAAAAAAAAAGAAATAACCAATAACCTTGCAATGAATTGATCAGAACATCGATTCACAGGTGATGTAATTACGCTGCAATGAATTAACTCTGCGATGGATTTACAGGCGATGTATTACCCGACGATGAATTCACGCTAAGGCGATGTGATTACTCTGCAAAAATTTTTAAAGGCCACGATTTAACGGGCGATGCAATTACCTTGCCTTGATTTCCCAAGCAATTAATTCAAATGCTATGTAATTACTCTGCCATACATTTTCCAGACGATGAATACGTGATGAATTTACCAAGCAATGGATTCGCAAGCGATGAAAAACTTGCATAAATTCACGATGAATTTACCAGGAGAGGAATTCACCAAGCAATGGATTCACAGCTAATGTACCCTGCAACGAATTCAACAGACGATAACTACACAGGCTATGAATTTACGAGGAATAAACAAAGAATGGGTTCACGAATAACTTTAACAGATGATGGGATTACTTTATGATGAATCTATTCGACCAAGAATTTATTTGGCAATGAAATTATGCAATGTAATTACATTACGACAAATTTACCAGACTATGAATATACAGACTATGGATTTACCAGACAATGGAGACACAGGCAATGAATCCATCAAGTAATGGATTTATCTCCAATGGAATTACCTACAACTAGGCTATGAAATTACATAATGTGGATACACTACGACAAATTCACCAATCGATGAATTTCACAGGTATTTCGACAGAATTAACAGACGATGGAATTACGATATGATGAATCTACTTGACCATGAAATTACTAATGTAATAACACTACGACCAGACAATGGATAAATTGATCAATTGAATTGAATCTAGATTAATTTATCTGACGAATTTACAGGCGATGAATTCACCAACTACTGCTTGGCCATGAAATTATGCATTGCAGATACACCACCATAGATTCATCAGTTGATGAATTACACAATGTGAGAATATAACGAGGAATTCACAAGAGGATGAATACTCGGGTGATAAATTTACAAGAAGAAAATTTGTCCAAGCAATACATTCACGGGCAATAGATGATGGAATTACCATATGATCAATCTACTTGGCCATGAATCTACTTGGCGATGAAATTACCCAATGTGAATACACTGCCATTATTTCATCAGTAGATAAATACATGGGCGATGAATTTAGCAGGAGGAAAATTCACCAAGCAATGCGTTCACGGGTAAGGTTGAATAGAATATGGAATTACGTTATGATCAATGTATTTGGCGATGAAATTACGCAAATACACTACCACTAATTCATCTGTAGATAAATACATGGGCGATGAATTTAGTGGGAGAAGAATTTACCATGCAATGGATTCATGGGTTCAATAGACGATGGAATTACCTTATGATCAATCTTCTACGCCATGAATCTACTCGGCCATGAAATTATGCAATGTAAAAGCAATATCACTAATTCATCAGTAGATGAATACATGGGTGATTAAATTAGGGAGGGAATTATCCACCAAACAATGGGTTCAGGAACAAGGAACAATAGACGATGGAATTACCTTATAATCAATCAACTTGGCCATGAATCTACTCGGCGATGAAATTACACTTTGTAAATACACTGCAACTGATTCATCAATCGATAAATACACAATCTATGAATTTAGAGGGAGGAAAATTCAACGACCAACGGGTCCAATGGTATTGTTCGATAGACGATGGAATTACTTTACGACCAATATACTTGGTGTTGAATCTACTTTGCGATGAAATCACACATAGTAAATACACTAACACTAATTCATCAGTAATTGAATACACGGATGATAAGTTTAGCGCGGGAATAATTCACCGAACAATGGGTTGAGGGGCAAGGATCAATAGAGGATGGAATTACCTTGCAATCAATGTATTTGTCGGTGAAATTGTGCGATGTAAATACAGTACCATAGATTCATCAATAGATCAATACATGGGCAATAAGTTTAACAGGAGAAAAATTCACCAAACAATGGGTTTACTTGGTCTTGAAATTACGGAATGTAAATACATTACCACTGATTCACCTGTAGATAAATACACAGGCGATGAATTCAGTGCTGAATTCAATCGACAATGGAATTACCTAATGATCAATCTACTTGTCCACAAAATTACAAAATGTAAATACACTACCAGTAGTTCATCAGTAGATGAATAAACAGGCAATGAATTAAGCAGGAGAAGAATTCAACAGGAATTCAGAAGAATTCAACTAGTAATGGGTCAACCAGCAAGAATTAATAGACAATGGATTTACTTAATGATCAATATACTTGGCCATGAATCCACTTAACCATGAAATTACACCTTGTAGATACACAACCACTAATTCCAACCACTAATTCACGGCCGATTACATTACCGTGAAAAGAATTCACTAAACGATCAGTTCACAGGCAAGGTCCAATAGATGATGGAATTACCTACGATCAATGTACTTGGCCATGAAATTACGCAATTTAAGTACACTACCACTAATTTTTCAGTAGATAAAACCTCAGGCAATAAATTTAGCGGAAGTAAATTTCACAAAATAATGGGTTCACGGGCGAGGTTCGATAGATGATGGAATTACCTTACAATCAATATACTTAGCGATGAATCCACTTGGCGATGAAATTACACGATGTAAATACGCTACCACTACTTCATCAGTACATAATTACACGGGTGATGAATTTAGCGCAAGGTTTGATTGACGATGTCATTACCTAATGATCAATCTGCTTGGCCACAAAATTACAAAATGTAATTAAATGTAGATGAATACACTGGCGATGAAAAATTCATCAAGCAATGGGTTCACGGAGAATATTCAAAAGATGATAAAATTATTTTTTGATCAGTCTACTTAGCCATTGAATTACACATTGAAAATATACTACCATTAATTCATCAGTAGATGAATACACTGGCGATAAATTCATCAGGGAAAAATTCCCCAAACGATAAGTTCACGGGTAATGATCAATTGGCGATGGAACTACCTTACGATCAATCTACTTGGCGATGAAATTACGCAATGTACATTCATTACAATTGATTCATCAGTGAATACATGGTTGTTGAATTCTGTAGGATAAGAATTCACCGAGCAAAATGTTCGGGAGCAATGTTCAATATACCATGGAATTACCTAATAATCAATCTACTTGGCCATGAAATTATGGGAAATAAATACACTACCTCTAATTCATCAGTAGATGATTACACGGGTGATGAATTTAGCAGGAGAAAAATTCATCAAACACTGGGTTCATGGGCAAGGTTCAATTGACAATGGAACTACCTTATGATCAATATACTTGGCGATGAAATTACGCGATGTAAATACACTTCCACTTATTAATTAGTATATGAATACACAGGCAATGAAGTTTGGAGAAGAGGAATTCAATGACCAATTGATTCACCGGCAACGTTCGATAAACGATGGAATTACCTAATGATCAATCTTCTTGGCGATGAAATTACGCAATGTAAATTCACTACCACTAATTCATCAGTAGATAAATACACAGGCGATGAATTTACTGGGAGAACAATTTAACAAACCATGAGTTCACAGGCAACGTTCGATAGACAAAGGAATTACCTTATGATCAATCTACTTGGCGATAAAATTACGTGATGTAATTATACTACCAGTAATTATTCAGTGTATAAATACTCAGGCGTTAGATTTAGCAGTGGAAAAATTCACAAAGCAATGGGTTCACGGGCAAAATTGATAGACGATGAAATTACCTTACGATCAATCTACTTGGCGATGAAATCACACGATGTAAATACATTACCACTAATTCATCTGTAAATGGGATTACCTTATGATTATTTTACTTGTCCATGAACTCACTTGGCAATGAAATTATGCAATGAAATAACATTACGGCAAATTCATCGGTTCGTGAATGCCCAGGGTATGGAATTAAACGCTGAAATTTACCTTTTCATCGATGTACTTGGCCATGATTATACTTGGCCATGATATCATGTGATGTAAAATACACTACAACTAATCAGTATATAAATACACGGGCGATGAATTTAGCAGTAGAGAAATTCACCAAACAATTGGTTCACAGGTGACAGAATTCCCTTACTAATCTACTTGGCGATTAAATAAAGCTATGTAAATACACTACCACTAATTAATAAGTCGATGAACGCACGGGCGATGAATTCATCACAAACATTCACCAAACATTGGTTTCACGGGCAAGGTTCAATTGACAATGGAACTTACTTGGCGATGAAATTACGTGATGTAAATATACTACAACTAATTCATCTGTAGATGAATACACGGGCGATGAATTTAGCGGGAAAAAATTTGTCAAGCAATGGGTTCACTGATAATGTTCTATAGACGATGGGATATCCTTACAAACAATTTTTTTCGGCGATGAAATTCGGCGATGTAAAATACACTATCACTAGTCAATCGGCAGATGAATACACAGGCGATGAATTTAGTGGGAGAAGAATTCAACAAGCAATTCGGTCATGGTCAATATTCAATAGATGATAGAATTACCTAAAAATCAATGTGCTTGGCGATGAAATTACGCGATGTAAGTATACTACTACTAATTCATCAGTAGATGTATACATCGGCAATCAATTTGCAGAAGAATAGTTCAGCAAGTAATGACTTCATTGGGAATGTTCGACGGACCTTTGAATAACCTTATGATTGCTTGTCCATGAATTTACTTGGCAATTAAATTATGCAATGTAATAGCATTCATCAGTAGATAAATACATGGTTAATGAATTTAGCAGGAATAAATTCACCAAGCATTGGGTCAACCAGCAAGAATTAATAGACGATGGAATTTACCTTATGATCAAGATACTTGGCCATGAATCCACTTAGCCATGAAATCACACTTTGTAAATACCCAATCACTAATACACAGTTGATTGATTTAGCGTGAAAAAAATTCACCAAGCAATCAGTTCACAGGCAAGGTCCAATAGATGATGTAATTACCTTACAATCAATATACGTGGCGATGAATCTACTCGGTGATGAAATTACACGATGTAAATATGGTACCACTAATTCATCACTATATGAATACACGGGCGATGAATTTAGCACAAGGTTCGATTGACAATCAAATTACCTAATTACTTGGCCACGAAATTACGGAATGTAAATACGCAGGTGATGAATTTAGCAACAAGCAATGGTCTCGCGGGCAAGAATAAATAGACAATGGAATTACTTTACAATCAATGTATTTGGCAATGAAATTACGCTATGTAAATAGACTACCACTAATTCATTCGTAGATGAATACACAGGCGATGAATTTAGCGGTGAAAGAATTCACCAAGCAATGGGTTGATGGGATTTTTCAGTAGATGATTGAATTACCTTATAATCAAACTACTTGGCCATGAATCTACTTGACCGTGAAATTACACATTGTAAGTATACTACCACTAATTCATCAATAAATGAATACACAGGTGAATAATTTAGCGGGGAAAGAATTCACAAAGTATGGGTCCACTGGCAATGTTCAATATACCAGGGAATAACCCTGCAACCAATCTATTGGGCGATGAAATTAAGCAATTCGAATACACTCACCAGTGGAAAACGACCCAGGCAACGAATTTAACAGGAAAGAATTCATTAAACAATGGGTTTACGGGTTAGGTTCAATAAACGATGGGATTACTTAACAATCAATCTACATGGCCATGAAATTACGTAAAATTATGTAAATATGCTACCAATGATTCATCAGTACATAAATACACGGGCGGTAAAACTAGCGGGATAAGAATTCACCAAGCAATGGCTTCACAGGCAATGTTCAATAGATGAAGGAATTACTTTACGATCAATGAATTTGGCGATGAATCTACTTGACGATGAATTAACACGTTGTAAATACACAACCACTGATTCTTCAGTAGATAAATACACGTGCGATGAATCTAGTGGGAGAAAAATTCACAAAGCAATGGGTTCACAGGCAACATTCAATAAACGTTGGAATTACCTTTTGATCAATCTACTTTGCCAGTACGTTAGGGTTAGGGTTAGGGTTAGGAGATAAATACATGGGTGAAAAAATACAATGGAAATATACAACCACTAATTTGTCAATAGATAAATACACGGGCGATGAATGAGAAAAATTCACTGAGCAATGGGACCACTGGCAAAGTTCAATAGATGATGGAATTACCTTATGATCAATCTATTGGGCCGTGAATCTATTGGGCCATGAAATTATGGAATGTAATTACAGTGCAACGTATTGTTGAAAACATAGGCAATGAATGCACTAAACTATTGAATTGTATCATGATTGATTTATATAACGAATTTCCAGGTGATGAATTCACCAAGTAAAGGATTCATCTGCCACTTGGCCATGAAATTACACGATGTAAATACACTGCCACAAATTCACGCACGATGAATGCAGGAACGATGAGTTTACCAGGAGAGGAATTCAGCAAGCAACGGTTTCACAGGTAATATACCTTTGGACTAATTCAATTGACGATGGCATTACCTTATTATGAATTTGCTTGGCCATGAATCTACTTGGCTATGAAATTATGCGTTGTAAATACACTGCAGCGAATTTACCAGACAATGAAAACGCGATGAATCTACCGGGCAATTGAATAACATTACGATTAATTTATCTGAAAGTAAAGAAATCTTGCAACGAATTTAACCGACGATGAATACACATAGGGTTGATTTACCAAGAAATCAATATTCAGGCGATGAATAACCAATTTTTTAATTATGATAGATTTGCATGCAACGAAATAACCAGTTGATGTGATTGCTGTGTGATGAATTCACCAAGCAATGGATCCTCAGGCAATGTAATCAATCCAGGAAATCGTAAACAATGTAATTACCTGCAATGATTTTTTTCACTTGGCCGAAATTACCTTGAATTCAATTTTCAAGGTCATCAGAGTTCGGTATCACCATCAGATGTTCATTATGGGATTAGATTACCTCTGTTTACAAGTTTACAGCCCATAGGGTAGAGCTCTTTCAATCTCTTAAGTATGAAGAAGTCAAAATTAACTTTTTTTAGATGCCGAAATTCGACTGACTATAGGTTGACCTTTAGATGTCACAAGAGGTCACTGTCTGCTATCCCATGTTCATCATCTGGTCATAGTAGCTTACACAAATTTGTAGGTCGCAGAAAGCACCTGTCTCTTTTGGAATTGAAAATGTCAGCCAAGGTTGACATGACTTGGATATGATCTTTACTGATCACCGGAGGCCAGCAATACTTATTCTATGTTCATTCTAGGATGATGTTTCTCTTGTACGCAAATTTGCAGCCTATAAGATGTCAAAAATGTCAAAAGTGACCTGACTATGAATTTACCTGGAGAGATCACCATATACTAGCGCCAAATATCCTATGTTCATCCTGCCATCAAGATAATCTTGTACACAAACTTGAGGCCTTTAGGGCGCAGTTGTCTCAGTAAGATTTGAAAATCATGGAACTGACCAGATCTTGAGTTGACTTGACGCCAAATCAACCTCAACAGGGCGCCAGAGATCATTGCCATCGAACTTATATTTATCCTGGGGTCAAGTTACTCGTATACACGAATTTTCAGCTCTTAACGGGCAACTGCTTGGGGGTCTATACATGAACACATACAAATACGCATACATATATCTATATATCATACAAATCATGAATACATTTGAATAGAATTGAATATGATGTCTGATGTGTGGTGGGTTTATTTCATGAAATACCCCATGCATTCAATATTAAACTTCAAGTTGATTTATGTGTTTGCATATTTGTTTGCATAGCAAATCCTTTACTTCATCTTACATATATATATATGCTTTCATACCAAATTCTCATCTCGTTCATTCTCGGTCTGTTTGTCATACGCAACTGTTATGTATCAAGAAATGGAAATGATCCAACACAATGATGATGAATTGTGTTATATTATATGGAAACTAAATTGAGACGATCTCCCGTCATTACACGGTAATTGTTTCACCTACCTCGGACAACGTAAAAAAAGAATACACAATAGTAAGAGCATCGCTACGTTGAAGCAGCTACCCTATCGGTGGTAGGTTCGATTCCTACAGCAGCCCTATTTTCTTTAAATGTTTTTTCTATTTGCCATGTCTGCCATTTGTGGGTGATGCATTAATTGTCTAATGAGTTTCTAATAACAAAACACTATTAATAATCATTCTGTCGGATCATATATGTCCATTTCTTAATACATAATTGTCGCGTTGAAAGAGATAGATAGACCGAGAATAAACGAGATGAGATTTTGGTGTGAAAGCAGTTATTTGGGTCGTTGCATTACCGGCGGTTGTTTAGCTCAATGGTAAGAGCATTGCTGAGTTGAAATGGCAACCCAATATATATATATATATATATATATATATATATCATGTGTGCGTGATAGATTTGCGGAGGGCATAAAATGAATCATAAAATTCGTTTTCATTTCATCTGCCGCTCGCGAATGAGAGGCCTATAGGTAATTTGCATCATTTTATACATGAAAAAATGTTGCCGAAACGAAAATAAAATAAAAGAAACGAATCTTTGATAAGTTGAACGAAAGCCAGCGATTTTAATACGCCCTTCTCGACGACCACCCTGGTCGCGAGAACGTGCAGATAATCGCTACCCACCAAAAAAAATTGCCCTACACCTCACAAGTCTCGCTTGAATGCAACGTTATTCAATAATCTGATTATGAAATACAATTAACCAACTCCAGAAGCTACACCGTAGCTCGCTGGCGCACTCAAGGAAATATTAAGATGGGGGAAATGTACCAATAAGTTTGGACACTTATCAATGTGCCCAATTTCACGGTACAGAAGAGACGCTTCCCTACAAAATTGACTATAAGTTCGGTTTGGGTTCAAGTCAGTGTCTTTTTCCAAAATAATGCATTACAAACCCTGAATTACCTCCCTTGCATAATCTATCCATGTAGAAGCCATGTTTGCAATCAAGTATGTTTATTCGTATAATTATTTGTTTGTATATCCTGTCCGAGTCCTGTTATAACTATGAAGCTATAAACAAAATTATAAAAATTATAACAGATTGGTTCATGTGAAATAGATTAACATAGCTAAAGAAAAAAAAACAATTAAAGGGCTGTAAAATAAGATAGTCTGTTGTGATATAACAATGAATAATACTCACAGAAACGCTGGAAACTTAATGTCTAATCACGCATTTAAACATCTTCAATTAGGTTGGAACTTCAAGAAAACCCAGGATACTTGAATTATAAAAAATAGAATACCTAATGAAATAGCTTAAAGTTCTTTAGTTCCGATCCATACATAAATAATCCTGGACGGGTATATGGTAGTAAATTATCTTGCATTGTGGTAGCTATTTCTAATTTTTGATGAAATAATTATTTATTTTGAAAACTCAGTCATTACATGGCACTGAATTTTCATCTCTACACGTATCTAGATATACTCTGTCCCCGACACCGAGCACTCTTCATTCATAGATAACTCAATCTTCAAAAAATTATATACATATCAGAGAATGTTAGTGCATCAAATGAGATTTCTTCATATAATTTAACATGTTCCGTTAGTCAGAACTAACCTCTTCAGAAAATGCACGAGTATACAGAATTGTGTCTAGATTTATAAATGTCAAGCCCGGATGTGAGAGGGTGTTGTGCTTTTTTTAATCAAACCGAATGGTTTCTAAGGGTCTGGGTAAATAGCTAAGCTTAGTAAGAAACCGGGGCATCTGTTGTGGCCGTATTTCAAGTCAAGTCAAGCCAAATGAAAAAAAAAAAAAACAATTCTGGATCGCTTCGAAATCATAAGAGGAGTTATGCACAATCAGCCCATATCCGACTCTTCCTGACTTGGTGTTAAAAACAATAATCAATGCACAGGTCTGCTTAGTCACTCAATAAAAACCGTCACGTGACCAACGTTTTTTGGCTGCACGCCATGTTGGGACGATCAACTGAAAAGTTGAAAAAAAAAGGGGGTGATTAATGAATAAGTTACTTGATTTGTCTCTTATTGGATCCCCCCAAAAATCTGAATTTTTCAATAAACCAACGTTTACGCTACCGGACACTAACTAAGAGGCCAATTTAGTATGAACTTACATTGTAAATTGAACCACTACATAAACTTGGGGGGGGTCAAAAAAACGTAAAACCGTTTTCTCTAGACATAATAAGGAATAAATGTTTGAATTTTAAATCCCTTAGCTCGATTTGCGTGACCTGTACGCGTCACATATACATACATATATACATGCGTGCATACATACATACATAGCCAGTTAGGCATAATCACTTAAAAGCTGAAGAAACCTATGTTGATCATCTTGACATTTTTGGTTGTCAGTTTCCAGAGGTGGGCACCGCTAAGGGAGATGCCCAACTGATATACCGCTAAAAATTTAGCGGGAGCAAGGATAACCGCTAACAGCTAACTTTAATTACCTGAACTTAGTTTGGGTTCGTTTTCTTTTTGCTATAATTACAACTGGGGAGAAGTGCAGTGCTGCTGGGGCTCAGGTCCCCGACAGAAAACGATTGAAATAAAGAGAAAGACAGAGGTGGAGATGGGGGGGTATTTGTTCATTAAGACCGTCGGCTCCGAGATATCCAAATTTTTTTTATTCAAAAAATGTTGACAAACAATCGGATTGGCCATAACTCACCATATCCCCTCGCAGAATTTCTCGTCAGGCCTACTGACAAAATTTCATCGGTACACAATAAGGAATAACGAAGGTTTCCAATATACAACAACTGCAACAGCGACGACCACGGCGATAGACACCCAGTGGTGAGCACAGCTAATGGAAGCATTAAACTGATAAACCGCAAATTTTTTTAGCGGATGCGACGTTAACTGCTAACTGCTAACTTTTGTTATATCAAACTAGCTTCAATCCATTTTTGTTTTGTTTTTCTCTCTCTTCTAAAAACAGACCTAGAGAAGTGAAACTTAAATATGTTGTGGCATAGACGTATAACTTTTCAAAAAGACATAAATCAAGATATACATAAATAACTGAATGAACACATGAAAATAAATTATTAGCTGACATTGAACAGTTTATTTAAAGCTCTATGGCCAAGTTGCTACGTATTAAAATTCCGGCTCTGTAAGTTTGTCTTTAAGGTGTTTAGAGCACACACAACTAAATGGAAGCTTAATTCATATATAATAAGGCGTTTTTGCTCGCTGTGCCCACCATAGGCGATTTCAAACATCATCATACTATAATTCAGTATTCCTTAAACAGTTGAATGATTCACCTGGGGGTGAACAGAATTATTTTATCAATTATAGTAGTAAATGAAGGGTTAATGAAGCAAGGATGAAAAACTAAATTTACTCAGATGTTTGGATTTTTTTCTATTCTTCAAAAAAAGTAATTTTTGTGGGGAACACGTACAATGAGAAATTATTATTTCTTAAAAAAAAGTAATTCTAAGTTCCAAGACCGCTGTTTGCTAAATTTTAGTAAACTACAAACATTTTGATATTTTTTGTGTTAATTTTTGTATTAGTTTTCTCTACATATTTTGGGGATGATCAAAAAACACAGATAAAATGAACGCTTAATGCTTTTGGTTCATGATACACAATAAAATGAATTGTACACGAAGGAGAATAAGATGAAAATGATCGAAAACATAATGAAATGATTATAGCGGTACATTGCACAAATGAATCACCGTAGCCTGCAAGTGTACCAGAACGGATTATCTAAAAGAAATACCTACAATCTACAATTATCTAAAAAAAATAGATCTTTTATCGATATAAGATTATCAAAAAGCAAAAAGCTCGAGGTCTAGGCTTTATTTTTCCAAAATGACCATGGAGACTAAAGAAGACATTTCAGAAAAAATAAGAACAAAGATGTTTTGCATAGTGCCTACTGGTGTATTCATGCAAATTTTCAATGTTGCAGCTCCTGAAATATGACCAGGGGCGCCTGGAGTCACATATGCACAGACGAGCAAAAGGAGAAAAATCTGCGGGCCACTTGCCTGGTTATACACACACACATATATATATATATATATATACATACATATATATATATATATATACATACATATATATATATATGTATGTAATTGTGTCATCCACAGACAACTGTTTCGATGTGTTACATCTCTTCAGTGTGGCTATAGACTTTCCATTATCGCAGGAGGTAGAATTGAAACCTTCACTTCAGACCCGGAGGCCGATATCCTACCTCTGGACTACGGAACTGGATTGTCAGTAAAGCTGAATTTAAGCGATATATCTATTCACACAGAAATTCCTCATCCACCCGAGTGCTCTATTCCCATGGAAGAGCATTGCATAAGCTTACGATGGATGAGTTACCTCACTTAAAGAGTGCTCAACCCTGAGTAGAGGAGCATTAATTATTGTGTCATCCACAGACAGCTGTTTCGATGCATTACATCTCTTCAGTGTGGCTATAGACTTTCAATTATCCCATCCAGTACCGGGAGGCAGAATTGAAACCTTCACTTCAGACCCGGAGAAGCTAAACTTCGTCTGACACCACAAGGTACATGCAAGTGTTTATTTTATTTGACTCTAATCCAGTGTTTCCCAAACATTTTAGAGCGTATGTTTCACCCCAACCGGAAAGTTGGTCAAAGTGATAAATTAAGAATTAATTTTTTTTTAAATTGTTTTTGATTCAAGCATTTATTTTATGAGCAAAAATATAACAGGTCTGGCCAGTCACTCGATGGAAAATGTCACGTGATCAACGACTCTCAGTAACATGCCATGTGTAAGGGTGATCAACCAAAAAAGTGGAGAAAAAAGGGTGATCAATGAATAAGTTTCTTCGCTCTCATTTTTGGAGGTATTGATCTTTAAAAAGTGTGGATATCTGAATTGTTGTAGTTTGCTGACCACAGCGAGTCGATCTCACTTTTACACATTCTACACAACGGAAAACCCCCAATTAACATATCACTCAGAAAGGCAGTTTCGATGTCAATAATTAATCAACAGTTACTTGTTAGCGACTACAGATAGTGTTACAAATAAATATTACTTATATTTGACTTTATATCTATTCACCGAAATCTTCATAAATGTTGACTATTTCGTTATAATTCTTGGCTGTTTTGAGTCTTACAAAATATCAGTATGCTGTATCTTCCGAGTGAAAGTTTGTTTCATAACATGAGAAGGAATGAATTTAACAGAAGTCATATTGTGAAAAATAGATATACACAAATATAATATATACATAAATGTAAATTTATATACATTTAACAAGGGTTTTCCGGATACAGAGTAGTAGAGAATCCATATAATGTTAAATAGTGTTGTGATAAATAATCTTTTTTTCCGGTAGTTATTTCACAGAATTAAATAACGAAAAAAAAATTGAGAGACCGTAATGAATGGCTCAACGTAGATTTCGTTGAATTCTGTAGTAAAAAAAAGAGACCCAGTCAAATATTCAAAAACTCTGATCTTGGTGGAAAAAAAAGTGAACAACGTCGGTATGGTGCTTTGTTTCTTGAATGTGCTGTGAGCTATAGATAATTTTTTAGAAATACATAACTATTTTAATATCTGAATAAGCAAGGGGCAGCAAAATCCTTTTTGGTACAATGTGGGGAAGATGAACCCAATTGTAAATTGTAAAGTTTCACACCCTCGCTCATCCGATGTAACAAACGACAAACAAATTAAAGGGAATAAGAGAGTTAATGAAAGAAAAAAATTAGATTAATCATACTAATCAGTGGATAACAGTGTCTAATACAAATTCTGTTTCCCATTAATTCTCTAATTTCTACAATCAGAACCACCTCCCCTACGTTGTGTCAAAAAAGACTCCAACTGACGATTGCTTTTCACAGACAATAAAATATTTTTACGTTTTCGTGCCCCCGTAGCACACAACACACCCACGATACAAAGCACCATACGCCACTGGTTGTTAGACTCATTGCGAGGCTCACCCATCTTCATTTTCCCAGTCCTGACGCCATTTTGTAAAGCTGTCTTCCATGATTGATAGGTTTTCGTCACAAGTTTCCCGCCACTTTTCCTCTGTGAATAGCAATTCAGCAGAGAGCAGCTGTTCCATCTAATGTTGGCCCCCGCGCAACGACTCTGATAATTTTCAGAACCTGGTAATTATTGCCGAAGTCGATTCACCCTTTACATACAAAATCGCTCTTCTCCCTAACTGACTTACTCCTATCTTTTCTTTTGTTTGTTTATCCAATTATTCTTATTCACTTGGTATTTATATTTTGCTTTCAATTTCCTTTTTTATTCCTCCTTCATCTTCTCTTTCCTTCGTGTCGATCAGTGTGAAAAAAATTTCCTTCTTCTTCTTCTTCTTCTTCTTCTTCTTCTTCTTCTTCTTCTTCTTCTTCTTCTTCTTCTTCTTCGTCTTCCTTCCATGTTTTATTTATCTGTTGGCTGTTTCGAAAAGCATTACCATATTTTCAAGTTTGTATCTCCATGGAGCTCTACTGTGGTCTATCATTTAGTTCGAAAATTCATACTCGAACATTCGATGTCTGAGATCTTTTCTGAGAATAGATTTGAATATGTTTCTGTTTGGAGAATTGACCATGGCTTCTCATACCTTCTTCCAAATAGCATCCGATCTGTGCTTTTTAAATCTGCTTGCAGTGCATTCTGCGGCCGTCTTACGCCGGCACTATGCCGTGCTAATGATGTCTTACTGAGGCTAAGGATTTGTCCTGTGGCATCAAAAAAATACCTACCTTGCACAGCCTCGGAGGATCAGTAAGCCCTGGGGTAGCACCTTCTCCTTGTAATAAAAGGGAAGGGTCAGTCTCATCCTGATGCCTTCGTAACATCAGTCGCAGGATCAGGGGCGATTTTTTGAACTTCATGTGTACGGGACCTCACACTGAACTGACCTTCAAAAGCATCTTGCTCTCGCGGGGAAGCAAGTAGATAGGAACACTAGCGGCTGTTTGGGTTGGTAGCTTCTTACTGAGTCCTCTGGTTAGGGATGGCTGGAGCATGGTTTTATCTGGCCAGATGATGCACTCGCAGTCTTGATTGTTGGCGTATTGATGTGGGATTACCCTGTATATTTTAAGTAGCTCCGAACGGATTCTCCAGAAGATCAAGTTCTTTAAGCCTCTCCGAATACGGCAGATGTTTGATGCTGAGGATCATCTTTGTGGCCCTTTGAGTCTTCGTTAAATTCAAGACGGAGTTGGCCAATTACAGAAGCTGAATTCCAAATATAGTTTGATTAGGGCTTTATACAACATTTTAACATCTCTGCACCTATGTTCTTTAAGGTATGGCGTAGAGAAATTAGCGTTTTATTTGCTAGGTTGATTCTCTGTTGGCAATGTTCTTTGAATTCTAATGTCTTGCCAATGTGTACACCAAGGTCTGAAGACCTGTTCAAATGTAACAATCGTTAAATGCTTTCGACCAGAACCTAATTTTTATTATAAGTAATGGCAACGGTTCACTATGAAACTAATTCTTTTATTCCCTGTATAAACAACTTGGTATTCTGGACGAGAGCAATTCATAGCACTGAACTTATCTTTTCCTATATTCAAATATATTACTACTCAGAAAGCAATACAGTGATCTGAATGAATTTTGAAAAATTCTGAATTAAAAAGAAATTCTGATAATACTTAATTGATCTCTTTCTTATATTTAAAGGTTTTGCCATCATGGAAATGTCTCAGTGATCTGTTTGGATGGATATCTCGAGGTGTTTATTCTAATAAATCTGGTAATACAGAATTGATCCCCTTCCGTACTGTGCATGGTCAGAAAGAAACATGATATAAAATTCAGGGTTGGAAACTTTCATGCCATTTGGCATCAACCAAATCTTTGACATTAATTTCAAAGGTAAAGCATTGAGGATGGAAAGAAAGTTTTAAAATTTTCAGAATTTTAAAAAAAAATTCCAAATTTCAAAGCTAATAACCAATTTATTTTTCAATAACTCAGGAGAAATATGAGTTCAATTTCTCACTTACTATTAAGAATCTTATCATTTGATACTAGATTTATTTAAGTTTTATCGATTTTTGTTGCTGAAACTAATTTGTAATCGTTTTCCCGTGTTGTCATTCTATGTTTCTGGACGAAGCTAATAATTATAAAAGGTATGATGTGTATTGGATGCTACTGTTATTTTATTCTACATATCATTTATTTTTTTCTTAACCAATGTTTATTTACATAGGTTAACTTAGAAACGTATTTAACGATGAGGGATCAGTATGTATAACAACAGACGCGGCTCACCGTTCGTGTCATGTCTATTGAATGTCCACCCATGTGAATATTAAATCTGTTGTGTCAGTTTTAATCTCGGACTGCATGCAAATCAACTTATCATATCATCTTCAGGAATGCTAATTACATCGAAAAAAAAAACTCCTTCGAGTTGAGATATATATATATATATATATATATTGGTAACCACCGGCGGGGCAGATGGGACAACCGAGAAACGTCGAAAAATAATTTTCTTTACTGCGGGGACGTAAGTCACCAGAAAACTGACATTGGCTGGTCGGACTAGATTACAAAATTTCCGCAGTTCTGACGGTTTACACTTGGAAAAAATTTTCCCGAGTGTTTTTTTTTTAACTTGTGTACACGAATGGTGAAAAGTAAGGGTTCATTTTGGCATTATAGTTACATTGTATATTGAATCCTCTGAGACCTAAACAAAAAAAAACGACTTTTTCAAAACTGACAAATTCCCCAAGAAAAGGAAGGTCATGTATTGAAAGTACAAAAAATAAGTCACAAAAATTTTTTTCTATTTCTTTTAAACGGGTGCAGGCCCTTCACATTTCAGTTACGCAAACCAGAGTAATCTTTTCATGAAAATATATTTTTCCTGTGTAGTAGGATCTAATACAATGGCATTTAAACTGTGTTCCGCGTTACACCAGGGTCCCAAGCATCAAAGTGACATTTTTGCATTATACTTGATAATTCTACACTATGTGAACCAATCATTAAAAATAATAATTTTCAGTTTTCTTTTTTAAAAATATTTATAATTATTCGGAATAAAATATACATTTCATGATTTATGCCATGTATCATCGCCTCTGTCCAAGAAGTCATTTTCCTCCGACTGGAGAGAGACATGAGTAGCTTCAGAATATCTATACATAGGTATTAATCATTATACACACACACACACGCACACACACACACACATATATATATATATATATATATATATATATATATATATATAGTACAGATCAGGTTAGCAATATAGCATAATATAAAGCAACATCTGGTAGGTGATGGATTTATTTCATAGAGTGCTCGATACAGTCAACTTTATACTTCAAAAGTCAAGTTGTTTTAGAGTAGAGCTGAAAATATATAATAGGATGTGGATTCGCTACACAAATAAGTTTATGTTTCTGCTCTCTCTGGGCCTCGTATACACACACACATTATATATATATATATATATATATATATATATATATATATATATATATGGTACAGATCAGGTTAGCAAAATAGCATAATATGAAGCCATATCTGATATGTGATGGATTTATTAAATAGAATGCTAGATACATTCAACTTCATACTTCGGAAGCCGAGTTGTTTTAGAGTATATAATTGGAAGTGGATTATATATACACACACACACACACATATATATATATATATATATTGAGGATGAACCCGGTAACATTTTTTTTTTATAAACGAGAAAAAATTCTGAAACGGGTCAAAAACAAGGAGTTAAAATTCCAATGTATCAAAAAAAAAAAAACGGAAAAATATCTTTCAATCAAAAACGAATTTCTTGATCTACACCAAGATCTATTCACATTCCCTTTAATAAGTGCTTTACCATTCTGCAAAAATATAATGAGGACAGAAATAAATAAATATAGAAATGTGGGGAGAAAAAAACGGAAAAATATTTCTCTATCAAAAACAAATCATCCAATCCACCCCAATGATTAATCACCCTTTTCTTACAATTTGGCAAAATGTTATTAACGTTATTTAATAACTTTTGCAGGTATCGTATAAACAGTCAAGCAGTGAGTACAGAAATGTACAGAATATTAAGACGGGAAAATAACTGACAATTAGAAACGAATTCCTGAGTCCGTTCACAAATTTAATCATTTCTTTCTTACCTTGTTTCTTGCCCTCCAAGTAGCTTTAATGAAATTCATTCAGAACTTTTCGAGATATCGTATGGACAGGCAGGAGCGAATACAGATATGAATTTTTAAAACGCAAGAATATCTACCAATCAAGAACAAATATCCGGATCTCTCCGAAAATTCAATCACTTCTTTCTTGTCCCGCAGTCCACCTCTTAATGATAGATTCGTTGAAATTTACTGGGAACTTTTGGAGATATCGCCTGGACATATACTGGTGGTAAAATTTGGGTCGGATTCACGGATTTGTTTTTGATTAAAAGAGATATTTTTGCAGTTTTTAATTTCTTCTCATTTATGCTCCTATCCGTCAACAAGAAAATCTTAGAACTTTTGGATACGATGACTCGTAAATCAGTCTCATCATGTCAAAAATTTGTACATTGATGTAAGTAATTAAAATAGACAGGTCTCTAGATTTGATTTTATAAATGTTTCGGAGTTTTTTTTCCGAATTTTAACAATCTTCATATCCTTTCAATTATCCCTCGAGTCACCCCAGCACAAACTTTGTTTAGAAAAATGCATTTTACGAAAAGTATATTTATAAGGGGTCCCCAATCAAGGAGTCTGTCCCGGGGCCCCAGCGGCTCAAGTTACAGCAGTGTTGTATAAGTACATTAATTAATTGTATTTGTTACTCTATTTCAGTTTGTTCATATCTATGTATCCATCTTTGAATATCTACTTAAGGCTGTCCATCTATATCTATCTCATTGTGTAAGTAACTATCAGTTTCAATCTCTTCATGATAACTCATAATTCTAAATGTGCACCGGAGCAAATACTTACTTGAATGATTGCTTCCGACCACAGTAATTGAATTTAGTTTAGGGTATACGTATGCGCGTGTGCGTGTGCGTATGTGCGCATCGGTGATTGAGGTATCGTAGTTCATACCCGTGTACACACACCCGTGATATATGAACGGTGGTACATACCCGTATCAACACAGCGATGACGTAATCCGGAGACTATCAATCAATTCCATTTTCATTCGCCCCAGAAGAAAATACTTAAACAAACATATATATATATATATATATATATATATATATATATATATATATATATATATATATATATATATATATATATATATATACATATATATATATATATATATATATATATATATATATATACACACACATATATATATATATATATATATACGTGTGTGTGTGTATGTGTGTGTGTGAACTGCGATTACTCGACAACTGACTATTGTACGAAAGTGACATTCGACAGATATATTTAGTCACTACACAAGTTATTGGAATCAGCAGTTCGCGGTAAATCATACAAAGAAAAAACTAAATATCTAAATTGGAAACATTTAAGAACAAATAACCGAAGTACTTCGAAGCCGTAGTTCTGTAAGATGGACAGGGAATCATTTACAAGACTGTTCTACACACCATAAGGTGCGGTATCTTCCAAGCATACACCTATTGAACAGGCATTGCGTTAGATATTATTATTTTTTATGATTACTATTCACCTTCATTTTTTTTTTTTTAGAGTTGAACTTTGGCTCGTCTCTTTGCTTCGGTAGTTCGATTTGTTGAGTGATAGTGCGTAAACTTTGCCCCCCTTTGGCTCTATGTGATGAAGAAATCTACAGATTTTGTCGTGGTCTAATAAATATATTCCACATTATCATTTTCCTGGTCTCAAAAGCGAGTTTTGAAGGGAATATTTCCATATTTTTGATCAATAAGGAAAATCACCTATTACCTTTTTTTTTTATCTCAAACTTGCAGTCTGAAAGAATATATGCATATTGAATGGAAAGTGACGGTTTTCTTTTGATATTATAGTCACATGTAAAGAAAACCCCTTAAATCGTTGAAATATGTTGGTTTTTTTTTGAAAAAACAAATAATCCGAATTCATCCCATAGGCCCACTAGCTATGCATACCAGATCTACATAAATGTTGTTGTTGTTGTTGTTGTTGTTGTTATTATTATTATTATTATTATTATTATTATTATTATTATTATTATTATTATTATTATTATTATTATTATCTGCATGTTCACACCACTTGCCTGGTGGTTATCGCTGGGAACTGAGTGACAGCAAGTTTCTTCAGGTCTCCAGCCCTCCTCTCCACACTCTCGCAATACACAGCTGTGCTGTGGCTCACAGTTTTACACCAGTTCCCCGGGGGTTATCGCTGTAGACAGTAAGTCAGGTCTAATGCCATCCCCTCATTTCATCTTACCCTCACCTATCACAGAAGAGCTGTGGTTCGTACCTCCACAACCATTTGTTTTTGTTTTTTTTTGTTTTGATTAATTTATTATTATTATTGTTATTATCATTATCATTATTATTATTATTATTATTATTATTATTATTATTATTATTATTATTATTATTATTATCATCAAAATGGAACTTGTTCACTTTTTTATATATTTTTGTCCAAGTGAGTGTCTGGGATTTTCAATGTACATCAACATTTTTGCATTAAAAATCATTGATATTTTTTAGTTTTTGAAGCAAGGATTTTTTTTTCATATCAGAAGCATCATCACATCTCGTCTGTAATCCGAGATTATTCGTGACTTCAAAATCTTGAAGACGAGATCAGTGGAACAGAAGTTTTTTGGCGAGGGTCAGTCGAACAAAGGCCGCTGGCACGGTCCGTGGTCAAGAAAAGCGCCAAAATTCTTTGCATGATTGTCGAACATTGTCTGGACTTTGCGTGTTTGGACTCTGCGGCAGCAACTAAGCTTCAGACTGGTCACATCTCCCGTAATGTCCGGCCATCACTCAACGGTCAGTGGAACGTTTCAATACCAACCGATGATCCGGAGAATGTTCCCAAGAGGTCTTGGAAGATAGACAGAACAGGTCAAGCCTTATGCATAATTGAAATGGTCTTCTTTCCGTCTTTCTTTCCTCCCTTCATCCATTAATTTCTTTCTTCATCCTTTTCCTTCTTTCTTCTTCATCTTCCTTCCTTCTTCCTTTCATTCCTTTCTCCTTCTTTCCTTTCATACCTGTTTTCCTCCCTTCTTTCATCCCCCCCTTCCTAACTTCCCCTTCCCTTCTTCTTCTTTCTCTTCCTTCGTTTCTTTCTTCCTTCCTTCTTCTCTTTCTTCCTTTGTCTCTCTTTTCCTTCCCCTTGCCTTCCTTCTTTCATTCTTTCCTTTCTTCCTTTCCCCCTTGCTTTTTCTTTTTTCCTTCTTTTCTTTCTTTCTTTCTTCCTTCCTTCCTTCGTTCGTTCCTTCCTTCCCACTGCCCTTCCCCTCCTCAGACTTATGCATATTTACAAAGCACGATGGTTATGGTTGCAGAAAAAGAGACGACTAGAAAATAGAGAATCGTGGAAAACGGAGTAACGAAAAAAAAAAAACAACAGAAAAAAACAAACTGATAGCATCCAAGATGGAGATTTACAATCCCCGTAAGTATTGTAGATCTTACAAGTTTATAATTGTACTGACAGTCGGTACAAACCTCGTGCGTTGTCAAATTTCTGAATGCTGACAGCCTTGAAAATCCTCATCCAAAATCCTGACTTTTAACGCGAACGCAAACACAAACAAAAGACTACGGAGGCGAGTGTACAATCATTCCAGCCATTAAGGAGATCCAGAGTGGCGTAATTGCCTGACCGTGAATCCTCTTTTGGAGATCACACAGCAAGATCGATCCCATGATTAATAGCTTGTGAGATCACTTCGCTGACGGTATCACAAAGGCTACTCTCAAGACAAACAGAGAGATGATATCATTAATTGTTAACAGAGGTTCCCCTTTCCTACGCTTTTGTTACCTGAGGGAAGGGTTGCCAGATATTTGGAGACGTTTCTGGCCAAGAAATGGCCAAAAATGGCCAAATATAAAAGACGTTTATAAGACATTACAATACAGGGTTGCCAGATATTTGGAGACGTTTATGGCCCCAAAACACCAAGAAATGGCCCAAAATGGCCAAAATTAAAAGACGTTCATAAAAAATTGCAATAAAGGGTTGCGAGATAGTTGGATATGTTTATGATCGAAAACACACCAAAAATGGCCAAACATGAAATAGTTTTCAAAACATTGCGACATGGGAGTGCCATAAAGATAGAGAAAAAAAAAGAAATGTGACCAAACCAAGAAGTACGTAGCCAAATGCTATTCAAAACGGTCAGATTTGTCAAATTCGGTCGTAAAATTGCCAAAATGGCAACCCTGCCTGTGGGTTCTATTATTCATGATCAACCCGCAAGCTTTACATAATAATGGTTTTAATGTACAAGCCTTGTCATCATCATCATCATCATCAGTCTTTTAACGTCCGTCGTTGGACATAGACCTTCCCCTAGAATATGCCACATTTCTCTATCATGGGTGTCGCAGAGCTAGTGCTTTCTCAATTTTTTTATAGTTCTTCTCTCCATCTTGTATGCAGCCGGCCTCAGTTCCGCATGTGATCTCAGGGGATCCATCTCGTGAGTCGCGATGTCCATCGGTTGTCCGCCATTCGTGCAACATGGCCAGCCCACCGCCATTTGAGATTTTTAATGGATTCTATGATGTCCCTGACTCTTGTCTTTTCCCGGATGTACTGTGCTGTCTTGTGATCTCTCCATGTGAAGCCCAGCATTATTCTTTCATCTGCACGTTGCATGGTTCTCAATTTGCGAATCTGTCTCTTCGTTAGGTTGGGAGGATGCATTGGTTATACACCCTTCTTTTTAGGATTAATGGTATCTTCCCATTTTTGAAGGTTGAGCTTGCTCTGTACTCCCAAAACTCAGCAAGGTTCTTGCCAGCGCCGAGTCGACTTATGGAATTTGTTGATTTCCAAACTGTTTAAAATAATCTGATTGAGTGCAAAGCGGGTGATTTCAAAACAAAACATCGGAAGCTTCACTAAAACAGGAACTGGTCAGTGAACTAAGCCAACACAAATGGGCTGTTCACAATATAAGTAAAATGCTAAACCTATCCCTTACTTTGAATTCGTCAGGATCGCTAAACCGATTCTCTATCTTTCTTTTTAACCGAATTAGTTTTCCCTGACTAGAAACCAAAGTCATGACCTTTTTTTCCCTTCCTGTGACTATGTTTCCAGTCACCAGGAAATCAAAACAATACACAGAATTGTACTTTTGAACAACCGTAGCCACCCATGGTGGCTAAGGATCCTATCCCTTTTTTTTATCGGTTCGTGTGTTAGTGGTTTGGTTTATGTGATTGCGCGTTTGAGCGTTCCAGCGCTCCTGGCTGTATCGTTTTATCTTCAGACTTGGAAATTGGCATCAGTACTCCACTACACCCCTTCTCCAGAATCTATTTTTTTTTTAGTTCTATTTTTCCCCGTGGAAAACGCCAGTGATGTCATAAATAGAATGTATTCTGACCATATTTATTCTTCAATGGAATTTTTTTTTTCACGACTTCACAATTTAACGCTACGGCTGTTCAATTATTGACTGTAATGGTGAGTTGTACTTACATTTGTAGTACAAGCAATATTCACCAGAGGGGAATAAACTTTGTAGCTTTTATTAATTTAAAAGTCCTCACAAAACATAGTTCGGTGTTATGCCTGGGTTTATTGCTGCAATAAAAAGAGGGAAAGATAAATTTCAGATCAGTTTACGCATCGTCAGAAATAAAACATTCATTTTCTCTTTCGTGAATTAACTAAAGGGCGTCGAAACGAAAGAACAGACTGAGTCGATGTTATATAAGGCGTGTATAGGGTTTTTTTTATTTGAGTTTGTCTGAAAAAAATACTACTAGACGTTAACCACTTGAAGATGTTTACTAACTTGAAACTCCTCACAAAAACATTTGTTTTTAGATATTCCCTTTTCTTCTCTCAAATTCCAACAGCATTTAACATCTTGATATTACAGCCTAATCTGGGCAAAGACTTGACGTTTCAATTGTCAATTTAAGCTAACTCCGAACTTTTAATTTCAGGTTACTCCCAGCATTAGTTCCACAGAATGCCTGAGCGTAAATTATAATTGGAATGAACCCCACCCACATGCTATTTTAATGAGGGAGGCCAGACTAGATGAAGACTATCGACCCCAAGAGCAAGTAAGAGACTGTGACTCATATCGGAAGTTTTGTCGAATATCAGAGTATTAGGAAATCGTTCAATACCTGCTGGATATGGGGAGTCACCGAGTTTTGGGTCGCCAGGTTTTGGAAATTCAACAAGTACTGTGAAGAGAATTTTTTCTTCTCTGTGTTCGGTGGTATTCAAAGAGAATTATTCTTCATGAATCGCTGGAACAAAATGTTGATGTGCAACGCTACGTTGAGCAACTGGCTCAATTGAATGGCATAATGTAAGAGGAAATCCTTTCTTCCTATGCTGAAAACTGATTTTTCTGCAAGACAATCTCCGTCCTCAAGTTGTGTTTAAGGAGCTGGGATATGAAATTCTCCAACATGTGGCATATTCTGCAGACCTGTCACCTTAAGAATATCCCTTTATTCGCTCTAAAGAACTCTCTCTTTTTTATCAGTGGTTCGAATAATTCCAAGACATCAAATATGCCTTGCAGGATTCATCGATTACTAACTAAAACCATTCTTTTATCATGAAATACACTATTTACCCGAAATATGGTGTGCAGAGGCATATAATGGTTTGTATCACGAGTGTGCTATGAGCTACAGATGTACAAAAGAAATAAATATTTTATTGTCTGTAAAAAGCAACGAGCAGTAAAATCCTTTTTAATACGATGTGGGGAAGGTTTCTCCTAAGTACCACTAAAATACTTTTTTGTTAATTCTCTTATTTCTTTTTATTTGTTCACCGTTCATAGCATCGAATGATTGAGGTCGTGAAACTTGACAGTTTACAATCGGGACCACATTCGCTACACTGTACCGAAAAGGATTTTATTATTCCTTGCTTCTTATAGACACTAAAGTACCTTCGTGTTTTTTTGTGCATCTTAGCTCAGCGCGCACCCATGAGACAAACCAACATAGTAGCCTGAGGTGATAGTTGACCAAACAAAATGTGACGATTGAATAATAATGCTATGAATTAATATGAAAAAAGAATTGGGTAAGATGTTGCAGAATTTTCCCTCAACCAAATATGACATCTGAAATGGGTTGCAAAACCAACTTTCTCGTGGATTGCATCCATTAAACCTGATATCATTGGAATCTTTGTACGAATTTCCTAGAAGAACCATTTTCATTATCGATAATTTTCATTAGTCTTCGTCTTATCTAAGTTCCTTTGCTAATTTACAATTAAGACGTAATAGTCCGAAGTTGAATTTCTTAGACGAAGCATGAAACAACCGTAGCCATCAAAGATGGTGAAGGGTTCCATCTGCTTTTATACATGTGTTTGTAGGTTTGCTTGTTTGTTTGTTCCAGTGCTCCTGGTCATACCGTTTTATCGACAGACTTGAAAATTGATATCAGTATTCCACTAGACCCTTCACTCCTAAAAACATTTTTTTATGGTGTTTTTCTTTAAAGAAAACTAGTTTTGACCTTTTGTGGACCTTATTCTGACGTGTTTGTTAATATCATCTAGATTTTCTAGAATCTGGACAGGTGTCCCCTAACACTTGGCGCTCTTGGCAACAGATGGTGTTGTCGATACCTAGGGCAAATCTTGATTTTGCCACGCTGCTATCTTTTTAAAGAGCGGGTCTCATCATGAGCGCCCGGTGAGGGAAGTGAACAGGGCCTTGGCCCCGACCCCTTTGGTCAGACCTTCACAACGAGGGCGAAAGGGTTTGAAATTTGATAGAGACTGGGAATCGAAGGTTCAATATGAATAGAAATTAACCTAGGATGTGTCACAGCTTAAGCAGTCCCTGGTGCCTGAACTGAAAACCGACATCCGGGCACATATTCCCCTCTCCTGGAATAAATCCCTTTGCACCCTATCCCGGGAAAAGTAGTAGCGGATGCACATTGCGTTCATAGTTCGAGTTTCAGGTCATTGTATGAACGTATGTAACATCGTTACAGTGCTAGGTACATACCGGTAATTGTTAGTAATACCCAATTGTGGCTTGCCAAGCCTATCAAAACTTCGTTCTGCTAACGACACCTGGTCTTCCCCAATGGTCACCCATCTCGGTACTGACCAGGCTTGACGTTACTTAACTTCGATGATCTTACGGGAACCTGTGTATCCAACGTGATTCGGCGGTAATCCTCTGGCCTCGGAGAGAGTTTTGTAAATCGTAGTTCTTTTGCTCACTAGAGAGGCATTGAGTACCATTTTTTAAAGTATTTATGGTGACGGTGACAGTGATGGGAATGGGGGTATGCAGAGGGACGACGTCTCCTCCCCTACTTTCTATGGGGTGGGGATTACAGCGTGTGCTCCACTTCCCAACCTCAGCTTCACGAACTTAAGCATACCCCTGAATCCTAAAACCCATTTCCATCAGTGTTTAGCGGTTAATTGAACCATGGCCTACCATACTGGAGGCAAACTCCCTACCACTGGGCCACAATCAGTTCGCAGGGGCCATTGTTAGGAGTAAATATATTTTCCCGGTTCTCCCCAAGTGTAGCCTTCTAACAAAACTAGCTTCGTGCGGCAATCATTCCGACTAAAGTGGTGAATACACGTAGGCGAAACCTTGTTAGATGATTTGTACCCAGGCACAGCAAAATTCAACCACGTGCCTCAGAAACACGCTTGATTGAAGCGAAAGGCAAAGACGAACACTCCCGCCCAAGACTCCACCCACTCTAGCACCCTCGTCAAGCACAGCCAACATCCCTTAGGCTCGAGCCAATTTTGGCGGGAAAAACCGGTTTTTATTACGTCCACTTTTCCCGCCCAATTCAATCCCTGCAAGTAATGACGAGGTCGGAGTAGATTACGACCTCGTCCTAACCACCTGCGATCCATCAAATAGTGTTAGTGATTGGTCGCGATTAGACTTCACTGGACAACGGTCATCGCATTCATCCTCTGTGATCATTCTAGGGACGGACACTGGGGACTGTTGGAGGTTATGGGTGGGTAGGTGGGGGTCGCGGAAAAGAAAATGGGTCAGCGGTCCTTCTCTGTATTGGCCGGAAAGAATATTGCATTGATCGGTGAATGGATGGGCGATCTGTTTAATAGGGACGGAGAGTTCACTGAGAATACAGAGGCAAGAGTTGATTGATTTGGGAGGGAACATGGGGAAGGAGGAGGGGTGGAGAGAGAGAGGGAGAAGGGATAAAAGAGAGAGGGAGGAGGGAAGAAGGGGAGAAAGAATAAAAAGAAGAAAGGAGCTATGAGATGGGGAATGGGAGAGAGAAGAGAGAAAAAGGAGAGGTAGAAAGAAAGAAGAAGTAGAAAGAAAGGAAAGAAGAAGAAAGAAAGAGAGAAAGAAAGGAAGAAAGGAAGGGACGAAGAAAGGAAGGGAGAAAGAAAGGAAGAGAGAAAGAAAGGAAGGGAGAAAGAAAGGAAGATGGTAAAGAAAAAGGAAGAAATGAATGCTGAAAGGAAGAAAGAAAGAAAAATAAGGGGGGCGGAAAGAAAGAAGAGAAATGAAGAAGAAGGGGAAATGAAAGAAAGAGAAAGGGAAGGAAATAAATTGAGAGAGAAACGGTGGGAGGAAGAAAAATGGAAGGGAAGGGAGACCAAGTGAGAAAAAAAAAAGAAAGAAAATGAGAAAAAAGATGGAAAGGAGAGAAACGAAAGAAAGGAGGAAATAAAAACAAAGAAGAAGAATGAAAAAAAAAGAAAGGAAGGAAGAAAGAAAACAATCAATTAAAGAAAGAGAAAAATGAAGAGAAGAATGATGAATGGAAGAAGGGAGAAAGAAAGAAGACAGTACAAAAAGAAAAGAGAATGGGAAGGAAATGAGAAGAAAGAAAGAAAGAAAGGAAGAAATATGAAGAATAAAACAAAATTAAAGATGAAGATATATACGAAAAGAATGAAGATAAATAATTGTACACATAATAATATAGATGAAGCAACAGAGATAAATGAATACTAGAAAACTAGATAGATAGACAGATAGATGGATAAATAGATAGATATGATAAATCAAAATCAATTGAATATTCATCATCATCAGTCTTTATTGTCAGTCGTTGGACATAGACCATTCCCATGATTAGTCAGATCTCTCTATCACGGGCGTCGCAGAGCCAGTACTTTCTGAATTTGTTTAGTTCGTCTCTTCATCTTATATTCTGCCAGCCTCGGTTACGCATGTGATCTCTAAGGATCCATGTTATGAGTTGTTATGTCCAGCGGTTGTCTGACATTATTGCAACATGTCCAGTCCATTGCCATTCGAGTTTTCTAATTATTTCTATGATATTTCGGGCTCCTGTCTTTTCTCTAATATACTGTGCTGTCTTATGATCTCTCAATGTGTAGTTGAGCATGATCCTCTCATGTGCACGTTACATGCTTCTCAGTTTGTGGGTCGATCTTTTTAGTTAGGTTCCATCTTCCAGCTCCATAGGTGACTATCAGGAGGATACATTGGTTGTATATTCTTAAGGTGATCTTCAGAAATGACAAGAGTTCGAGATAAATGACGATAAGAATAATGAGTGCAAGTGAATACAGAGATAGGAACTATAGACATCTTGATCTATATGCACTTACCTATACTAACGTTTCTTGAAATATTTTTGCGTCATTTAGCTAAAATCTTTACTGCGAAATCCTTTTCGTCCGTGACTGAATTTCTTTATTCTCATCTTTCCTTGTATATGATGTTATGCTGAATTCTACGACAGGATAGTAACAGTATTAAACTCTGTACCGAATAAAGCAGACGAGAGAAAGGGAGGTAAGTGAGGAGAAATGATTAAAATCCATCGCTTAGATATTTTCATATACAAATATGTATTTCTTTTAATCTAAAATTGGATTTTTTGGGGTTGCATCTAAGTCTCAGGAATTGGTATTTAGATTAGTTTTGATAAAATAATGTTTTCATTCATTGCCTTTTTTTGTTTTGTTTTTTTGTTTTTTTCTCATCTATTTTAGACGTAATCCAAGTAATGAATTTAACTTGGAACTCGAAAATAGATTCACCATCTTATTAGTGATCTTTCAGTGTCGGAGGGAGACGGTAATAATTCCACGGCGGAAACAATTCCACGGTGGCAATAATTGCCAGTGTGTCTGTTTGAGAAATGAAATACAACATTATACTGACTTTATAAAATTTCTTTATAAAATCTCAAATTTCTCTCTTAATACAAATTGCTTTGAAAAATTGCAAAACAATTTTTTCAGCCATACGTTGTAAAAACTTTGCAAGAGTTTACTGGCCCAATTTAGCAGATACACCAAAAATTCCGCAGCCACACCTTCACCCACTACTGTTTCCAGCATGTAGCCTCGCCCCCAACGTTCGAAATCTGCGCATTTTAATGCCTCAGCTTGATCAGAATGTTTCTACTTTACATCAAGTAACTTTAGATAAAATCAGTCTTAAAACTCAGCATTAAAATTCTTAGAAATAGTCTTTTCTCATTTTAAATATTTACCCCAAGATATTTATTTTTTATGAATAGAAAAAAATATGAATATCCGTATGAATGAATTCATTCAGCCTTCATGTTTCATTTACATTTCAGTCTCCCTTCTAGTTTCATTCACCACCAAAATAATTTCATTCACATTTGAGTGAAGCATTCACCCGTTTCATGATTACTGATCTGTACGAACGGAAGGACATCTGTGTTTAGAACCTGACACATCTATCTATGCGAATAGAGGTATATCTATATCTCGACCCAGATACACATATTTATACAAATAGAATATCAGTGCCTACATGCATAGCCACTAATTTAAACGGACGATATTTTCTCTATGTCTCGACTAAATCTGAACGGATTTTGTTTTTTGCAATTTTGATTTTTTCTTCAGATGAAGTTTTATCAATCATTATTATCGGAGCGAGGCGAAAATCTGCTCACAGAATCTATTTGACAAAGAAGTCCACCCCATTCGAAGTTTCTTTCAACGAAGTTGCCTTATAGATTTTAGGATTGAACTGGAATCTGGCACTGGAGACTTTTGGACCAAAGCGAAACTTTTGTATACATTGAACTATAAAAAGCTGGATATGGCTTCAACTATTCCTGCCTAGAAAACTGATCACCGACCATTTTAATTGCAAAGACTCTAAAACAGTCTAAACCGGATTTAAGTATGCTAAAATCTTTGAATGAATAGGGATACAAGATATTCCGATTAAAATTCATCATAGGTGTGAGAAATTGAATTTATGCAAATCAGATGACTCCATCTCTTTGACATAAATGAAACTGTTACTGTATGATAAAGAGATTGATTGATTTTGGTAATTGTGTCATTCACGTGACCATTACCGACCGGATGGACGCAGTTGTGATGCTGTGATCGATTGGGGTTTTGCCCCATGAGGCCTGGTGTTGCTCTGAGTAGTCAAGCCCTAAGGGCTCAGGATTCGTTCTGAGACCCAAAGACCAACATGTAATTACGGCAATAATTGCGATGAATAAAAAGTAGTGTTAGAACGTCCAGCCGAAACGTTCACGTGTATGGTGTCCCCACATTAAACCGACCTTATATCACATCCTGTTCCCGTGGGGGCTCGAGTAAATAGCACCATTCAAGACCAGACAGACGCAGGTGTGTGGCCATGGCCACTTGGGGTTTCACTCCATGAGGCCTGGTACTGCTATGTATCGTTAAATCCAAAGGATTCGTCCTAAAACCTAGAGACCAGCGCTCTCATGTCCTTGTGAAATAGTTGCGAGGACTTGAGGTAATCTTTTTTTAAAGCCTATTCACACGTTCACGTGTTGGTATCCCCCATTAACCCGACCTTGTGTCACACTTGGTTCTCGTTGGAGATCGGACAAATAGATAATTATATTGTGAGTATAACCTGATTTTTATTGAAGGATGAGGCCTAGTAACTAATCACACAAGCTGCAATATTATCACAATAAGGTAGAGTCGAAGTTGTGGGTGGCTAGCTATTTTTAATTTTCAAGGCAACTTTTTACCTTCATCTAAATTTTATCAGTTGCTTTTTATAGCAACTTGCCCCAGCTAATTACCCTCCGGTAGTGAGTAAATAGCGTTGATCAGAAAATAAAGAATAAACCTTACGCGTGTACAAGTATATCTGTGTATAGAGTCAAATCACCTACCTATGCAAGCAGAAGCATAAATACGCCCGGACCCAAATGCACCTATCTATACCAACAGTAGTATATATGTTAGTAGACCTAAATAGTCCTACTGCACGAGCATAAGGATATGTATATAGCCCGAATTACACCTATCTATACGAAGAGAAATATGCCTGTGGAGACCTATTTCTATGAACAGGGATATATCTTTACCTCGATCCATATGCACTATAGATCTATCTATACGAACAAGATTATGTCTGTGTCTAGAATCAAATACATCTATACACTGACCACGGGATCGGATTAAAGCCGCTTGATGCTCTAAACACAGTCAAAAAATGGGGCCCCACCTCGCTTAACTGACAAGATTTTCAAAAATTAAACCTGAAGGAATGAGGGTCATATTCATTTAAACCACCCCAAAATACGTTGTTAAAATACATATTTCCCACAAAAATATACCACTACACCAAACCAAATCTTTAAGAACGGAACTTGTGTTTGCATAGTGATCAGTTTTCTACGATAGTATTTGTATGGATTGAGTGAAGCGTTTGAATGTTCGGATTAAATCTACATGTAAGTGAAATAACATTTCAAATTGAAAGTTTCATGTTGAACAATTTAAACAACATTTAATGATTAAATGCATAAGCTGCAAGGAGCCTGCGGTGTTCCCTATCTTGTGATACCTTAAGCACGTACCCATTTTGCTTAATGGGTAATCCAGTGCTGACACTGACGGAAAATGAAATTGCAACAGCCTGAATATGTGTTTCAATTTACTCAAGATAAAACGCACAGGTAGTATATCCGGATCTCAGTGAATGATCTCGTATACTGATCAATACATGTACAGGTTCAAAACTAAAGGTTCTATAAACGGTACTCGAACTCCATAATACCCTGAATATCCTCCTTGGGTGTTTACGCAAGCTTTGTACTCCTGCATTCATACAATCCCAAAGATGGCGACATCCTACAATACAGTATTCCATGCCTATTGCACCTGTTGTCGCAGTTCAGCAAGGGTTTTAGGTGGGCTAACAGAACGAGTCAGATATTGTCCCATCATATCCCATACATATTTAATGGGAGACAGGTCTGGCGGAGGTGCCGGCCAGAGAAGTTGTTGAACATTTTGCTGAGCGTGTTGAGTAACACGGGCATCATGTAAGCGAGCATTATCCTGCTGTAACAGTACATTGCCTGGGCGACAATAAAACGGATTTAATAACGTTCAGGACGTACCTAGTGCTGGTCAACGTTCCCTCTGCAAACACCTAAGGTGGACGAGACTTGTAACTTATGGAACTCCACACCTTGATGCTCCGGGTCGGGCCTGTGTGTCATGGGTGGATATACTGTAAGATGTTGTTTCTTCGATCTACGTCGCATTCGTAAACGACCATCACTCGTATGAAGGCAGAAGATTGTGACATGACTGGAGCAATTCACGACGTAGTTGTGACGTAAGCGGAAGTCCAGAACGCGTACCTGTAAACTGCTTACAACGGGCCCTTTTGACGATCTTGGGGTCACGTTTCCTCTGATCTGTGCTGTGGACGTAGTGTGGTCTATCACTGCTACCCTTACAATACTTCCAGAACCGGGTCTACGTGTGAAGGAATGTTCTTTTCGCCACTGTTGCCAATATTGAAGCACCATGTCAGGCGTGTGTAGCAATTTTCCGAAATGACAATACAGCCCCTACCCCCCAAAAAAACCAACAATCTGACCCCTCTCTAATTGAATAGAAGGGGCATAAGTGCCTCTCGGTTGGATGAACCTTGCTTTCATCGGACTTTTTTTTACCACACTGGACCTTATCGCAGCATATGTCATCGTCTGAACTGATCTGTTATGAGTGATACTACGTCACAAGATGGTTGAGGACTTTGAAAATTTCATCAGAATATTTACTTCCTCCTGACGTGTTACATACTGAAACCACGTCAGTATCAGCATCATCCTTCTGATTTGAGCAATTTCATTTCTGCCTGCGTATATGTATTGACAGAACAATAGGGTGTTTACAGAAGAAATTGACAGTTTCAAAAATTCATTAGAGCAAAACTATATTTTGATACTGATACTCACGATACAGAATATTTGTAGCGAAGCATTTGTAAGAATATTTTTTCTCTGAATTTTCAAAATAAAATAAAGAAAGCGTTTTTTGAAGATTTATGGTGGAGTGCTCAAATTTCGAGCTGATTGGTAAGTCGGTAACCCAAACGTGGGATTTAAAAGAATTGAAAACAAAAGCCAAAATTCCATTACGCAAATAGAAAAAGCACACATCGAGTGACTGTAAGTTTTAGTGATAAACTTCAAGTATTACTCTAGAAAATTGTTCGTCGAGAGAGTCAATACTTCTAATAGTTTTGTTTTAATACATTTTTGAAATGTCTATTTCTTTTGTAAATGCCCTGAATATCTACGTCGTTTTTCTACACCAAAGAGAATAATGCCATGTGTGAAGGATCCACTAATGTAATTGAATCACTGTACATCCAATGTAAAGATAGACAGGTCTGGTTAGTCACTCAATAGAAAACGTCATGCTGCCAATGTCTCTTGTCGTCATCAACTGGGGAAAGGGGTGGCCAATGAAAATATTACCTCTCTTGCCACTCGTTGGGCAGTGATCACTGAAAAAGATCCCTATGAATACCGCTGGACACAAACTAAGGATCAATTTAGCATAAGCTTACGTTGCAAAAGGGATTCCCCGTTAATAACCTATTTGGGGGGTATTTTCATTAAAAAAAAACACCGTTTTTTTTTTACATAATGAAGAAAAAATGATGTAATTGTCAGCCATCTAGCTCCATTGATATAATTTGTATACATGCATAGCCAGCCAACCACACCAACCACACCAGCCTGAAAACTGAAGAAACCTAGGTTGACATTTTTGGTTAACAGTTACTAATATAATCCGTTGATATGGGAGGATTTCAATCCGTTAAAAGCGATGATGTCTAACTTGAGTTGGACCGATTTTTGCGCGATTTCATATTAAGACATAGTGCTGCTCAAGCTGTCGATAGTGTGAACATAGCAGTTAGAGAGAACACTATTACACTGCGAACTGTTCAGCGTTGGTCCAATCGGTTTATGTCCGGAAATATGGATACCAATAATAATCTGAGAGAGAGGTTCAAATCCGTTGATGATTATGAAGAATTATCAACGGCACTGGCCAACGACCCATGAACAACGGTTCGTGCACAACCACCAGAAACTTTAAGACTTTATCAGCGATCATATCGAGGCATCTCAGGGCTATAGTAAAGGTTAAAGTTGGGAAAACGGATCCCACATGAACTGAATGTAATACTGCATAACAGTGACCGACCCCACAGCTCAGAGCTGACTGTGTCCAAGATTGGGGTATTCAGATGGGCAGCATTCACAACACCTGGCGTTTCTACCACAGATTATCTCCTTTTCAAGCATTTTGAACTTCATATCAAAAATCGTCATTGATTGGTAATCTGGTTATGTGTATACGTACCACACGAACAAACTGCACCCAAGGAGCTACAGGGCTTAAATTTTAAACTTTCACTCTCTACGTCACAGAAAAAAAATTTGTTTTTTGAATCTCCCACAATAGGTTTTGTAGAGGGTATTCAATTTGCAAAGTTTGTGCTAAATGCTTATAATCCTTCAGTTTTGGCCCAGGCTTATTTTTTTAGATTCAGATTTTTATTGGTTATGGCCTAACCAAAGGCAAGATAAGAAACTTATTCATTGATCGTCCCTTTTTCCAATATCTTAATTGAGCATCCCAAGAGAGCATGCTATCAAAGACAGTTTCAATTGCATGGCTAACCAGACCTTGATAGGTCTTGAAGGTGTGATAATAGAGAAGCCGTCATTTGTGCTTTTAATAGGTTTGTGACATAGTTTTTTTCATACAGATGGCGTATTATCAGTAGAGGATTTTTGTAGGAAATGTTATTGCTTCAAATTTTGATTAATTGGTTGCTCTACACTGTATATCAATGTGCTTACATCTTGTTAGGAGGAATAGAAGCCACTCTTTGTTTTTGTTTTTTTCAAGTAAGTTTAGAATTTTGAATCTAAACTTACTTCAAAACAAACAGTCAACTCTTTACCTCCTGACGAGATGTAAGCATGTTGAAATACAGTATTGAGAATTATTCCGAGATTTTAACCATTTATTGATAATTGCTTTGCAAAAATTCATTTTAAATCATTTATTTATAACAAAAAGTCATTCAGCTTGCCACCTGATGATTTTTATGTAATTATCATTACCGGAAATTATATATATATATATATATATATAACTTTTCTCAGTACATGTGTGTGTGTCATAATTGTTGAGACATTTTTGTGCAGGAATATATTCTGTCCAGCACTGGTGTTAACTGGTAGTGAATCGAACAACCGACTACGTAAATGAATAATAGAAATCAGCATTCACCAGGAGGCAGTCTTAACGCAACTCTGCTCTATCAACTGAGCTAACGACACAGCTGATAGCTAGGAATCTGAGATAGGATACTTGCATTGTTTATCTCTCTCTACTCAATGGTTGTTCGCATAAATATTTATATACGTATATATGTCTGTTCCCATTTTGCCGACAGTATGTACATCATCAGATTGGACAGTTTATGTCCGATACATGGTCGACTCTTCCATTTGCTACTGATTAACACCAGTGCCGGACGAAATATGTTCCCTAATTAAAAAGCCACTACAATTATCGCATTCTGTCGAATATAAAGTGTCTAATCTATATGTATAACCCAAGGAAAACCCTTAAAAGCGAAATATTACACAGGAATATCTAAAACACCTTTCAGACTAAGATGAGCCAACCATACATCATTCACAAACGAAAAATTTTAAAACAGTACACCACTGTCAACACATTATTGGAGACTAACAGATAACAACCTCACACCCACAATAAAACGGAATTATTAAAACAAACACACGTATGTCAGAACATTGAAACCTCATGTTACTTATGCCGGGATGAGGAATTTGTAATCCTCACCTTTGCCAATAGAACCAAAAAACAAAAGCAGATTTATTAAATAGAAAAAATGAAATAGCATTAAAGTGTTTGCATCGCACAGAATTTCTATCAAAAACATAATTTAACACACCACAAACAGGTATACATAAATTTACTACCATAGCTTCCTTATAACCCTCGTTACTTTTAACGACAGTAGTAGTAAAATCGCTATTAACATTAACATTATTTTACACCGCCAGCTACTTGAAAAACAACCGAATCTCCTTTTTCATAATTATTTTAGATATATAAAAACAAACTGTTCCTAGAATACGTAAAAGAATTAAGCATAAACAACTAAAGTCATGTTAAAATTAACCCCAAACACTTGGGAGCAGATATAGGTAAGAATAGAATACCTCCTGAGAGGAAACATACCTCAAAGTGCAGATGTTTTAACAACACACTGATAAGGAAAGTGTCAACAGCATCCCCTGTTTATCTATAACTACCTGAGAGTTATCTATCTCCACTAGGTGAAAACAAAACAAGCAGTAACCAACAACTAAACAAGTAAAAGAGGAATAGAATATTTAAAGATTTGAAGATATGATAGAATAAGAGGATGATTCTTCACCCAGAAAAACAGACACACCTACAATAACGCCCTGGATAGGGATACAAAATCAATCGAATCGTTCGCCAGGAGAAGCCAAAACAGGGCAGAAACATAAACGGGTTTGTGTAGCAACTCTTTTATCTCATCATATTATAATCTCTACTCTATCTTGATTTAATGATTGATATTGTGAATATCGAGCACGTTATGAAGTAAACCCATCCCACATGGGATACTTTGTTATATATATATATATATATATAATAGTAGATTGTGGATTCGCTACACAAACTAGCTCATGTTTCTACCCTAAGGTTGTATGTATCGAACACTCTATGAAATAAATCCATTGCATCTCAGAAGTGGCTTTCTATGATTGATATATTATTATATTATGTTATACTGCTAGCCTGATTTGTACCACATGTACTGTGTATATATATATATATATATATATATATATATATATATATATATATATAGCTGATTATTTGAACTGCAGGAAGTGGAAACCACATCATACCATTACATGAATAGAAAAGAAACCTTAACCCAATGCTCATCTAAAAAAAAAACACGACTAAGAGAAAGAGAGAGGTTCCCACTGTAATAAGCCAATAATTTCTATGTAATATTTATTTATTTGCTCTACTCATAAGTATATACAACCAATGTGTTGAGGTAGATTATAATTTATCTGACAATATTAAAGTCAAGAGACAATTCAGAAGACAGTATTGTGTAAAATAAATGAGATTTCTTAGTTTATTTGACTTCGTAAAAAAAGCTGATGGATGAAACGGATACGTGTAGTTGTCTGTTTTATATAGTGTATCTGGTTTGGGGGTGGTGTTGATAATATAATATTTGGAACACTTCATATCCACTCAATTTAATTATTAACAAGCCCACAGCCAGACATGGATTGTATATAACAGAGGATTTCTCACATCCCCGTCAACTTTCTTTCTGAAGAAGCCAGGATGAATTGGCGAAACGTCAAATAAACTAAGAAATCTCATTCAGAACAGAGTCCTCTGAATTGTCATTTCACTTCAACGTATATATATATATATATATATATACGTTGAAGTGAAATGACAATTCATATATATATATATATATATATATATGTATGTTTGTGTGTGTGTGTAAAACGAGAGAGAAAGTCAATTGTGTTCATAATATCTCATAATATGAATTCTTTCTCCTCGTGGTCTTCAGAGTGGAACTCTTTTAGAAATGGAGAGCCGGAATTATCAGATAGAAGACGCGACTCGCTGTCCTAAAAGGAGGTCTTTATTATTGTACGAAATGTCGGCCGATTGCTACATCTTCAGTCCGACTTCTCGGGGCCCCGAGTAGAAGGTGGCGTGGGGCATAGAATATGGGCGGGAATGGTAGCCAGGAAAGAAGAGCTGAGCGAATTATCATAAAGCCGACTGTCTGCAGTGTAAATAAAAGCAACCATTGAAGTAGAGATATAAGCTCGTTGGCCATCTTAGGTCTGTACATTGGGATGCCACTGGTAACCCTGAAGGTCACGTCTTGAGAACAGATCTGTCTGAAGAAGATGAGATTTCTCTGAAGAGCTTCGATTGGCACGAGGAATTCCCTGCCGCCTTCAACGAAACTCAACTTTCTTTCTCTTCACCTTCCTTTCTTCTTCTCTTTCTGTGTTCGAAGATTTTCCTCCTCTTTCTTCTTTTTGTCCTTTTCTTTCATTCTCTATGATTTCCTTTTTTTTCTTTTTCAAGTTCATTTTTTCTGTGCTTCTTACGTTCTTTCTTTCATTCTGTCTTTCTTTTGTATATTCTCCACTCTCATTCCTATCTTCTCCTTTTTCTTCTTTTCTTTCTTCCTTCCTTTCTTTCTTTCCTTTTCCTTTTATATTCTGTCCTCTCACTTCAATTTGTTTTCTTTCTTTATTTCTTTTTTTTCTTTCTCTGAAGATTCTTCATTTCTTTCTGTTTGTTTTCCTGTTCGTTCATTCTCTATCCTTTCTTTTCTTTTCTTTTTTTTTCAAGTGTTTTCTTTCTGTTTTTCTTTCTTTATCTCTTTCTTCCTTACTTTCTCTCTCCCTTCTTCCTTTCAAAAGATTCTCTACTTCTTTCCCCTCATGTTATTTTCTTTCTCTCTCCGTTCTCTCCTTTCTCTTTTTCAAATGTTTCTCTTCCTTTTTCCTTTTTTCGCTTCTTTCTTTCTTTCTTTTTTCCTCCTCCCTATCTGTTATCCTTCTTTCATCCTTTTTTTCCTTCTTTTTCCCCCATTTGGATTCTCTTTCCTCATTTTCATCCAAACCCCTTCTTCCATTACATCTCTGTAGAATTGTCTCTCTTTTCTCTTTTGGTTCGGAATTCTGGAGTTTTCTGATCTCATTCTTGTTCTCTAGTCGCCTCTACTGTCTCTTCTGGCAGTCATAATGAAATCTCTAATTACTCTACCATGTGTAATAAGCTGGACCCCTATCGCTGATTTGCCTGATTTGAGGAGATGGGGAGATGATCCGAGTTTTATCTCAGAGACTCACCAATGGTTATCCTTGGAAATCGGATACTAAAAAAGACTTGGCTAAATATTGAAAATATGTCTCTCTTTATGGTAAAAAGAAAATGTCTGAACATTACTAGATTTTTTCTCAATTTTTTCATTTCCAGCTAACTTAAGAGCAACAAATGATAAGCACGCTCAGAAATCATACAAAGGTTCTGTTAATTGATTAATATTCAAATTTCATTTTAATAGATATATTATTTAAAGATCATGATAATTATACTTTTTAGTTATTTTCATTATTGTCTTAATTTCTGATCAATACGTTGGATAATTATCCTTTTGGGAGCTTTTGCATCAATTTAGGGGCGTAATCAACATTCTAGGAGACTTCGTATGATTTTTCGAGCCTATTTGAAATGTTCGGCGATAAAGTCAGCTGGAAACGATCCAGACATCTTTAGCCATTTCTCACCATAAAGGTAAATTACTTTTTTCAATAGTTACACAAGTCTTTTTAGCGCTTGTTATGCAAGGATGACTCTTACCAATTCAGGCCCAGGTCAAGAGGTTGTAATTAAACCTGTCGTTTTCATGCTGTTTGTAATAGTCATTTCTTAGTAAAGACAGCTTAAAATAAACAAATTACACGGAAACTACTGTTTTAATGCTGTTTCTGATAGTCGCCCGAAACAGTACTACACCAAACAGCTCGTATAATTTTTACCGATACTAAATGGGATATTGAATGTATTCAACGATCGATATCATCAAAAGGTGGGCTTCAAGATGGACAGAACAAAGACAAAAGTAATCTTCAACAATAAAGTTCCTAAAAAGATCACAAGAGGACGAGGAACTAAAAGAGATGGGCGAATATATTTACCCAGAACAGATAATAAAGTTAGAAAAAACCATAAAAGTGAAATAAATCCCCGCATAACGATTGGCTGGATATCATTTGGTATGAATAGAAACATATTGAAGAGCACCTTCTTTGCCAAACGTAAAGTATTCAAGGAAGCCATAATACCAACCATGACTTATGGGTGCTGAGGATAAAAACTAACAAAACAAACTGAAGAGCAACTTAGAATTACATGGAGAGCCATGGAAAGAGCAATCGTGGAGAAAACCCTAAAAGAAAATAAAATAACAACTTGGATCAGGGGAAAGACTAGAGAGGAAGATGTTATACAAATAATCAAGCAACAAAAATGGAGATGGGCTGGACAGTTAGGAATAAGAGATGACAACAGATGGAGCAAAAGGCTGACTGATTGGTACCCATGGGACAGTAAAAGGAGTAGGAAAAGACCAGAAACAAGCTGGAGAGATGGGATAGAAATGGTAGATGTTAGCGTAATCATAGTCGTCATTGAATGGAACATGAAAGGGCTTTGTCCAGCTTGAACTTATAATGATCGATGATGATGGTATACAAAAGACCCAAGGGAAATTTCGTTGGCCGGTCGCCCTGTGGGCCACGCCTCTAAAACTAGGGACGTGACCGGATCCTACAGTCAAGAGAAGTGGGTTCATAAAAAGACACCAGGAACATACCAAATAATTTCAAATTCCTTCATATTTTGTCTTTTAGATCAAGGAAGATACAGTTTCAAAGGGAGGATCAAATTGCTAATTTATATTTTGAATCAAAATACAATAAAAACAAAAGGTTTTACACTATACACACGAATTTATATTGTATTTAAAACCATAACATAGATTTTTTAAAAACTGTCATTTAATTGAAAACCCTAAGTACCTTCTAATAATGTTGATTTTAGGGGAATTTTTTTTCCTTTTGTGAGCCTTCTTTCGACGGATTTAACAATGAAATCTAGATCCTCCACAAGCTAGATTCTTTTTCTTGACTCTATCTTACAAGTTTTCCGATGGAAAACACAAATGATATTACGATCAAAATTTATTCTGACCATTTTTATTCTTCAGTGGAATTCTTTCTTACATATCATTTTATGTTTTTAACGTAAAATGACAAACAAAACAAGGTAATATGAAAAATATACGAAGCACACAATTCAAAACACTGGACTGGGTCACCGTTGCAAACCAGGCACGATTGTATGTTCCTTTTCAGCTAGAATGTTGAGTACGCTAAGAAATACATACAGTGGCTCCTGAAATGCGAAATACGCTCAGAAAATGAATTTAAAGTCACCTGAAAAGATAGATACGCTCAGAAATTCATTTGGAGTCTCCTGAGAAGTTGAGTACGTTCAGAGTTTCATATGGAGGTTCCTGAAATGTGAAGTACGCTTGAAAATTGGTTTGGATTCTCCTGAAATGTCAAGTATGCACAGAAATTCATTTTGAGTCTCCTTAAAAGTCAAGTACGTTCGGAAATTCATTTGGAGTCTCCTGAAAAGATAAGTAGGTCGGGAATTCATGCAGTATCTCCTGAAAAGTTTGATATACTTCGAAATTAATCCCATCTTTATACAAATCTCTTGGACCTAAAATTGTTCAAATGCTGTCATTACTGCTTATTTGTCGACAATTTTTTTTATTGCGAAGGAAAATCTCAGGGCGCTGGTATGGGTGATAATCTGTTGGGGATTAATGGATGAGATAAGATATCATGATTAAGTTACAGCAACTTTGTTTTGGTTGGATTATCGGTGTAGGTTCTGGCACTATCATGCTATAAAATGGGTTCTCGTCAGTAAACCAATGCTGGATATAGTCTGGCTAATTTTGAATGCATTTCTCAGTTCGTTGGTAATATTATTGAGCTCCCAAAGACGAATTCTGATTTTGAGCGCTTGGGTAGCATTTTTACCAAGTCCAAACTAATACAAAAACGATAGTCTGATTTCTTTTGGGTTCAGCTTTTTCAAGAGAGGTGGGTGTTATCTTATTAAAACTGATGAATCATAAGTTGGAAATTCAAAACAATGCCAATGTCGTATATTCAGTTACATATGTATAACCACATTATCTGCTTCAGAATCTTTCGGTATTGCAATCGTTAAGACAAATGCCCCAAAACGACCATTCCATGTCATTAGCATCAGTATTCCATCGTCCGTCGTTGGACATAGACCGTTCCTAGAGTTCGCCACACCTCTCTATCGTGGGCGTCGGGGGGCCAATACTTTCTAAATTTGTCTAGTTCTTCTCTTCATCTTGTATGCTACCAGCCTCGGTTGTACAAGTGATCTCTGTGGATCCATATTGTGAGTCATGATGCCTATCGGTTGTCTGCCATTCTTGCATCATGACCAGCCCATTGCCGTTTGAGTTTTCCAGTGGATTCGATGATGTCTCAGACTCCTGTTTTATTCCTGATATTCTGTGCTGTCCAGTGCGTTGCATGCTTCTCAGTTTGCAGGTCTCTCTCTTGGTTAGGTTCCATGTTTCAGCTCCATAAGTGACTATCAGGAAAAAAACACAGGCGAATAGATATGGTGTGGTGAAAATGGGGTTTCAGATATAGACGTTCGAAGCCAACAGATTTTTTGACGAAGACAATCGACTAGACGGACGGGGAAATCGTTCGGACAGTTAAACGAATAGCGAAGACAACTGACACCTCCGCCGGCCTGGGTTTCTTAAAATCAAGATGGATGATTGTCGACAGCGAATGACCCACAGTCGTCCTTAAGGGACAGGTGGGGGTGTACATGGGCGAGCTGGGGGGCCAAATGAGGGGCGGGGACGATAGTTGATGGTGGAGGAGGTGGTGGGTGGTTTGGCGTCCAGCGATGGCGCCGTATTGTCTGGGCCTTCGTCCGTTGTGTATGGGCCTTCGTCATCCGTCACCGCTTCAGGCCCCACCCTGACTACCCCTCTATGGTGGCTGACTGAAGAAACTTCTTGGCCGATTATTGCCCACCCCCCACATTTTTTCTCTTTTCTTTATGTTCCGTTTCTACCAGTCGCACGAGGTTTTCTTGAAGAAGAAGAAGAAGAAGAAGAAGAAGAAGAAGAAGAAGAAGAAGAAGAAGAAGAAGAAGAAGAAGAAAAAAGATGGAGAAGAGGAAGAAAAAAGTTGAAGAGGAAGAAGAAGAGGAAAGAGGGAGATGAAGAAGAAAAAGCAAAAGTTGAAGCAGAAGAAAAAAGGTGAAAAAGAAAGAAAAGCAATAGTTGAAGAAGAAGAAGAAGATAAAGAAAAGTGGTACAAGATATAAATAATAGAACAAGTGAATGAAATTTTAAAAAGTGCAGAAGAAAATTCGATCAATCTAGAAAGGAATTAAATTTAGAAAGACAAGGCAAGAAGAAGAAATTTCTAAGATTTTTTCAGGAGAATCGGATCGAAAATAAGACAAGAAATAGGTTCTAAAAAGAAGAAAAAGAGGAAATGAATGAAATTCAAGTGAAGAAAAAATCGAAGAATTTTCAAAAAGGAAGAACTGAATTGAATTTAGAAAGAAAAAAAAAGGGAGATTGAAATTTGAAATACTGGATGAAATTCAAACCGGAAACAATAGAGATTTTCACAAATATCAAAGGAACTTGGAACAAAGTCAATAACTGGAGTTTCAATAAATTCAAAATAAATCCAAAATTAAAAAGACAAGAGAACAAAACCAATGAAAATCGATATGTCTGGTTAGTGACTCAATAAAAATCAACATACAATCCATGTCTTTTGGCAGCATGCCGTGTTGGGGGTGATCAATTTTAAAAAAATGGAAAAGGTGTGATCACTGAATAAGTTACTTTTCTCGCCTTTATTTTTGGCAGTGATCATTGAAAAGGTCTTAATTTTCAAATACAAACTGAACGGTCAATTTAGAATGAATTTACATTGCAAAGTGACCCACCTATTAAGGGGTGGAGTAACGGAAACAAAACAAAAAGTTTTTTGCTGACATAATAAGGAGTGGATGTTAGAATTTTTAGCCTTCTAGCTACACATACGCAGATAGTACGAGTAATACCTACATAACCATTCAGCCCGCTAGCTGGACCAACTTAAAAACTGAGAGAAACCCAATTAGACAGTTTTGGTTGACGGTCTCTAACATAATATATCCACCCATTGCAAATAACCAGAATTTCCGTCATTTCTGTTCAATGACAAACTCAATTAGGTTTCTGTTTTATTTAGAATTATGGCAATCCATTTCTATCTGTGAGTCAGGGCTTTTATCTTGCAAAGAATAACTACTACTCTCCACTACCCTCCGAAGTTAATTGGTTTGGTGCTGTCAAATATTCTCATTCGGGGATCTGTGAAGACTAGGGATTTTCACTCATGAGCTAAAAATCCCACAACACTAATGAAATGATTTACGCATTCTAGTCAAGACGTTTCTAAAATGAATTCCAGCCATAAAGTCACTGGCCCGAAAGTCACAGAACTAAAGTCACGATATAGGTGGCATGCTGTGTCACCTACGAAACGTAACTAGATATAAAGTCAATGGATTTCAACGAGTATCTCGCTTTCCTTTCAAAGCGAAACAAAACGAAGTCAGAAAACAACCTCGATTAATTCAAGTTTACAAAAAAATGAACCACATTTTCAGTCTATGGCTTAATGTCCCTTGACTTTATGTCTGGCTAAGTTTCTTTGGTGGTACGTTGGGACTTTAGTTCCGTGCCTTTCAGGTGTGTGACTTTATGGCCGATCATCTCATAAATATATTAGTTTACCCGCGTCATCAAAAATGACGTCATTTATGAAATATATGGATATACACATTTCATTTTATATACAAGAATAACAGAGATTCACATTGTAGTGAGCTTGGGGGATAGCGTTTTATTCATCACAAACGAATTTTTAAAATTTTGGGGGGTTTTGTTTCATCTATTTTTTTCTTATTGTTCTTTGGATTCGGCATTTTTACAACGTCATCAGAACATAAGACTTTATCTTACAACGTTAGTTTGTTTACTCATGTATATATAAAAAAAAATACGCGATAAAATATGCCTATGGGGTCCCATTAGTTGACATAAAAATTTCCAAGGGAATATGTAGTGTGGTTCCTGAGTTATGCTGTCACATACATCTGACAGATATACAGCCAGACAAACATCCTTGAATCACAGTGGGATATATGCGCATAAAAAGATCAAGCGCTGTTTAAAACATAATACTGGGGGGACTCGTCGTTGAGTAGTTGTTAGTAAGCCAGTCCCACTAAACTAATACTGTGAGACCACTCAAGTATAGTTTAATGCGTTATTAAACTACATTAAAGTATGATTTTGCGCAAAAATCGACTCCTAGAATTTCCCTCCAAAATAAAGCCGCTGACATACACCGGCAGTAATCTAAATTAAAAAAAAAATAAGTTGGCAACAGTCAAAAGGTGTAAGCCAATCAGATAAAAAGATCAGAAAACCCAAATCGGCTCGTTTGGAGCCTACCGGGAGACTTGAAATGGAGTCGACTTTCAACACGACACAGAAAACTACTAGAGACGATACAAGAGACATTGGTTGACTCGGCAGGTATTAAAAAATACCCTGACAACTATCGCACGCAATTGTCTACTTTATTGTAACTCACCCGTGTGCATACACTATTCTACAATAAACTTCGTAAGTACTTTTGCCACACATACAAACGTATACACATACACACTTTCGACTTGACAAACTATTCAATTTCGATAGTTATCTGAAGATTACCTAACTACATACTAACTTCAATAACTGTCCGAACGCTTTTTGATTCTTTTACTAATGAAGCAAAATTCACGAAATTTGAATCTTCGACCTACGAACATTTCTTTGAACTCTTTTGGCCAAACAATCACCTTTACTTTCACAAAATAAAACCAACGTCGTACACTGTTGTTCTATGAATAAATTTGTTATATAACGTATTCGCCTTCCCAGTTATTTAATTGATCTTTGAACAAGACCAATTTAATTCATTATTGTAAGCAGAACTAAAATGAAAACTTGAAGTTGGCCACTTGTTTTTGCCCCAGCATGTTTTATAAACAACGAATATATGTCAGGCCACTGTAGACAAATGCATCCAGATTTTATAAATCTGTAAAAAAATTGTTTTAAAAATTATAATGACGATACGTACCAGTCTTAGAACATTAACGATAACCCAAGTCGTTGGAATAAAAAAACAATGACATAATTTCCAGCACTCAAAATTCCATAACCTCTGGTAGTATCACTTAGACTATATAAATAGATGATCCCAACTTAACTTTCCAGTGGTTTTCATGCAACTCTAGGTCCTTGACGTTGCATTCTTCCAAAAACGCGATCTTGAATGCTTCGTGGAACTTCAGAGTTCGTGTGAGTAAACTTGAGTGGTTATATGCGTAGGGCTTAAGTAATGTTTCGTTTTGGGGGGGGGGTTCCTTTGCTTACAGTGGTCATCGAAGCACTTCAGAGATCACTTCTTTGTTTGCCCTGAGTATGTATCACTGCACTGGGCGCAGGAAGTGACATGAATCCAAAAATTTCCACGTGTGTTGCTTGGATCAATTTCACTACTTTTTTCGGTTTTGATAATGTTCGTTCTCACTATCATTGAACAACTGTGATAGTTCTTTCATTGACCACACAATGTACAGTTGCCTAAACAGAGCCCACTCGAGCCGGGCATTTCCTAGCCGCTTCTAACCTTTCAGCCATGGGCACTTCACAATTAAAAAGAGGCTGATTTTACACCCTAAACCTAACTCTTTACAACCGATATCCCACGCTGATGTTTACAATTGAGACCTAGCAGTCTTTTACAGCAAAGATATTGTTCATTTTTTAATCTTAATCTTTGATGCAGTATTGCAACATTATTATAATTAACTTGTTTTTACCTTCATACTATTTTTCAGTTTTTTTTTTTAAGATTTAGGTTAGGGGTGTAAAATCAGCATCCGTTTAACTATGAGGTCCCCGAGGCTGAATAGTTAAAAGCGACCAGGTTATATACAGTTCGATTTTCACCGTTGGCTTGCTCTTTATTCTCCAATTACACTGACCAGTTTTCTACTATACAAGTTGTGTGGACGATTTAATCGTTTAAATGTTTGAATTAACTCTATATATCAGAGAAACAATTAGATTTTAAATTCAAGCTATAATGGACCAGGCCTTCTCACCGAAGCTGAGCACAGGCTGACAGATCGGACCTTATAGTTAAGAAAAATAGTGGTGCTACCTTGTTGTTTATACAACCACAATTTAATGTAGCTATATAAAAAGATGGCAATTATTCGCTGGTAACAGATGTATTCCGTATATATCCTTTTGTCGCCCCACACCCAGAATATATAAGCACCCCCTTCGGCAAAGTGTCAGCGGACGCCTTGAACACCGACATATACACAGTAGGCATTATGCATTAGGCAATGATTTAGTTTTCCTTGCCTAACAATAATGACAAGTTCAGACTTCCGTTTAAGACTAAAGAGAGAAGTTTAAAAAGTTGGTGAGAGAGAGAAAGAGAGAGAGAGAAAGAGAGAGAGATTCCTACGTCATCAGTCAACAACAGAAAAAAGGAAGAAAGAAGTGTAGAAAGAGGGGAAGAGAGGAAAAGAAAGAGAGAGAGAAGAGGAAGAAGAAGAGAAAAAAGAGAAGAGAAGTGAAAGGGGGAATGGAAAACTATGTACGCTAGATTGAATTATCTGGTGTCACTAAACAAACTCTTTTTATTAGAATTAATTTTTCCCCCTTTTCTCTTCTAATCATCCATAGTAAAAACTTGGAATTTTGCACACATACTCCCCTCAATCAGTAGAGGGAAACTTTTCTTTTCTTGTTTTTTTTTTTTTAACTCTTAGTGGCTGAAATATTTGAGTTCAAAGTGGACTTTGACCCTGAAGCAGTCAGTCTTCTCTGCTTCGTGCACGAGTAAATTTATGATACTGATGTAATTATCTTTATTTGTGAGCTTGAGAACCTTGTCAAATCACACAAATTATCTCTGTTTGTTCGTGCCCATCCACGACCTCTCCGTCCTTTTCCGTGAAAATTACCCGAAGCTTTTTTAAACAGCAAAATCAAAATTTAATGGAAATTAATTTTATTTTCAAAAAAGGCAGTCATCTTTGGCAAGGGAAGACGTGGCAGGCGAACTCTACGTGCGTTTCTGGCAGTTTGATTGGTGGGGCCTCCGCGCAGGGGGTAGGAATGGGTGACCCGTGTACGTGAAGGTATAAACTATTTGAATAAACGAAAGAACAGTAAATCTATAAAAAGCCAACAAAAAATTTTTCCTGTCTCTTCTCCTCTCTTTCTTTCTTTCTTTCTATCTCTCCATCCCTCTATCTTTGTCTCTCCCCAATCTCTCTTCTTACTCTTTTTCTTTCAATCAGTTCGATTGATTACCCTCTCTATCTCTTACATTTTTCTCCTTTATCAATTTATTTGATCCCCCCACTAACTCTTTTCTCCTTCTCACTATTTCTCTTTCTTCCCTCTTTTTTTTTCATCCTCTGTCTTCCCTCTCTGTCTTTCTCTTACGTTTTCCTCCTCCCTAACAATTTCTTTTGATTTCCCCCACTCTCTTTTCATCTTCCCTCTCTTTCTTTTCTAATCACCCCTCTTTCTTTTTCTAACCTCTTCCTTTCCCCCTTTCTCTCGCACGTTTTACTTCTTTCTATCAATTTCTTTGATTTTCCCCCACTCTCTCCATTTCTTTCTCGCTGTCTTTCCCTTCCCTGACTCTTCTTCCTTCCATCCTCTTCCTCCCCCTCTCTCAGACGTTTCTTTTCTTTCTATCAGTCTCTTTGATCAACCCCCCATGCTCAACAATGGAGAATTAACAACCGAAGTAATTTTGATTTTCAGATGAGAAAATCTCTTTTTTCTCAAATCTTGAAAATATTGATTGAATCAGACGACGGTAATTTTCCTCCATTATTCCATCTCTTTAACATCGATTTACTCTTTTCTTTTCTTTTGTAAATAGATAAATGTATTTATTTAATTTCTCCTTTGTTTGCCTCCATCTAATTCATTGTTGTTGTATTCCTAATTAGAAACCATCAACCAGAACTGTCGACATGGTTTTCTTCGGTTTTCAAGTTGGTCTGGCTGGCTGGCTGGTTATGTATCAATCAATTATTTATTACATTATTTTGTCTTATTTTCAGTCGCACCTTTGATCAATGTTAGAGACCGTCCACTGAAATTATCACCAAAACTGTCAACATAGGTTTCTACATTATTCAAGTCGGTCTGGCTGGCTGGCTGGCTGGCTGACCTTGTATGTATGCATCACGAGAACAGACTGTACCAATGAAGCTAGAAGACTGAATTTTTTTTGGTTTTCTTCCAAATTCCTCACCCAAATAGGTTTACAATGTAAATTCAGACTAAATTGGTCTCCAGTTCGTTCCCTGCTGCATTCCAATTTTTTCGTGAAAATCAAGACTTTAATGATCCAACAGAAGGTGAGAGGCGTAACCTAATCATTGATCACCCTTTTCCCCAACTTGTTTCCATTGATCACCCCCAACAAGCATGCAGTCGATCACTTGACGTTTTCTGATGAATTATTAACCAGACCAGTTTTGCTTCATTTTTTTTTTTTTTTTTTTTGCCGTAAGAGTTTAACCTTTGATTTCCACCCTGTTTACTTTTTCTGTTATATTTGTTTAATGCGAGATTCGGTTTTTTTTCTGGCGAACAACAAAGAAAGTCATTCCAATCGGTTTAGAAAGAATTTTGTGAATGGACGATTTATCCGCAAAATGAAGAAAAAAAAACAATAGCAAAAAACAACTCCTAAAACAAGTCTAGGCAGTCACTCAAGAGAGACATTCACATCATCAGCGTCTTCTTAGCAGCATCCTGCATTGGTAGCAAGGTAAAACACCCGTCTCTTAAGAGACGACACCAAGAGGGTGTGACAGTCGGTAACGAAATCCTGGTCTGGTATCACTTTAGTGATCCTTGCAAATCTCAAATCTGGTGGAGACCAGGACATTATACCAATAAATTTTCATGGCCACCCCCTTTGTAAAATGCAAGTCCACCGGGGAGATAGCTTCACCCTAATCACACAGATTAAAATATACTCAATTAGCTACTGGATGCACTGGGATATCTGTCCTAATGAAAGGTTTTTTCACACTCTTTGATCATACCGGGAATCGAACTCGGGATCTTCTGAGTGCTAACCTTTACACTATCTGAGCAAACACTGTTGGGGGTAATCAATCAAAAAATTGGAAAAAGAGGTGACCGATGGATAAGTGAGCTCTCTCGTCTTTTGTTGGGTCACTAGGTCCGTTTCTGAACAAACGGTGTTTTATAAAGGACACAAACTCCAAGAATAAGAAGATGGAATATACGCACACTTATAAGAATGGCGGACAACCGATGGACATCACGACTCACGACATGGATCCCCCAAGATCACATGCGCAACCGAGGCCGGCAGAATAATAGATGGAGAGACGAGCTAGACAAATTCAGAAAGTACTGACTCTGCAACGCCCTTGATAGAGAAGTGTGGCGAATCCTGAGGAAGGTCTATGTCCAACGACGGACGTTGAAAGACTGATGATGATGATATCTTATTCTACAATATTAGTCACTTGGGAACCCTGTACTTGAGGTCAACAGTATTCAGCAGCTAAAATCATTGAAACATGTGCTTGAAGATTACTGCAACAAAATCATTCTCCTGCCAGCCACAGCATTTAGTCGCGTGTCAGACTAAACTAACCAAGTGAATATTTAAATATTATTACAGTAGTTTATGCAAGATTTCCAACCGAATTGTTCAAAATGTAAAAAGGAAATGAGAAAGCTTCCCAACTAGAATATATTATATTTTGATGCTCTTTCACACAGAGAAAAGACACACATGATCTGATCAAAACTTTGATCGCCATTTTCATTTAAAAATGGCCATCATAGAAAACAAAGTCACAAAAAATAATCGTTGTTTTTTTTCAATATATATGAAGTATTATAAATCATCATCATTTTAAATTTTCAAAACAAATATTTACCTTCGTCTTAATTTTTCAAGTTGCTTTTTTATTGCAGCTGTTGCTCAGAAGGATTTCTCTGCATTAGGGAATGAATACCATTTGATCGTTTGAGATTGATCAGAAAATGTAAAATAAGACTTAGGTGAGGTTCGAACCCACATCCCCAACAGAAGGCACCGTTTACCCCGGCCTGCTCGACCAATCGAGCTATCAAGATTCAACAGGCAAACAGAAGTTCAAATAATACCAAATTTATCAGTTGCTTTTCATCGCAATGAAAATCAATGATATATTAATATGAACGTAAAAATTAGCCAGGCATTTGAAAGAGGTCTGGTTGGTCACTCAACAGAAACCGCCATGTGAACTCTTTTGGCAAAATTAAAGTATTGAAAAAGTGGGGAACAACGAATAAGTTGCTTCTCTCGCATTTTGTTGGTCAATGATCACTAAAAAAAAGTCAGAATTTTCTAAAAATACACAGGCACAAACTAAAGTGTCTGTTCAGCATGAAATAACATTGTAAATTGAACATCTCACCTCCACAAAAAAAAAATACTTGGGAGGGGGCAAAAGTTTGTTGTAGACATAATAAAGAGTAAACGCTTTGCCCCCAAGCTTCATTGGTGTGGCCTGTACGCGTGATACATACATATATAGTCAGCCATACCAACTCAAAAATTGAAGAAACTATGTTAACATTAGTTAAAAGTTATTCTGCCTTGTCCAGATTGTTTTTTCTCCGTAACACTTCCATCAATCTTCACTATTTTTATGCGAAGCAATGTCAAAATATAATTAACAACAATTAAACCCATCATATTAATAAAATCATTAATTGCTAAATCATTTTAGGTAACTAACCTTTGTTCGTGTGCACAACAATATCCTTCTTGTGCAAGTCGAAAAATGTGTGTACACAGTTTAGTGCAGGGGTAGCAAACCTATGGTACAGGTGAAAACATTTTATTGACACGCGGGAGACATGATTTTTGGTAAGTTACTTCATAATAAAAGAAACAAAAACTGCGACCTTTGATTCATCAGCTGTCACTCCAGGGGCGGATGCATAGGCTCAGTTATTCACTGACACAAAAGAAGAAAAAAAAGAATCAAAAAAGTACTTCAGTAAGACAAAAACAATTATCAGTGGCTCAAAAATTCTTATGGGTAGTTGAGGGAATTGGGGGGGGGGGATTTTGCTAATTTGTCCAAATGGGAAAGACTTCGCAAACTGAACCTTATATCTTTCCAGAGAAGAGAACGCTACATAATTATAATTAATTAAGCATACTGGTACCCAACGATTTAAACACTTAATTTCTCTAGTAAAAATGAGAGGTATTCACGCCAATATTCTAGCTAGTCCTGGGCGCGACAAAAAACATTTGAAAAAAAAAAAGGCCCAATCCATTAGTTTTTTCTCAGTACGTGGACTAAAACTGTGGAACTGTATTCCCACCAAGACCAACTTATCAACAGAACTGATGAGCTTCAAAAATTCCCTGGGAAAATTCCTTGAGCATACCCCTGACAACCTACCGACACCTAGGCACACATCAGTCAACAACAACAGCATACTACAGTATAATGTACGTGGTCGATATTCGTGGAGATGATAATGAGGAGACAATCTTCACCATATTCAAGATTTTCTTGAGCGTTTCTGATGGCTTGGGCCGGTGTTTTCAAAACTATTTCAGTCTACGCCCCCCTTCTTGGAGCATCTATTATATCAGCACCCCCATCCCGTAAAGTCGGTCAATAATCATACATTGAAAATTAATCTTTTTTTTTTTCATAATTCAAGTATATTTTCATTATCAAAATATCATTACATACAATATTGTAAAATATTTGATTAATTAATATGAACATAATTTGTACGAGGGATAAGCCTGATGTGATGAGACTAAGTTTTGGAGGTTTTTTTTTCCACACCCAGCTCTATAATGGTGAACAGCATTCTGGTCTCCCAGCGCCCCAAGGGGCAGGAGGGGTAGCACCTGCTTTGGGAATCATTGGCTTTGGCTTTTAAGAAGTTAATTCCCGCAATGGAGGGAAATTGACAGATTGAACATTTTTTACACTATTCAGCCCGTGCAATAAGTACCCGTCTTTTTGTAAAGAATCGTTTTTGTCATTCTCGTGACGCAATTACGAAGTCATCTTTTCATGAGAGGAATCCAAGATTCCGTCATCTTTTTTTAAAGCTTGTTAATTAAGAAGGTGTAAAAATAACTGCATGAATTTCGCTCTGTTTATGTTAACTGAGTGTTTTCTTTTCACGATTTATTCGTGTTTATTTTGGGCTGTCAAATCAAGGATGGGGGGGAGCAAATTCGAACGATTTTGTTGTAGGAGTTGAAAATGGGACATAGAAGTAGCGGGAACAGCTCACAATCTCAAACACGTATTTGGACAGGGGATCGTTAACAGACGTACTGCTCAGCATTGGTTTTAAAAATTCAGAAACCGAGACGAGAGCCTTGAAGATGAGGAGGGTCATGTATGTCCTTCTGTAAGTGATGATATACAATTGAGAACCATAATCGAGGCCGACCCACCCACACAAAACAAAGAGGTTGCAGAGGAACTTAGGGCTGACCATTCAACAATTGTAGCCCCAAATTGGGAAAGCAAGAGAGCTCGACAAATGGGTGCCACACGAACTGCACGTGATACAATTTTTTAAGTCGCCGTTATTAAGTCCGCTCTGTGGTTCTAGTGTGCAACAAAAACGTTTAAATGGTCGGCAAGTGGAATCATCCACTAGAACTCCTTGAACACCGGCAAATGAAATCAAAGCACGGAAGTATTGCCAGGACAGGAAATAAGACAAAATGCAGAAGGAACAGCAACGTTTACGTCCAATATTCGTCAATCGAAAATGAACGATTCTTCCGCGAGACAAAGCCCGACTGCATGTTGCGCGAACAGCCTGGCAGAACCTGGACGAACCATGCCACGAAGCTCGGCTTATTCACCTGACCTTTCTCCGACCATCAACTGAATTTTCAAGTAGTGTGCCTGCTTTTAGCAAGGGGAAGTCTTCAAAAAGCCAAACAGTAGCTCAAAAACAACTTCCTGTACGCCAACATCCAAGGATGAATGAACTTGTTTCTAGACGGCAAAAAATGTGTAGATTCTGAAGGTTCTTATTTTGATAAATAACTTTTATTCTAAGCTGAGATATACTGCTTCAAAGCTAATGGTGCGATTATTTTTGCACCAACCAAATAAAATGAAACCTTTTTTGTTATTCATCAGATACTTTCTACACCCGTTGTACATAATGAAATTTGTTGGGGGGTGGGGGTTCAAAAAGCAAAACAACAGCCACAATTTTCAACATGGTAAGGTAAGGAAAAAACAAACAACAAAACGAAAAACAATTTTAAATAGAAAATATGTCTTTTTATTCATTTATTTTTTTTTCTTAAATTTGGATTAAGAATGGACTTCCAAATTTGGGCAGTCTTTTATACACAATACACTTCAACACAGACAAGACTATCAGAAGGACCCGTGTTTCCAGATAGGTTCAAAGAAAAAAAAAATATATATATATAAGGAGTAGATATTTCCATACATAGTCATGTATGCAAAAAGCCTGAAAGTCAGACCGTAGATGCGCTAGTTCGACTTCATGGATTGCCATCGGAGCTAAATGCACCAAAAAAAGGAGCTAGATCTAGCTCCAAAAGAGCTAAAACGGCAAAATTTTGTTTCGGTATGTCAGCCCGTCAGTCAGAGACGGTAAAAAAAAAAAATTGTTTTTTTTTTTTAAAGTAAGTGGAGAGAGGGGTTGAAAAAAAATTGCATAATTTAAAGAGACATTATTTGCATCCTGAATACAACTACCCCACTTTAATTTATTCCAAAGTTTAACTTAATAGTTGAAAAGAAAAAAAAAAAAAAAAATTTTTTTTTTTGGATGATATTAATTAAATGAAAACAATGAGAACATTCAAAGGTCGTCAACATGGCTAAATTGCTTCGGTACACAAGACCGATCGCAGGTGTACACGTATAATTTTCTGATAGTGTCTGGGTTGGGGGTGGGGGGGTGACCATGTATGTCACATGACAAATCAACATCACTTACTGACATGCTTGCAAGCACACTCACTCTCAGGCACCAAATCATCCGTCCATCCAAATCTCTTAGGCCCACTCACACATCCATTACTCCATTATTTACATTACAAACATCCTTGGGATCGAATGGCATTCACAAACTTTATATTGTCCCGCCTGGTGTAGCAGACATTTTTTTTTTCTTTCCTTCCCCGCCACCTCAATCCTCTGGGGGTCCAAGGGAGGACGGGGTAAACAAATCTTGGATAAGTCTGGGGTAGAGAGAGAGAGAGAGAGAGAGAGAGAAAGCATGAGAGATGGAACAAATGCTTCATTTAAATACGGAGTAGAAAAGTCAGGGGAGACAAGCTGAGTGGCAGGGAGAAGTGGACTCATGTCTTTCCATAGTTTTAGCTTGGTAGAGAGAAAAATGTTCTACTGTACAGGGGCAGAGATGGAGACAACAGTTACAACATGAGAGAGAGAGAAGAGACAGAGAGATTTCTACTTCAAGAGATCAAAAGAGGGTCTTTGATTAAAGAAACATATCAGTTGCCAATGAACAAATCATTCATTTCTGAAATACTACATGTCCCATAATAATTACATTTATACGTTCATTCATGTATCAAAATGTTAAAACAATTATGGGACAGAGTTCTGGTCCAGAATAGGTGTAACATTTTTATCATTTATTAATGGAAATCTATCAACTATTATGGGACAGAGGCAGTATCATTTTGTTAGGAAATCGAAAAAAAATCTTGCTTCTTTGCTTCAAGCAAAATAAACTGCCTGCAATTATTAGAAATTTATTTTTGGTCAAAGTAGCTTGGATATTCAATGAAGTAAAATAGAAATAAAGATCTATTTGCTCCCCCACAAGGTCAAGGGGTATAGAACAGAAAGATGGCTGATCATTTCTAACTATCTAAATTCATTATGTCCACTTGAGTCTTAGAAATATGAATAAAAAATTGTTATTTCATTGAAAATTCTCTAAAAATTTCAATGTTTCATTTTAGACAAGAGCCTATAAACCAATGGTATAAATACTTGGTTATCAGCTGACTAAAGTCTTATAGTAATGGAAAATCCTTCAAAAATCTTCCTCCATGAAGTAGAGCTGTTCAGTATGTTTCCGATCATAACACTAAATGATTCAACCGTCAATATTGAAAAGAAAAAGAAAAGAAAAAACGAAAAAGGAAAAAAAAGAAAAGAAAAAAAAGGTGTTGAATATCGCCCCCCCCCCCATCTAAATGTAAAGCCGAGTAATTAAATTCAAAAATTTTATCCAATTATTTGGGATGGGTGGGCTCTATATTTTACTCTTGATGTTTTTAATTATAAAACTAAGTAATTAAAAAGTTATTAAATAAAATAAAAAAATGGGAGATGCATATTTTTGCTACTATTTCGAACAACATTGAAGAAAAAATTTCTTTCCAATTCTATTTTAAACAATTAATCAATATTTTTTTCTTGAAATATAAAATCAAAAAAAAAATAAAATAAGAAAAAATTAAAAAAAGGTTTTGGGATGCCAATTTTTTCATTTTATTTTTCTGAAAGCCATAAAGGATACCGAATACCACAGTCATTCTCAAGAAGATTTGAACCTCCCTCACAAAGCAAAGGAAATGGACTGGGTTTGGCTAGCCGGTATTAATTCCAACCCTGATTCAACACATAGATTCAAATAAAGAATCCAGAAGTAATATGAATGAGAACAGAGGTTAAGAGAAGGTTCTCTTTACTTATATTTTCTTAATTGAGTTTCAGGGTCCCTAAAATCACAGGCCAAACAAACTCTCCATAGGATTAGACAGCCCTAACAACAACCAGTTGCTGCCAAATATAGATATATCTAAATCTCATTGTTCTCTGCTTAAACTAAGGGTATTTGCTGGGTTAGGTACACACAGGCAATTGATAGTGAGACCAACTTTTGGCTTGCCAAACCCGTCAAAGTTTGGTTCCGCTTACAACACCTGGTAAGCCCTAATTGATCACCCATCTAAGTACTGACCAGGCACAACAATGCTTAACTTTGGTGATCTACCATGGACCTTGATGATCAGTATCAGAACATATATAAAATATCTTTATCCCGAGAGCTCTTTTACGTATTCATTTTTCAAATTTCATTTCATAAACTTTTGGATAATTGTTTGGCTGATGTTCAAAAATTTTACTAATCAAAAGATATACAAGGAGGTCATGTACATCGTCTAAAATTTTCATCTATTCTTTGCGAACCTCAACCAAAAGATTACCAATTTTTGAATAAGGAAAGGGTTTTTCTGATAACTTTTCAATTGACTTATATACAAAAAAAAAAGAAAAAAGTCTCATTCACATTTGAAGGCGAGAAGGGAGTCTGGTTAGTCAGTCAATAGAAACTGTCACATGACTAACGTCTTTTGGTAGATTGCCATGTTAGAGGTGAACAATTAAGAAGTTGGGAAACTGGGGTGAGCAATGAATAATTTCCATCTCTCACTTTCTGCTATGATCACTAAAAAGAGCACGAACTTTCAAAATTGTGCCAGAAACAAACTAAGGGATCAATGTAGCATAAACTTACATTGCAAATCGGACCCCCAACTTATTTAGTAGTGGAATGGAAAGGAAAAGAAAAATTTTTGTAAGACGTAATGAATGAATACTGAAATTTTCAGCCCTCTAACTCCACTGATGCAGCCTGTACGTGTGAGACATTTTCGGCCAGCCAGACCTACTCGAAGACTGAAAAAAGTTTTGATTGACGGTTTCTAAAACGATTCTAGATAATTGTTTGGATCATGTTCAAAATGAGAAGGGAGGTAACTAAAATTGATTTTGCAAAGCACTTTCATGTACTGCATCTATACTAGTTACCTCCCCCTTTTTTTTTATGAACCTCATCCAAACAATTACCACATTTTATCCATAAAAATCGAATACACAACAAATATATGCCACAAAATCTTCTGTAGGTAAAATGTCTTTACAACAACCTACACCAACTATATTTGTTTTTCAGTATAACAATATCCTGAACAAGGATAATTTTAGATGCTCAACTACAAAACTGCCTTTATTTTTCAATGAGGGGTCAGGATTAGGGTATCAGGAGGGGGGGGGGAGAGGGAATAATCCGAGCTTCATCCCAGAGACTCATCCAATCCCGGGCAACTGAATGGTGTCGATTTCTTCAGAAATCAAGCGTGTCCGGAGACAGCGGGGGTTCCGATACCAGCATCTTTCCGAATCCGACACTATTCCAATGCCTGAGTGTGTCGGGTAAGTCTTGGAGAAAGAGAGAGAGAGAGAGCTTGGATTATCTCCCATGTGTGAAAGGTGGGTTCAGAGAAGAAGCGGTATCAGACCCAAGCTAGAAACAGGAAAAAGACGAAGACAATACGACAGAACAAAACAGAACAAAAAAAGTGAAGGGAACCACTTTCCGAAGCGGGAGAAGGCGGGTGGGGAGTGGGGGAAAAAAAAAGAAAGAAAAGGAAAAAGAAAAAGAAAAAAAAAGGAAAAAAAAAAAAATGTCCGACACCAGACAGAACAATCATCATCATCATCATCATCATTATATTATTTTTAACCCCATTGCACAACTCCTTATAAATTACATGGTAGAAAAAACGCTGTTCAATATGTACACTTTATAAGTATATATATATATATATATATAAAATAGTTTTTGTATTGTTTCATCTTTTTTTTGAAATTTGTCCATATTTTTTTTTTGTGTCAAGTTTTTCTTTTTCTTCTCCTTTTTTAAGGGTCACTCTTGTGTGTTATCAGTTCAAAGCAAGTCTTACATTGAACAGGGAGGATCAAATTCAGAATGGAGAAAAAAAAAAAAAGAAAATTAAAAAAAAGAAAAAAATTCATATATATAAAGCGCTAAGTGCTTCAAACATTCACAAACAACACACATCCAGCAATTCCCACATCAAGTGTGCCTGTATTTTTCACAATTATCTTAGATTATAATATTCCAAACTGCTACACACCAGGGGAGAGAGAAAAAAAACTGCACCTGTCTATCTTTCTCGGCAAAAACATACCCTATACATACAGGGTGGGTGCGAATTAACCACCCTCCAGCGTCCATAATATGAGACCCTCCCCAGTACTCGTGCAGACAGCAATAAGACAAAACACCTTTTCAGTCAGATCAGCGAACACGTGGAACTCTGGAAATTAGAATAACTACCAGAAGTCACAGACGCAATAAGGAATTTGAAAACTGGGAGTCTAGTAGAGAAAAACCATCAGGAGCTTGAGCTTGACTGGAAATAATTATTTTCAAATATAAGAAATTCTACGCATCTTTTCGAAACATTGCTCTATTCCAATGGAACAATCATTTTGGTCCGTTTTGAGTGGTTGTAATTCTACCATTGTACAGCACTAAGTAAAGCTAGTTTGACTACAACCGACCAATAAATAATGAAGTCATCATTTTTGATTAGAGAGGGGTTTTTTTTCTCTTTTTTTTCCTTTCTTCTTCACTACCCACCCTGCAAGGGTTCAATGGCATTGGATGATCGAACAATGTTTGCTAAGAAACGGGGAGGTTGGGGGGTAACTGATATAGATGCAGTACATGATAAAAGCCTAAAGCCTGATCTCTACTGGTTACTCCACATCTTCGCGAACCTCATCCAAACAATTACCCGAATGTATCCCTCAATTACTCATTTATCATCCACTTCCCCATCAAGTTCTTGCCAACAAGCTGGACCACAAAAGGTTACGACCTTTTTGAACCATTTTTTTTTTGTGGAGGGATGCCATCAGACACTGTTCAAACATTGAAACTTCAATGCTAAATTCTCATAGAAGACCAACCAGAAAGATCTTGCAAACCTTTTGAAGTTTTTAGAAAGCTGCATCTAGGTTGGCTACTAGAGTCCAATCGGCATTTTGTAGACATTCGGGAACCTATCAGTGGGTTTCAATATTATTCCATACTAAGAATAGAATGTCTATTTCGAGGGGAAGGAAATAATCTCTGATTAAAATTACTCCTTTTTGAACACTTTTTTTTTTAATGCTATTCATCGGAGAGTTCCACTGTCGATTCCCAATGTTTTGAAAATTCAAGAGTTGTTCAGGGGTGGGGAATATCCAAAATGAATCTTCAACTAAAATCATCTAAAAAGAAAATTAGAACTTACATTAAAAATTATCTTGGGGAGAGGGGGTCCAAAATGACCATCGAGACTCTAGTTTGCACTTCTTTGGAGAGGAGAGGGGGAAGAAACTTTAGATGGTACCCAGTGGTGTATTCATGCAAATTTTCAAGGTTGTAGCCCCAGAAATGTGACCAGGAGAGCTCTCAGAGACATGACACAGACCCCCCCCCCCGGAAAGAGAAGAATCTGTAGCCCCCTCAGCTGATTGGTCAACAATATATGCAGCTATGGTGATTTGATTAAATTAAAAAAAAAAAAAATTTGCACTCCACACATTCGCACAACTACAACAGCACAATAGACCAAGAATGAAAAATAAAGATTTAAAAGAAAATTAATTGGAAGAAAAGAGTCAAAAAAAAAAAAAGAAAAAAAAAAAAGAAAAAAAAAAAAGGAAAAAAAAAAAAAAACTGCTTTTATCGTACCCCTAATCATGTAAGACTTGTTAAACAATTGTGGTGACCACACAAATCGTAAGAGTAAACCCGTTGCCCGTATATAAGATTATTTTTTCTTTCGCTTTTCTTCATTTTTTTTTCTTTCTTAGCTTTATTTATCATTGTATATTACCATCTGTCTTTAATTTTGTATGTAGGTATATATTTTTTTCTTCTTGTTTGTGTAAATGTAATCGGGTAAAGTCTTTGTTAGACCACGTTGATTTTGTTAAAAATGTTCGTTTGATTTTTTAGTTTTCATTTCTTTTCCAAGCTGTTTTTTGTTTTTTTGCTTCATTCTTTTTCTTTGCGATTTCTGTGTTGTTATTTTTATTAATTTATCCTCTCTCTCTCTCTCTCTTTCTTTCTTTCTTTTTCTCTCTCTCTCTCCAGTAGGAAGGAAGGCACTTCTGATTGGCTGAAATCTGTTGTCATGTGACAAGACAGCTCACCCAGTATCCATACACCTCCAGCAGAAAGAAAAAAGGGATCACAAAATGGATGCTGACTGGACGGTGCCAAATATTTTGATTTTTGTGAAGGAAAAAAAAAAAAAAAAGAAAAGAAAAAAAAACACACAGAAAGGTTAAAAAAAAAAAAAATCTAAAAATAAATATAATAAAAAGTAAAAAGTTACAAAAATTGGCAGGGGGAGGATGGAAGAAAAAAAAATCTTGAAATTGTTAAATACAAAAAACTATTTAGTATTAAAGTGAGTCAAATAGGGTTTAAAGTTTGTAAATTATTGGCTGAAAAATATTTCTAAAAAGATATAAATGTAAGATGTTATAATCCAACTATAATTCAACACATGTCTATCCGTCGCTATGTTACAGTGTAACTCGAGAATCACACAACATATCCACGTGAAATTTTCAGTATGTACTAATGAGACTATCAGGCATGATTTTATCAAGTGGTGTGGGGGTCCATGTTAGAGCTCACCCCGATAATGATCTGATTCCTGTTCATCAATCTATACAATACTAAATAAAAGTCTGATATCTGTATGGGACCTCAAAGTAGCTGAAACAGTACATTAAAGCTAAAGTATGGAATTATGATATCCTTAGGAATGGAACCCTGAGGAACGTGACCTTTGGTGAACTAACATCCTCTGGCAATTCGGGCAACCAAGAAATGACGCTAGACATGACATCATCATAGCAATAGAGAACAACCTTGGAGGTTAAGACAGTGGGATCATCTGTGTGCAAAAACCTTCCCACTTGAAAAACATTCACACAAAAGTTGCTACACAAATCTCCGAATAGCCACGGACATCGTTAGAATGATGTTCAACTAACAAATCAGTAAGCACACAATGCAAAAAAAAGTCACAGTAGGTAGTATTCCCAAGCAGTCAGCCAGGTAAGGACTGATCAGGTAGCATACTGCTCAACCACAATGATCGGACGAGAACCAGTGCTACCAGTGGGATCTAACCTTAAGCCAAATTTTATATATGTATACTTACTAAGTATTCACTGAGGTCTGCTAAGTCTGGCATAAGGCCAAAAGATGCTTACAGTACCTGGCATAAGTGACACAAAGTACTGACCAGGTTCATTAGTAGGTAAAGAGAAAAAAACACTTACTTTAATGAAATAAATAAAATATATGCATGTGCGTTTCTTTCTGCATTTCAAAGTTTCAGATATAATAGTGAGAACATTTGCAACGCAATCCTTCCTCACTACGAGCCAACAGGAGAGGGACCTTATTTAACAGCAGTTTTAAAAGCTCCAGAATTTATTAGGCAAAAGTAAATAAATATTAGAAAATAAAACAAAATTTCGGATTGAAAAGAAAAGGGGGAAAAAAAAAAAAAAAAAAGAAAAAGAAATATTTTTTTTCTTTAAATTTTCCACGGTTGTTTCAATGTTTTTAATTAAGCTAAGTGAATAAATATCTTTTTTTTTTTCTTTTTAGACAGTTAATTTCATCTCAAGTAGCTAAAGAGATAATGAAGTTCAAATAGTCTTTTTCAAAAAGATTTTTAGTAGGAAAAAAATTAACAGTTTGAAATAAGATTAAAAACAAAGAAAATAAGTTCAACATGAGAATTCAGGTGAGAAGATAATTAACAGGTGACTCCAATAAAAATAATAGTATGTCCTCTTCGCAAGTCAGCCAGGAGTAATTTATTAGTTCTTAAAATATGTACTTAAAAATACGCCACAGGCATATTTTGGATTTTGGAAAAAAAAAATCTCTATATATATTCTCATCAATTTTTTTTAAAGCCTTTGGGGAATTTTTTTTTTTTCCTTCAATTAATCTGCAAAAGATAATCTTACGTTTGTCAGGAAAGATGGAAATGCAAGCTACGGAAATTCATCAAATTCATTGAGAAAAAAAAGAAAAAAAAAGAAAAAGAAATGTAAACATAACAAAAAAAAATAAAAAACAAAACAAATTATCATGGGAAAAATCTCTCCACAAAAACTAATTTTGACACAATGCAACCGCGCACACACACACACATATAAACTCTCACAAACACACACACACACACATACATACATAGATGCACACATACACACACACACACACACAAACACAAGGTGCTACCCAAAAGTTTAGGGAATTTAAACAGACTGATCTATTTGTTCACCTGTCAAGTTACCCAGTGTTGTTCTCCAGGTATTTGACATCTCTTGAAATCACTCCGCCAGGAAATAAACTCCAAGGAAGCCATTTCGTGCCCTAAGTTCCCTGAACCTTTGAGTAGGATCTCGTATACAAGAAAGTATTTCTGTTATCACTCCAATATGAAGTTCCATTTTGAGCTCCCATGGCTTTTTGTAAATATAATTTTTAATATAAACATTTTCTTTTCTTCTGTATAAGCATGTGTGCGTGTGTGTGTATGAGAGAGTGCATGTGTGTGTATAATTTAAAGTTTTGTGTTTTGCAATTTCATTCATTTATTTCTGTTTTCCAGCAAAATCATTTTGCGCATTAAGAAGTCTTTTGTTTAAACAGCCTTTAGAAGAAAAAAAAAAAAAAAAAAAAAAAAGTAATGGCGGTCGTATGCGTGTATGTGTGTGTCTTTTTCTTTTTTTTTTTCCAATATTTCCTCCCCCCCTCCTTTCCACCACTGTCAGGTGGTCAAGGGGTGGGACAACATGGGGAGAAACGAAGGGCGCGGGAGAGGGTCTATGTACAGTTATGTCAAGAAGGAAAAAAGAAAAAAGTGTGTGTGTGAGTGTGTGTGTGTTTCCAAGGAAAGGGGGGGAGGGGCTGAATACAGAAAGACCCAATCATCTATTCACATTTAGTAAGACCTCAATCCAGCAGGGACATGATGTTACAAACTGTCTGGAGTAGTAGGGTCCCCAGCCCTTTGCAAAACTTATCCTGATGGAACTTGGGTCGTAGGGCCCGTCCATCAGCTGCGGGTCGCGCATTGCTTCATACTGTTCCGAACATTTGTAATCAAAAATCTTCATAGAATATCCGGGGAGAACTTTCCGAACAACTAAAGTCCGAGAGTTGGGCACCTCGAGGGTGGGTGAATTGACAAAAATTGGATGCGTTGATCGGTTGTATGCCCACACTCCGTTGCCTTCTTTGCTGAGCGTAATGCCCAGGCCGAGTTTCTCTCGCGTTTTGCGCACTGACTTGAGGGTTGTCTCATTCTGTAAAATGGCCAAACACATGCCGTCCCCATGAGGTAGCAATTGGAACACATTAATGCTGGGTTGGAATACACGGAACAGTCGCCCAACACGGTCCTTCAGTTCCCAGTAGGCAATGCTGCACCAATAAGTCTGCGGTAAGCCATTTGAAGGATCTAGAAGAAAAAAAAAAAGAAAAAAATGGTTGTTAGAGGCTTCCATACCTGTAATATGCAACACATTACACTTTTGTAAATACAATATTTGAGGGAACCATTTGAACACTGACTCTTTTCAAAAGTACAAAACCACTCTCCTTCCTGACCTCAAGGAGCCCATACCTCAACATTTAGGATATCACTACCATACGTTTACTAACATGATCCATGTTTCAATAGAAATAGAAAAAGAAAAAAAAAATTTTATATATATATATATATATATATATATATATATATATATATATATTATTCAGCATGTATTCCCTACACAAAACAGTTGCAGGTTTTCCATTCATTATTTCAAACAAAAACCTACAAACCATAGCAAATACGATGCCAATTTCTGCCAAGAAACAGAACTACCTAATATTTTCATCCAGAAACAAACATTGTTTGCCAATGAAAGGAAGAAAAGTCTCTAGAAATTAATGGTTAAAGACTGAGACAATGTAAGCTTTATCTACTGTGGAGATACAAAGGAGAATGAGAAATAGGAAAGAGTTCATGTTTTTCGTTATGCCAACGATATATATATATATATATATATATATATCGTTGGCATAACGAAAATATATATATAAAAACAAAAAAAAAAACACATACAACACCGTACAGTATTAGCAAGGAGATGCACCGTACAGTATAAACAATACAGAGTTTAGGGAATTATGAATATATTCATATATACAGCAACTACCACTGACTTTTGACAAAAAGAGAAACATGTCGATAAAAATATCTGGAACAAGTAACCTACCAATTTTATTGTAATAATCTTTTAATTTGGAAGTGTATACTGTACTCATGTAAGCATAAGGTGAGTCAAGCTGTATCTTAAACATTAAGAGTCCCCCCCCCCATTCACTGTACTGTAGTTTTATGAAACTTACGGCATTTGTAAATAAACCAGATCTTTTTTATTCATTCATTAGTATATTTACAATTTGAGAAGAATATTTGTTCATCAAAAGGTTTATAGTACAAGATTCATAGTTTTTGGTGACTAAAAAGGTTTTGGGTGTCAGGAAAAAATATTTGTAGATTCAGCACATTCAGACTACCCTGAGTGTCTCCGAGCCCCACAAATGGCGAAGTATAATTCTATAGACATTATATACAAATTATTTAAATACTCAACATTGTACACACAACACACATTGTGTGCATATCGTACCTTTGGTGACTTCACTTTCGGCCACTTTTTGTTTTTATAAAAAAAATGAAAAAAAAAGGCCAAAAAGCTTTTGCTTGCCCAGTATTTGTTTGGCAGCAGACCATTATAGAGGCAGCGCACACCCTCTTCCCAACCATCCTACCCTGTATCTCCCGCTACCCCAACCTCTGACAATCTAACATACCATCATTTTTTGGGGTCTGGAAATGCTCAAAAATGTTTTCCCACACATTAATTGATGATAATTGCTTCTTCACTTCATGCCATTCTAGCTCATGAAAGATTTTTGGGGGATTTTTATATTTTAGGATAGCAGGGAGAGGACACACGCACACACTTATATGATTATAAATTGCATCATATTGAAACTATTTGAAATGATCTCCCATTATTACAAAGTGAATGTATTACCTGGCATGGATAATGTAGACAGAATAAACCATGAGAGAAAGCGGGGCTTCTCCTTCAATAGTCCATTCTAGTTATGCAGGCTAGGCCAAATGATACATTCACCATGTAATGACGGGAGATCATTTCAAATAGGAGTTTCAATATAATAAAACGCAATTTATTATCATCCTGTCAGATCATATATCCATTTCTTAATAACACACATTATAAATATACAAATATATGCACATGTGTGTATATACCATCTATATACTAAATACCCAGATTGAAAGAATATATATATATATATATATATATATATATATATATACATATATATATATGCACACACACACGTGTATATATGTATGTGTAAGTATAATATATTATTAAATGAAAAAAAAAAAAAAAGTTCATATCCAGTCAAACACACATTCTTGTATGTGACGGGGAGGGGCTGCGGGGGAGTAATAAAGCCGCGGACCACTACAAAGAGAAAATCCTGGCGTCTCCTCGTCTGCTTCTATTCTTTTTTCACAAAGTCTCCATTGTCTGCCTGACTCAAACTCTTTACAGCGTACAGGAATTTTTTTGTGCAAATATTGACACATCCACAACTAAAATAAAAATGCCCAGACAACGCAGCACAGACAATTTCGCTATCAAATGAGCAGAAAACCTTAAGCCGAACCAAGAACCAATTTATAAAACTGTCGGCATCCCGAGTCTATTCAGCTCGATTCCGGTCTCCACTGGTCAAGGGGGGGTGGTCTGTCCGTCAGTCCGTCCGTCCATGTGAGGGGGGTTGGAGTGTGAAAGAAAAGAGGAGTTGAAGCTGTAATACAGGCCTCCCTACTATAATGTGGTTCATTACAGCCTGATTCGCATTATAACGCGGGCGGATGCTGGCCAGCAGAATATTGATCTAACTCCAAAATGGCTGGATCCAGCTCTAAAATGGCCAGATCTGGCCTCAAAATAGCCATATTCAGCTACAAAATTGGTTAATTGATCTGGTCAGGTTATAACTATGTTGTCTCTTTTCTGGACCCCGACACCTGTGTTAAAACAGGGCGATGCCTATCTAATGTTTGGTCAGCTGATAACTGCTGTGGATTGGGTGATCGAGCTGGAACTTCCGATTCTGATACCATTATCCAATATTCAAAAACATTCTTTTACACATGGTTCAGTGAGGTTACCTAGTGCATTTGCACAAAACTTCAGTAGATTACACACAGAAGTGGTCTAAATGAATTCGTAGATGAATTCAGGGATTTATTATAAAATTTTGAGATTGATCGTGGAATTTTACAGTCCTCTCGAACTACATCCTTCCATCTGCATTGAACTGTCATCAATCCATCCATGGCCCAAAATGTCATTGAAATTCATTGAGAACCATGGGAGATATCGTGTGAACAATAGCGATCTTATACCAGAGTATCTTCAGACTATCATGATTGAGACGAAGGAGCTGTATCCTTACATACCCAAAGGGACTACTTAGAAAAAGATGGTGGAAATCAGAAATTAGGCCAAATAATTTTTCATCATAGTTACATTCCCTGAACTTCCGATTTGCACCTTATACATAACTTCAAATAACATGAAGCTTTCATTAGATTAACTTTATTTGCCTGTGCACAGATAGCACACAAGTTACAGTTTCGCTTTGAGACTAAAAATGATATTCTTACAAGAAAAATAAATCAAATTTCAACCGAATGATTGCAATTTGTCATAGAAAATTACAACTTGATAAATATCCAGGACCAGATCAGGCGTGTGCTGGACCTGTAGCATATGTTATAGGGGCCCTAAATTTATAATAAAGAAAAAAAATAAATAAAAATTAAAAAAAAAAAACAAGAAAATAAATATGAATATTGAAACAATTTTTTCAGCTAGCATATGCTATATTTGCAATATAGATAATTTCGCACAATATGTACATATATGTAGATATCCTTTGATTGGACACTTCATGTCAGACTGAATGTGATAATTGCAAAGACATTTTATAAAGAAACATATTTGATCCAGCACCAGTGTTAACTGAATAGTAAATCGAACCGCTGACTACATAAATGAATTGGACTCGAGAGTATGCCATTACAGATCCCTGGTGTGTTCAATTTCAAAATGTAAGTTTTTCTAAATTTTATAAATGGGTCCCTTAATTTGTGTCTAGGCAGCATTCACACTTGTATTAGAAAAGAAGGAAAAAAAAAAAAACTCCACTGATCATTGCCCAATTAAAGGCATAAAGAAATTTTATTCATTACTCACTCTCCTTCCCAAATTTTCAATCGATCCCCCTCCCTTTAACCAGACCTATAGGTCTTTCTTTTAGTCTTCATTATACTAAGGAAAATTTACATTACCTAAAATTAGCATCTATGATAATGATAAGAATAATAATGATAAGAAGGAATCAAAAATTGAATTGATTTCCCAGCAGATAAGGTACACTTTCACAGACATCTTCTCCAGCTGTCTAGTTGTAACATCTCAGAATTACAAAATTTGACTACCTCCCATACATAAAAAACCAAAGTGATGAGCCTTAGTCTCGAAAGAGGCAAAATCTGACAATATGAAGTTTCTTAGCAAATCAAAAAAGAACAGTTCATTTTCAGAAGCTTTTGTTGGAGAACACATATTAATGTATACATTTTTTCTATTTTGGTAATTTCTGCCTATCTTTCCCTGTAAGAAAAATCAGTCCCCTGGGGATTGGGAGGTATGGTCCAATCAACTTACATTATGATTAGGGGGCTGAAAACCAAAGAAATGGAATTTTTTTTGGAGGAGGGAGCTTGAATAAGTGTCAGAAAGCAGTAAATCCACAATTTACCTTCATAAACTAGTTTTAATATACCAGTTGATACTATAAATCAACTTTTTTTTTTCCCTTTTTCTCTTTTAATAAGACGCGGTAACTTTCTAGACAGGTCTGGTTAGTCACTCAATAGAAATCATCACGTGACCAAAGGGATGGGGGTGATCGATTAAAAAATTAGAAATATAGTTGATCAATGATCAATGTTAGTTGGATTACCTTTGATGGGCAGTGATCACTAAAAAAAATCTGAATTAGAAAAACAAAGCAAGCTGACACAAACGAAGGGTCAATTTAGCATTTAGTTACATTGCAGATTGACCCCTTGAAGCTGATTTAAAAGGGGGTATTTTCTAAAAACAATGTTGTTTTTTTTTGTAAACACATTAAGGAGTCGGTGTTGTAGTTTTCAGCCGTCTAGCTCCACTGGTGCAGCCTATAAATACATGCATAACCATCCAAACTAACTTGAAAACTGAAGAAACCTATCGAGACAGCTTTGGTTTACTGTCTCCATAGTACTATTTACTGAATAGGGTCGGACTAGCGAGATAGTCAAGGAGGAGTTGTGTCCCCCTTGAAAGAACTCTCTACTGGAGAATGATATATATATATATATATATATATATATATATATATATTAGACACACACACACAGATCTATATAAAGAGAGCACTGAGCAGACAGATGGGGGGAAAAGTTAATCAGGCTGGCTCCAAGGAAGATTAACTTGAGAAAATGCCTGCCTCTGTTAGTATGCGTGTGTGTACTTAGGAGAGAAAGAAAGTGCTTACAAAGCTAGACGCTACAGAGAGCCTTATGCTGCTTTTAATAAAAAGAGTTTAAGTGTATCAGTGACTGTAGTAAAAATATGTACTGCAGGCTCAGTTCTCTAAAGTTAGTTGCGTGTATGTCAGTCAGTAGTTATGAAGAAGGAAGGTCGGGAAGATACATTACAATGAATACTGACAGAGAGAGAGATATCACAGGGGATGCCAAATCAGCCATTTTTCGGCTTTCTTCCTATTTAGCCGATAACGGTCTACAATAACGGATAGCCGAAATTTTTGGCTATCTCAAATAAATAATTAGCAGATTCAATTTCATTTTATAGCCTACTCGAAACGTACATTCAATATTTTTAGCCATAAAGTTGGTTGAAAATGGACAAATTTAGCCAATTCTTCATGTCTCTCAGAGTAAATCAAACTACAGAGGAAAAATATTTTTCATAATTTTCTGCCACTTTCAGCAACGAAAAAAAAGTGGATATTATTCTAAAATGAGCAATTAATAGTTATCTCCCTTCAAATACAGACAGAAAAAAAAAATAGAAACCTTTCCATACTAACGATCAGACGACCTGCACAGATCCGGCGACCTCACAAGAAAGCTGCAAGCTACAACCCCAACATAGTGACTTGTATCGGTCCTCTCAACAGGTCCCCCCACTATATCTGACTAACAAAACCAAGATGGCTAAAACGAGACCCTTCTTAACCCTTTCCCCCTCTGCTCAATTATGAAGCGAGCCGGACTTACCCGACCAGTTATGAAAAGAACAAAAATAAATGAATGAAATAAAGAAATTAGGCCTGTTGAGTCTTGAGAGAGATCTTGTGTGTGTATATAGATGGATACCTCTCAACCTCTATGGTAGAGAACAGAGGGAGAGAAGAGAGGGGGTGAATGGTGATATCATAAGAGAATGTGGCAGGTTTTGAACGGTCCGATTTTTTTTTCCACCTCAACTTCCCCGAACTTATGGGTCATAACTCGCTGAGGGTACATTCCATTGCTGGGGGCTGCATCATCCCGATGCATTCTAAGGAGTAGAGTCAGGTTAATTTCCTGATGCCCGAGTCGTGCCCCCCCCCCCCCATAAAAAGGAAGTGCCGAGGGAACTGGACAACTTCTGGAACCGCCCACACGTACAACACATGAGAGTCGTCCCCCCCCCTCCAGACTAAAGTCATCGTAGTGTCACATTACAGCTTCCTGGGTAATTGGATAATTACCAAGTTCTCTCCTCATTTGGTACCTCACAACTGTGACCTTGAGCCAGACCCTGCAACGCTTTTTGCGCGTGTTCGTATGTGTATGCCCGTGTGCGCTCGCACCCTCAGTAATTGAAGTGACGAGTCCCATATGGTTCTGTGCTCATTCTTTTAAATTAAAATTTACTAAATATCGGAAGAACATTCCTACAGCTTGGTATGCAGACCGTAGATATATAGAAAAGAATTTTCTTACATCACATGCCTTCAACAGGAAACATTTACAATTAAAAAAAAATCAACAGAAAAAAATACCAAAAAACAAAGGAAAACGTGTTTGTTTATTAATATTTCTCAGTTCATTCATTACTGCTCGCAGCCAGGCCAGACAAGGAGACAGAGTGGGGTGCTTTATCGAGTGTACTGTAGAGGTAAGGGTGTTGAGAAGGAAAAAAAAGTCATTGAGACAAAAAAAAAAAATTGTGTTAGTTGGTCTGTCATAAAGAGACATTAAAAAAAGAGCCAAACAACAAAAAATTGCAGAAAATGGTCAAAAATGGCCAAAATGTTTGAGCACTTGGGCATTAATTTAACCACTTTGGCACTGCCAAAATTTCTTTCTCCGTGAGAAGGTGGATATTCACCATCCACGTAGAGATCGGTCTCCTCCCAAGAAGATTAATGGGATTGCCGGGATAGGTAAGGGGGTATCTACATGACCTCCAGCTGCTTACTGCACCTGGTATAGCATGTTGGTTACCCGTCTAGATACTGACCGAGCTAGACGTTGCTCAACTTCAGTGATCGCAGGGCGAATTATGTCTGTTCTAAAATGAATATAGCGCCACTCGCAGGAGGAAACAGATTAATTTGCCCCCCCCCCCTACTCCGGGCAAATACGATACAAACCAGGTTACGTTGATTGGCAGGGTCCTAGGTGCATACGCATACGTTGAGCCAAGGGCAAATAAATATAGCACAGTCCTCACGACTAGGGTCACCAAGTCACCTAGACCATTCCCTGCATCCCCTGATGGAGCAACTCGGGGACATTGCACGGAGGGTAGGATCGTTGGGATCAGGCACGCCCCATTCATGCTGTGTCCTGTCCGTCCGAAGATGTGAACAGAACTGACGATTGGAGGACAGAGGAGCTATCTGTCATCTTTTGCATCGATAAGTAAAATCTGCGACTGAAACCGAACGCGTCCTGAATAAAAAAGATAAATATTCTCTTCCGAGACCAAATGATGGAGGCTAAGAAATCAAAATAGGTCTGGATAGTCACACATTAGTTACCCCCACGTGGCCAACGTCTTATGGCAGCATGTCAAGTTAGGTTGGGGTTGCTATCTACTTTTGAAAAAAATGTGAAAAGAGGACGATCAGTTGATAAGTTGCTTTATTAGTCTTTTGTTGGACAGAGATCAGAAAAAAAGGTCTGAATTTTCCAACAACTAAAACATGCAAACGCAACTGGACACAAACCAAAGGACCGATTCCGCATTAAGTTACATTGTAAATTGAACTATTTATAGAAAAAAAAAAAAAGAAAATTCCTTAGATTTTTATTCTTTCAGACACGAATAAATGTTGAAATTGTCTCCCCAACATAAAAACTGAAGAAACCTTTGGTGATAGTTATGGACAGCAGTTTCGAACAGATACTGCACTTTGATCTCGCGAAAGAACGACTGCTCGAGAGTTATTTTCACAAGCTGGATTCACTCGTGGGTACCTCAACATGGCCTCGTGCCAGACTAGGTCAGGCTTATTAAACGCACAGAGAAAGGTTCGCGATGATCCCCTTCTCCCCCACTGACAGAGAAAAAGAATTCCTATCTGAAAATCTTGTAGATAACAAAACTGGTTTGTGTGTGGCTGGAATGTCATTGGTAATTTTACTCCTTCCTACCAGGAGACAGGGACCGAAGGTTGGGGGTAGGGTCGAATTGAGGTGAGACTGCGAATTAGTTTGTAGTCACATTGTCTAGATAAGAGATAGATAGGAAGACAATGTGAAAAAGAAAGAAAAGGATGAGAAAAGAAAAGGAGATTTTTTAAAAATTCTCTCATATCCCAGTTTATATATATATATATATATATATATATATATATATGTGTGTGTGCGCGCAAGTATCCAGGCATTATTACAAGTTCGATAAAGTTAGGACCATACACGAGGATATATATATATATATATATATATATATATATATATATATATATATATATATATATATATATATATGCAAGTATCCAGGCATTATTACAAGTTCAATAAAGTTAGGACCATACACAAGGAATGTTTCTTCCCTGATATTGGCAAGACGCACACTTGAAAACTTCACATCCCAAACGTTGGGACTAAATTTAAATTCATTGGATCCAGACGTTCGCTACTGAACGAACACTGGATTGAAAAAAATCTCTCTAAATCGTTGTCTATGATCTTTACTTAAACTTGTATTTACAAAAGCAAAACTATCTTACTGTAAGAAGACCTGGGCCATGCACCAACGAGAAGCGATTGTAGATTTTATAACTACGGTAAATGTCACTCAACTTAGCATGTCTATACGAATAAAACCTATTGGAGAGGTTTTTTTTTCAAAAGCTCGAAGGCCAGTTCACATGAAAAAACGATTTCAAATTCACAAGTTTATTTTTTCCTGGTGCGCACGAAAGAAAAAAAAAAAGAGAAGAAAAATAAAACCCAATGTGACCATGCATAATAATTTTGTTGACCCGATTCTTATTAACTGGATTATATTCGGAATAACTTTTCGTCAAAAACACACTGAAATTATCTGATGGATGAGACTACAATACATACAATGAACAATGAAGGGAGAGTACTGGTCAGAGCCTACGAAAATACTACTTCTGAACAGCGTTAGTTATTTTCATCTAATGAAAAAAAATGTAGACGAAGGAAGAGACAAAAACGCATCTGTGCAAAGATTAAGTTATATATATATATATAGGATTCACCTGATGACGCCCAAAGAGGGCAGAAACATGAACTAGTTTGTGTAGCAAATCCACAATCTACTATTTATTTCCAGCTCTACTCTAAAACAACTCAACTCCATGAGTAAAATGTTGTATGTATCGAGCACTCTATGAAATAAATCCAATACATTTCAGAAGTGGCTTTATATTATTGATACATTATTATGTTATACTGCTAGCCTGATTTGTACCACATATACTGTGTGTATATATATATATATATATATATATATATATATATATATATATATATATATATATATATATATACATATATATATATATATATTAAACACCATACAGGTATGCCTTGATTAGGACGGTTAGTTCGTTCAAAAATGCTCCGTAGTGTACAAAACCGCACTGTTCAGGTCTTATGGTTATATCTCAGTTTTTTCCAACCTATACTCAGGTACATTAATTCAAGTATAAGTATGCTAACTTATCGGGTTACGGTGGGAGCACTTTTCAAGCGCGCGCGCACACACACACACACACCACCCACTTAGCTTAGGTGTTACTAAAGAAAGAGAAGATCGTGTTAACCCTCTCTGTTTAGTCTAGGAGAGCCTGACTTCCTCGAAAATCTGCGTTTGAAATCTTTGTCTCGAGCAATGAACGATCTCGGACAGGTAAGGAACAAGTTGCAGCCACAATAACCCCCCGCACGTATGAAGGATAGACACAGGGTGGGGAGGGGAGATAGAGAAGTGTCCATGGTGATAGAACGATAGTAATAATAGTACTGCTAGTATCTCTCGAGCAGTGACAACAGAACAATCCCCACCACACCACCAGAGGATTCAATGGCAGAGGCTGATCAACCCGGTAAGAAGTAGACCCTAGACGAATTGAAAATAACGATGATTAATATATATATATATATATATATATATATATATATATATATATATATATATATATATATACCCACAGTGATCAGGACCATTAGTAAGGTTTTCAATGCAGGGTTGCTTTTTGAGAGCTTTTCGCATTAAATTCAGCGGGAAAATCCAACTAAGCGCCATTTCTCTAGCAATTCAGCCATTTTCTATCAATTCAAGACAAAGCTAGCCAATAGTAACAGTTAAAATGACCACAAAAAGGCCAACAGAGGGAGAGGTAGTGTGTTTCTTTCACATTTTTTGAGACCGATTCAGCGCGAAAAAAAAATTCTTGTCGCCAACACTGGTCCTAGTTAACAAACTTCAAGTACACAATGGAATCCATTTTGATCAAGACCGATAAAAGTTTCCTAGTATCTGGACGTTTTGGTCTCGTATCGTTTTTCAAAGGCGAAAATTGACTTGATAGAATTTAAAATGAAATAAAATTAGGATCAAATATTCGATTCAGTAGGATCTTAAACGTAAAACATTTTAATGAACTCGAAAAAAAAAAATAATAACATTTCTCAACACAAAATTCAACTAATGATCATTGTCAATGGCATTATATATATATATATATATATATATATATATATATATATATATATATACTATGATTTCATCTCAAACCCTATGCAATTGGTAATTTTCGCCCTTTAAGAACAAAACGAGGCTGAAACGTACCTCAACCACGTTTCCCTACATCAAGCTAACACTACCCCCAGACGAAAAGTGTCTGGTACGAAGTAGGAAATACAGTCCCGATTAGAATTCAGTTGTCGTGATGCAGACGTCCGATGCAAGCAGATTCATGAAGCGGGACAAAACTATTTACTAACTCAATCTAATCAAAGCAGTAACGATATAACCTATACATTTACTTAAAGTTCTTTCATGAATTGTGATTTCTTTTCATCTGTGCAGAGAGTGAAGCTTCACGATCGGGAAGGGGTCTACATTGTCTCACGACCAGCGTTTTAAATTGAGTGCTCTTCGCTCTTGTTAAAATTAACACATTTCTCGATTCGGCTGCCATATGTCAGGCACATTTTTAGCATCATTTTCCGGCAATCTCGACCAGCACAACCATTTTTAGCTATTGAAGTGACCAGAAAATGGCCAACAACTTTTTCAGCACATTTTGGCGTTTTTGACATGTCAATTCTTTTTTGGAGTTGACAACACGACCCATAAATGTTACCAACATGAGGCCGACACAAGTCACTATGAAAGTGTCCGTATGAAATAATAATTCTCCTATCTCACGTCGAACAACTTATATAAAAATATACGTTGGAATCCCACCTACATTCGACTTGATAACATGAATTCTAACGAGGGAAGGAGAAAATCCCCACCGTACGTCCAAGCCGTAGTCGCCCTACAAACGAAACTTGACTACAATGCCATTCACTTTCAGCTTGTTTCCATGACAATTTCTATTGTGGTCCATCACCATCGTGAGATTCAGTTGAGGATGAAGAAAAACCAAGTGGGAGTTCTGTTGTCTTGGTTTCGGACCGACACCAATCGTTCAACAGCAGACAACTAATCAACCCAGGGTCCATTTCCATCATCACCTTCACTCTACGTCCAGCCATCCATCCCCAATCAAAACTGGTCAAAGGCCCAGGTCCGATGTGATATGTAAGCCTTGAAGTATTTTGTAATCACGGCTAAATACATGAGATTTAGGTACAGGTAGATACAGAAAGCGGACTTAATATACATACAAACGAGACCACTAGAATAATTTACCAACTCTGGATGAGACCCCACCCTAAAATCGTAAGTCCCATGCTAACTGCCCCCCCCCCTGCCCGGGTCTACCCCAAACAAAACCCGGAATATCACAAAACCTAAGACTGCTGCATTCTCAAATTTTGTACTTCCTGTAATCCACGTATGTACCCCTATATATTTATTCATCTTCATCAGTAAATACCTCTAACTGAAAGAAAAGGGGGATTGCTGATGGATTAATTTACGCTTATAATTCAATTTATCTTTCATGAATTCTGTCATTTTTTTCTATTTGTGTGCCGTTTTTAACAGGGCGTGTGAGGGTGTGAAACGCTCGCAACGCTTCGTTTTTTTCACGCTTTTTCAAGATCGATTAAGCGCAAAAAATTTCGTTTCTTGGCTACTGCCATGTTTGTCCAATCCAATTCATTTTTACAGTTAGTACAGTAAGGACTTAGAACATCAATTTCATAAAGGGCGTAAATGGGCGCACCAGTACGATAACAAGAGCCCCAAGTTCAACAATGTGTCCACTATTCTTGATAGTCGTAACAGGTGGAGAATAAAGAGCAAAATCACATTTCTTTGAGTCAATTAATTCTAATATTTGTGCATTACCGTCATATAAAAGAAATTAATACACCAAAAATTCAATCTTTAAATGTCTTGTGTACCAATTGGCACAGAACAGAATGTCCGAGGTCCGCATTTTTGTATTCAAAAAATGCCAAAAATGGCCATTAACAATTTTCACTGGGAATATTCTGCGAGTATTATTTCCAATGAAAATCGTTAATGGCCATTTTTGGCATTTTTCTTTTTAAATACAAAAATACAGACCTCAGACATTCTATTCTGATATCATAGATGTTCTTTTGATGACAGCATACCTCCACTTGTCATAATAGATGCTGGTATATAAAACACAATACCCTCTACCCACGTCTTTCTGTCGTTCAAAGTAATCGGAAACGACCGACCGACCAACCGAAAAGGGTCTTTTTGAGATGCGTTTGGATACATCTAAAAATACACATCTGAATTGCACACAGAAAATTATGTCAAATATTTAAAAAAAAAAAAAAAAAAAAAAAAAAAAATCACGATGATTACTACTTACTAACGATCAAGTCAGCTTCTTATATATACACTGATTTTCAAAAAAAAATCGGAAGTGGTCATTTGGTACGATTACAAAGTTCCACACCCTCGCACATCCGTTGTTAAAACGGCGCACAATTAAAAAAAACAATCCAATTTCAAAGCAATAACAATATATAAACGTGTCACAACTGAGCCGCGATAGAATTTAGTTATTTATTCGAGAGCTCGATCTTTTAGTGGTGCACCGTCGACCCTCGTCATAACGCGAACCGTGCAATAACGAAACGCAGGGAGGGTGGGTGTTACTGCATGTGAAAGAGTCACGAGTCCGTCTGCCGGCGTCAATTAGTAAACTGCATGTGCCCCTTCACCCCCCTGTCAACAAGGTCGACTTGAAGCCAATTGAAAAACATCAACTGAGAATTTCTACAGAGAAGTAGAGGGTGCAGGGGAGGAGAGAAAATTCTTGGGGGTCTTTTCCATCAAAATCAATGACATAAGTGAAATTGTGTATCAGAGCAAGAAAGAAAGAAAGAAAGAAAAGAAAAAGATCATAACGAAAATAAGTCGGCGAAGGGCAGGAGGAGGAGGAGGAGGCAAGGGATTTAAAAATTTAAAAAAATCGGAACAAAGGCAAATACGAAGGAGGGGGAAAGGGATAGGTAGTGTGTGAGGAGGGGGGGAAAATCGAGGAGAAAAGAGATGCTAATATTCCATATAAGAGAGGTTACAGTGAGAGAGAGAGAGTATGGAAATGTTTGAGGTCTTAATTTTGTTTGATCTCGCTTCTCTACGGTTTGTGTTTTCAACTGAAGAGGTGCAGAAAGGAGGGGGGGTGAATGAATAAATAAAATGAGAAATTTTAAATGAATTAGAATAAAACAAATGAAGGATACAGACTAGTTCCACTGCTGATGTATCTGTATCTATTATTACTAAACGAAGATTACGTCTTCAATAGTGCCGTGGTAACTATCTCCGCTCGTTATACGAAGAAACGGGTTCGATTCTCCGCCGGAGGAGGAGCATTAGCATTCTTTTGGGAGAGGAAAGAGAAAAAAGAGAAGTGAATAGAAAGTTAAAAAAGCAGTAAAAAGAAAAAAGGAAGTAAAAAGGAAGTAAAAAGAAAAAAAGAGGTAAAAAGTAAAAAGAAAGGAAAGAAAAGAATTAAAAAGAAAGGAAAGAAAAGAATTAAAAAGAAAGGAAAGAAAAGAATTAAAAAGAAAGGAAAGAAAAGAATTAAAAAGAAAGGAAAGAAAAGAATTAAAAAGAAAGGAAAGAAAAGAATTAAAAAGAAAGGAAAGAAAAGAATTAAAAAGAAAGGAAAGAAAAGAATTAAAAAGAAAGGAAAGAAAAGAATTAAAAAGAAAGGAAAGAAAAGAATTAAAAAGAAAGGAAAGAAAAGAATTAAAAAGAAAGGAAAGAAAAGAATTAAAAAGAAAGGAAAGAAAAGAATTAAAAAGAAAGGAAAGAAAAGAATTAAAAAGAAAGGAAAGAAAAGAATTAAAAAGAAAGGAAAGAAAAGAATTAAAAAGAAAGGAAAGAAAAGAATTAAAAAGAAAGGAAAGAAAAGAATTAAAAAGAAAGGAAAGAAAAGAATTAAAAAGAAAGGAAAGAAAAGAATTAAAAAGAAAGGAAAGAAAAGAATTAAAAAGAAAGGAAAGAAAAGAATTAAAAAGAAAGGAAAGAAAAGAATTAAAAAGAAAGGAAAGAAAAGAATTAAAAAGAAAGGAAAGAAAAGAATTAAAAAGAAAGGAAAGAAAAGAATTAAAAAGAAAGGAAAGAAAAGAATTAAAAAGAAAGGAAAGAAAAGAATTAAAAAGAAAGGAAAGAAAAGAATTAAAAAGAAAGGAAAGAAAAGAATTAAAAAGAAAGGAAAGAAAAGAATTAAAAAGAAAGGAAAGAAAAGAATTAAAAAGAAAGGAAAGAAAAGAATTAAAAAGAAAGGAAAGAAAAGAATTAAAAAGAAAGGAAAGAAAAGAATTAAAAAGAAAGGAAAGAAAAGAATTAAAAAGAAAGGAAAGAAAAGAATTAAAAAGAAAGGAAAGAAAAGAATTAAAAAGAAAGGAAAGAAAAGAATTAAAAAGAAAGGAAAGAAAAGAATTAAAAAGAAAGGAAAGAAAAGAATTAAAAAGAAAGGAAAGAAAAGAATTAAAAAGAAAGGAAAGAAAAGAATTAAAAAGAAAGGAAAGAAAAGAATTAAAAAGAAAGGAAAGAAAAGAATTAAAAAGAAAGGAAAGAAAAGAATTAAAAAGAAAGGAAAGAAAAGAATTAAAAAGAAAGGAAAGAAAAGAATTAAAAAGAAAGGAAAGAAAAGAATTAAAAAGAAAGGAAAGAAAAGAATTAAAAAGAAAGGAAAGAAAAGAATTAAAAAGAAAGGAAAGAAAAGAATTAAAAAGAAAGGAAAGAAAAGAATTAAAAAGAAAGGAAAGAAAAGAATTAAAAAGAAAGGAAAGAAAAGAATTAAAAAGAAAGGAAAGAAAAGAATTAAAAAGAAAGGAAAGAAAAGAATTAAAAAGAAAGGAAAGAAAAGAATTAAAAAGAAAGGAAAGAAAAGAATTAAAAAGAAAGGAAAGAAAAGAATTAAAAAGAAAGGAAAGAAAAGAATTAAAAAGAAAGGAAAGAAAAGAATTAAAAAGAAAGGAAAGAAAAGAATTAAAAAGAAAGGAAAGAAAAGAATTAAAAAGAAAGGAAAGAAAAGAATTAAAAAGTACAAAAATAAAAAAACGTACAGATCCTGTAACCACTGTGCTGAGAGAAGTGATAACTGTTAGGGAATGCAGTTTCTCGGAATAGGAACTATGGGTCACGTTTCCTCCCCACCTTTGGCTTCTTATCAAATGGTCTACAGCTATACCTTGAATAGTGCTGATTTGATGTAGTGACATTAAGGTAACACAGTACAAATTAAACTAAAAAGACATCGAACAATGCATATATTTCGAGGCAAATGGACCGCACTATTCAAGGTGGGTCCATAACAAGAAACCTCACCCAACTCGAAGAATCCTGTTATCATGTAAGGACTTCAAAACTAAGATTGCAAGTTTCAGGTTATCATAAATACAATAACTTATCAAGATAATATCGCTTCATCAAGTGTTCAAAGAAATCCTGTCTTTTTTTTTTGTCGCTGATTCAAAATTCCACAAGATATCTCCGTGGTTGGAATAAAAGGGTCGAGAGAAAAAAAAAGTATATCATTCTGGCTTATTCTATCTATTCTTCCTGAGACATACGACATGCGAAATGAATAAAATCACAACGAAACCGTAATTCATTCAAATTTACAAATAAATGATTTATTATCCGATGGCCCCCCCCTCCAAGGTTGTACCCTTCTGATGTAGCTATAATAATAGCTGTTACATTTCTTTAATCGAAATGCCAGATATTTCTTGATTATCATCCGAGACGTTCTTAATGAACTGCTGGATCCATTTAAAATCAGAAGGTGTCACATTGGAAAAAAAATCTTCAGAAAAAAAGACCAGGACAAGATTACCATTGGATAGACTTTCAAAGATGATGGTCCCCCACAGCTTCCTCGGTGAGATTATGTCTCAAAATAAACAAAGAAGAAAAAAAACACACACCGAAGTAGTAAGTAGGTCAGTATTTATGGTGTTAAAAAAAAGGGGGGGGGTGAAAAAAAAAAAATGAAATGCACTGATCAGCCTAAAACGGTCGGTTGTATTTTTTTTCCTTTTCACTTTCTATTATCTATATATGTGTTGTTGTTATTTCTTTCCCCCTCGGTGCAGTCGAGTATCTCACACCCACACAAATCACAGGAGACATAAGAGGAAGAGTGCGGGGCAGGGGAGAAAGCGGGGAAATGACGGCAGTGCATTCTTTTTTTTCGGTAGGTTCTTCCCAGACTTTACAGAATACTCACTCCGAGGGATAGAAGGGGGCATGAGAGAGAGAGAGAGTGGGGTAAAGTGAGAGAGAGTGGGGTAAAGTGAGAGAGAGTGGGGTAAAGTGAGAGAGAGTGGGGTAAAGTGAGAGAGAGTGGGGTAAAGTGAGAGAGAGTGGGGTAAAGTGAGAGAGAGTGGGGTAAAGTGAGAGAGAGTGGGGTAAAGTGAGAGAGAGTGGGGTAAAGTGAGAGAGAGAGGGCGTGGGGATAAAGAGAAAAAGGAGGTGAGGGCAAAGAGAAAAAGAGAGTGAGGGGGAGAAATTTAATTTTAAAAAAATAAATCACAGATTATGCATTTTTCTTCATAGTTTATAAGAATTATCCGTATTAAACTTCTGCTCTTCAGAATTATCTGAAATTATATATTTAATTTCTAAATTTGCAACACTGAAGAGAAGTAACTGAAATACTTCGAGGCCGTAATTTCACATTACAACCGGAAAATTATTCTACCCGACAATTATGACACCCTGCTCCACACACTAAAAAGTCCAGCACTTCTAAACACACACCTTTGGAAGAGGCACCGCCTTAGTATCAAGGGTACATTTTCAAATAAATAATGCCGAATTCTGATCAAACGCATTCTACCATCTAATCAAGGACAGTTGAATGGACACCTTCAGTGTTTACAGAATGTAAAATAGTCAAAACTACGTTTAACCAAAGACCTTCAAATAACAGCTTTTTTCCCCCAGCTTTTGGCAAATAGTAGGGAAAATTGGGCTCTAGCCTTTGGAAGGAAACAAGTCTAAGAGAAGAATAACAGGCCAGGGGTTCAAGAGCAGTGGTTCTACGGACAGCATCCACAGCCAAGCTGATGCCAGACGTACCGCTCTCTGCCTTACTCTAGACGACATCAGCCATGTTGAGAGAGGGACTTTGACGACTGGGCATTCCAGGATCTCCGTACGCTTCACCCAGGCATGCACCTTAGGGGGACGGGGCGTTTGATTGTCTGTGGAGGCAGAACGGGTGCTATTCAAAGACCAATCAAAAGAGTCGAATCCAGACTACGCACCCCTGCTCAGAAATTCTATCTTTCTTGAGCAGTTTCACGACCAGTGATCTTGTCCAGATCAAGGCTCATCAAAGCCTCTCAGTGATAGCCGATACCATTGGTTCCCAACCGTATACAAAGGAGTACGAATAAGGCTATCAGGTAAGAGTCTAAGTCCTGTTAATTGTTTTGGACTTGAGAGTAGTGAGGACGCGAAGAGATAAAATGATTATTCGCAATTATTCTTACTTCTTGAATTGAAGGAGAGGACAAAAGTGGGGAATGTCCTGAAAATGTTACGAACCACTCACCCATACATTAGAACAACGAAGCATACGCTATAGTCTAATGGTTCAGAGTTGCAAGCCAAGGTTTCCATCGGGTTCTCAATGAAAGTAGATCCAATGAATGTCTTGAGCTCCTACCGTAGAGTGTGCATGTTACAGATTCAGAAATGGACATTTATTGCAGTACGTCCCATAAGCCTAAGTAAAGTTACCATCCAGAATTTTTTCTTCCTAATAGACAAATTTAAGTACAAAATAAAGCGACTTCTTAAGCCCACCAAACCCCCTCCGTCGGCCGAGCATCTTTCAAGTTGCTATGCAAGGGCGCTTACTGTGGGGGAGTGTTGTGTCCAAGTTACACTTCCCACCTCTCGACCATGCTAAAGGCTTCCAAAGAAAAAAAAGCTTGGGGATCAACATGGTAATAGGGAATGCCTCCCCAGTTCATTACGGTACCTAGTATTCGCAGACGGTCACCCAGGCTGACAAGACACAACCTCGCTCAACTTCGGTACTTGCACGACCACCGGTGTACCGCGTGATTACAGGTGTACAGTGATAAGTGAGGTTTGTTCGTTTGAAAATTTCCCGTACTCTTCAAAACATTATCAAGATTTCAAAACTTTTTTGCAGTGGTCCCAGTTTATACAAAGACACGTTCATTTATACGGCGAGGTCTCAATCATACTATATCAAAAGCCACACTAATCGAAACTGTATCCACCGTATTGCAATAATCTCTTACTGCTTCAAGAACCTTTCCGAAGTACGGGTTTACCTGGATAAGTGCAATTAGCTCAATTCTTTTTCGTACTGCTCAAAACGGCCCTATTCGGGTCTTCTTATGTTTTTGTTTCCCGGCTTATACTTAGAAACATCAATACGTACCACAATACCTTGACCATTACTGCATCAAAACCCACTCAAAACTGCACAATTCAAGGTATTCCTGTATAGTATGTAGACCATAACCAGTTGTTTTCCTTTAATGAATATTGGTTACGTTTTCCTAAGCCGTGGGTGGGTGGGTGATTGGGTGGCTGGCTGGCAAGTAAGTATTCAGAGATCTCCACTTGAAGAAGAAAGACCAGAGAAGTATCTTCGCTGCATGTTGTGCTCTTCTTTCTCTATCTCTTTAGGTGCACATCGACTTTTATTCCTAGCCCCGGTTTCGCTGGTGAGAGTTATTAAAGCAATGGCAGCCAGGGAGAGAGAGAGAGAGAGAGAGAAAGATAGAGAGACAGAGAGGAGAAGACTTTTTTTTTTCCTCTGGGCTGATTAGAGGAATGTTCATTCCCCACCAGAAGGAGGAATAGACCTAATTTTTAACCTATTTCTGTCAGGACATTCTCTGGTAGCTGAGAGAAATAAAAAATAAATAAATAAATAACTAAAAAATAAAAATAAAAAGAGTGAGGGGGAGCAACCAAGCGTGCGTGCGTACACGTATACACACACACGGAAAGGGGTATGGTGAGTGGTGCGCGAGAGGGGGAGGGGATTAGGCCTGGGAGGTGGTATAGTGGCTGCCCTCATCAATCCGAAAGAAGAAACGAAAGCAGCAGTAGGGGCCCTCGCGGGTGGCAGTGGTGGTGGTGGTGGTAGATAAAAACAGAAGTTTTAAAAATATGAAGTAAGAGACTGAAAAGAATATAGAGGAAGGGAGAGAGATAGAGAGAGAAGATGAGAGAGAGCGTGGGGGCGAAAGGAGGAGAGAGGGGGCAAGAGAAAAGCAATGAAGGCAGAGAGGCAAAGAGAGAGAGAGACAGAGCGAGCAAGAGGGGCAAAGAGCGAGCAAGAAAGGCAAAAGGGGGAGAGAAAGAGAGCGGGGGCAAAAGGGGAGAAAAGGCGAGGGGGCAAGGGGGAGAGAAGGCGAGGGGGCAAGGGGGAGAGAAGGCGAGGGGGCAAGGGGGAGAGAAGGCGAGGGGGCAAGGGGGAGAGAAGGCGAGGGGGCAAGGGGGAGAGAAGGCGAGGGGGCAAGGGGGAGAGAAGGCGAGGGGGCAAGGGGGAGAGAAGGCAAGGGGGAGAGAAGGCGAGGGGGAGAGAAGGCGAGGGGGCAAGGGGGAGAGAAGGCGAGGGGGCAAAGGGGGAGAGAAGGCAAGGGGGCAAAAGGAGAGAGAAAGCAAGGGGGCAAAAGGAGAGAGAAAGCAAGGGGGCAAAAGGAGAGAGAAAGCAAGGGGGCAAAAGGAGAGAGAAAGCAAGGGGGCAAAAGGAGAGAGAAAGCAAGGGGGCAAAAGGAGAGAGAAAGCAAGGGGGCAAAAGGAGAGAGAAAGCAAGGGGGCAAAAGGAGAGAGAAAGCAAGGGGGCAAAAGGAGAGAGAAAGCAAGGGGGCAAAAGGAGAGAGAAAGCAAGGGGGCAAAAGGAGAGAGAAAGCAAGGGGGCAAAAGGAGAGAGAAAGCAAGGGGGCAAAAGGAGAGAGAAGGTAAGGGGCAAAGGGGGACGGAGACCTGAAAACAGAGGGTTTGAAATGCAACAAACCAACTTTTTAAAAAAGACATAAAGGCAGGAGTGAAAGAAAACCAAAATAAAAGACAAAATGAATGTTAAAAAAGAAAAAGAAAAACTAGAGATCAAAGACCGGAGGAAAAAAAATTTTAAATGAAAGAAAATAAAAATTAAAAGTCCTAAAATTCAGCTCCAAGTGCTGTATGAGAAGCCCTCTCCCTAAAAAGGGGTTTCGGAAGATGAGAACCACCAACATCTGAAATACTCATCATGTTGTGATGGCGATATTTGCAGTGACAATAAAAAGTCAAAAATTTTAAGATGTACGAGTTAGGGAAATTTCAAACTGATGCCATAACCATTTTGAAGGCCAGTTCTCAGATTACTGTATATTTCGATAGATAAGACGACACTTGAAGCACCAAAAAAGCAACCCGCGAAAATGGGGTCGTCTTGTACGCCGGAGAGGTGAACTGGTGCAATAAAAATTCTGACTCAGGATTACCGTTTTTGACAGATAAGATGACACTTGAAGCATTGACCCCCCCCCCCCCCAATGAGGTCGTCCTATTAGCCAATGACTGAACAGTGAGCTAAAACACAGAGATTAGGGTCTCGTCTTATCTGAAGCCCACTCCATCCACCGTAATGGACGTTACTTTCTTCTCTACGCTGAACTATTTCAACTGTATCGTTGAGTTTCACTCTCAGAACCAACTTTCCTCAGATTTGTGGATGTTTTGGCGGGAAGAGAGAGAAGGAACTGCAACACAGTCAAGTAACTTTTTCTTCAATTTTTTCCCACGGATATATATATTATATATATATACACACACACACACACATTTACTTACCCATCTATCTACAGTGTTGTCGACTAAGATGATGTTTTTTTGCGCTAGTTCAACCACCAAATAACCGCTACTCTTTCTGGTGGGGGTGGGGGGATAGCCAACGAAAATGGCCAAAAAGTGTCAGCGCACCCGCGCTTGTTGAGGGTATTTTCTCGCATAGCCAAAACGCGAAAAGCGCAACTTATTTACCTAACCACTTCTACCCACTGGTGTATTTCATGGTGAATATATATATATATATATATATATATATATATATATATATATAAAAGAATGAACAAAAGGGAAAAAAATATTAATAATAAGAACACACAAATAATGGCCAGTACATTTTTGGGCTTTAAAAAAAAAAAAAAATGTTTTATAGCTGGTTGAACTAACGTTTTGAAAGGAATGTCCTCCCTATCAAATAATATAGCCAGTCCTTGTGCGTGTGTGACGTGCCGTGTATACACAGTCAACACAAAAAAGCCTAGAAGAAAAGTTTTTAAGGTCATATTTGATCGGCCGTTAAGGTCTTAGGGAGAGGGATACGAGCGCCTTGTTTTGTACTTCAGTTTGCCATAGCAGCAGTTCAAATAAGAAAAGGACAAAATAATCGTGTTTTTTTCCCCTTTCTTTCAGGAGGGTCAAAGGAAAGAGAGAAAAGAATGTTGTACTTATATTTTATATACATATAATAAACGCGAGTTTTGGGCTAGGCACGCATTATAATTTCGTTTTTAATTCAGACCTCACCTCTTCATGAAGAAGAAAGGCACTCTTAGCCCGACGAATAAAATCAAAAATATATACACGTTGAATAAATAGGAGAGGTACCTTTTTTTCTGCAATCATTTCGTTCAACCCACGAACGAAACGTGTTTGATAAAGAAAGAGCGATTACAACCCCCTCCAACATACCCATCAATGAACAGACAGCGTTGATCGGAAGTATAAAGAATGAGCCTCAGATGATATTCGAACCCACAACCCCAACGGGAAGCTCCGTTTAGCCCGGCCTGCTTCAACAATTAATCTATCGAGATCTTATCTGAGAGCTGAAGTTCAAATAACACCCGAAACCCCATCCTTCTTTCCAATCGTTTCCATTCTGGGATTTACAGTTTTCAATACACATTTTTTTTCCCCTGATTTTCATGAGATGAGCTATTATAGATCTTTATCAGTAATCAATGCTATTTGCAGGAAGGTATTGATTGGTTTGAGTAAAAAGTCGCGATAAAAAGAAACTAATGGAAGAAGTGATAGATATCTAAAAATTACCAACAGGACATGGAGATCAAATCAACAAAATAATTCATGATAGTTCGTCTAATAGAAATTAAGAAACAGCAGAAAAAAACGCACTACATTCCGGCCAGTGTGGTCTTGAGCCTTCCTCAAGTTCACGTTATCTTGAGGGAGCTTTCAATAAAATCCTTCACTAATACCAAGAGAAATCTTTGTTGCTTGAACCTTCAAAATGACCTAATTAGAATGGAAGGGGGAATTAGCATTTTAGCGGTTAGCTCCCTTAATGAATTGGTCATTATAATATAGATGAGGGTTAGCCCAATCATTCAGTGGCAAAATCACCTGAATTTTTTTTTTTTTTTTCAAAGCGCCTAGTTATCGAATGTTTAGTATACCTAAAAACCTCTGGCAACAAAGCAACCATTTTGAGACCTCTTTCATGATAAAACTACAAGGCCTAGTGACCTAATATTTGAAAAGGAGAATTCTTCTAAAAATCAACTTCAGCTAAACTTGGAGAGAGCACCAGGTCATTCCATAGACTATCTTCTATTCCAAGTATCAGAAACCAAAAAAAAAACCCCCGAAAAACATAACGATTTTCGTGAAACGTTATCCTTACGAATAGTACACACATTTCTTACGACAATGAAATCAATTCATGTACAAGAATCGATATCTTTACGGTCATATATCATATTTTTGGCAATAAAACTTGATAGCAGCAATAACCATTACTGTCCATTAGTAAATAATGTTATTTTCAATTTTTTGTCTTCGTTAAGAAAAAATGAAGAACATATTTTTCAATGTGTCTAATTTGAAGTTATCTTATCCCTGGGTAACACCAGATATCCCAGCCAGTAGTATTATACCCCCCCCCCCACACACACAAAAACGCTCAGATTTCTCTAACACTAAACATGAGAGATCAAGTTCAAAGCATCTTGAGGATTACCAGATGCGACAAATACACCTGAGGTAGGTAGGGCAACCTCCTTCAGGTTTGTCACACCTCGAAGAAGAGGGCACCCATTGGAATTATTCATGGAAGAATGACAAGGCTTCATCAAAGAACTTCACACATTCACCTAGATACCCCCTCATTTCCCAAACTATTTCGCATAGGAAGCAGTGCCAGATTAAGTTAGTCCAGGGCCCATAACATATGTTGTAGAGAGACCTCAAATTTTTAAAAGCATAATTTCTCTTTTCTTTCTCTTGTATAGTTAAGTATTTTTATATGCTATACAGACAGTCAATATGACAAACATGTCTGATATTTCAGTAATAATATCAACTTTTTGTTTGGATTTTTGTGCAGTGGCTATGACCTCAGTTTACATAACCGTCTATATATGACTTGTACATGTATCAGATATACCACACTCCGAATAATTACTATCAAAATAACTCCAATTGGTGAATAATCTTCCAGAGGTCTATACTCATTTCTGGACGGCATCATATTTCAATACAGCAGAATTTGGTTATAAAAAAACCCAAAAAAACGTGATAACATCCGTTTTAATTGTGTGATGTTCCGCTAGAAATAATGAAAATCCTGCTATACTCAGTTTAGAAGAAAATTAAGTTTCCATAAAAAAATATAAAAAATAAAAGAAAAGAGAGAGAGAGAGAGAGAGAGGTAGGGTGTACTCATTTATGGACGATAGTGTATCATTCTTATATAAATGGGTATTAGGCTAGCAAACAAATAACAGGTACCATTTCAAAAATCTGTAAAGAGAGGTGACAAAATTGAACATGCATAACATTCCTGAGTTGTTTGACACCAGGGGGTCCGCGGAGACAGAGGGAAATCACAGAAGCAACCAACCCTGAGAATTTTTGGAGCTCGTCAATAACACATATTAAGCCTTATGTCAACACAGACAGACAGACAGACGGGCCACCCTGATATAGATTACGACAGCAGGGGGCTTACGCTGCAATAACTTGCACTGCTAGGAATTTGTCAAAGCTAAAGAAATCAGAAGACGGATTTTGAGAGAGGGAGAGACAGAGATAGAGAGAGAAATTAGCAGGGAGAGAAAATAAATGACCCCTAACCTTGAACATATAAATAACGGAATATAGGTAACAAGGTAGCTTGAAGGAGAGAACAAACGTAATTTGCAAAGTTACATAGATTAGCAAATAAACACTACACACCGACATGTACCAAGCCCTTGATAAATATGGTTTTGAATAGTATGATTCTTGAATTTAGACGGTTAATAAATCAATACCAAATCTCAAAACACAGGGATCTAATCCCAGATTGGCATAGTCAGTGATATTTCTTAAAAAAAGAAAAACCTATCCCCCTAAAAAAGATGAAACAAAATGAAAAACTCTTCGAGGAAATAATTCATATAACTATCAACCACCATTCATAACTTTAAATGAAGATTTCTTTTCATCATCAAAATTTATTCATCGAATAAAAACGCCATTATGGGCATCTCTGTCAACAATTTACATCAGAAACACATATTCAATGTGAGAATATACATCAAGTTATAAAAATGTATGAAACAAAAAATTTTTTTTTTTTCAAAATTACAAGCTTGTCAATACAGAGAAATATTTACCAGATATTTTTATTCATTTATTTATTTTTCTATATATTCCAGCCGATAACTCCCGAAATTATCCAATCAATTCATTTTCTATCCCCCACGATCTCGATTAAAAATTAAAATTAGAGGTAACGAGGTAGGTTGAGGGAAAGAACAGATTTTTTTTTGTATAAGATGATAAACTATTCCGGTATTACGAAATCCTTTGGCAGAAAAAAAAAAAAAAATCAATTAGCGATATTTCCGTTTCCCTAATAACAAAATACATTGTAGACTTTCTGTTGGTAATACTTCGACAACAAACTGCTCCGACCCGAACACACGTAGAAGGAGGAAGAAAAAAGAAGCTTTCCGACAACAAGTGCACCATCAACTTTCAGATAGATGCAATAAAAGGAGAGTACTGCACATTATGGCATTAGTTTATAAACAGGAAGTCTCTGGGATCTACTCGGCTGAAGTTGTAGGAGTGAGCTCAGAAATGAGAACCAGTATCAACAACCGATTCTACCGAAATGAGTTGTTTGTATTTTCATTTATTGGTAAATAATAATTTTTCCTTCTTTCTTTGAATTGCCATTATTTCTTGTCAAATTAACATCATCACTGAGTGGATTGGTTACTCAGTCAGTAAAAACTGTCATGCGACATGTCTTTTGGCAGTATGCCACATTGAGGTGATCAATTAAAAAACAGGAAAAAGGAGTGATCAATGGACAAAGTCACTTCATTGGTCTTTTGTTAGGCCGAAAAAAGAAAAAAAAATGTAGCTGGACACAAACTGAGGGATCATTTTAGCATACACTTACATTGCAAATTGAACACCCCCTACACACTCACACACTAAAAACTAACTTAGGGAAAAAATTTTCAGAAAGAAAGTAACCCTTTCTTTCTAGACATAGCAAAGAGTAAATGTTAGAATTTTCAGCCTTCTAACTCCTTTGATGTGGCCTGTACACACCATGTATACATACATGTATACATACATACATACATAGACAACAAGCCAGACCAACCTGAAAACTTAGGAAACCTGACAGTTTCTAGGAAACAATTGCTAACACAGTTGAACAATGTCATGGGGAAGTGATACTTCTCTTCACTGCAGCCGTGCATTGACTTTCATCAGGATTACCTTCAGGTAGTTCAGTCGCAACTCAACCCGCATAGTGACATGAGTCAACCAGGATAGGATCACAGGATAAAATGAAATATACCTTCTGTACAACATTAGATACCATGATAGATACTTATTTACTCAAACCCCTATGAAGTATATATATTGCCATTCTGAAGAGGAAAGGACAAATGTCATCCATTACGTTACTTTTACTAAATCATTAGTTCAACCCGGCTCTTCCACCTTCTGCTTCTCTGTCAAGGAAACTTGAAACAATCAGGACTTATGCTCTTAGGGTCCTAATAGCCACCATTATTCACAATTGAGCCCTCGAACTGCAATGACTGTAATTCTGGTCATCCGCAGTTAATGGGTTTCAAGCTCTTACGGAGATGCATTCGCGATCGGAAAGCCGAAGTATGTTACATTAGTGACCCCTTCAAACTTGCGATATCCCTCTCATGGTCAGAACTCATCGTCCCTTCCCATAGCTCAAATCTGTGACAATGCAGTGGTTCCAAGGACCCTATTTCAGGAGTTCCCAACCTTATGTGCACCGTGGACTAGTATAATAATGATGGATTGATTCAAGTTTGGCGTGGGGTAGGTTAGGGGTAATCACAACCGTAATCTAAGTGATAAGCCAACTATCACAAGTGGCTTATAGACTTAATTTCGTTTTTAAAAGAATATATCAAGCTCACTGGAATGAAAAATTCAGATAGAGGAGAGAACCTTGCAAAGTCCCGAGACCAGACAAAAACTGAATCCAGTTGAACGTGGTAAACATATTCCAAGTTGAACAACTGAATGTCAACAGATCAAGTCTTGTGGTATTGTGAGAGACTGACAGGGAACAGGAGTTAGTGGTAAAAATATTCGAGCCCTGACTTCAAAAATTCAGCCGGGTATGTGTATATGTGTGCATATATAGATGCCTCATTATAGTTAGCAAGCCTGTCTCACAGATTATGACTACTGGATCGTGTGTTCAGTCCTTATTGGGTACCCCATACTTGTGGCCTTGTGCCAGAACTGAGCAAAGCTTAGTAAATAACTGCCTCCCGCCCTTATCTGCAGTTTTGCTTCCCATGGTCAACTGCAGAGTAAACATTTCATAAGCTCACGAAATTCATTGGTGGCTTAGTCTTGGGAGACCAGGACAGATGCCCCCTGGAGTGTAGCCTGAGCTTCAAGACCAGGCATTATCCGATGTGGCTGTATAATCCAATGTGAGAGTGGCAGTCCCTGTTATACCAAGCGCAGGTGAACAGAGATGCTCGGGTTGGGAGGATTGCTGAATCCGGCTTCCTTCGATCCCTCGTCTCTGCTACAATCCGCTGGAAACGAAGTTGAGACGCAGAGAAGCGAAACTGCAGATGGGGCTGGAGGACTACTGTACTCCCTAAATTCAAATTTTAAAAAAAAAGGGCCCTCCTTTTCAACCAGAAGGTACTGAACGATTTTTGTTAATGTGGGCAGCCCGATTGGCTCAAGGTAGCCTTGTGCCATAGCGATTCTAGTTCAGAAAGTAAGAATATAGAAATTTAGAAATACAGCAATTCTGTAGAAGCTAAACCCCCATCGAACATTGTTTTGAATATCTCCAAGTTAACCCCCGAAACCACTGATTTTTCTAAGAAAAGGGAGGTAACTAGCATGGACGCTGCAGATGAAAGGAAAAGGAAGGAGAGAAGAAAAAAAAAATGTAATCTATACTAGTTACCCTCCTTTTCTTTACGAACCTCATCCAAGCTATTACCAGAAGCTTCGATAGTATTTCAATCTATTCAATTGAGTTACAAAATATTTTTTCGATACAATAAATAATATTAAATAACGATCCCAGCAATAAGCCAAACTCCAGTCATATTCCGTCTGAAGATGGTTACTGTAACTTTTGTATTGTATGTATGTATGTATAATAAATTCTAAGATATATACGAGACTTGTCAGGTCAGTTCAGATGGTTAGAGAGCCGCCTACCAATCATCTAAGTCAGGATTCCAAATCAAATCAAATCTTATATATAGGTTCGGTTCAAAGCGCAGGGATGGTCAGACACTGGGTTAACTCTACAAAATTAAGTGAGATTCGTTCTTGTTTCAGGGTGGGTGGGGTTGAACAAAACAAAGCCAACTCCAAACTTGGACTGGAGTTAGACAAATGAAAACAAAAAAAAAATTCTTATGACAGTTTCCTCCCTAACTAGAAAACAAAGTTGGTATCCCTCCCCCCTAAAATCGACAATTTTTCGAGACAAGCTCAAACCTGGCAATATCTGATAACTTAGCAAGTCTTGGCCACAACTAGCAATGCTGTCGTCTAGAACAACATTTGTTATGATTCCAACAGCTTGGCCCTAGGCAAGTACACAAAGTACACACAAACGAAGTACAGCTACTCAAGGTGAATTAACTTTCCATACCTAAAGTTTTGTCAAGTGGCCATATAGAACAGGAAAAAAACAACAAAAAAAAACACAGACACACTCAAAAAAAGGAAGAAATAGACGAAGTGGTGGACTTCTTGTTCAGTGCCTGTGTTTGTTTTTTTGTTGTTTCTCTTTATTTTTGCCAACTTTTATTTTAGGGTATCAAGTACTTACCTGATGGTGACTGTCGGTAAAACGTTGGGGTAAGGCCGGTTTCCGTGGAAACGGGCTCTCTGCACACCATGGAGAGCCGATCTGTAAGAAGAAAAGGACAACATTCCATAAAACTAGAGGCCAGAAACAAGTAGGCAAAGGAGGGTAAGGCAAAAAAAAAATTACATTATATATACACACACACACACACACGTATATATATATATATATATATATAAATATATATATAAAGCGCATACTCTTGCTTGAATATATACACACATTTATTTGCATTCACAGGTACATCTTCAAGAATAAGTATATATTTACCAGTAGAAGCAGACACCCACACGTATACTATCACCGTGTTGCCAATTTAGCGCTAAATTCAGCGCGTTTCTGGTTTTAACAAGGCTAAAATGCGCTAAATAAAAGCAGGTATGCTCAAACATTTTGGCCACTTTCGGGTGTTATTTAGTTACTTTTGAAAAATTCAAGCTTTTTTTCTAAACAATCAAACTAGCGCAAAAATATTTTGGGTTGACAACACTATTTATAGTGAGATAACCATACATTTACATAGGGCTACAAACACTGACACCAGACTTTGCTAGAAGGTAACTCTCTCTCATATATATATATATATATATATATATATATATATATATATATATATATATATATATTCACAGACGTACGTATGTCAGTGAGTGTGTAGCTTGACAACGAAGAAAGCATATTTTACGCAAAATCATTTTTCAAAAATTATTTTTCCGAATTCAGTGTTGAATTATAATTACTTTGACATTGAATGTACATCACAGTGGTAATTTTGAGTAGAAATTCAGCTAATAAACACGAGTCAGGCCAAAGACTTATTGATCTCACATTGAAATACGTGCGTTTATATATATATCTCATAGCGTACCACACATCATTTCCCACACGTGAGTATATAAAGTAAAAACACGCAGAAATAAATAGATACATAGCTGGTTCGAAAATCCATTTCTGCAAATAAGACGACAAAAAAAGCAGCCCCCAGTACCCCCTATAAAAATGGGATCGTCCTAAAGGCCAGATAGGTGAACCAGAATAATAGAATTACCGTATAATTCGGTAGATAAGACGACGCATCAAGAATACATCCTCATAAATAGGGTCATCTTATAGGCCAGATACAAAAACAGTGACTACATAATGAGCCAAAACCATGAAATACGGACTGAAATCAGGGTCTAGTCTCATCTCACGGTCGCCTTATCTGCCGAACTATACGTCATTTTGAAGAAAAGAAAGTGTTAATTTCAAGCAGCAAAAACGATGCAAAACTTTCCAGCAATTCTTTAAAAGAAATTTCATAACATATGAAGAAAAAATAAAGTTTCAGCAAAGTTGACAATCTTTGATAATGAAGAAGAAAGTATGGGAGGAAAGAGGGTAAAAAATATCCCATTTTTTCCTTCGGACAAAATAAATCTGTTGGAATTCTAATAACTTGAGGAAGAAAAGAAACTTTTTTCCATTTCATTGATATAGTGAGTAGTCAGATGCAATTACTATTATTATTAAACATTATTACGTATACTCCACAAGTTTTCGTACTAGCTGCCAGTGTTGCCATTTTAGCACTTTTTGTGCTAAATTCAGCGCGTTTCTTGTATCGGCTAGTGCAAAAAAGGTCCATACAGACTGCTCCAACATGGTGGCCATTCTTCAGCGTGTTTTTCAACCATTTTGAGCATCGTCTTGGCCATTTCTTTTCCAATTCGGTGATTCTTAGCAGTCTAACAAGCACGAAATTTTTTTTCTCGAGCAGACAACACTGCCAGCAGTGACTGGTAGCTTTCACTGGAGATCCAAAGAGACAGCAAGTCTCTTCATTACTCCAGGACTCTCCTCGATATTATAGCAAACTTCAGTACTGCAGCTGTTTAGAGGGGGATGAGATTCACCATCATCACAAAATCATTTTTTTCCAACCCCATACTCCTTGCTACAATCACCATTACAAGCATTGCATCCCCCCTTTACGTATGGAAAGTACAAAACGGCAAATGCAGGCCACCCAGTGAGGATCATATCACCACACTTTGCTTATGATCGAGACTACAGAATAGTTCACCCGACTATCAGCCCACAAAATCAAAATTAATGAATTGATAGTGTATTGTTACGATATGCTTGATAAACATAGACATTTGTACACAATCACATGAGTATGAATGAGAGAGAAGCATATATATATATATATATATATATATATATATATATATATATATATATACTCAAACGTACCCCTGTAATTGTATTGTAATAGCAAGCACACATGCGCATGATTACACACAGACCTACCCTCGTAATGTATTTGTAATACGTTTCATAAAACATACATGTAAACATACACATACTATTCATATATATATATATATATATATATATATATATATGAAATCCTGTCTGGACTAGATCTTTTACGCGTTATGATAGGACAGCAGTGAAGAAGGGTTAAAAAATATATGTTCTTTTTATGCCTTATTTTAAAACCGTGGTGGACAGTGCGGATGAATAACTGGCCTTCAAATATATATATATATATATATATATATATATATATATATATATATATATATATATATCCTCCGTATACAGAGTTCTACGTGTGTGTATGCGGTTGTGGCATACCGACCCTCAACCGCTATGTACAGTAGCTGCCTGCTTCGCCTTTCCTAACTTGCAGGCCCTCCCCTCCCTGCCTGCTTGCCTCCCCTCCCCCACCGCGCCGCCTTCTTTCTCTCTTTTTCTCTTTTGCCCGTCGACATGAAGAGACGATATGGCTCCAAAGTTATCATGTCGTCCAGACAGCCTGGAGCCAGCAAGAGTGGGAGAAAAGGAGAAGAGAGAGAGAGAGAAAGCGAGAGTGCAGAAAGGGAGAAAAGAAAAAGAGAGATAGGAAGGAAGAAGAAGAGAGACAAATAAGAGGAGAGTGTATATACAGATCAGATGGTGGGGGGAGGTGGGAAGGAGAGGGTGATAGTGATGAACGGACTAGTGAAGAGGTGGGGGGGAGGTAGATAGAAGGAAGACGGTGATAAAACAAAGAACTCGAGAAACGGGTATTTGGAGAGGGGGAGAAGAGAGAGAAAAAGAGAGAGGGAGGCTCTGCACAGAGGGAGGTGGGAGAAGAATGGATGTATGGGGGTAGGGTCAGTGGAATAGAGAGAATGGAAGTAAATTATATACAAGAGAAAAAGAGGGTCTGGATCTCTTTTTTTCACGTACATAAGTAGATGTGTGCGCGCACGTTACAAGGCAATGGAGAATATCGGCTAAGAAGACGCGTGTGTTCGCTAAGAAGAAACAAGTGCGTAAGAAAAGAGTGAACAAATCAGTCTACAGATATTAGAGTTAGGGCCCTCCCTGGGTATGTGTGTGTATGTGTGTGCGTGCTTACGAGTGAGAATGCATGCGTGTGTGTACGTACGAGTGAACATGTGTGTGTGTGAGAGTGAGCATGCACGTGTGTGTGTAAGATTTGGCATATATATGTGTAAGTATGTGAAGGAGTGAGCATGCGTATGTGAGTGTGTGTGTGTGTGTATGAGAGTAACCATGCATGCGTGTGTGTGTGTGTGTGTGTAAGAGTAACCATGCATGCGTGTGTGTGTGTGTGTGTGTGTCTAAAAGTAACCATGCATGCGTGTGTGTGTGTGTGTGTGTGTGTCTAAAAGTAACCATGCATGCGTGTGTGTGTGTGTGTGTGTGTCTAAAAGTAACCATGCATGCGTGTGTGTGTGTGTAAAAGTAACCATGCATGCGTGTGTGTGTGTGTAAAAGTAACCATGCATGCGTGTGTGTGTGTGTGTAAAAGTAACCATGCATGCGTGTGTGTGTGTGTAAAAGTAACCATGCATGCGTGTGTGTGTGTGTAAAAGTAACCATGCATGCGTGTGTGTGTGTGTAAAAGTAACCATGCATGCGTGTGTGTGTAAGAGTAACCATGCATGCGTGTGTGTGTGTGTGTGTGTGTAAGAGTAACCATGCATGCGTGCGTAAGAGTAACCATGCATGCGTGTGTGTGTAAGAGTAACCATGCATGCGTGTGTGTGTGTGTGTGTGTGTGTGTGTGTGTGTGTAAGAGTAACCATGCATGCGTGTGTGTGTGTAAGAGTAACCATGCATGCGTGTGTGTGTGTGTGTGTGTGTGTGTGTGTGTGTAAGAGTAACCATGCATGCGTGTGTGTGTGTGTGTGTGTGTAAGAGTAACCATGCATGCGTGTGTGTGTGTGTGTGTGTGTAAGAGTAACCATGCATGCGTGTGTGTGTGTGTGTGTGTGTGTGTGTGTGTGTGTAAGAGTAACCATGCATGCGTGTGCGTGCGTGTGTGTGTGTAAGAGTAACCATGCATGCGTGTGTGTGGGTAAGAGTAACCATGCATGCGTGAGTGTGTTTAACAGTCACCATGCATGCGCGTGTGTGTGAGTAAGAGTTACCATGCACGTGTATGTGTCCAAGAGTTACCATGCATATGTGCAACAGTGCATGCACATCTCAATGTAAGTGCATGAGTGAGTGCGTGTATGTGTGTGTGTGTGTATATATATATATATATATATATATATATCATGGCTAAAATGTCAATCAAATAAAGAATAATTAACACCAACCGAATGCGAAGAAGAAAAAAAAACAAACAAAGGTTTACACGCGCATTAAAAAAATATATATAAAAACGTGTGACAAGGTATAAATAAAAGAGGAAACTGGTTTTTGGTTAGTTATGCAATAGGATCCATCAAGTGCATCATGTCTCTAGGCAGTATACTGAGTTAGGGGTGATCAATTAAAAAAATTAGGAAATGAATGAGTAATTTCTCTTGCCTCTTGTTTACTCACACTGAGCATTAAAAAAGTCTGAATTGAAAAAAACAAAAAAACCATACGATCCAAGTGACCAATTTAGCATTAATTTACTTTGTCAGTTGAACATGCGAATAAAAAATTCAACAGGAGAAGGTAGAAACAGATACGAATGTTTCTTCTGAACATGGAGGGGTTCAGTTTGTAATGTAGTTCTATGCTGAATTGATCTCTTGAAATTTCAGACTTTTTTTTGGGTGATCATTGCCCAACAAAAGGCCAAGAGAATCAACATATTCATTCATAATCCACTTTTTCTAAATGATCATATGACAGTCTCTATTGAGTGAGTAACCAGAACTGTTGATATCTGATCTTAGGTTTGGGAACAATGCAACGAGTTTGGTGCTCCCAGAGAGAGGTTTAAATGGCCACCTTGCCACACATCAGAAAATGATTCAGTCTCCATTTTCCAATCGATAACTGGAGACCTAATCAACATTTCTGTACAGTTTTACAGGACTCGGATCCTAGCCCGATGCCCCTAAGATTGACTGCTTACTCACAGGGCTATTAACGAGGGCTCCAACTACCCGACTATTTACCAATAGCTGGATGGAGAAAGATTAATGCATTTCCCAAGCCCACTAGGGTGAAGACAATGTGAACGTCCCCAGCTGGAGTGAGAACACCGTTTGCTGACTCCATTCCCCAGAACCTCAACCGTAAGGCCACACAAACACACACACCCCCATCATGATAATTATGAAAATCTGCAAGGCAACCCCTGCACTAAAGCAAGACACCCAAAAATAGTTTTTACCAAGCAAGGATTAAACTCAGTTATTAAGATAACACCTTCGACCACCATAAGCTTGCCAGATTTAGTCCGGGAGGGGGGGGGGCAATCTGAAGTTTGTCTGAGAGACTCACCAAATGCAGGGTATTCGAATGACGGGCCCACCCCAAGAGGTTGAACATCAACCATTGTCTCCAGACATGCACAATTTTCAAATTCAACACTATTCCAATGACACTTTCTCCAAGTAAAGCTTGAGGGTTTATTGGACCTCCTCGCCACATCTGATAATCCCGTCCCATCACAGCAGAAAACACAAGATTCAGTTTGATGCAAAAGTTGCCAGGGTCATCTTGGAAATTTACCCACCTTTTTGAGATATTCCGTAGCTGTTTGAACCCTTGGTGCCCACAACCTGATCCTGCAAGGTGAGGTACACACAGGAAATTGTTAAAACCAACTCCAAGCTTGAGAGGCCCAACAAAGTTTCATTCTTTTTACTGCACGTGGCATTCCCTAATAGTCACCCATCGAGGCACTGGCCAGGCTCAATGTTGCTCAACTCTGGTGATCTTATGATAACCAGTGTATCCAATGCGATTCGGCTTCAAGTCGGTAGGTCCTGGTTCAAAGACTCTGAAAAATGGTACTCAATGCCTCTCTACAAAGCACGCAGCAGAGAGATTAGGATTGAGAAAGCCAGGAGAGGAATGGGTTCCTTCAGACTATCTTGCCCATGACACACCCATAAAAAAATGTGTACCCCAACGATACAACGAGGGTCAATAAGAGATGGAAAAACCGTGTATTGAGTTACGGAATTGAAGACCAAGAGACTATTTATAAAGACATGAAGGGATTTTCAACAATAATCATAGGTGTGTGTGTGTGAGAAAGAAATGAGGCGTAATAATGCTAAATGCTCACACAGTAGGAGTGTACGTAAGTGAACTTGTACGAGAACTGTTGGTCTGCATTATGGTGTAAGTGCATAAGGACTGCTAAACGTGGAACGGCAAATGGTAAAGTGTTTGTTATGGTTGAAGGGGTGCTTTTTTTTTGTGTTCTCGTGTCGATAGTAGACAGCATGACAGAAAGAATGGTGGAAAGAAATAAAGTGAGCACAAAAGAGCGCGTTGAAAAGAGAAGGAAAAATAGCATCAGTAAAAAAAAAATAATAAATGACGACATCGTAGAAAATATGTATCTATATAAAGACCACATCCACAAGGTTGGTATTATTGTTTCTGCCCCGCCCCCCCCCCGTCACAACGAGGACATAAGTTTTACTCTCTTCCTCTCTTTAATGCTGATTAAAGAGAGAGAAAGAGAGAGAGTCAGAATTATGGGACTGAAAATGATATTTAAAAATAGAAGCATCTTAAAATATTAATCTATCCAAAGAGAGCATTGAAAAATCCCATTTTTGACAGGTGTAATGCTTATATATATATATATATATATATATATTGCATACACACACTCATAAAAATGAAGTCCCACCAAAATTAAATTGGAAGTATTTTCACTTTAAACAAAATATACATGACCAACTGATTCTGATAACATTAATATAATAAAAGGCCCACTATATATATGTGTGTGTGTGTGTGTATGAGGATATATATAAAAAAGGAAACAGCAGCTAAAACTATCAGAATAGGCTTCTTCAGTTTTCAAGTTGGTCTGGCTGGCTATGTGTATGACGCATTACAAGCAACACTAAAGATGGAAATTTCAACATAATGTCAGCGAAGAACTTTTTTTTTAATGGTTTTCGAACCCCAACCCCCACAGGTTTTTAGTGAGATGAAGGGTCCAATTTGCAGGGTAAGTTCATGCTTAATTGAACCCATTTGCACTTGTTCTTTCTTTTGAATTTCACAACATTTTGTCAGTGATCACTGCCCAACAAAAAGCAACAGGAGTACCTTATTCAAGTCACCCCCTTTTCCAATTTTTTTAAAAAAATTGATCACCCCCACCCCAACATACATTGCCAAAAGCCCTTTGTCACAACACTTTCTGTTGAGTGACTTAACAGACCATATATATATATAATGTGTGTGTGTGTACATATATGAAAATATAAGTGGATATATTTAGGACCAACTTGGAAAAATAGTCCAATTCATTTGTTGCTTCCCTACTGCAAAAACTGGAATACAGTCGAGGAACATCACAGGTTGAAGTGAGGAAGTAAGGAAAGAAGAAGAATGAAGGAGAAAAAAAAAGAAGAAAATGAGGGAGGTGGGTAGGGCAGAAAGTATTTTCAAAAATAGTGGAGAGAAGATGAAGAAAAAATCCCTGAGAACAATAAAAACTAGAAAAGTGTTGGGGGGAGGGAGAACTTGTGGAAGACCAGAAAGATGTTTGTTTTGCGAGAACTCATCCATGGAAAATGAAGAGCCAGGAGGGAGAGAGAGAGAGAGAGAGTTCCTCTCTAACATGTACAAAATGAATGAGAATTCTTCTTACCAATATTACATTCATGATACACACTAACACCCTCCATGTATATATCACACACACATTATATATATATATATATATATACACACACACACACACAAATAAACAAACACCTCAAGGTCCCCCTTAAACATTTAGTGTGGTTTGTCCGTTGATATACAGTACCTGAACTACTTTCTCTAAAACTTGAGGGGGGCAAGGGGCAGGAGTCGTTTTCAAATAACTAAGTGTTAACCAGGAATTCGATTCCCCCCATCATTTGTATAGAATTGGGAAGTTTTACGACACGTACATTTCTGTATTCATATCTATTTCGAATTTTCTAAATAAGCAAAGGAATAAAAAAAAAGTTTTTTAAAAAGACATGAAACATGGCCAGCTTAATTGGGGAAATTGGAATTAGGTTTCTTATCAAGAATTAGCCATTAAACCGCCAGGAAGAACACTGGCTCACACCCTGAATAGCCCCTCCACCCTCGTCCTCATTTCCCAGGTCTGCAGAAACTGCTATCTTTTTAACCAACTGCAAGTCTCACTCATCACAGAAATTACAGCAAAATAAATTCCTGAGATGGAGTTAGGCATGAATGGATTATTCCAGGTGAAAGACTAGGGATGTGAGGGGAGGGGAGAGAAAGAGAGAGAAAAACTTGTGCAGCAAATAGGTCATTTTTCATGAAATTTCACACCAGCATCACAGCAATATGATGAGAGACAGGCTAATTTGGGGTCCAATTCCAGTTCAAACACGGACTTGACTTAACAAGAACACACTGCAACAAATTTAGGGGAGTAAAAAAATAAACGCCCCCATCCCACTATGATTTGAACTAACGACCAAGGGACAGGTAGCCGGCTTTCTTACCGACCAACCGATCCAAACGGTCAAGTCTTGCACATCTAAAAAAATATATCTCACGGATGCTCAAGGGGTTATTTCATTCTAATAAATGAATGCACGACAAATTTTGAATCACCTGGGCCTCTACCAAGTGTACCCCATCTCTCCAATGGCCCCCCCGTCATATTTTGGGGGCAATTAATTAGCATGAGACCATCACTAGGCACCCTCTGGGAAAGTTTTTTTGGGGGGAGGGGGTTAAGGACTTTTTGGTCATTTGGGACCAACAATGCTCATATCTTCTGACATTTTCTAGATAATTTTTTTTTTCTTTTTTCTCCAAACATCTAGATAAGCTTGGACAATCAGTTCTGGTACACCCATGAGTTACGGTGATTCATCTACGTAAGGTACGGATAAATTTTTATAATTCTTTCACTTAAATTATATACAATACGAAAGTTGCCGTAATTGTCATCAATTGGAATATAAGTAGGGGTGGACTTTGACCCTGCAGCAGCCAGGCCTGTATATCTCGCGGTCATAGGGTCGCGGTTACAAGTATTCAATTATTTTCCATATCAATGTAAACATCAACAAGCACTGCTGAGTATCGGCTGTAAGGAGTCAAGTTCTTAGGTGTAGATCGGCTACTGGATGATCAGGGTACTCCGTGGCTGAATGGTTAAAAGCAGCCATGCGTATGCTAAATTATCTCCGATTAAGGGGTGCGAGTTCGATCTCTATACAAAGCTTACTCTTTGTTTCTGATTACGTCGTTTGATCGTTGCCGTAGGATTACATCTAAAGCCGAAGTTCTGGTGAAAATCAAACTAGAAATTAAGATGACTAATAACTAATCAAAATTAATAATAATGTTACAATATTTACCCAATAATAAGAAAAAAAAATAAAAAAAAGAAATTAAAAATAAATTTTGTTTTTGTTATGTAGAAAAGATACTAAATCTTTCACCAGAAAGATGTGGTATTTTAAAGAAAAGAAAAAAACCTTCAAACCCACTTAACTATAACCGCAAGAATGGGATTTTGCAACAACTTGGCAAACACTCCTCAATCCATCTGAATGGTTCCCCCTTAGAGAGTGGGTGCTGAAGATAACAGTGGTATACCTCACCCGAATCCACCCTACATGCCACATTATACTCAGTGGTTGTCGGGGACCCATATCGCAGTGGAATTAAAATTTTTTAGTCACATATGACAAAGATTTACTTTTTTTCTCCATTAAATCAATAGATTTTTCACTTACTATATACTGTGAGCCAAAACTGCTAAAATAGGTCTCTTCAGTTTTCAAGTTGGTCTAGCTAGCTGGCTATGTATATATGTACGAAACACACATAAAAGCCGCCCAAATCCGGAAAAGTCAAACCTTATGTCTAGAAAAAATGTTTTTGTTTTTAAATTGCACTGCTAAATAGATTTCAGTGGGGGATTCATTTTACAATGTATTCTTATGGTAAATTGGTCACCAACTTTTGCCCGCTTGTGTGTTTTCAAATTCAAACTTTCCAGCTATCCAACAAAAGGCAAGAAAAGTAACTTATTGATCATCCTATATACCAATCTTTTCATTGATCACTCCCAACAAGAAACGTTGGTCACGCAAGTTTCTATTGAGTGACTAACCAGACTTGTTATTTTGAGAACTAGTTCATCAACGAAGGAGGGACTTCAGAGTTTCTAAGGGGGAATTGGAACCAGAGCTAGGCAAATTCAATCTACAGGAAAACCAATCTTTGAACACCGCAGGCAGAGATTTCACCTTTAGAATCGGACCACCTTGGAGGGGGGGGGGGGTATTAGAACTCCCATCGTCCTTAATAGAGAGTTTTCAGCCTCTCATCATATCGTTTGGGGACACATGTTTTTACGGGTGGATCTACGCTGAGAGAGCCAGACAGGGCCCATGAGTAACCGAGATACTTTGAAGGCATAGTGTCACACGATAGTGAGACAAATAGAAATTAAATTTAGTCAAGCCCATTTCAAACAGGTACCGCCATCGTTGAATAAACCCAAGAAACCTTCCTTTCATTCTGATGCATAGATATACAGCAACCAATTGAACAGAGGATGCCCATCAGTGTAGTAGTTTTCAAAACTGACAACAATCGGAACAGGATTTTCATGTTGCAGCCTACTGACTTTACAACTACTTTACCCTCTTCAGTCATTCTCTGCACTAACTGAATATTTCCAGCAATAAGAACCAAAATATCTGATGATAAACCCCCCCCTCCCCCAAAAACAATGTTTTGAGTTCAATCTGTGCGGTATGCATTGATAATGAAGGAGAAAGGGATTGTCAGTGGTCAGGACTCAATACTCAGCTGATATAACAGGGGGGGGGGGGCTATCACATGTACAACTTCATGTGCATTGCTACTAATTTTACATTGGGAAGAACGCTACTTTCTATACCAGCCATATCAGCCAGCCGCAATAGCCGGCAAATTTTTGTTTGCCTGAATAAAAAGCCAGGGAAAATGGATGGCTTGACTATATTCATTACAATTTGTGTCCACTTTCAGAGGACGGACAGACAGGAGAAAAGAGAAAAAATAAAAAGTGTTTTTTCTTTCATAGACAAAAATCTCCAGTTCTGTAAGAGTAAACAAATCATTTTGGGATTAAAAAATTTCTCCAATCATTCTCCTCAAGAATGGGACAAATACTTCTAAAAATAAACATAATTCTTATACAAGTCCCCACATCTTTTTTCATCACGTATCACTTTTTCAACCTAAGTTAGCTGACAGAAGTGGCTGATACTGCTGGTATAAAAAGTAGCGTTGCCACAGCAATAGATTTAATCTTAGATTTTCTGTCGTCAAGAATCAAAGTAATTTAATAATTCATCTAATGATAATTACTGGCAGAAAGAATATGGATATATTATTTATAAACGAATGCAGAAATTTAAAAAAAAAATAAAATAAAATAAAAAAAATATTAGAGAAGAAAGATTGTCTCTGGTAGTATTAGGTAACCCTGCTCATACAGACCAGATCATTTTCACAAATAATTTTTATTCTGCCAGTGTCTCCAATGGGAGTAGACAGCTTGAAATAAAAATAGTCAGGCCATCCATTTTCCCTGGCTTACTTTACTTTTCTTCATTCAAACAAAGAAATTATTTAACCCCCACCACCCAGGGAGATTTTTTTATGACTTCCAGCTCTGGTCTGACCAGTGATTGTCTTACATGGATTCACACAGGGAATAAAATATCTTAGCTTTGCACAGGGGAGAATCATTGCTCTGACAAACTAACATGGGACAGTGTTCAACCAGCCTAGAGAGGTTCCAATAGTTACACAAATGCCCTACAAACTGGTTTTTTTCTCTTATTCAAAAGTTCAATTGAACAGCATATTCTTCAGAAAGAGATGAAATAATGAAATGAACAGCTTCACTTCATTTGAATCTAATAAGGTAAACAAAACAGAACTCCTCTCTCTTTACAATATTATTCTTAAGCCATGTGTCTCATTTGAACTCAAAGCTTTATCAGTGGTTCCTGTAAGCGGGATCGGTTAACTTTAACAAAACAAGTTGACTTCAGTTGAGAGAGAATTCGTCATCAGTTTTTGTGAACATGGCTTCACTGATTTTTGGTCAGTTTGGTTTGGTGAGGTCATTGTCATCTTTGCGACATAGGAATATGAAGTTGAAACTCAAAGAAGGAGTTTGACAATAGACGCATTTCTTTGACAGTGCACCATGAGTTGGGGATAATGGACACACTATTTCCATCAGATCTTGAGTTCATAGAGTTCAATCTGATGAAGATATCCATTCAATATCAATGTTGCACCAATTTCTGGTAAATGTGATTTAATTATACTTTTTAATAAAACAAACTATATGCTTTAGAGCCTTCTTTTTATGACTACTGGAGCCTTCCTATACTGGTCAAACATCACCATAGGTTCATGCAAATTAGGGCAAAGTGAGGGATAAGACAAAACGGTCAAGAAACCCTGGGTCTAGAGCCAATCTTCACGAAACTCCAAAAACAGATCTGGTTAGTCACTCAATAGAAACCATGAAATGATCAGCATCTCTTGGCAGAGGGCCATGTTGGGGCTGATCAGATGGAGACCAAGAAAAAAAAAAAAAAAAAAAAAATCAGAAAAAAAAAAGTGTGATCAATGAACAAGTTACTTCTCACATTTTGCTAGGCCATGATCACCAAATGAGAACAAGCATGGATACGAACTAAGGGATCATTATAGTATGAACTTACATTGCAAATTCAGCCCCCCCCCATCCACTTCTGTTGAACAGTGATCACTAAGATATGTGAATGCTGCTGGGCATAAACGAGGGGATCAACTTAGCATCAACTTACATTGCAGACCGACCCCCCCCCGACTAAAAGTGTACTATGGGTGGGGGTGGGGGTGGGGGAAATAAGAAAAGACTTTCTTAAATAATAAGGAAAAAATGTTGACAATTTCAGCCCCTTAGCTCCATTTGTACAGACTGTGCGTTTGATACATACGCAGTCGGACTAGCTTGAAAACTGAAGAAACCTATGCTGACAGTTTTGGTTGACAGTTTTTTGATAGACAGAGAAAGAAGGGTCTGTTGGTTGAGAGCTGGAGGTTGAAAGATTGGGGTTAGATAGGGAGCTCCCATTGTTAATAAGGGATATAGGTAAAGAGATGCTGGGAGGGGAAAACCTTTCCTTTTCTTTTTTTTTTTGAAGTCTTGTGACAGCAACACATAGCCCTCCCCCCCCCACCTCAGGTTCCTCAGGTAGAGGGGAAATCTAGGGCAGGCCTGATGCTTGTCACCCGAACCCTTTTAAGGGTTCACATTTTAATAGACAATTGTAATAGACAGCCTGAGTTCTAGAAGCCTAAATCTTTACAAAGGAAAGTCAAGTATAAAGGGCCGTAAATAGGAATGTGGTTTTGGGGGAATGAGGTGTATCAGGTAAGGCTGGGTTTCAGAGAACGGGGTATCCAGTAATATCTTGAATTAGCCGACATTGAACACGCAAAAAAAAAATTGGGGATTGAGAAGTAGATATCGACCATGCCCATGGGTATTAGCAGGAAAAAAATTGTGGAAGACAAACTCAGTGTTGCCAACCAAAAAAATGTTTTTGAATTAGTTTGACACTCAAAAGCACAGTGTGAAGAAAAAAAAAAAAAAAAAAAGCCAGAACTCTTAAAAGATGCCAATGGTGGTAAAAAAAGATGGCCGAAATGTTCAAGCACTCCCGCACTAATCTAGTGATTTCCGAGCTGTCAAAACAAGGAACACATATCTTATTTATCAAAGACGGAATTCCGTCTCGCAACGGATCAATGTAAGCTCATCTCTCCCACCTCTGTTCGGGCGAGATTGTTGGAAGAAAAGCATAATTCTTTTTTTCTCCTATTGCTAACTGAAACTACAACGCAGACACTGAATAAAGAGTGGCTAAATAAAGTGGTGTGAAACCCGCTCAGTAGAGATATTCCTCATTCTACGCCATTATTTGGCCTCGAAGTGAAAAACGAAAGAATCATCCTCAACAAGACATGCTGCCAAATGATGTCGGTTATGTGACAGTTTCTACTGAGCGACTAGCCAGACTTGACCAATTCTAATCATTCGATTATTTAGAAATTACACTGATTTATAACTGTCAATTTCTTGCTCTGTAGGGGATGAGCGTATTTTGTATCACGTCATAACCGTAGCTCCCTTTTTCATTCTCTCTCTTTTACACCAAAGTCTCCTCTACCTCCAACAACTCATCCCAGCACACCATTGGTTTTGGGGGTCTGGGATCCCTCAAATATTGTCTCCCATAAAATCAAAGATTGCTTCTCTACTCTGTACACTCAGATAATGTAATAGTAGATAGAAGGTCCTGGGCTCGATTCCTGGTATGAGCATAAAGTGTGGAAAACTCTCCATTAGGACAAATTTCCCAGTGCACTCAACAGCTTATTGAGTACACTCTAATCTGTGTGATTAGGGTGGAGGTATCCTGCCAAGAGGGTGGCTCTACACCATTTTGGGTTCATAAAGGCTTCAATAGGACAGCTCCACTAATCGTATATAGTGGAGAGCTCCATTTAGATGGATAGACATGTCCCTGTCTGATGATGCGAAGCTCATACCCAATGATAGCCAAGAGTAAGAAATTGACAGGTATCTATCAATGTTTTTTCAAGTAATCAAAAGACTAGAAATAAACAAGTCTTGTTAGTCACTCAATAGAAACTGTCATGTGACCTACATCCAGCATGTCATGTTAGGGAAGATCGATTAGAAAATGGTCCAAAAAGGGGTGATCAATGAAAATGTCTAAATTTTCAGCTCTCTAGCTCCATTGATATGGCCTGCAAGTGCAACACATACATAGTCAGCCAGACTCACTAACAAACTGAAAAAACCATTCAAGAAGACAGAAATATGTGAGTGTTGGTCATAGCTTTTGGTAATGCAGTGTGATTACTGACCAACGACTACAGGTATACAGACACTTCTCCAAGATTGTCAATAACCGAAAAAGTTTGTTTTTTAAAAGAAAAAAAAAAAAAAAGACTTTTTTTCATGTACGTCATATGCACGCTAAAATTCACGTTCAGCTCCAGACGCAACCAAACGTTCAATCTCCCCTAGCTCTACTAGACTTTGATGAACGCAGATGAAGTTATTCCAAGACGGCCAGTTTTGTCTCGATACTCCTACCGGTCAGACACTGTCACAAATATTTTGGTAAATTTTTTGACAGTAAAAATAAAAGAAACGTCCTATTGATATCGGTCGGAGAGAAACAGAAAAAGGAAACGTCTGTAATTTTCGACGGCACATTCTCAAATAAGAGAAATTCTGAAAACTGAAAAGGGTGCTATCTGGAAGGCTTCAGATAAGAGATCTTGTATCCATGATACTCAAAACACAAGAACCTTAGAGACAGTTTTCTCCAACTGGGTTCCAGGGCTGATTTTGAGAAATAAACCATTCATGGTATCAAATGAAATATCATGTGGACTTGATGCAAGGAAAAAAAAAAAATTAGTTATACCAGACTTAATGTCTGAAGGAGTTTCATAAGAGCAAGAAGCTTGAGAAACCCTACCATGAGGTATATCTACAGTCAAATAGAGGAAGTTTATTTTTTTTCAACATACATAGATACAGAGAAACTTCAATTATCCGGACAAGATATTTTTCAAGGTCCCATAATTGTGTTAAGTATGACTCCGTTTTATGGGCTGAGCAGCAATCAAGATTAAAATACTTTGCACCAATCTCATTCGGGTAATCAAAGTTTCTCTGTATTTGCTGAACCGGTAACTCACCTGTAGAAGATTTTACCCGTTCTGATCGACATATACTGGCCGGCAGAGATTCTGTGGAAATAAAAAAAAAAGAAAAAGTGAATGGATGAATATAAAATATGAGCCAAGTCAATCAGGTGAAGCACCTTTTGCATTACAAAGCACTTGTACTGAGATTTTTCTAATTTAGGAGATGAAAGAGAGACAGATGATCTTCAGCATTTTCCAACACTAGGATTACAGGTAAAATTGTCAGGTAGAAATTAGCATCTGGTGTCTTGAAAGCAAAATAAAAGCGAGGTCTGGTTAGTCACTGAGAAAAAAAAAAAAAAAAAGCCGACAACACACACTTATGACCAACGTATCTTGACAGCATACAGGGTTTGAAGTTGAAGAACAAAAGAAAAGAAAAAAAAAAAAAAAGAATGCTACTGGACACTAGTGAGTGATCAATTTAGCATAAACTTACACACTGAATTGAAACACTCACTAAAAACCTATTTAGAGAAGGTATTTGTGAAAAAAAAAAAAAAAAAAAATTTTGTACCTATAGAGACCTAAGGTGCAAATGCTTAAATTTTCATTTCGGCCCTCTACCTCCATTGGTGTGACTTGTACATACATACATAACCAGCCAGCCGACTTGACAACTCATGTTGACGGTTATGGTTGATGTTTCTGATTAGCAAAGTCAATCAGGTAAAGCCATTATGGGAGGATCAAAAAGTCAGGTGTTATGACCGTCTTACTTCCGCCACACAGACAACGCAATAAGTCAATATGTACAATTTGTGACCTGGAACAGTGGCCGCTATTTTCAATATTGTCTCAATATATGATAAATACATTGTACATTTACTTTTTTGAGCCTTCGTACAAGTTCTTGGAGTGTATACAGCTACCTGGAAATTAAATCTTAGCAATTTTAGCCATTTTTGACGCATGCAATGAGGGCCTTCAAGAGGAATTTTCAGCACCATATCATATACACCCATCAACCTAATTCAATGATGAAAATGGTGTGCTGACTTACAAATTTTAATACATGGCTCCACCAGAATAATCCCCCCCCCTCTTAGGGGCCTGTTACAAAGCACCATGGACACCCCCCTCCAAGCACCTCTCCATGCCAAAAAGTGGACACAAGACACATACAGAAATATAGGAAGGGGACGAGGGGGAGAGAGAGGCAACAATAGAGAGAAAAGAGAGGGGGAAAGAAGGAAATAAAGAAAAAGAGAAAGACGAAAGGGGGGGTAGGGAAGGAAAATGCAGGAAAGGGGATGTGAGAGAGAGCGAGAAGGAGAGCGAGAAGGAGAGCGAGAAGGAGAGCGAGAAGGAGAGCGAGAGAGCGAGAAGGAGAGCGAGAAGGAGAGCGAGAAGGAGAGCGAGAAGGAGAGCGAGAGAGCGAGAAGGAGAGCGAGAGAGCGACAAGGAGAGCGAGAGAGCGACAAGGAGAGCGAGAGAGCGACAAGGAGAGCGAGAGAGCGACAAGGAGAGCGAGAGAGCGACAAGGAGAGCGAGAGAGCGACAAGGAGAGCGAGAGAGCGACAAGGAGAGCGAGAGAGCGACAAGGAGAGCGAGAGAGAGAAAAAGTGCAAAAGAAAGAGAGAGTTAGTGAGGAAATAGGAAGAGGGATGAAGGAGTGACTGAGGAGGTAAAGAGTGAGAGACAAAAGAGGGAACGAAATGAAAGCAAGTATGGCTAATTGTTGAACGTAGAGACGCGTCTGATAAATATTGCTAGTCAAGTCGTTGGCGCCACACAGCAATTTTCTGTCTGACGAAAGAAAGAGGAGTGCCTGTTTTGTGGGGTAATAGCAGGAGAAGGCACAGTAATAATAATCATGTCAATATGGACGTATATATATACATATATATATTAACACATACATCTATGTATGCGTGTAAGTGTTTAGACACATCAGCACGTACACGCGAGAGATATACTCATGTTTGTGTATGCGTCATTGAAACTATAAATACATACATATACACACACACACACACACACAGATCCTGAGTTATTTGTATCATCGTGTGTAAGAAAGGGGTTGTTTTAAAAAGTCCTGTTCAAGACATAAAGGGGCCAACGAGTTCTATATACAATCGTTCACAGCCCCGTGTAACCAGGGGCGTAGCTGGATATTAGTAGCCTGGGGGTTGGGGGGGCTTGGTCCCTCGAGGGGGTCACCAACATTTAGGAAGATTTGTTATTTGTAGAAATGCAATTTATGGACGAATTTCACAAAGCTTTTCGGCCCCACATCCATTGCAGACCCGATGCAGGGGCGCCATTTGGAAACACCCCACCCATGTGTATTCATATTTGCAAGTGTGAACAGACACACACATAACGCACATCTGCTCCAAGACTATACGTGTACGAGCACACACATTATAAACGTATATATTATACATACACGTGTAAAAACACACACTATCTATATATATGTATATTATATACATACACACACACACTATCTATATAGATATGTTTAGAAACAGACATACACTAAATAAATATACGTACCAACTCAATAATATATATATATATATATATATATATGTGCGTGCAAGCACTATGTATGCATACAAACACACGATATATATTATATAAATACAGATATATACGTACACTAACAAGATATTTATGTACAAACAATATGTGTGCACAAATTTGAACTATATATATATAAGCGCATGTACACACACACACACATATATATATATGTTCAAAAACACGATAGATAGATATAAATGCGTGCTCAAAAAGATGAAAATACACGCACAAGTGTATAAACACTATATTCCATGTATATATATATATATGTGTGTGTGTGTGCACAAACAAACACTATTGACAGCACACGATATACATAACACACACACACATATATATGTGTGTGTGTGTGTGTAACACGCTAAATATATATGTAATGCAACACATAAGTAACAAACACACACACACACACACTATATATAATTCGTTCAAATGATAGTGAATATGGACACACTCATTTTCAAATTCTCTCGTGTTTCCGAAATAATGATAATATCTTCGACCTCCAGTTTCGATATCAGATCTTCAGAAATAAATGGATTGAAAAATAATCTGCATGTTCTACCCCAAATGGGCCCCGGTATTTCACGCATTTGCAGAAATAAACGTTTGTGAGACTTTGTTCCAATTAGCATCCAATAATTATTTCCCTTGACACATGTTGAAGACAAAAAATACGAACATTAACTTGGCATATCTAGTACGTACGAGTGTATATATATATATATATATATATATATGTATATATATATATATATATATATATATATATATATACGCACGCACACACACACGCAACTCACTCATTTGACATTTAGTGCTATCGAGTTATCTTCATAAAGATAACTCCTATTGTCAATTTTCAGTTTGCGAACATGGGTCAATTAAAGCACGTATATATATATATATATATATATACATATATGATAGATATACACAAGTGGACTCATCATTCTCCATCATTTACAGGTTCATTCGATATACACGTTGACTAAATTAGTAAGTAGAAACTTCTCACTACCATGCCATAGCAGGAATATACAGTAGCGTTTTAATAAGGACTTAATACTTCATATAGATATATATTAGATGAACTAGTAGGTACACGAATCAGTATCGGTGCATTTGCATATGAAATCCCATCAATGTTATTTATACAGGTATGTCTCGATTTGTTCAGTTAAATCGTTTGGAACATTTCAGCGCAGCTAAAAAGCTCACTGCTTATAATTTTCAACGTGATTCTCTCCACGGCTCATACTTTGTTACATCAATAGGTACAGCAGACCTTAACCGTACTACATCAAAACACACACTGATGAAAACCACATTATCCCATGTATTCCTGTATGTACAGCTTCATTCAAATACACAAGTTGGTTAGTTAGTAAGTAAGTAAGTAAAAAAAAAACTTCTCACTAGCAAGCCAAAACAGCGTGTATACAGTAGCAGTAAGGATGAGAAGAGTTAGTTCAATAAAGGCAGACCAATCCTGAGAAGAAGAAGAAGCAGCCTACTACAGCTTCTTCTATCTCAAGACAAGTCTAGTTTTGTTCCACTTATAGTTGAACTGACTCTAGAAAGAGCCCTTGGGGGCCGATGTGGGCATGTCTCTCCTGCCAGCCCCCTTTCCACTAGAGACCACATTCCACCATGGATAAAACGCACCTCCCATTGAGCCCCAAGTTAAAATGACAAATGCATACCTTATATATACTATCATCTATACAAATATGTATAACAATTTTTTTTTCCGTAGATTAAACGCACCTGGATTTTTTTTCGAAGAAAATAAAAATGTCAATGATTTTCAATAGAATCCAGTAAACAGATTTCGTCCAATTCAGTTTGATTATATATATATATATATATATATATATATATATATATATATATATATATATATCTCGAGGATCCTGACCGACACACCCTTTGTGGATGACCCCCAAGTTTGCCCACAAAAAGTTGATTAGAAAGGACCAATAATATTGACGATGTAAAAAGAATACCAATTGTTATCCTTCAGTTTTCACACCGGTGGTCACCGGTGGCTTAAACTATCGATCATGTGACAACAAGCCTCCTCAGTATCTCTCAACGATTGAAAAGATCTGTGTACAAACCGCGATTACTCGACAACTGGCGATTGGACGAAGTTGATATCCGCCAGGTATACTGGTCAGGACATAAGGAATTTGCAGTATAGAGTTTCAAGTTGTTTGGATCAGCGGTTCTCGAGACATCTGATAAAAAAGATTTTTCTGTAATGCTAGTTGTATCGGAAACAAGGATGTCCGGCCTCTCTTAGTGTCACTGCTGTAACACGTCTCTAAAACACTAGTTTCATGTCGGTCATCAAACTAAAACAGTTTATAGTTTTAGGTTCTATAAATTATCTCCCTCAACCTTCACTTTTTACTAATCACTATTTATGGCTACATACAATTATTCCATTTGAAGTTCATTTGCATTACAATTCTGGCAGGCTGCACCACACCATAAAGACTGACCCCTCCCAAACATGCACCTTCGGGACGGGCACTGCACTTGTGGACTGTTCAGGGTACTCTAATGATGATGGGTACTACTGTTACAGCCATGTTACAGTTTTTTCTCGGTTCTCTAACAGAGTCAGGATATTTTTGCCAGCTCTTCTCTTTTCCTCGTGGACATATTGGAACCGTGATTACCTAGAGACGTACCCATGGGGATGAAAACACCCCTTTCTAAATAGTAGGGTATTTCTTACTAATTTGGATTTCTACCAACATTATACAATAAAGATTTGTATGTATATAAATTGCATAAATGATAATTCAGCCTTTAGAGTTTTTCTCACCAATCAAATGACAGTATGAACTATTTACTAATTTTTTTTCAAATCTCATTAAATGTTGGAGGGGCTCCTAAAAGAGCTAAGTACACATTCGGGGCCCCCAAATCCTTTGATAAGTCTCCGCAATAGTCACTAGCAAAATTTTTTCTCATTTTCCAAGACAGGTTGCCTGGCCTATTTACAATAATTACCCACTTACCGTCAAAAAAAAGTTTTCACAACAAAATTTGACAGCAACATTTTGATAACATGGAAATAAAATATTCTTAAAAAAAAATCAATGGTTCAAATAAAGACTGAATTCCTTCAAGGAAATTTTTTTTTAAATCAATTTTTGCAAAAAATAGATAAATAAATATACACGAAAGCCTCAGTTATAGGAAGAAAAAATTCTACGGCACAGATTTCGACAAATCGTCTCACATCAACAGATCCAATTGTCACTGTCGTAAAACTTCAAATCCTGAATATTAGCTCCTTCCTGATATGAGTCAGTAAAAAAAAATTACATTTCCTTTATTTTTTAATAGGCTTCAAGAAAGGCTGCTAACTGCAGCGAGGAAAGAGGAGAGAGAGACGTTGAGACAGGCAGGCGCTAGCGAGGAAGAAAAAGGTCGTAAGGTCACTCATGTGGTTGGCTATACGGACTGCTAAGTTATTTATATTGAACGGGACAGATTGAGGCGTAAACCCCACCCACAGCCAACCCACAGATAGCTCACAACCAGTAATCTAACGTAACACCACCGCCCTTTCTTGTTTCAGGGAGAGAGAGAGACAGAGAGAGTAAGAGACAGAGCGAGAGACGGAGATGACGTTCAACGGGGAAATATGCCTCTACACATGGACAATTATAGCGTATATGAAGAACAAAATTTAATTCGAAGTGCTAAGGGAGCCCGATATACAGTTGAATATTTTCATCTAAATTTATACTACCTCAATGCTATAATAGTTATTATATTTGCTTATAAAAAAAATTTATACTGTATGCAACAATTATGAGACAGAAGTAGTAGTATTTAGTGTAAACGTTGAAAAATACTACCTGTCCCATAATAGTTATATTTGCATATGAAAATCACTACTAAATATAGCAACTATTATGGGACAAACAAGTATTGTGTGTAAACGTTGGAAAAAATACTACCTGTCCCAAAATAAGTAGTTACATGTACTTATAAAATTACGACTGAATTGTAATGGGTATTATGGGACAACAGTGGTAATTCTTAAACAGCAAACTAAAAAGAAATGGAATAATACCAACAATTGTGGTTTTATTCTGCTTCGCCTGGCACAAGGCGATACAAATATGAGCTACCCACTGAAGACTGATCACAAGGCATTTGGTTTAGATAGAAAATCATAAATATATTAGTTTACCTTTGCTGTCATGAAATGACGATTTTATTTAGATAATTTTTGCAATAGCATTGGACTTTTAGAATTTCGAGAACATATTGCTGGACATTCTGTGTTAAATGCACAACCAGAATAAAACCTGATTTTCTAATGTGTTTGTAGAAAATTTTTTTTAAAGGAAACTAATCACTAATTGGCATTCAGTAGTTATCTCCCTTGGCAAATGGGACGGACAATAAAGAAAATGACCTATAAATTCTATACAGGTTCGAAGAGTTTCCGGATTTTAACTCTCCCTTATTTGTGTTGTTACCACTTTTCAATAGATCCATTCTACAGCCTTCTCCGGATATACTATCCTAATGCGATGATAGTGAACGGAATTTCCCCGAGGGTAGCTATGCCATATAACGTTGGATCCGGGCGATATCGTTTTCCTTTCCTTGTTGGGCCAGGGTTTCCATACTTTCAGTTCCAGCTGAGAAGCAGAAGCCGCATCAGGTCGTATTCTGCACTTGTCCGACTCACACAGTCGACAAGTGGATGTGTACTGTCTCCCCCAGTTCCCAACAGCGCCCCCCCCCGGTCTATAACCCAGACTTCTTCCCAGACAAGATAGCGTTCGCCTTACTCTCTCCAGATACGGTCAGCCATGTGTTAATGACCCTGGCATCCCTAGAGAATCGAACTCACAAAACGAGCAGATTCCCCAAGACAGGCTTGTTAACCATCACATTCCATGGTAGCCATCCAACATAAATACCAAACAATATGGATGAGAGAGAAAATCAAGGACATCATACCAGCAATTGTCCATCTCCTTCTTTCGTGGCTCAAGTCGCATAATGGACAACGGATGGAACGCAAGACCTACCTAGTGCTCATGAGACAGTAAACGCAGTAAGAAAAGACCAGACACTAGATGGAGAGATGAGATATAGAAGTTTGCTGATTAGATCAGTGCAATCACGTTTGTCATGGAAGGGGACGGAAAAGGCCTTTGTCCAGCAGATGTACACTCTTGACAGTTGATGATGATGACGACCTGATCGTGTGTATATGTGTGTATACATACAGAAGAAATATACATCAGTGAACCGTCAAGGTAGACAATGTGAGCAACAGTTTTTTTTTTCCTTGTTGCTATTGTCTGGTAAGTTGAAAGTGATCAATGTTCCATCCTTTCTTCCGTCAAACGTGGCATGACAGTGATGAGAAGTTCTAAATATCGCGCAGCAGGCCAGAGGACAGAGAAAAGTGGATCGAGCCTTTCCGGAGGGCATGGTTTCGAAAAGGGGCAATCACTGACAGTGGAACTCAAATCCAGTCAAATGTTCAAAAACCTAAACCTACAAATAATCAACCGGGGTCCGACTTAGGTGGCTCAAGAGTAAACTGTTACTGTGACGAGCAATTGTCTCGTTTGAATTGAGGCATTAGGACCAAAATGTCACACTGCGAACGATAATGGAGCTGGTACGGAAAGTTCTCCCCCCTACCATGCACCTTGATCTCGAGACTGGTCACATTCAGACAAACACTCATTTCTATCTATGCAAGATTATTTTTCTGGTCAGTGGTACCAACAATTTGAAGATTGCGAATAAGTGGAATCGTTTGTTTGTTTGTTTTTTTTGGTAACAGAATATGAGTTCAACTGAAAAGTCTTGTAATGTCATAAAAAGTAAGCAGGTGGGGGGCTTTGATAGATGGAGAATGGATGCTATATATTTATACAAAACAATACAGGGAACTTTTGTATTACTTACATACGTGCATGCATACATACATAGAAGACACATTCATACGTACAGTGTTGCACATAAATAAGATACATTTACCACTTTTTTTTCTTTAGAAAGTTGATCTTCTATACCAAACATAGCAACATTCTATCATTTCTAGCAGAACATTACACAATAAAAAACGGATATTATCAGGTATTAATCATGTCCTATCTTCACAACACTGGATCTGTCGCTAAAAAAAAAAAAATATGAATATGTTGCCGTCAAACAATGAGTACACCCCCACAAAAAATATTTGTGGCAACAGAGTTCCAATGCTCCAGAGTTTGGTCATAAATATTACTTCATCATATACGATTTCGATTGTGTAATATTCCACAAGAAATGATAATAAAAAATCTGCTAGTTTTGGTTCAGAAGATAATCAACTGTTAAACAAGTTGGAGGGGTGTACTCATTTATGGATGACACAGTACACCCTTATATACACACACTCACAAGTGACTATAGGGTAGATTGTGAACAGCAACTATCTACAAGAAAATATGTAATAATGCATTTAAAAAAAGAAAAAACAAAAAAAATGTGTGTAATGTGTGGACGGCTGAGGTGAAGCGGTGTAGTTTCTTTCTTGAGCGTTCAAGTCTGTGTGACCAGTTTTTATTTAGCCGGCTCCCCCGAACACCCACCGTCCCAAGTTCGCATAAACAGTGGAAGAGATAACTTATCCAGTAGACAAGTAATTTCCCCGAGACAGCCAGGAGTCACTTGGTCTTCTTACACATAACCACCTTCTACACAACCTCACCATTTCTAGTCAGTCCTCTCTCCTCCTCCTCTCTATACTTAGAAAAATGAAGAGAAACTCGTCATTGGACGGACACACACACACACACACACGTACGTACACGAACGTTATATATAAAAAGTTTTTGTTTTTCAAAACCAAAAACGTCATACTTTACATACATGAAAATCAGTAGACGTAATGGACTATAGCGTAATCATGGCTCAGATACACACACATTGTACAAAGGTGGAGGGTGTAGAACCTGGGTTAGACTATCAGAGGTATAAAGGGGGTTGCACGTTACGTACATAGGTGCAAAGCTCCCCCCCAAAAAGGGGCACGTAACAACTGCAAAGGCAGGGATTGGGAGCACGCTACACTACCATGAAGGCAGAAAGGTGGTGAACATGTTACACAAGCGCAAATACAGAGAGGGGGAAACGAGCTTACATGCATGTTACACTAATAGAAAATCGAGAAGGAAGATGGTGAGAGAGAACACCCGTTACAGTGGATGGTGACACCAGAGATAGAAGCACATATATACCCGCACCCAAGTGGATCATACGGGTAGGCCTCGCGATACGCCATTTTGCTTCTAAAGGGACTCTAGCTTCCATTGAAACGAGTCTGAGCATCTATACCCTAAATAGAGTTAATTTGTGCATCAGTTATCAAGATGTGTCCAAAAGTATCAGAATAGTCTAAAAGCGATCGCTTAGCGTCAAACTAGCAGACATAGATTTTTTTTTCTAGAACGCCCAAACGGAATACTCTACCCCCACCCCCCCAAAAGGAAAGAAATAAAGGAAATAGCTTTCTCGTTTCATGCCATTTCAGCTTACGGAAGGTTTTGTAGGGGGCGCTCGATTTTCGGATAGCTGTTTTCTGCGCTAAATTCAGCGCGTTTTTTTTTTTTTTTTATTCTCTCGTTTTCGCAGTGCTAAAGAAGGCCTAGATTAGAGAGAGGTGAATTTGGGCCATTTGGGGCTTCTTTTTTCTTAAAATTTAGCAATTTTTCAGCAGACAAAATAGCGCTCAAGAATTTCATGGGTTGGCAACACTGCCCCAGGCCCCAATATCTCAAACTACGCCACAGCTCCACGGCGAATGTTTAATACATAAACAAACAAGATATTTTTCAATCTCTTAAATCTGCTACTGCTACTTTTTTACTGGCGAAACCTGTCAATAATTTTGTCGTTTTCCGTTTAAAACCGTGTTAATTTGTTAACTGTTTTTTCTTTTTTTTTCTTCTTGTTATTCTGTGCATATATGTGCCTGCCTGTTCGCTGCCCGTGTCAGGGTATTGAATATAGCCAGTTAAGCCTCCCCCATCGATAAGGGCAGGCGCCGGGGGGGGTGGGGTCCGTTTGTCTGACTTCATTGCTTTGTGGTCAGGTCGCAAGGAGACATATAAGGCCGGGCCAGAGGCGCCACACCGGTACTACAGATAATTAATCAAAGCCCACAGAGGTTGAGGGGATGGTAGGGAAGGAGGGGAGATCGGAGGGAAGGAGGCGCCCTCTGAAGGAGAGGCAGACTGGAAGGTCGGTCTCAGGTGACAAGTAACCAGTCGGTCAGTCCAGGTCATTTGAAATAAAAAGCAATTTTGGTCAAGATTAGTAGTAAGTAGGAAATACCACCTCCGTCCCAAAACAATACGTACATTTAGTAATGTGTTTTATATGCAAATGCAACAGCTATTATGGGACAGAGGTGGTAATAATTAATAAGCGGCTCTAGATAGCGGCCCAGCACAAGGCCAAGGAATTATATAAAGGCTGGGATAGAGAGGACAGAGCAGAATAGCAAATATTGACTAAGAGGAGATGAAGATGAGACAACAAACCACATAGTGAGCAAGTGAAGCTGATCAACCCAGAAAGAGTATAGGGGCAGATGTGACAGGACGGGAAGGGGCGATCCTCTAGGGAACTGGGCAAGCGACTACATTTTAGGTATGTATATATATATATATTTGTAATGCTACAAGTACCGACCAGACACTGTCCTGGAGAATGGACTACAGCAGATTATCTGGGACTAAAAGATTCAAACAGATCATCCAATCCAGGCCAGAAGACCAGATCTACTCGTAAACAAGAAGAAAGGAACACATCACATAATGGATTCCGCCATCCCAACAGAAGACATCGTAAAACTGAAAAGTTAGAAAAGCATTTCGACCATTGCCAGGGAACTGGTAAATTTGGAATATAAAGGTGGCAATTGCCGCAGTCCTGGAGATAGATCAGGGGGAGACAAGCAAAGAATTGTGAGGAACAGAAAATCCAAGGAAGAAACAAGATCGTAAGAAAAGATTAAGAATCACAAAAATCCGCCAAGTATTGAGGAGAGGACTTACTGTCACTTGATCTCCAGGAAAGGCCACGAATCACGACCCCAATTTCAGAGCATTTTTTTTTCTAAGACCAGAGATGTGCAAGTGTGCACAATCATTTTTTCAATAATTAAGGGAGTCCGACAAAATGTATCGTGGTTACTGTATGGAACGTGAAAAGTGCGACTTCACCAGAATGCAAAACATGGATTGTCCAACTCAAAATATCCTTCGGGAAGACCCCCTGCCCCTCTAACCCTGCTCCGTTAGTGTCCTCTGGGAACAGGACCGCTGGCAAAGTGTCCCTCATTTTCCCACATCGAAAGGTGCAAAAACTAGATATTGTCGTTTCATTCCATAATCCGATTCGAAACCCACAGCTAACAACAAACTATGAATAACATCAACAGTGGACTCGGTTTTTTCCACGTGTTCAGCTATCTCTGGCAAAAAAATACCTTGGGTGTGCACTCGCCAGACCCTCTCGTCCGGGTAATGATGTGAGAATACAAATAATCTTCTAGCAATAAAACACCATTAGTATTTATTCATTTTTACTCCCGTCATGCCGAGGGACGCCACTCCTCTACATCATCAGATAGATTACTACAAGATGACGAAGTGAAAATAAAATTTCATGTTTCGATGGCGTGAAAAAAAAAATACTATATTCAAATGATGACAAAACGAATTGAATCATTTGCGGTCAACAGAATGGTATCCTCCAATGGCGAGAGCACACCAGAAATATTTCCTGCCACTAAAACTGAACACTTTGATAAAAATAGAGTCAGCTATTAATCTCATACATATCTCTATAATCCACGTCAACAAAATGCAATGTGTATCCATATATTTCATATGTGCCGTAATTTTGACGACTCTGGTGAACTACAAATATTACTATTGGTGATACTTATTATTCACTTGGACTTGCAATTTCCACGGACTCAATTCAAGAAAATAATTTGGGTGGGACGAAGGAAGATGCAGGTGTCAATGTTACAGCCGACTTCACCAACCATCTCAACTAGTTAGATGGGGGGGGGTCAGTTAATGGCTCAAGGTCCAGTGACAGAGACAAATCCAAGACCTGCGGACGTTATGCTGTCATAATTGGTCAGTGTTTACATAACCAAAGAGGCTATTTTTATGACCGGAAATAAAAAGAGAAAAACCAGGAATGAAGTAATAGGTTTTCGGAAAGAGAACCTGCTATATATACATATATGAAAAATTAAGAGAGAACTTTTTTTCTTATAGTAACGAGCCTTGCTAACTTGAAACAGACACACACATACAGGAAGAGAGAGAGAGAGACGTGCACACGCACCGAGAGAGAAAAAGAGAGACGTGCACACGCACCGAGAGAGAAAAAGAGAGACGTGCACACGCACCGAGAGAGAAAAAGAGAGACGTGCACACGCACCGAGAGAGAAAAAGAGAGACGTGCACACGCACCGAGAGAGAAAAAGAGAGACGTGCACACGCACCGAGAGAGAAAAAGAGAGACGTGCACACGCACCGAGAGAGAAAAAGAGAGACGTGCACACGCACCGAGAAAGATATATATATATATAGAGAGAGAGAGAGAGAAAGAGATGTGTACACACAAGGGGGGAAAGGAGGGAGAGAGAGAGTGGAAGAGGGCGACGCACTGGGCGTCGTCAGAACAAAGAAACAAACTTACAATACAGGGGAACAAAGATTTTTTTTTCTAATTTATGCAGCAAAACAGCAAGAAGGAGGTCGGGATGTGTTGGAACCCACGGGTTTCCAGTAGGTGGAAAGCGAGTAGGCACCTTGTTGAGTGGATGAACCGTGGTTGGCCCTTAACTGTTTCTCCAAGATGAGGAGAACTGCACATCTCCATCGGCTGCTCTCCCCCTAGAGCTCCCTACCCCTCGCCAACGAGAAAAAGATAAATAAACAGTGAAGAGCAAGGGACGATGTTAACATGTTTACTGACAGATGGTAAGTTATTACTCAACTAAAGCTCAGGGAATTATTTCTGTTTATATCAGACCCTCTCCGACTCCACCTCGAAAACTGCATCCTTTCTCCCCTAGTCCCTATCTATCTCTGTCTCTTTCTCTCTAAAGAGAGAGAGACACTAATAGACTCCTACTCACATACAAACACCAGAGAATGCCAGTTAAAATACTTAGGGATTTATAGCCAGCCAATTCATTTCCTCACCACCACTACACCATCATTACCAATTTTTGCTCCACCATTTATACTCTCTTCAAAAAGATGTTCTCATTCTTTAAGCGATTGCAAGAATTACCCGAGTCGTTATCCAGGAGAAATATAGCCAAGCCGAAGTTTGGTTGGTAGGAATACTTGAAAGCTAAGGAAGGCAATGAGGTCATTCCAAACCAACTCACGTAATAGCTTCGAGGGTGTACCATCTTGGGAGATTTTGATGAAATTTCAAAAAGCAACAATATTTCCTAAAGAAAACCCCTAACCTGAAAATTTCCCAAGAACCTATAGCTTTCAAACCAGGTACGATAAAATTGAAATGAAAACCAGAATTTTGTTAATTTGGTTGAAAAACGACAGGGGGTACCATATTTCAGCTGAATATTTTCTTTATTGGCGAAGTTCTGACGAGCCTATGTTGACAAAATCATGCTTCTAGCTTGCGAAGTACAACTCTGAGCAATTTCAATTTGTAATTATTTCAGAACCATCTTAGATCATGCTGAAATCTTCAGGGTTGAATTTTCTCGAGGAAAAGTGCCACCGACTGAAATTTCACCATAATCAGGAACTTAGAAAAATATATGATCCTATGGAGCTCTGGTTTCCCGAGTGACCCTTTAATGCCAGGCGGACACAGATGTAATGTCATAGACGATTCGAGAGGCGTGGTACAGCTGGGGAGTCAAGACCAGGGGTGCTAAATATTCGCCCTGAGACCAGTTCCCTTATGCACTTGTGACAATCGTTGCGAGGACTACAAAAAGAACTTGTTGAGGTCTGCCTACCCACACGTTCGCGTTTGTGGTATCCTTTCATTAAACCGGACGTGCATTCTATTCTTGTGGGGGGTCGGATAAATAGGTAAGTACAGAAACGGGAGACAAGTGCTGTTCATGAATTTTACTAGTTAACCTATGTCGAAAAGTCACTGCTATTAGTATGTCAGAGTATCAAAATATTTCACAGAATTTTCATGCCGATTTTCAAATATTTCCTGAATATCAGACTATCTTTGCATAAAAAGGGAGATAGTTATGTCAAGATTAGCACTTGACCATTTTTAATTTTAAAATAAATCAAATGGGCTCCCTGCCGATCTTTTAAATCGCTGTTTCTCGAGCTTCAACAGATTACAGCCTACCCCTGCCCAGGAGCAATTTTTTGTCAGGGCCCCTTTTCGCAAAACCAGAAAGATACGTTGAAAATCCTTTGTCTTCCAGGGCCCTACCGTCCCCTCGACTTTCAACATCTCCATCACTCCCTTGATTTCGAATGCCACTTCCGAGTTCTTCAGTGCCCCCTAATGGGGCACTCACTTGGGGAGTCACTATTTTTCATGATGGAGAGATTTGGATAAAAATTGAGTTTCTCCAGTTTTTAGGTCGGTCTGTCTGTCTGTCTGTCTCTGCATGTATATATGCGTACACACACCACACCATTGGAGCTAAAGGGCTGGAAATTCAAATAGTTACTCCTCATATCTTACGAAGAACGTTCTTTTGTTTTTTTTCCTTTCGTCATAATAACCCCCGAATAGATTTTTGTGGTGTACTCAGTTTGCAATCGGGGTTTTGTTGAATTGATCCCTAATAGCTGGCAGCTTGTTTCTTGAAAAGATTTTTAGTGATCACGGACCGACAGGGGAAGACAGAATCAATTTACCCATTGTTCACCTCTTTTACCGTTTTATTTTCAAATTGATTACCCTCAACACAGCTTGCTACCAAATGACGTTGGTAGTGTGAAAGTTTCCACCGAGTGACTAACCAGACTTGTTTATAATTCATTAGGCACAGCAGACATGTTTACAACATGTCGTTAGAAAAAAAAAAAAAAAAAAAAAAGAAGAAACTGGGGGTCTGGTTAGTCACTCAATAAAAACCGACACATGACCAACGACTTTTGGCAGCATGCTGTGTCAGGAATGATCAATTACAAAACTTGACAAACAGGATGATCGATGGATAAGTTATCTCTCGCGTCTTTTTGGGGTAGAGATCACTAAAAAAAAGTCTACCCCCCCCACCCAAAAAAAGGTGAAAGCTGCCGGGCGCAAATAAGGGACCAGTTTGACAAATGCTTACATTGCAAATCGAACCCCCTACTAAAAACCAATTTAACGTTTCTCATAGATACAGCAAGGCGTAAGTGATCAAATTTTCAGTTATCTAGCTCCATCGGGGCAGCTTGTACGCGTGATACATACATAGCAAGCCAGCCAGCCGGACCAATTAAAAAAACTGAAAGAAAGAAACCTATGTTGACAGTTTTTGTTGACGTTTTCTATAAGACGTGGTTTACGAGAAAAGTGGCTTCTAATTCTCAAATTCTAACTCAGTTACCCAATGTGAACTCATCGTTATTATGCAAGGGCACAAATTGTGTGTGTGTGCGTGCGTGTGTGTGTAACCATGATAATCGATAGAAGTAAACAAACCCCCTGAGTGCTTGGTAGTCACTGAGACAGTAGCATCAGCAGCTGAAGTTGTTGAGGCTCAGGTTATGTGATGATGGGATCTCTGTTCAATGGATTACTTTTTATAAGGGATTTCATTGAGAACTTTACTGTAAACAAGAGGTGAGAGAGAAAGAAAAAGGTGGCGGTGGCGGTGGTGGTGGAGAAAAACGATGAGAAATCTGTTGAAAAACAGGGTTGGATAAGGGAGACGGGGTTGAACAAATAAACTAACGAACGAAACCAACGAATGAAAGAGAAAAATAATGAAGGAATGAGCTGAACGAAGGAGAAAAAAAAACCTACAAAGCTGGTCGAATGAATGAATGAAGGAAAAACGAAAGAGTGCATAGAACGAATGGATGAAGAAAAAAAACAAAAGGGAGGAGGTGAACGAATGAAGGGAGAAAAATCGACAGAGAGAGCAGAACGAATGAATGAAGAAAAAAACAAAAGAAAGAGCTAAATGAATGAATAATAATGAAGGGAGGGGGCAAAATGAGTGAAAAAATAAGTGAATGTGGCTGGAAGTTAAAAAAAAGCTAACTGAACCAACAGACGAAGAAGAAAAAAACGAATGAATGAGTGTAATGGAAGAACAAATGAACAAATGTAGAAGAAAAAAAAGAATGAAAGAAAGAACCGAACAAATGAACGAATGAGCAAGGTCACACGAAGGGAACAATGAGCAGAACAAAGTAATCAAGGAGAGAAGGAGAAAGAGACGAAAGAGAACAACATCCAAGAAATATGTGAAGGAGCATTGGAAAATGATGAAGAAGGAAGTTTTACGAATAAAAAGAAAGAGCTATGGAGTAAATGTTAGCTCATCATACCAACCAAGTAACAAAAATAAGAGCACAAAAAAACTGACAGAGAGGAAAAGAGAGCGGAGGAATTAGGGTTTAAATCAAGGATTAGAGGTAGAATTCAAAGTCATCAGATGGGGTTGGATTAAGAAATGAAAACAGTCCAAGGAATGGAAAAGAAAAAAAAAATAATTTTAAGATCAGACCAATCAGTAAAGAGAAACTCAAATAATGGCAATTATTCCCTAGGTGCAACTTGTCATCGTGGCCACAAAATTTCATAAATTAAAACCGAAGATTGCATCAGTTAAATACTTTCTAAAGCATTTTTGAAATATCTGAAATATTTTCAAACATTAAAATTGGCCTCAATACCCACCATTTTGATAGAAATTCAACACAACCCCTTGAACAAAGGAAATTAAAAGAAGAATCCTTAAATCAATTAGACTCCCAGACAATTCATTTTGGAAATTCAAGAAAATAATGACAGACGATTCATTTTCCTTTTTATGAAAGTCATTAAAAATGTGGTTCTATTTCACAAAAGTCAAGTATATTTACTTGAATGTTCCATTTGTAAGAAATTATATATATATATATATTACCCTGGGGAACTTTAATGATCTTGCAGGCCACATTAGACATGGGCCACAGATTCACTTAAAAAAGTGAATCCTGGAGAATACAAATGAACATAGCCAGCTAGTAGGATAAACTTGAAACTGAAAAAGTTAACTAAGTTTTTGCTTAATTTCATACATATAAAATATATATACATATATATATATTTCGAAATGATCACACATTATTACAAGGTGAATGTACTCTTCAACCTGGACAATGTAAATAGAACGAACAATTTGAGAAAATGAGGCTACTCTGGTAATCAAACTGTGACTGATAAGGAAGCCACATCAACATAGCGCAGCTCTTACCATTGAGCTATACAGTCACTGGTAATGGAAAGGCCTAAATGACTGTCTCAACTTAAAATTCTCATCTTGCTTACTCACAGTCTATATCTGCTCTATTTGTTTCTTCCAACATGACAATTATGTTATCGAGAAATGGATGTATGATTCAACAAATTGATTATAAGTTGTGTTGGAAACTATTTGAAATGATCTGTCATTATGTGGTGAATGTACCATTTGGCCAAGTCAACTTAAATAGAGCAAACAAAGATAATGGGGATGGGCTGCTGCAGGAATCGAAACCTGCAGATGTTATGTATAATGCAGGTAGTTCAATATGTGTATAGTTTAATGGCTAAATTCTGATATTCAGCTACATCAACTATGTCAAAGTTACAGACTTATTGATGCACTATCAATATACACATGGGTTTCCTGAGATCTAGTTCAAAAGTCTTGTGGCATTTCAAGTTCCCAGAGCAACCAAGGTCAAATAACCAGCTCTCTTACAGAAATAAGCCACATATACCTTTTTATTGGCATTATTTGTTAAGGGGAATATCTATCAAATTCAAACCATAGAGTATCCTTTATTAACTTTCAAATACATTAAAAAAATTTAAATTGAAAAGAAAAAAAAGAAAAAAAAGGTTCAATCATAAGATAAAGTAAGACAAAAGTGTTTTGTTTTTTTTTTTTCAAGCTGTGTCCAGCTGTGTATCAATTTTCTCAACCTCATTATGTTGGTCAAGATCTTCAGGGTGAACCATCCTCATCTTCCCTTTCCATCCTTCTCCCACCTGCCTCTATTATAACTAGCAATGTTGAATATCCATTTTGATGTATCATGTTGGATTGATATGAAACTCAGTGCAGATCTTTGCATCAATCATCCTTCTCCTGCTACTAAAACTATTACATGCGTGTTTGCAGATAAAAACTGCCAAGACAGAAACTTGGTGTTGTCAACACGAAAATATTTTTGCGTTAATCTGACTGCCAAAAAGCACAAAAAAGTTGCTAGAAATGGCTGAAATGTTAGAGCACTGCTGCACTCATTTCAGAATTTCTGCACTGTTAAAGACCAAGTTCTGTCTGAAAACAGCCATACAATCAATGCTTCTACTGCTACCACCACCACTACTTCGTATGCAGTCCTTCTGAAATTGGAAATCATCTATACAACATGGACAGATCTGGATGCAAACATGGTGGGCGCAACGTTGAACTTATAGTTCTTGGTCAAGTACAATGCAATAGCAAAACTATTTGAATACTGACTGCCATCGTTTCTTTTGACAGAAGGAGTATATTAGAGAGACGTAAAATCTATAAATCAATTAGATAAATTCAGACAACCAAATTGAAGACACGACTTGGCGTTTCATTCTCTTGGCTCGATATGGACTACTGTTTATGAGAGATATGGGGCTAGAAAAAGAAGAAAAAAAGTGGGGGAACACAGGGCTGCCTTCTCTAGGGAGTAAAGCAAGCAAGCCTGTATTGATGGGTGGCAGGTTTTAGGAGTACCTTATACTCCTTGATACAGGGTGGGTGGGATTTATGTGGAAATTGAGCCCCCACCTATTTAGAAGACAAATTTCCAAGATTGAAAAAAAAAAAAAAAAGGAAAAAAATAGAACATTTTCTCAATTCATTAAGGTGTTAGCAAAATTCAATGTTTTTACTATGGAGGATAAGGGCCGTCAGAAGAAGTATAAATAATCTAAACTCTGCAACTGTATTTATAACAGTTTGTTGCATGTAGCAGTTATTAACATTCACAATATTAAATATAATTTCCAATAGGGAGTAGCTCCTCACGCTTCCCCCGCATATAGCTACAAAGCACCATTTTGGTTAATTGAAGGATACAACAGATCAACACAAAGAGTATTTTAGAAGTACATAGGTAGCGAGGAAAAGAAACAAAGTAAGGGAAGGTGTTCAAAACCTCAAAAAATATACCAACTTCACTTTTTTTTTTGGACAATTCAATCTTTTCCCTCCATCTTTGTAGTTATGACGTTTCGGCTGATTTCAACAGCCCCCTTCAGGAGTAAATTGTAATATTTATGATAGGATATCAGTCTCTTCTTCCAGTGGTTCAAAGCAAAAACAAAAAAAAGAAAAAGAAAACTTCCCTTGCGGATATTACAATTCACACCAGGAGAGGGTCCTAGAAAGGAATCAGCTGAAACGACATGATTACAAAGATGAAAAGAGGAGTTTGAATTATCTGAAACAAGGTGGATGTCTTAATGACTCTCAGAGTCATAAACATAACCTCGGAGGACAACAGACATTTTTTGAGAACCCAATGCTTGAGTACAAAAAATGTATAAAATTTTACTCAAACCAAGTTAGGATTAGTAATTTTTTTCATGGTCAAATGCCAGAAACTATTGGAGTTTCGTTGTGTGGTGTAGGTATTGCTGTACAAGTAAACTCAACTAAGTACAGGTCTGGTTATTCACTCAATAGAAACCGTCAGATGACCCGTTTCATTTGGCAGTATGCTGGGTTAGAGAGGGGTGATCAAGGGGTAAGTTACTTCGAACATATGCAGTCCTCTCATGACAAAATGAAAACAAGGGCTGCTTTGGAGCATTAAGACTTTATTTTAGTAGAATCACACCCACCCCGAGTCATGAATTTTTTTTTTTTTTTTTTTTTTCTATCAACACTGACAAATTTAAGAAAAGTTGAAGGATAAAAAGTATATAAAATTAGAAAAAAAAAGAATAAGAAATGAAAAATCCATTCAGAGAAAAAACTCTGTCCGCCAATTACATTCTGTGGACCTCTAACCATTCAGCTACTTGGCTAACATGATTTTGAAGCCCAGGAATTCATGCCCGAACAGAAATTCCAAAAAAAGTATTGTTAAGTTAACCTTGAAAAACAAGGGAGGAAAAAAAAAAGCTTTCTGCAGATGATGCCGTTTCAAATATATAAATATGTTTTATGGACCCAACTTCTCTAGAGAAAAAAACTGTATTTAAAATCAACTCTTTTCTGAGCTCACGTATGCAGATTCCCCAAAGAAATCGCCAATTTTTTTCCCCAAAAAAATCTGACCTAAAAATATGTACTGAAGGTAATTTGAGAACTGTTTTCGAACATGCCTTTGTTTCTGTTCTATGATGCGTAGTTCTCGACATCTCGAAGTACAAATAGATTTTACTGCTTCATAATATAGACATATCACACACACACACGCACGCATTTCTGATGATTTGAAAGCGAACTTTCATGGGTAGTTGAAGTGCATACACACAAAACATTGAAAACGTGTTCTATTTGATCACAAGTTAAACTCCTTCATGTTTCGTGATTGTGTGTGAGTTTCTTATTTTAAAACTAAAAGTTAAAGTATTCAAGTGAGAGAGAGCAAGTTCTTTTTTCTTTCTTCTACTCTTCCATAATTTATTAATTTCTTTAAACAAAGAAGAGAAGAAGAAGAAGAAAAAGAGAGTGAGAGAGATAGAGAGACCAGACCAGACCTGAGATTAGAAGCACTATACAGAAAGAAGGCCAGAATGGAGCAGGTGGGAGAGAGAGAGAGAGAGAGAGGAGGAGAGAGGGGATTCAGCAGGAATAGGTAAGGGGTGGGGGCTGGCAGGACTGGGTCGGTTGTTGTTGTTGGTGGTGGACGGGAGGTGGGTGGGAGAGTGAATGGGGACCGGGAAGGCGAGGGAGGGGGAAGAAGAGGAAGGCCAAATTGTTTAATCAATTGTGGCGTCGGTCGGACGACTGTAAATAGTGTGCCGGGGTGCACTCGGCTACGCTTGGCTCCAGTCGTAGTCTGGGCTGAGACGACGACACGGCCCACTGAATAGAATAAGCCGTGTGTGTGCGTGTGTGTACACTCCTCCGTGTGTATGTGTGCGTATGCCTCTGTGCGTATGTGCAATAAATAAAAGAGACCCACGCACCCCCAGAACATACATTCCTTTGAAGATACAATATTTAATATATAAGCTACACACAGTTGCGTACGTGAAATACAAACGCGTCTCATTGTATTGACTACTTAAACTACATACGGAATGAAGTACAGACTCTAACAAATTATGAGGGTGGTAATGCTGGCGAACGACGAACACTTGCTCCTCAATTCTCAGTGTTTTTGTATGTTCGCTGTCCACTAATTACGGTATACCTTGTTCCCAGAACACAGCTTTGCCAAATACCTAGCTCCCAAAACAATTTTTTACCCCTGGTACTTATAGGGTGATATTCGTGAAACAGGGTATATATTTATATACATAAACGTGATACATCACTCTCAGTTGAGTAAATTTTCCACATGATAGGAAGAAAAAAAAACGTTAGAGATTACCATATGCATATATGAAGCCCACTAATATATATATATATATATATATATATATATATATATATATATATATATATATATATACAAATCAGTAATGCAATATCTGATGTATGGTGGGTTTATTTCATGAAGTGCTCGATACATCCAACATCAAGTCAAGTTGAAATAAAACTTTAAATATCATTATTTCACACACGTATGCAAAAAAAAAACAAAAAAAAAAAAACGCACACACACACACACACGGGTAAGCATTTATTGTTATTGAAATATGTTTAGCAGAAAATATCCATATTACATTTGAGTAAATAATATTACAGTATAATAGGGTTAGGCAAGGTGCAAGCACCGGTAGTCTGCGTCGTCTGAGTAAACATTAGCCTACTAGATACTTCTACTTAGCTAATAAGGCGCGGGGGATATTTTTGATCCTCTATCCTAAAATTATAAATAAAATTTTTGAAGCTAAAAAAATGCACAAAAAAAAAGAGAATGGTTCTTCTATACTTTAAAATAGAAATCTATATCCAAGATAATTCTTTCCTCCTAAAGAAATGAAATGAATAAGTCACCGAAAGGTGGGGGTGATTTACGTAATAATGAAAGAATAACTAACTTATCTTCCTCAAGTAATTTTATAGGCTCTCAATCCATGAGACCTTCGTTTCCTACGGACATATGTCAGTTTGTGGAGCGATATTTTTTCAGTATCCTTTTGAGGGGAAGAAGGGAGGGTTTTATTTACAATGTAGCTATAATCCTAAATTGGAATGTCACTTTCCGTCCCTCGTGCGGAAGTACGGCTTTAAGATATTTCGTTACTTCCCTTATGAAGCTTAGATTCCAGACAATTTATAGTCAGGTCAGATAAATAAACAGGAATAATGGTCACTAGCAGACTTACTAGTGTCCATTTCCTGCATATAGTTTTAAGTACCTAAAGTATGTACATGGGTGGGAAGGAGAACTACAGCTTTTATAAGGTTGACCTTGTTTTCATGGTTTCTCCATCAACAACAGCCCAGGAATGATGTCATGGATAATTTGTCACAGACGTCAATGGTCACAGTCTTGGGTGGCAGTTTCCAAAACTTCCAAATGAAGGACATTCCAGACCAGTGGTTCTCGACTGGGGGATGGGGGGTTCATACCCCAGGAAGGGAGATGTTTTCAAAGGTATCACTGGGGGGGTACGGCATGAACTTGTTGAGCAAGCAGACCTTTCAAAAGGTAGCAACTACTCACACAAAAATTTTAAAAAAAGAAATACTTGATAAAGCCAATTCAAAACACATCACATATCATTTTCTATTACCAGATTTTTAAGAGTATATATGAAGTAATTTAAATAATTTTTTTAGTCAAACTCTGAGGTATGACAAATTCCTCCTGGTTGGGTCAAGGCGGCAGCAGACGGAGGACTGAGTGCTCAAAAGCTGGATAATCCATGTAAATCTGGACACCTTTGCCACTTTATCATGTTGACACTTGCGTCAAGTATCAAAAACAACCCCCCCCCATTTTTTATCATTATACCAGGGGAAGGTAGACTCAGGCCTGCAGGCCACATACAGTCTGCAAGGGGATTTCAACTGGCCTATGAAGAAATATTGGGATAGCGTGCTTATTTCATATGTTTCAAAGATTCTTCATGGCACCATAGTTTACTCCCAGGGACGCCGTAGAAAATTCCAAAAATGTCATTAATAAGGGTAACTTAATAAATGAAAATTTAAAATTCAAATCAAGTATCCTTTTCCAAAGTTAGCACTCCCATCTCTATACAAACGGAAGAGTTCTTGTTTAAAAATTAATGAGCATTGTGAAAGAAATGATAAAACATAAACCAGAGGTAAAGAAACACATGAAGATGAAATTTTTTAGTATATCCTCTCTCGGTGTATATGGATTTTCTAACAGCACCCTAAGGGCACCGTAATTTGGAAGAGTTTGGAAACCACTGATCAGGGCTAGTGTCAACTTGTCAATTCATGATCAGGTCGGAGAAGCAAAAAGAGAAAAAGGGGGGGAAAAAAAGAGAGAGAGAGAGAGAAGGTTACTGACCCCAGCTTTGGACTTCCACACAGGTAAAGATACCTGGAAAGACGAGTCAAGAAAGAAGGTGGGGTGAAGAAATCATATAAAAATTTAGAAACAAAAAAAATCTTTAGACATAGCAGCCCAAGCTCAGTCTGAGCAGTTTGCGTTATTTATTAGAGTGGAAAGTCCGTGAACCTGCACAACAACTTTGTCTACCATTATGGCAGGTCAGTGACAAGAGCATAGTTAAGATCACTGACAATACTGGAATAAGCGGCCAGGCGAGATAGATTCATGCCTTGCCTACGTACATTACAGCCAACTGAAATTCAAACTGCAGATTTCGTTTCTTGGAATCATTAACCATTATGCCAAACTAGCGCTGCATTCTTTAGGAACGTAGAGTGCTGATACAGTCTATATTTTGGAGAAGGATCATTGAAAATGAAAGAAAAGGTTTTGGATGGTTTAACTCTTTATTGCTCATGTAAAGACATTTCAGGGCGATCAATTCAACGGCCTTCTTCAGGTGTACTATCTGAATGAAATGGAAGTTTTTGGCTCCATGGTACCAATTCTCAGATGTTTTCCTTTCCTATCCTTATTAGGCCCTGATTTCCACACCTTGTGCCTTGTAGCAGAAGCCACCTCGAGTTGAATTCTACACTTGCCTGACATACACTCTGCTGATATGTTAATGTATGCTGCTTCTCAGATTTTTCCTCATTTTTAAATGACACTTTCTAGCCTATCATCAGGACTTTTCCCTCTCTCTCTAGCTTACTAAGATATTACTCTATGAAGCAATGACCATTGGCTCCATGATAAAGTTATTCACTATGCTTGGTTTGTCTGGGGCAGACCACAGTAATAGAACAGCCAGTGTGAATATTGAACTCACTACACTGGCATATTGGTCAGTAAGATAGAGTTGGTTATCCATCACGATACAACCCTATAAAGAGTAATACAAAAAAAAATGGATACAGCGCTAAATGAAAGAGCTCTGTATGGGGGTCATCATAACATAGAATAAATAGAAAATCTGCCAGCAATCATTTCAAAATATATGTTGTTGATGAGCCAAAAAGAGACCGATTAGATCAATGCTGTGTATCCCATCCGGTAGCTTTCTCTCCAGAACTGATGAAATACCACTATTTGTCAATGCATTTTATAACATTTTAAATCGTGGTGTAGGTGTTTATTCTCATTCACAAGGCACATCAAAGAAGGTGTACAATATACAGTTATTTCGGAGACTACTACAACACAGTCTTCACTCATCTATTTCGGAAATTTGATATTAATGAATCTATTAAAAAAAATCTTTCTTTCGGAAAAAAAGCTCCATAGCATACCAGTGCTCAATGAGGTATCATTACAGTGTACTACTGTTTGTGATACACGAGGTTTCCCAGAAGTCATGATAGGATTTTGAGGTTTAATGCTTAAAAAACCTGCCCCCCCCCAAAGTCAAGAAGAATAACTAACACTCCATAACTTCTAGAATACTACCGTAATGTCCCCGAAAATATGAGAGGGTTTTTAAAAAGTAATAATTTGTGCTCGTGAGTTTGATTTATATCTATAGTATTTTAAATAGGGGGTTTTAAAAAAATACCAGTACCTGAGACATTCATTTAAACCAGACAGAAAAAAAAGTCATGTAGAAAAACGAAACTCAAGTTTTAGGATTCCATCATAATGCCGACCAAAATATGATGTTTCAAGTATGTAATAATTTATATATGTGCGCTTGTGTGTGTGTATGTTTCGTGTAATAACCATTTCTATTAGTATGCCTCAAATAACACCGGCGCCTACGAGACACAAATATCAACAAGTACTGTTTTGTGTATGCATGCTACAGCCTGAAAACTAGGTCAAGAGATAACTGACTGGGGGTTGACACACACACAAACATTAAGAAAGTTTTACAAGAAGCAAGAATGTAACATTTTAACCTCCCTTTACTGGAGAAGTTCACACAGGGAGATAACCAAACCCCACCTCTACTTTTGAATACTTATGCAAGACTCCCACCTCCTGTGAACACACACACATTATATATATATATATATATATATATATATATATATATATATATATATATATATATATATATATATATATGACTGCATTAATTAGAACACATTACTATTTTATTTATTTTCCTCGTTGCTAGACAGTTCGCCTCCGCTAACTGCTGGCCCAAAGGCTGAAACTTTCTAGAAATAATGAAAACCAGACTGCTCGTTAAAAAAACAAATAAATAATAAATTAGATAGATAAAATTAGAGTGAAGGAAAAAAGGGGTTAGTCTAGTCTTGGGGCTCTGGTTTAAAAAGGGTTGGCCGTTCCTCAAAGATATATATATATTTTTTTTTTTTTAAATGGACAGTTTTTTTTAGGGGAGGGGGTAGTAAGAACGAATTATTCATTTCTTTGATGAAAAAAAAGTTGTTTTTTTTCTTCAAGTTTTGTTTTGCTATATCTCATATTGCAATTAACTCAAGATTTTTAATAATTTTTTTTTTCAGGGCTGTAGAGAACATTTTTTTCTGAAAAAAAACACGACGTGAAGTGAGAGAGACGAAAAGTGGCACAAGCCATGAAAGAGAAAGTTAGAAGTTGATGTTAGTGAAGAAAGATAGGCATGGGCTTTAGAGAGAGGGGGAAGAAAAAGACCAAGAAATTAAAAAAAAAGAGAGAAATGGAAAGAAAGGACAAGGAAGAGAGAGTAGGAAAGAACGAGAGATACAAAGGGAGGAGAGAGAAAAACTAGGAAAGAACGATAATTTTAGCAGAGAGACAGAGAAAGAATAGGAAACCAGAACAATAAGGGTGAAGGAGATTTGAAAAAAAAAATAAAAAAACGAGAAATATGAGAGGAAAGAAGACAGGAAGGGAGAGAGAAAGAGAAGGATTAAAATGTGAGAGAAAGTAAAAAAACAAAAAAAAATGATTAAAAAAAAGAGGGAGAGAGATAGAAAAAGAGTATGAAATAAATAGGAACATAAAAGAAAGGGGATAGAGAAAGAGAGAGGGTAGAAAAAATGACCAGAAATATATAAGAGAAATAAGAAAGGAATAGAAAGAGCAGAGAAAGAAAAGAACTATAATTATAAGGGAAAGTGAAGACAAGAAAAAAGACAGCAAAAGAGACAGAGAGAGGGGGAGATAGAAAAGGAATAGAAAATGACTATAAATATAAAGGAAAGAGAAGAGAACAAGAAAAACATGAAACAAAGAACCCAAAAGAAAGGAAAAAAAAAAAAAAAAGCAGCGGTGATGATATTATTGAACATAATCAATCCAGGAGGGAGACTCAGTGTCTCCGGAGACCGCCAACGAACGTTTCTTCCTCTCTTCTCAACCCTTAAACCCAATGTGTGTCTTCTTCTCAAGCAGTCAGCCGCCTTACTAGATTCTCCGCACACACAGGGAAGTAAGAACACTAAAACACTACCCAACGCATATACACTATACCCGAACACACCCCTTTCTTCAATATATCTGCCCGTGAATACATACAGACGTACACGCACACGTAGACACGAGTGTGGACGTGTAAGACTGGGAACACCAGAACACTATAAATGTATAAAGACTATCCCCGGACACACTCCTTTCCAATCTCTGCTCAAACCAAACCGAATATACGCCGTGGTTACTGGAGTAAAAATATAATTATTATTTACTTGAAGTTTAGTTTAGTTTGACACAAGGCTAAAGCAGTGAGTTACCAAAGCGATGATCGAACCTATTACAGTAGTAAATAGTCGGCATCCCCAGCTCGTTATCCAGTACTGCACTAATTGTGATACTAGGAATTCCATGAAATTACTGAAACGTCCAGGGATTTCACGAAACAACGAGTTCTACCTTCTTACAGTAACATATATACACACGCACACGTTTAAATATCAAGATCGCATAGTCCCTTCCAATGTTATTGTCATTTGTTCTTTGCTATCTTCCAGCGGCCCCGCTCCTCTGATCGCCAGGCACTGATCTTGCTCGACAGACAAGAGAAGCATATAGTGATACCTCGATTAGTGCACTAGATACGCACTTTAGAAAGAAAAAAAATGCAGTGCTAAACGGAGTTGGATTAGACATGAATCGAGATTGTGTTAGCAATACATCATTGCTGAGCCTCAACAAGATAAAATGGATCAGAGCAGTGTATCTCATCTGGTAGCTTTTTTCCTGGACCTGGTGAAATATCACTAGTTGTCGCTATATATCAGGAAAGTTTGTGGGTATTTCCATGTACACGGCACATTAACCACAGAGTACGGTCCAGAGCCTATCCTTGAGGCTTGTTATTCAATGTGGAAATTTATTACTTAACTCATTATGAAAAATACGCAACAGGGTAATGTTGACGGGGGGGGGGGTATTACTGTAGATATACAAACAAACAAATCATCTCACTTCTCTTAAGAAAGAATCATAGTTTATAAAAACAAAAGTGTAAGAACAATATTGATGATAGCTACGGCCACCACCAGCCATGTTTTGTAATGAGAACCCCAATCAGATACTGGTTTTCATGAGATGATGATATTCATTAAAAAATAAATACAGGTTTACCTTGATTTGCAAAGTTAATCCTTTCCCAGATCTTCCATCCCCTTCAAGGTCTTAACAAAGGTGCCAAGTTGCTAACAAAATGCAACTGATTGAAAAACAAGAACCATAAGTTCAACAATGTGTCTACTGCCCATGGTGGTTATACTAGTGGGAGGAGGAAAGAGAGAAGATAGTCTTTCTTTTCTGGCTTTAAAAACAAAAAGAAGCCTAACTCATACTATTATGACATCACAGCAGTTTCTTTCTTAATGATTGTCTGCCTTTAATGACATCACATCACTTCCCTCCTTCCTATTCCTGTTGTTCTATGTAACTGAGACTGACTGAAAAGCATTCTATTGAGAAGTGTGTACATATCTAAAAAAAAAAAAAAATACATTTAATCATAGTAAGACCTTGAACAGTGCGGTTTCTAACAGAACAGAGAACGTAAGAACGTTTCAACCGCAATTATTCAAGATACACGTCTTTATATGATAAGATATGCATAGAGGAAAATTTTCTGAATTTATTTCATTCAACTGAGAATTGGGGGGGGGAAAGGTTTGAAAAAGTATGTTGAATTCTTCTCAGTACATTCCATTCGTCCTTGTGCTGGAGGTTTATGCAGAAAACAATCTCACATACGAAAAGGTTGCACCCATTCATAGTAAAAAGCCTCCACCCCAACACATACACAGGGCACCCGGGACATATTTTAATCAATCAATCCAGAGCTACTAACTATGGTGCAAGCTTATAATACATATTTACATAGACACTATATAAAAAGGAAAAGGAAAAGAAAAAAAAGAAGAAGAAAGGAAATAAACATTATATATGAATCTCGGCTGACACACATGCACACATACACGAATACTAAACTTATACAAAATATACAATACACACGGTCGATGTACCCCGAGTCTTAGTTAGATATACACACCTAAAATATAATTGCTGACGCATGACCTTTGTTTCACCCAAACTACGCCTGCCTATGACTTTGTGAGGCTATAAGCAGAATGGGATTTTGGGGGTCCCCCTAACCTACTCTTCTGGGCCCCTCTGTTGAAACTGCTTCATTCAGCTCAATGGTGAGAGTAACGCTACATTAAGGCGGCTACCCTATAGATTGCAGATTGCATTTCCAATCCAGCCAAGACAGCGTAGATAGAATAAATAATTAAAGAGAATGGGGCTGCTGCAGGAATCGAACCTGCAACAGATAGGGTAGCCACTTCTTTGTGACAATGCACTCACCATTGAAAGCAGTTATTTGGCCTTTGCCTTACCAGTGGCTATTCAGCTCAATAGTAAGAGCATTGCTACGTTGAAGCAAATACCCTATTTTTGGCAGGTTTCGATTCCTACGGCAGCCCCATTCCCTGTAACAGTTTATTCCATTTACACTGTCCCAACTGAGTGATATATTAACCATGTAATGACGGGATATCAGTTTTTTCAAGTAAGTTTGTATATGATACAACGCAATCTATAATTCATGATGTCGGACTAAATATATCAATCTCTTGAAAAAAAAAAAAAAAAAAAAAATTATATATATATATATATATATATATATATATATATATATATATATATATACACTCACACACACACAATGTGAGCTAGATATAAAAAAAAAAAAATTGAGTCTCCATACTAAAAAAGATGGTAGGAAAGCCCATCCCTTCTTCACTCGTCTGTGATCGGTGGTTTCAGTAACAAATATTTATTGTCTTAAACGTCTTGCGTGTATTGACAGACGGTTAAAGAAATGCCGGAGAGAGGGACGGAGGACGGTTATTTGCTCGAGGGGGTCCTTACCAACAGAAAACAAACCTATACAACAAGGAAAGCAGCCAAGAGGGTAACAGAGGAGAAACCCGACATATTGACATAACTGATTTTCCAGCAAGGGTGATCAAGTAAAGATCTTAACCTGTACAACAACATGCATGTTTCTCTCCTCCTCCTCCTCACACAACAACCAAGTTAATTCTCGATTGTGCATGCCGAATGTGTCATAATACATGGATGTGTGAAAATGGAGGTACTGCAAATTACATTGGATCCTCTGCAACAGGACATTTACCTTTTGCAGGAATCTACAGACTTTTTGGGAAGTTAGTCCGATAAGAAATGTTTTCATGTCTTGCAAATAAAACCATGATTATACAAGCTAGTTTTTTTTTCCAATTAGTCGACAGTTTTTTTCCATTATAGGAGCATATACCTGTATAAACTTCAATGTAAGTCAATAAGAACAATGAAATTCTTCTTCAGGGGACAAAATATTGTTTAATCATGATACAGATGCCGGGTAAATTAATAGAATAGCAGGAATGGGTAGTGTTGAGACATTTCTAGCTATGAAGCTTTGATTGGTTAGAGGGGAGGGCGTTGCCAATATAGACGTTTTTTTTTTTTGTTTTCGAATTTGTAAGTCCAGTGTTGCCAATCAGATGTGTTAATTTTCAAATTTTCTGAAATCGGGAGTGACTTCCAGAATAGAAAAATTGGAAGAAAATAACACAAGCAACTGTGCTGAGGCCATTGCAAAAATTGGATTTTTCCTCTAACAAGCAGATAGTTTGTTTTTGTTTGTGAACTATTAGTATCAAGAAGTAGCACGGATAGTTTTTGCAGTGAAACATTCCATCAACTTACGGCAGGGATAAAAAATACCGCCAGGAAATAAGAGACTTATATGCTGTCAAATCGAGCATCTTATTTATCTATTGCATGTGCACAGTGTTGAATGAAATCTGACATCCACAAATGAAAAAAATTTTTTTAAAAAGAGACAAGTCTATTGAAGTCTATAAGGATCTAAAATATAATAGTTTGTAGAGGTCACCTATAAGCTCAAGTTACTTTTAATAAAAAAATAAAGTCAACCACAATGAAAAATATCAAGGAGATATATTTCATTTCCGAGTTTTGTTGTTTCTTCGGATGTTCTTGCATAATTAGTACCCGATCACTGTTACTGACAGATTGACACATCAAAATGAAAGTGACAGCTCTTCCTAGATCTTCACACAAGAATACTATATTCATTACAGTACAATGTGAGCTCTAATACAATGGAACCAAGCTTATTGCAGCTAAAAATCAGTATAGTAAAGCATTTGTCCCTCTCAAGAGATACTCCCATTGGAGCATGAATGGCCAATGATGAGTCCTGGTTTCGGTTACAGGTGCCAGCTCAGAGTCTGGTTGAGACTAGGACTCAATATCTATAAGTTTTTTTATGAACACCTCTTTTGCAGAATGCAAGTCTGCTGAAAGGATACTCCCAGCTAGGAATACACACAGAAATTTGTCCTCATGAAGGGTTTCCCCACACGGTACTCTCATACCTGGAATTGGATACAGGACCTTCTGCGTGTGAAATAGACGTGCTTACTATTACACTATCCAATCAGTAATCCATGTCATCGGTATCATTTTTATACCCAAGAATATGCTCCCCATTGAGCATATCCATGATCTGATTTTTTAGGCTAGATTTTAAAACTTATCGAAATGATTAAAAGATTTCTCAAAAAAATCTATATGGTAATTCTATCAACAGATGATCTTTCTGCTCTCGTTCATAACAATGGACACATACAAACAATATATATATATATGACCAGTCTATTCATGTGGATTATAATACATTAAACAATATATGAGTGAAATGACGATTCAGAAGACCTTGCAGAGTACAAATGAGATTTTTTAGTTTATTTGACATTTTGACGGTTCATCCTAGCTTCTTCAGCAAAAAGTGAGGGAGATACAAAACACTGTCTTTTATGTAGAGTCCAGGTCTGGTTATGGGCAGGCTCAGTGATTAATATCCACATAATTTAATAATTTACTGTTTTATATAGTAAAAATTTAGAAGATGGATCTTGAGGGCAAAGTGTCTATTTTCCAAGTGTTTAATAAGTCTATTGGCCTCAGTCTCATGACATGGACTTTATATAACAGACACTCTCTTGTGTATCCATCACTTTTTTCCCCAAGAAGCTACAATGAACTGACGAAATAAAATAAATCTCACTGAATGGTCATTTTACATGATACATATACACAAATTCAAATGCATTATAATACACACACATAAATTTACATACCAGGTATGCTTGTGTATAAGTCGCTGCCCCAAACTAAGGAGTCAAGTCTAATATTTGCTGAATAGAGTTGACTCACCAACATTGTGCCATCAGTGTCAAGTATATATGATGCGTCTGAGATTATATATATATATATATATATATATATATATATATATATATATATATATATATATATATACACACACAAACACATTCTTGAATATAAGACAAGGTTTTTCTACTGACAAATGTCCCAATATCAACAGCTTGACATACTCAGGTCAGTCAAAAATGACAAATACTTTCACCTATATGAATAGAGCGTCAATAGACACTGTGCATATTAGCGAGCAATTAAGTCTGTTAGTTCGACCTAATCCATAACCATGGTTCTTTAGGCAATGCTACGTGAAGTGTGTATCGTATGATATCCTTTCAGAATCATTCTTCCAGGTAGATTCGTCATCACTGATGTGAATTTTCCCTCTCACTATCTGGAAACAGTGATCGATGAAGATGAAAGAAATCCAGGTCTCGGTGACAGCCGAGATGTTATGATCAATTCTCAGCTTCTACTCTCAGTAGACTTACATAAAAAAATTTGCAGTTCACACACACAAATATATATATATATATATATATACATACACACACATACGCACACACACAATCCCCCATTATTTACACTACATAAGGAGCAATGTACATACACACACACACGAGAGAGAAAGAGGAGGTATATACAGGAGCAGGGAGAGTTGTAATGAAATATAGATGCATAAATAAGTGCTTCGTACGTAGGTATAAACTGTTTCCTACTCCTGCTTAATGTTTATCTAATGATAGATATACAGTTCAATGTTGGAAAGACAATACCCGTCAATTATTTACAAATGTTACGAGTGGAAAAGGACAAAGCACCCTAGACGGGGATTGGAGGTTTCGATTTTAAACAGGCCACTTTCAAAAAAGCTGTAGGAATAGCAGTTCACCTGGTGCGTTTCTACTCTATGTTATGCAATAAGAAATCTCACCAGGGGAAGGGGGGCTCAGCAAGGAGGCAAGCCCCCTTCTCCTCCCGACCCTCAAGTCTCCAGCTATGCCCCCACCCCCTGCAAAGCTTAATTAGTTCATCTTTTGATGACAAAAACAGGAAGTAGGCAAGAACGAAATCTATTCGAGGAACGACAGTCTTGGGAATCGGTGAACTATTGAGTGAACGAAAGAAAGGCGATTTAGTGTTTCAGGAGCCAGGGAGAATGGAGGAAAAAGTTTTACAATAATGACAGGTCTGGTTAGTCTCTCAATAGAAACCATCGCGCAAATGTCTTTTGGCAGCATGCTAGGATCTAAGTGATCAATGTACGAGTTACGTCGCCCGCCATTTCTTCGCTCAAAAGTTTGAATCTTCAGAAAACAAACTCGTGACCAATTTAGCATAAATTATCGAGAATTGAAACCCCCCCCCGGTGTTCAACCGAAATGCACCGAGTACCATTTTCAATTTTTATATTTGGCCGTGAAGTGAACCACGTCTTACCAAACATGGGAAGAGCACTCTACCACTGGGTCACAGTCTCATCAGTCAAAGACTAGTCAGCGAAACAAAGCTGGCATTGAGAGATAGAGGAGAGGGGTAGAATGTCAACAGATTTAGACAGAGTTTCATCATTGATGTTTCAGTGGCTGAAGCGGTTATGGTAACGTGCATGAAGGACAATCTACTGAGGTATAGTAGGAGAATTCAAGTTTCCTGGGAAGTTAGTTTTCATGTTTTTATTTCACTTCCCATTCTAGAGTTAGGGGCAGAGCCATACCAACACTCCAGCAAACCAAGTGGCCATCAGAGGGCTCTTTAAAGAGCTCAAAATGTCCCACAAGAGAGCGTAAATCTTTATATTCAAAGGCTGTGAGAAAGGGTAGGGGCGAAATCGAATTCGTTACCGAGCCCTGAAAGGGTATGAAACAAGCTTGCGGAGAAGGGCGTATCCCTCTTAGGGTGTTCTGATGAAAAAATAAGCCAAAATAAGAATCTGAACAAAAATAATGGCGTTGGAATGGCCTCGCCTAGAAAATTTCAATGAAATACAGTCATTTCCGTTATGACATATCCAAAATTCAGGATGACAAAATCGCTCGGAAAAATATACAGGAATACCTCAAATAGTTTGGTCGATAAGTTCCAGGATTTTTTTGCACTGTCCAGAGGCCATATTATAAGCATAATATTTTTTTTTTTCAACTTAGTTACATTAGTTTGTCGAACAATACTTTAATCGTATTACATGAAAAAATGCCCCAGTCATGACGAACCTGTATGTACACATATATACTGTAAAGTCTCGCACTAATGGCACCATTTGACGACACACTCATTTCAACAGCATGTTCATTTTATTCTCTGACAAGATTATTGGTAGATGATAAACAGCACATTAGTTTTTGCAGCATCCATTCAACTTTTTAGTACATTCATTCTAGTAGCAGACCTGTAATCTATTCAGGACTTTAGACTATGATAGGGCAATAAGAAGTCATTTTTGCCTGTGATTTTCTGATTTCTCATCAATACATTCTGTATTAAATCAACAGAAACTTTGTTAGAACAAAACTCTTAAAATCTCCGAGGGTGCCGTGATAACAGGAGTCTACTGCATAATTTTTTTTTTCTCCGTCTAAATTACTTGTAAAGTGCATATGCTTGAAAAATTAAAATCAAGATAACATTAACCCAATGCATATAAATCAGTGGTCCCCAACCACTCTCCCATGGACCGGTACTGGGCCGCAAAACATGTATTACTGGGTCAAGAGAAAACGATTCTCATTATTCTTCAATTTTCTTTGTACAGTTAGTATCCTTCCAACTTAATATGGAATGAGTCAAGTAGACCATACTATGGAATAAGTGACGTACGTATTAGTCCAGGCAAACTAAGGGTAGAATAGGGGTGGGAAATTGAAAAAAAAAATAAATAAATAAATAAATAAATTCTAATATTTTTTTTCCACAATGCAGATTTATGAAGTACCCAAAACACTATACCAAAAGTACCAAGAAATCCTAATTGAAAATCCAAGATGACAGACATTTTTTAAAAAATGGCTGCCAATTTAACTAATTTTGGCCCCAAATTAGACTCGTTTGCTTGGACTATACAACAGACTCATTCCCTATATATTCTGGTTGGGATTATTAAGTATTGGCCAGTCCGCAAGGATATCATCTATATCAAACCGGTCCGCGGTGAACAAAAGGTTGGAGGCCCCTGATACGAATGGCTCAGATTCAAATCTGATAATGAAATACAGTAAATTAACACTTTACCTTGAAAAAATTTGAAGATAACGTCATTGTGGAAGAGGGTCGTTTGAGGTTCTTGGGTAATTAAGACATCCTCATCATCTTCATCCTCATCCTCATCGTGATCATCGTGATCATCACCTTTAAAAGTGGCCAAATTACACCAATTAACGGTCAGTTTTATCTTTTGGGGGGCAAGGGGGGAATTTTCGGAGGGGGGGGGGTCAAATTAAAAAAATATATATATGAAAAAAAAAAAAAGAAAAAAAAAGGAGAAAGATGAGGGGCAGATGGAGAGAGGAAAAAAAATCAACCCCCCCCCCATCCAACGAGTTGGTCAGACACACTAAACATATATTACATTTACAGAATCTAAAATCGTACTTCTATACAATAAACTTCATATATACAGGCATACCTCGGAGATATTACAGTTTGGGTTTCAGGCGAAGCGAGTAAAAATTTTTTAGTTTCCTCAGGGGCAGATTCTGTTTATACTATAGTCCAGAGGTTTCAGATCTGTGAAAACTCAAGGACTGCTCCTACAAAAAGAAATATTCTGGCAGACCCCTATTTCTAACATATAGCTGTTTGCCAAATCAATGAACTTCAATAATAGACAATTTCTGACCTTTAAATCACATTCATTCTAAATTGATTACATCTATTCGAATTCTAATACATCGTACTGGTCTAGAAGGATAATTATCCTCTTTCTGATGGCTGTGAGATGGATGTTGTTTCTCTGCCACAAGATTCATCAAGGCTCAGAGGGAACACTGCCTGCTGAGCAGTACTCAGACTCAAAATGGTCCGCAGACCCCAGTTTCGAAACCACAGCTCCAGTCAATCAACTGTGCAATTAAATTAGGTCATAACAAAGGAAAAAAAAAAAAAAAAATGTACATACCTTAATTTAGAATACTTTATCGCTAAAAAAATACGAATCTTCTCGACCATCAGCGAGTTCAACTCTCGAATTCATGTATTGCTTGTAATTGACATTGAAACTCTTCAGTGACTTGAATTGAAAAATAATAATAAAACTCTTCTGGGAATTGAGGAGGAATTTTTTTCTTTTATTTCCCAATTGGTCAAAGGGGGATAATTTTCAAGGAGTTGTTTCCCCTAATTTTTCACCCATGAATTCGAGAGTTAATCTTGATGGTGGAGATTCCTGCCCCGATGTTGATGGCTGCTCACTGATGGGTGATGTGCAAAAAATTGTCAGTGGAACTCTCAGAGGATATTATAAAGTTATCGATTAGCTTAGTTTTAATACAGGGTATTTACAAAAGAAAAAGACAGTTTCAAAAAAGATTTTAAAGCACAGAACACAGCTTTATAGAGAAACACCCGAAGCTTATTTCTGCAGCTTACAGCCAATTGGTGAATGCATTCTTCTATTGTATGATAAAATTTGTTTTTTCATTTATACTCTTTCGGAAATCTTGTCAGCACTACTGGACACGCCATCCGGCCTAAAATCTTCCAAATTCACACAAGTACACTACTGCATCTTTTCTAAAAATAGGTGTTTGGATTTTTCTTCAGAACAAGAAAAAAAATAAAAAAATATTATTCTTTCCTTTTCTGAACTTTATACCAGAAATAACCGACAAGATTTACCCAAGAACTTTTAAAATTTACAAGAGTACCCTGCTAGATAACAAGAAACTCCTTGGTGATTTTTGGAATTTGCCAATATTTCTTTTCAATGGAATTTCTATATTTTTTTTTCTCCCCCCAAATCTTTGGTCAAAGCAACCAGTTAATCTCATTATCACTACTGTACACATCTTTCAGTATAAAAACTTACAGTGATAAACCTCAAGTGTTTCTCTACAAAACTGAGCATCGTGGGGATTAATATCTCGAATGGATTTGCTTCAAACAAATCTTTGAAACTGACAATTTCTTTTGAGGCAAAATGGTACTGATCACCTTGCATAATGCAGGATGGCCAGACGCCATCAATTAGTGAAAAAGCCCGAAATCTGCAAAACGCAATAAAACAAGGTTTGCCTGTATATTGTGTGTGTAGGTGTGAGAAGGGGAAAAAAAATATCACTAAAGCAGGTTTCAGACTTTTTAATTCAATATTTAGTCATTTCAAATTCTGTCATCTGAAACTCATTAAGATTAAGCCATGATTGATGTCTGTCAACAGGAAAAAATTCCAACTTAGAAATTAAAAAAAAATCTTCTAAAAATAAAATGGCCATTTTAGAAATAAGATGGGATGAAATTTATTCAATTCAATGATTAATCATCTGGATCTTAAAAAAAAAAAAAAGATTACTCTATGTGCTAATTTATAGAGACATTTAAACAACAACAACAAAAAAAAAAAAAAAAAAAAAAAAACCAGGTCTGGTTAGACAATCAATTCCAGAGAGCGACACGTGACCTACATCTTTCAACAACAACATGCTATATTGGAGTGATCAATTAATAAGTTGAAAAAAAAAAAAAACAATCAATGGATTCTTGCATTTTGTTCGACAGTGAAAACTAAGTCTGAATTTTTCAAAAATCAACCATGAACGCCATTGGACACAAAGTAAGGTATCAATTTAGCATGAAATTAGACTGCATATTGGACACCCAATTTATTTAGGGAAAGAATTTAATAAAAACTCTTTCTAGACATGAATGATTGTTCAAGTTCTTCAATCCCAGCCAGACCAACTTCAAAACCTGAAGATATCTATGTTGACAGTTTTGGTGACGGTATCTATTATACAAATATTACAAGACATCCAGTGCACTGGTATTATACCTAGGAGGCTACCTACAGAAACTGGGTAGGGACATTTACGGGTCTCGGATAATACGCTGCGAGGGGTATTCCCCTAAATCAGTGGTTGTATACTTTGAAAACTAAAAGGACCTCACTTTTTCTAGGAGATATTCTGGCAGACTCTTATTTATAGCATTTAGTTTTCAGACACTGATCATTCAAGTGCAATAAAAAAAAATTTAAAAAATCGACTCCTAAAATTAGTTTGTTTTTTTTTCAAATTCAGAATTCATGTCTGAATTTTCATCTACAGACCACACACCATTATCTCACAAACCCCAGTTTCAAAACTACTGCTCCAAATACTCATGTAAACCATTTGTCTTCAAGTCCATCATGAATGGACCAAGTTGAAATACAGTGAAAAATTAAATTTGTTTGCAGCAGATGTCAATTACCTGCCTACTCAGCTCGAAGAGCAAGTGGCCGTTCAGTCACCTTCACCCTCAGGTGATGAAAGCCCGCTTGAATTTATCAGCATCTCATGGGACAACTGAGAGATGACCAAAAATGACAAAACCTGCCATCACTTGCGATGACAAGAGTATGTTCTCGACTGTCATGTGACAGACAACAGTAGTGTGTGCACATATGTTTACAGTAAGATGGTGAAATCAGTGTCCATAGTTTTGAGAAGAATCATTTGTTATTGAACACCTGAAGAAGGCCGTACAATGGATCGGCCGAAACGTTGTGCAACAATAACTTCAATAGTTTTAAGACCTGTGGTTCCATGAAATACCTCAACATTTCAGTACTCCCATGAAACGGCAAGCTAAACATTCGGCGTAGTAATGGTTAATGAGCTATTGATGCAGACAAGTACTGCAGAACTGGATCTGATCCTCACTGGGCGCCCCACAGCTGGAGGTTCATGTCAGACTGAGCTAATTCCAGAAAAATACCAAATATATTTTGCCCCATGTATATCCATCTTTAAACGTAATTTTTCGAAAAACAAGCTTCGAAAACAAGATTGAAATTATGTATAAACTTTCTCGAGTAACGAAGTTATGAAATTCGAGGTATTTCAACCATCACTGGTCATTTTCAAGAATGAGTCAAGTCAGTAGTTGCTAGTGGACTGTGGTGATAGGTTTAGCTTTTCAAACTAGTTGCAGTAGTCAAAAATAGTCTGCTATTTCGAGTTATAAACAGATCTGTTGAAAACCTGAATTTCCAATAGTAAATGACGTAGCATACCAACAACGTCATATGTGTTCGGGAGCGTTAAATACACTTCAGAACATCACCGGCTTTAACATTGAAGAATATCTTGTTGATAATCGTTTGTTTTGTCTTGATGAGAATAGCAATGATTAGAGATCTCTTGTAGTTTACGTTGCAAAGAATTTCAGTGTTGCCCCCCCCCCCAAGAGCAGACGGATATTGCCTGGAGTGCTGTGGTTCTTATATAAGCACATACGCTCATGCAGATATAAGTGTTTCAGTTGTAATAGTACAACTTCCAAGTACTTTTATGAAAAGACAACAAGCAGACTAAAATGTAAGAAAGGAAAAAGCACCCGGGCCACCACCCCGCTTTAAAAAGGAAGGTGGGGGAGGAAAAAAAAAAAAACATCCAGCAATAAAATTTTTGCCTTATTTCTCACACAACCCCGTTAAGGGTCCCTATATTCTCCCTTCACTTCTTTCATATCAACACTCAGAGGGTGGGGGACCCCATTTCAACAGCCTTACTTGTCGTCAAACGCGCATGATAGTAACTGTCATATGAAAATGTCTCTTAAATAGCAATGTTGGCCTGTGAGCGTAGACCAAGTGTTTCCCTAATTTGAAATAATGCCCCTTCGAAGAGCAATTATTTTCTTAGCCCCGCCCCTCCTAAAGTCGGTCACAAATGATACGTTGAAATTAAAATTTTCATCAATTTTTTTTTTTTTTTTTTTAGATGTGTCTACATATCTCTATCAGAGGCTGAACGGTCGGTCCCGGTAAAGAAGGAGGAGAATGTGTGACGTCATTAAAAGGTGTGACATCATTACTGCTATGATGTCATAATAGAATACACAATTTGGAATTTTTTCTCCTTGAAAAAAAAAAAAAAAAAACAAAAAAAAACACCCTCCAATAATACTAGCAGAAAATTTCCATACCGAAATATTTTACTAGTACGAGAATCGAACGACACTACTTGCTCTACTTAGTAATATTGATGATGTATAGATCGTTGAACCTATAGTTCTTGGAAATTGAAGCTTTTATTTTACGACACAAAATATATTTGTACCAAAACCACTAAGTAGGAAGTACCGATTGGTAATCCTTTATCAATACTTTTCTACCATTCCTCGTCTTCCAGTCCCCCCAAGAGGGCTGTGGCGCCAACCTCGGGAATACTTGGTCGGGTCAATAGGCTTAGGATACACAAATCAACCTTTCTCGGTGACATGTCAAACATATAGGCCAGGGTTCCTATGACTGGGATATATACGTCCCGTACGCCTCTTTTAAAAATCTAATGGGACGTATGCGTCACGAAAAATAGAAGAAAATGAGATCTTCCCGGCCTCTATAACTGCAGACAATGACGTCATCTCCGTATGAAACCCTCGCAAAAATTAGTCTTCATTACATGGCTGAACAGAAAAGATACGAAGGGAGGGCCAACCTTAGGAGCTGCGGGCAAACATTCTTCGTGGGGGCACACTGGTGAACAGTTAAGGCTTGTACAATATTAGGAATATGAATAATCTTTTCATTTCTTTGGTATGATGGAAAGTAATCTAAATATGCACTTTGAATTTTCAGATTTTTTTCAAAACGTCCTTCTGTGATTGATCAATATTATTCAATTCAAATACAATAAAATGAATTCAAAATTCTAACCGTGTAAAACAATTGAACTTTCAAGAATTCAGAAGAAAATTAATATTATTGCTTTTCTTTGTAAATCATCTTGCTCATCTGCAATATGGTATTGCATGTATAGGACAAGACTATAATATACCCAAGTGCGGGGCCCTTTGGGTGCTGAGAGCAATTGGTTCAATCGGCTTAAGTCTGGCCCTGCATGTAGGCAAAAATTATCTCTTCCGTATTGGCTCATCTGTCTCGGAATGAATGTCTAATGGGACAAATGTATCCCTTCATGATGAGATATATCAAAATATGGATTCTTTTCGATCAGTATAAAACAACCATTGAAGGCAACCATTAAATGAAAATTAACGTTCTTTTGGCAATTGTAAACATTCCCGTTTTAAGATGTCCAGCGTTCCCACTGATGACGAAATTCAAATCAAAGAACTTGAAAAGAACAGCGGACATTTTGAAACGAGAAAGATAACGATTGCAACATGTTTTGTTTTGGGAGTGGTTTTTTTTTTGTTTTGTTTTGTTTTTTGTTTTGTTTCCTTTTTCAAGCCCCTTCAAAACTTCAGGCATTAAGCACCAAGTTAGTTCTAAAGGGTTTATCAAAGGCATAGCTATATGAAGAGAATCGTCAGTAGAAATCTAGTAGATGAACTATAATTAATAAAGATCTTTGGGTAACCTTTCCACTGAAGGACCGGGGGCGTTTTCAAATAGCCAAACCTAACCCACCCTGTTACGCCTCTGGGGTTAATCTAGAAAACCTCTCTCTACAGCACAACACATGCATAACTTTAAAAGCTCATAATTGTGTGGCCTCATTTTCCAACATATATACCCCATCTCTGGTCACTAAGACCCACTCAGTTTCTCTGAGAGCGTTATGTGGGTGTGTATTTCAGGCAAGCCATACAGCGCACAGCCAAGGGATACGGGATGCCTTTTTGCCCCAGTGAGAAATTCAACCTTATGAATTCAGTGAGGATAGGATCCTTTTCTATCTTTCTTTCCTTAAGGAAGGAAGGAAAGGTAGAACCTCTGATAAGGCAAAGGGGTGGCAAGAAAGAAGAAGGGTATAAACCTTCAACTGAGCAAGTCGGACCTCCCCCCCTCCACACACATACACACACTCATCAATTCCTCATCAGAAAAAAATTACTTTTAGGCGGGTATTTAGTTACAGGGACTAGTTACTTTCTTGGATGGGACCCCGGGGAGCCTAGCTGTTCAGGAAAGAGGAGAGAAGGCAATTGCCGATTCCCAGCTCGTCTGGATGTGGAGAGTGAAGAAAGGACGTAGAGCTGAGAGAGTACAAAAAGGGGAGAGTAATGAAGGAGGAAATGGGGGTGTGGTGAGTGAAGAGAGTGGGTGGTTGCAAACAGAAGACAGAGAGAGGGGAGTCAGAAGCAAACGAGAGAAAAAAGGGGGCAGTCAGGAGTAATCGGGAGAGAGAGTGAGAGAGAGAGGAGCAATCAAGGAAGAGAGAGGGGACAGGCGAGAACAATCGAGAGAGAGAGAGGGGGCAGGCGGGAGCAAACAAGGGAAAGTAGAGAGGGGGCAGGCGGGAGCAAACAAGGGAAAGTAGAGAGGGGGCAGGCGGGAGCAAACAAGGGAAAGTAGAGAGGGGGCAGGCGGGAGCAAACAAGGGAAAGTAGAGAGGGGGCAGGCGGGAGCAAACAAGGGAAAGTAGAGAGGGGGCAGACGGGAGCAAACAAGGGAAAGTAGAGAGGGGGCAGGCGGGAGCAAACAAGGGAAAGTAGAGAGTGAGTGCAAGTGGGAGCAAAAAGGGGGGGAAAGCAGAGAGTGAGAGGTCAGGTGGGTGCAAAAACAAAGTAATGAGAGAACGATAAGGGAGGTGGGAACAAGACAGTTCGGAGGATCCAGGAGACAAAATCGAAACAGGAGAGAGGGGCAGTCGGGGGCAAAACAGATCATGAGAGATGACAGAAAGCGTAAAATAGATTTTTTCCAATCGAGATAGAGCAGAAGCAAAACACGATACTCATTTGACTCTCCACGAGGGCAAATTTCTATACAAGGTCAGGTTTGATGTAGGGAGTTCACAACCCCCTTTTGCATGGATCAAGACAAAAATCATCCAGTTCTTTCGACCTTGCTTTTCGGCAGGGCCTGTCCTGGCCAGTATTGCGAACTCAAAAATTTTATTCGCGCTAAATCAACCGTGAAGAGGCGTCAAAAGCCCTAAAATTGTTAGCCTTCAATTGCAATTTTTAATAGCTAAAATCGCTAGAATAATCTAGAAATAACTAGGAAAAAATAAAGGCTGAAAATAGCATCGATAAGAGCGAAATTGGCAACAGTGGTCCGAACCTTACACGTCTTTCTTAGGATAATGGCAACGTGTGGGCCTGCAAGAGTCCTCCACAAATAGACCAAGATATCTTCTGGTCCCTGGGACAAGATTTTGTTAAAAAAAGAAGACAGAGAGAGAGAACGGTCAAAGCCAAATAAAGATGGAAAGACAGAAAATAATGTGTAGCAAAAATAAGAGAGGTGAGAAATTTTACAAAGTACCATTAGAAAAAGAAAAAAAAAACGAAAGCATAAAAAATACAAAAAAAAACAAAGTTTGGTTAGTCACTCAATAGAAACTGTCACGCGACCAACGTCCTTTTACAGTATACTGCGTTGGGGGTGATCAATGAATGTTACTTCTCTTGCTTTTTGTAAGATCACTAAAAAAAGTCTTTCAGAACGAACACGAATGCAACTGGGGGCCAATGTAGCATAAACTTACATTGCAAATTTAACCCTGCACTAAGAACCTATTCAGGGGAAAGGGAAAAAGTTTTTTGTAGGTATAAAGAGTAACTGTATGAAAACTTAGTCGACTAACTGCATTGGAACGGCCTGCACGCATCATACATACATACCCAGCCAGACAGACCAACTTGAAGACCGAGGAAACCTATGCTGATCGTTATATTGACAATTTCTATAAAGAGTAGGGGCAAATGAAGGTCAAAATGGAAGCTCAACACGGCAAAATAGAGAATGACGTGTGAAAAGCCGTACAAAATTAGAAATAGGCAGAAAAATCAACCCAAGTATAGATGTTGATTAGAAAAAAGAGAAAAAAATACCATGCCTGAACGTCAGTCCATAGATGGGCGAGTTCAATCTCATCCAAAAGCCCCAGTCCTTTAAAATTCTGTTTTGGCACGTCAGTGACATAGACCTACCCCCAAAAGAGCTTAATCGACAAATTTTGTTTCAGTACGTCAGCCTGTCAGGGACAGTAATCAGGGCTAGGGACACTAGCACATCTTCAGAAACAAAAACAAAAAGACACTAACGACAATACTATATTCTGAATAGTTTAAATAAGGGGTCAACAATAACGACATATTATTTTCTGTGGGTCTCAAAATGTATACGCTTATCAAAGTTCGATATGGCATTCTAGTTGGGTCATTTCCTCAGCACGTATTTCCTTTAGGAGGTCAACTTTCTTTCGTCTAGCGAAAAGATCAGTTAATAATACTTGTTTAGTTTGACTTTCAAGTACAAGATATAACAGTGCTTGAATGTTGATCTGTTAGTGGTGACAGGGAGGGGGATCTTTGCCCAAGAGGAGGAGGAACAGTCATGTCTCCACACACAATGCAGGTAGGGGGGGGATCAGGTCGATTACAGAATTACATTTTTTGTTTTAAAAAAATGATTGGGTCATAACAAAAAAAAAACAAAAACAAAACAAGAACCATAAGTTCAACGATGTGTTCACCATCCGTGGTGGTAGTAATAATAGAAGAAGGAGGAGGGAGATGACGGGGAAGAAGAGCAAGTGGTATTTCTTCGAGTTAATTGATTCTCATACTTTGTAAAAGATTCCATGTATCATTTTCGGTAAGAATCGTAATTGGCCATTTTTTTGGCTTCTTTTCAAGTACAATAATGACTAACTCGTACATTCTATCATCCATGACATCATAACAGAGGGTTCCTAAACGATGTCACACCTTCAATCACATCACACCTCTTCCTTCCTTTTGAATTTCTGTTGTTCAACGTAATCGGGACCGACCGACCGACCGAGTGAGTGAAAAGCATTTTATCAAGACGTGTGGACACGTCTATATTAGAACTCTAGAAGTCACAAATATCTTTCAAATAAAACAACAACAGAAAAAGAACTAATACCTGGTTTACGTCAGAGAGCTCCGTTCTATGTAAAACTCGATTTTCTTCCAGACGTGCATAAGGTTTATTCGCCCCCCCCCTCCCCACGTGGGCAAATTCGACAGAAGGTCTGCTTTAAAATGTAGGTTGGGTACGACATGCGTATGTGTGGGTAGAGACAAAATAGCCAAGTACCGTCTAGTACTAAGGTATCAGGATGATCCATGACTCTTGTCTTGTAGAGCAATCAAGAGGTGCTGCTCAGGGGTTGGAACCTCCGGGGACTAAGTATGTCTGCATTTGCACCCAGTCCTGTCCGCTAATAAAAGAAAGCTTTCCCCGGAAAATGGGGGCTCGTTTTATCTTGAGGTCGCCTTATCCGCAGATGTATACGGTATATTTAAAAAATTTGAAAAGACAAGAAAAAAAAAAAGATAGTTCATTCTGATAGAACAACAACAGCAAAATATTATCGTTTTTTGTTGTTTTTTTTTTTGTTTGTTTTTCCCCCCTCGTGCAATGTGATTGCAAAATAGCTAAATGCAGTCGCCATTTTTTTTCGACGACATGGGTAAACTTGGTTGAAATAATAAAGTTACGCGAAATGAAGAAGAAAAAAAAACGTAGCAGCGTATATATGGCGGGTATAGGAACCTTTCAACAAACAAATTATAAAATGGAGTTCACTCAACATTCTTTCACTTACCCCACATCTGGCTACATTGTCTGTGTGTGAGTGTGTGTCGGTCGGGTCGGTCTTAGCTGTCGCCCAACCCCCCTGCACTTTTTCCCATGTTTCCTTGCATCAGTCAAGAGAGGGAATCAAGTGTAGATGCAGTGGGGGTAATGGTAAGGGGTGATAGAGACGTGCACCTAGCTAAGGTTAACACGAGGAAAGATCCCGTTTCGAAGAAAGAAAAAATGAAAATAAAAAAATAAAAACGACCCTCGCCACAACCCACTAAGCATTCTGCCTCAACTCCACGAGGAATAACAGCGTAAAGGAGATCGACACTGGCATTAACAAAACACTGAAACTATTATCACAGGTTTATTAAAATTCATAAGTACAAGAATCCCCTTCCCATAAACGCAATGTCAATCTTTTTCTCTTCTTTCTCTCAATTCCAATTACGAATCAAGAATCGTTTACTTCTCCATTTTTATCCAAGCTAAGCACAAGACTTCAGAGTCTGGAGCACCAAGGAGAAAAATCACACAATCAGTGACTTGAAAACAGCAGACCAATCAATGAGCTACCTCAAGTGCTCTGGTTTAAGTGAATTATACATCGCGTATCCTCTTTGGGGATGTCGACAACTTACATCATCATTCTCAATTTCTATAGCTCACCTGTAGAGTTAAACTAATATTCTTACTTCATTTAAATCATATGAAATATATATATATATATATATATATATATATATATATATATATATATATATACGTCTCAAGTTATGATTTGATGAGAGAGTTCTATACAGAAATACCTCGAATAGTGCGGATTTTAAAAGTAGTATGGTTAAAGTATTGCTGTACAAGAAGAGTGTCAGCTGAAAGAAAAATGACATTAAATCATCAATAGACCTTGAACAGTGCAAAAAAAAAAAAAAGAAAGAAAGAAAGAAAGAAAGAATAGGAACAACTTAACCACACTATCCAAGGTATACCTTAATCTATATTCTGGACAGTTACCTTAGTGCAAGGGCTGGAAAACTCTTCTTGAAGACAGATCCACTAGAGTGGCGAGTTCGATTCTTACTGGGTACCCCTTAAGCATGACTTTTTGCCAGATCGCCTCTAATGAAATGGAAATGCATGATAATTGCCTGATGAACAATTTTCATTGATATTTTTATTATTTTTAGATCTTTAAAGCTCATTTTTTTCTTCAATTTAGGAGCTTTGATTCAACATGCTATATATTAGGATTCATATAGGTGTTCAAGATCCAAAATTGTGGCTCAGAAGATAAGGAAAATATCAACTTCATTAAATGGTCTGTTGGGCACTTAACACTGCTTTTCAATCACATTACTTCTATTGTTAGCAAGCTAGTCACACAGCTGTTTACTAGTACAGCAAATTTGATCTAAATCGAATGCCTCATACTTTTGTCCCTGGACCAGACTAATCCAAGCTTAGTAAATAACTAAAGCAGAGGTTCTCATAAAGGGGGACATTCTCACTTGGAATATTAATCCATTCTAGAAACTGCAATCATTTTTTTTTTTTTGTCATACATATTTCAAGTCAGTCAAATTTGAAAGGTAGGGAATGACCTTCTAAAATAAGGTGAAATGGGTGCTGCGATAAAAAAAGGGTGAGAACCACTCAACAGTTGAATCATACCAAAAGCACTTGTTATTGGCTGATCATCCAAAATGATTGGTATTTCGAGGACTAACCATTTAGAAACAACCGATACCATAAGTCGTAGGTATAGTAAACACATTTACCATAAAGTGTTGGACTATCAATGGATCTTCCACATTCTACCTTCTGATGCATTGAGTTAAACTTGCACAATATCAATCATCATTCAGGGCTCCACACTTATGGCTTAGTGTCAGACTGTACTAATAAAATACCTCATTCTAAATGTATCAAGGGTCTTCAAGCCCGAAGTATACCTAATTCAAGTACTATATGTTCTTGGATATAAGACAAGATGGGGGGGGGGGCGAAAAGCCCCCAAAAAAACTGGTCCCAAATCAACAGTGTGACTATGGTTAGGCAAAAATCACCAATGCCTTTTGTCTAACTATAAAAAGCATCAAGAGGCACAATGCATATTATCAAGCTATAATGCCCGTTGCTGCAACTCAATTCATGTTTTTATATCAAGTGTTATATGGGCAGTCTTCAGTGTGTAATGGTCTTCAAAATGAGTTTGTTATCATACAATTGAGGTAGCAGCATTTACAATGGTCAGCAGGTTGGGTCGAAACCTTTATAGGGCCCTAAGCACAATTTGATTTGAGAGGCCCTACTGCCTTGTCACAGCAAAACACTATTGACTCTTGGTGATCCTCTGGGCTATGGGCCCTAACCAGCCATTTAGTAATCTTACACCCTGGGCCAGCCCAGTCCAGTCCTGACGGTGAATAATTTTTCCTGGCATGCTTTCAAAAGATACTCTTCATTATTTTTAGAAGGGTCATAAACATTCAACGTGTTTTTCCAGACAACTGAGGTCCTTCTTGTGTGTGTCAACACAACATTCCAGCCAATCGATTCTACAGCCTTCTTCAGGCATACTATCCAAATGCGACAATGGTGAACAGAATTTGCCTTAAACGGTAGCGATGCTATAATGCTGAATTTGGGTGATATCTTCTTCGTACCAGATCGGGCTTTGCTGCCTTCAGAAATGTTTCAGCTCACCACCATTACATTTGGAGAGTACACCTGAAGGCGGCCGTCGAATGGATCATCTGAAATGTTGTGTGAATGATATGAACGACAAAAGAGTTCTATTGTCTAAAAAAACTCTTCTAAAAAAAGAAAAAAAAAACGCACTAGAATCTTCTTTAAAACGGGTCATCACTTAAAGTTTACATGTAGATTTCCAACACATTCACATCAATGAGACTGCATATAATTACATGATGTATGCTTTTTGAATTTTGACAATGACACAACCAATTAAAAGAAATGATGAAAGTTTTTTTGCGGCACTATCATGATATTGATTATATACAAGCAATTTCCTAAAGGTACGCGAGTTCTTTCCATTTTACCTGACATCATTCCCACGAGAAGTGGACAACATCATTCCATCAGATTCGAGCAGATAAAAACGAAATGAATACAAAGCTAAAATGTAATTTTAAACTAATTATATAATTGCTACAGAACCCTGAAAGCAAAGTGTGCATGAATCAGAAAGAATAGGTTAGTGTGTGCAGGCACATGCACCCGTACATGAGGGAGTATGCATATGTATACACGGACATATGTCCGCACATATGCAAGTGTGCATACATATAAATATGTATGAAAATGTTGCCATGTTGAAATCATGAGAAGTATGTGCACAGAACATCAATTGGAAAAGAATTAGGATTCTCCATTATCCAGCCCATTTGTAAAATTTCACAAATAATGGCATATCTATATAATCATCAGGGTTTCATAGCTTTGCAGAGCAATGAATCAACAACAGTGTCTCCAGAAGGATATGCACGATGAAAATTTAGAAAAACTTTTTGATGCATTGAAATTTCATTTGTAGAAATTACAGATAATCCCAATACTTTTCCACTAAATCATAGTTCTAGAACTTTACTTGTGTGACCATACCTACGACTTGAAAAGGCTTGGATCCTGCTGGGAATAAACCAGAGCCTGTTATTGACCTGGTACCAATCCACACGAGCTGATTTCACTTGCATAGATCACATGGAATCACAAGAAGGGAGGGAAAAAATGGAAAAAAAATCAAACGACACATTCTCTGACCATTTGCAGTGTGAGGTCCAAAGGCAGAAGGGGTTTTTTTTTTCCCCTCCAATTTTCCACAAACCAGCGAGGAGAAAGGACCACTTGAATTTCAGTTTCGAACAAGCAAGAACCAAGCCTTTCCAAATCATCCGTTAGGTCAGAAAACAGAAATCAAAGGATGTAACGTACCTGAAGTTTCCACAGACAACTTCAGTTCAAAATGCAATGAAAAGTTATACAAAATTTCCATCGTGCATATTTTTTTTTCGGAACGAATAGTATGTTATCACAATCACCAAGTGATTGCTGAGGTTAAGTGGATTAGTCATGGGTAATAAGTATTCCTCAGCGGGTACTTCACGAACATGACTTTACACCCGATGCTTGTGTTTTAAAACAAAGCATCTACGACAGGGGTTCTTCAAATTTTAATCGCCCCCCCCCCTCAGAAAGTTGGACCTTGACTCTTCCCAAACAAACATCTTCAACTAAATGATCATTTCGAATAACTAATCTTGAGGGGGAGAGAGGGGAGAGGGAGAGGTGAGAGAGAGAGAGAGAGGAGAGAGAAAATAAATTTCATGTTCATCATGATATTTAGCAAAGATTTGTTGAGAGAATTCATGAAATAATGAGAGAAATCCCGATGGGCTCACACCTCCGATAATCGTATTTTCCTTTAGTTTTAATGGACTGAGAGACCAAATTTACAAGATCAAACAAGGGGTGAAACTCAACTTCTACACCAAATGGAGATGGTTATTGCAACCTTTGATAAATAAACCTGTAGGTGTCCAAGTCTAATCAGTTCAACTCAGTGGTTTAGAGAGCTGGATGGTCACCCATCCAGGTACTGACCAAATTCAATGTTGCCCAACCCTCAGGAACTGAAGTATCCAACATGATTTGGCCATAACCTCATAGCCTAGGGCAGAGGATCCTCAAACTTAGTCCTTGTGCTAAGTGCTTGGCCAAAAGGCATTAAATATCATTTTTTAAAGTTTTTGGTAAGACTCAGCGGTGGATTGAACCCTGACCTAATAGACCAGAGACAAGCACTCTACCACTACTGGACCAGTGATTAGTACAGATTCAAGTATAGGTGACGGTGAAATACAACCGAGATTTTTTACGTCTTTCTCTTTCCTCCCTCCGCTGCCTGAAATTGTGTCACTAGATATGTAATCTACAGAGTGAATGAAAGTTTTGACATATTTGCTTGACAAATCCTACCCATGCTATCGAGTCTGACATAAAATACTTCGTAAATAAACACAAGAAAAAATTTACGAAAAATGATAATGGAAATCAAAACGTAATAAAAAAAATTTCTTTTTTTTTTCTTTCAGAGAATGCTCGGGTATTTATCATTCGGGGAGATATTCAGGCAAAGGGGGAGGGAGTTATTTGCAGAATTTTCACGTTTCAGCGAGGTGTTGACACACAACTCTAATGAACACAGTTCAGTTAGACAATCCGTGAATTGACAATAAAAATCACGCCAAGATAGTGGAAGAAGTCGCTAAATACCCACAGTAACAATAATAAGAATAATTAATCAGCTAATTTGGTGCTGAACAGAGACACTACCATAAGTGATTGATTGTTGCACAAGAAATTGACTTTGACAAAAAAAAGAATAAAACTTTTCAAAGATTTTCAATTTTTTTTTCTTAAAATGGTCGTTTATACCGAGACACCTTGCTAAAGGAATGGGAGATCTCCAAGAGCTACATAATAGGAGTTCACCTACCGTATTTCCACCGACAACCGTACAATAACAAGGATATATTTGTTTATAGACGAATTGGAAAATGATAATTCAGCCTTCGGAATTGTTTTAAATAATTCAGTGATTAACCAGGTCCCAGGTCTATCTATTGCCATTTTTTTTTTTTTTTGCATCAAAATCTCACAAAAATGTTGGAAGGGGACCCCCCCCCCTTCCACAACAAGAATCGGTCCAAGTTGAGAAGTGATGTCTCTAAAGAGACTTGCAGTCTTTCTGGGAGAGCTAGTAGAACTGTTCTATTTTCGAATCCCATACTCATACAAGTGTGGTCCTGAATAATTCAGGACCATACATGGTCATTGGAGTATGAGATGCGAAGATAAAGCAACGCTTCTAGCTCTGAAGGAGGAAGTACACTTTCCAGTTCGAACCCAAGAAAATAATGTCAAGACATAGGAGAGGGAAAGGAAGAGTGGTGTGGTGATTGGAAAATGTAACTGGCATGCAATGTTCGAATTCCAGCTGAGGCGGCTTCTGTGCTTATATCAACAAAACACAGGAGCAAGATGAATCCATTCCTTTTCCCAGCACTTCACTTAGTCAGATTTCTTGACAAAATGTCTCGTTAATAGCATGCCACAATAGGATAGTTGACAAAAAGTGAAGGCAGAGTGTGTGGGTGAGTGGGTGTTCGAACAAACGTAAACCACTTTACAGTCATTTTTTTTTTTTTTTTTTTTCTTCAATCACCCTTCTAGGGTCCACGTTGGAAACGGGTTGTGATGAGAAGGACCAATGGGCGTTAGCAGAAAATAAATAAATAAATAAAAATAGAAAACTAAAACTCAGTGTAGCCAACTAATAAAAAATTTTTTCATGCCAGTTCGACATCTAAAAATTCCAGATAATAAAAAATAAATCCGAAAACATAACTCGATTACTAAAAATGGTCAGAAAACAAGCACTTTCGCGCAAATTCAGCGATTTTTCGCATGGCTGATTTCGCATTGGGTCAAAAGGTGGAATTCCGCCCGAAGACAGATATTCAACATCCACGAGGACCTTACCCTGCCACGCTGGCCCATGACCTGTTGTAGGAAGGGAAAAGGTGGATACATGCCTCTCCAAAGAGCATCAGTATACACAGAATGCGAACTGTATCCAGTCCGAGTTTGAACTCGGCAATCCGATCCCCATTAGCTGTTAACCATTTGGCTACCTCGCACATCCTCATCCTTCATAAGCGCTGCTCATTAACCCGGACAGTAGCAGCAATAATCTGTTGCCGCTGTTGTCAACCTCGACAGGGGCCTGAACAAACACATACGAACTTGTGTACTGTAGGAGAAGAGGTGGAAACGATTATACAAGAAGTGGCAGTCTTGTGAGTAGAGACCCAGTCATAGTAAATAGTTTATGTAGAACGAACAAGTTAGCTAGGCTTTTAATAAACAAGGCCCGAGTATACTTGACGATCGCGAGGTGACAGAATGTCTACATTTTTATCAAAAAAAAAAGAAAGAAAAGAAAAGGAAAAGGAAAGAGAAAAGGGAAAAAAAGAAAAAAAAAAGCACTGACTCCACCACCCTCTTATCCAGATTCCTGAAGCAAAAGAATCAGACTCACCCACCCCCTACACGCAACACTTACACAGTAAATATTCAGTCACAATAACCGCACGTACATTGATAGTAACCGAGCGAGTAGTGTCCCTTACGCTAGCTACGGCTTCAGTCGTACTCGTTTCGGGCTCAGCACGTATCACGTTACTCACTTACTCGACCTGTTTGCGATACGCGAAATAGACTCGGAGGCGACGAACGCCCGAAGTGGCGTCACACGCTGCTTCGCTAGATAGATCATATCGATAACGAATCAAAAGTACAATTTGTTTACCTTGAAACCCAGTACGAACTGTTGCTTTGTAAAGAGATGGGACGGGCGCCGCTAAGTAACCCTTATTGTCCCGTGAAATTATACCGCGGAGAAATTAGTTAGGTACCTTGACGACCACGAATGTCACGGGATGATTCGATTTTTTTTATTTTTTTTAATGATTTTTATTCGCGCACAATGCGAGAAGTCTTGTATCTGAATCCCATCAAAAGGGGTTTTCGCATTATCATACACGGATCTTATGGTACAGGCTAGTAACAAAGTGGGGATAAAGGGGACAGGAAGTGGGTCCCCGGTCAAAATATGTTATTTATAGGGAACAAAGGGTTTTCCAGGCAAAATCTTAGAATCTACAATTTGGGTGCAGTTCAAACGTAAGAATGATAAATAATTACATAAATCATTCCAAAATGGTTTATTTTCATTTTACTAATCTCGTTTCTTTTTTTTTTTTTTCTCTCCAAATCTTCAATAAGTTAATAGGGGCTGGACCCCTATCCCCTCGCGCTTGGGGTAATTTAGTATTATTCTCATCAACGAAGTCGGTGTATCTGGCTTTACGTAGTGGCCCCACAGTAATTTTTTTTTTTTCTTTTTTCAAATCTCATATCATATCATATCATATCATATCATATCATATAAAGGGCCGAACGAACTACCGTCGAATTCAGCTGCTTATTTAGCACTTCTCGAACAACCGAGTGTTTTGGGGCGCTATATTAGGAAATAAAATGGCCAAAACACGCCAAATGTTCAAGCACCCCTTACTCATTCAACGCCTTTTCGTACAGCTAAAACGAGAAACGCACTGAATTTGGCAACACTGAACGACTTGCCATGTTCAATTTACTTCTCATGAATGACCGACCCCACCCACAACAACAACTACTACAACAACAGCAACCCGTATAAGGCCAGCGAATACTATTTCGGGGCAGAAACCCTTCTCTCTGTTACCTCTTGTGTCGTGCAACGCACGAGACAACGAACTTGTTTCCATATCTCCCTATGTAACAATTTCGCGACCCATTTATTGTTAGAAGGAATCGGGGGGTTAGTTACAAGGGCTAAAAAGACTAACTTCCCAGCTACCCACCCACTGGGAGAATTCATGCCTTTCTCAAAAGACATTAGTGAAAAGTGAACTCGGTTCGCCGACACCATTGTCCGTGTGGTCAACCGCCAGGCCACTTGTGCTCAGGCAGTCAAATTCGTCTAGGTTTACAGAGGCTACTATGATAAAGTGAGTTGTGCCGACTGAAAACTGATTGTTCCGTGTCGTCTCTGCATGAAGTGGAGATCGAATTATATAAGTACCGTATTTATTTACCCAAGTACAATGCAATCTCGAATATATCGTGAACCCCACTTATTGTAGCTATATATATATATATATATATATATATATATATATATATATGAAATGCTTCTGACTGAGAGTCAATATCTCAATTGCTACCTATGGCCTATTCCTCCTGTTCAATTCTATATCCAATGTATTATGAAGTTTTTTGTAAGACACCTTAAAATCTGACCCATAGTACCCCGGGGGTCCTCATGTTATCGTTATTCACACTCAAGCACCATTCTGTGCGACCCGCCGATCTGACCTTGATTTTGCAAATTGAATTTCTTGCATTGAACACGAATAAATTGAGTGGGTAAAATATATCAATGCTTCCTGTAGACAATAATAGAGGGTTGCATTATGTACAAGTAAATACGGTACTTGCTACCTCCTTCGAGTACAGTACTTACACGCTGACATACACATATATATAAATGTGTGTGTGTGTGTGTGTATTATTTCCTATATCAAAAATATACCACCATTTATACCTACTCATGGACAGTAATTTTATTGGTTCGCTGGCCGTGACACTAAAATATTCCAACGGGGTTAAGACGCTAATCTTGAATTTTACCAAAAATCTAGATCCGTCCTGGTTTAACGAACAAATAGGACAGAGCAACATTTTTTTCCTCAAAATATCATACAAGTACAATGCTATATATCAACATTAATTGAATATTACCGTCACTGTTTTTGACAACATAGGTAAAACCAACATTTTAATATCGCAACAGTCTTTTTTGTTCGTTGTAAGTCATGAAGAAAAAAAAGGAGTCATTCTGATAATAACTTTAATGAATGTGCTCGTCAATTAGGGAGACAGATTTTCATTCTTTTCTTTCCAATGAAAACAAAACTTCAAGAAATTCGACGTCCAAATAAATCAGATCAAGTGTTAGAAATATGAAAGTTAATTTTTAGTGCACGAGTGTCCAATATTTGAAATTGGAAAACCTTACCAAAATTTTAATGCTTACAATCTACAGAAAAATGATAAAATTATAGAACAGAAAATAAATTATGCTTAAAATGTTTCCTTAATTACAAGCAATTAATATTCTAAAACAATCAAGAATGGAAACCTTCAAAGTAAAAACAACATTCATAATGATCAAATAATAAAAAAAAAAACTTTCCACAGAGGTAGAAATTGGAAGCCTCAACATGAGTATTATAAAACAAAGTTTTTTTTAAAAAAAAATAGGTCTTCGTCGTTGAAATAGTGTAAGTTTTTGTATGAGTTGACTCGTGAAATTTTAGAAAGGCATCAAGTGATATTGTTCATCAAGTGATAATGTCCAAAATATTAAATGCATATATATGATTTTCGAGAAGTCACTCTTCAGATGTATAATCGATGAGGTGAGTGAAGAAATGGGTTAAGAATAATTTCAAAATTTCTGTGCAGTCAATAAAAATCATACAACTTATTAATAAAAAAAAGAACAAGTGATTAATGAAATATCTACTAACATTAATCACTCATTTATAATGCAAAGATATACATACATTTTTTTTTAGAGTAGTTATTCAAAGACTAACTCGTTTAGGCTATTGAACTCAGCATCTGTGCTGCTTTCGTTGTTACCCGCAACGTTTCGGCCGATGCCTTCTTCAGGCGTACAAGAAGGAGGGTACCTTTTTTTTTCAACATAATGATAGCAGCAATATATAGCACCCGGTTCAACTCATTCCCAGCATATTCACATTACTTTACATGAACAATCACGTTTTTTCTTTTCTCAGAATCATTTTGAACCGGTCTATCAAGAACCATTAGAACGATTAATACAACTAATATCTGTAAAACATATGTACTTGAATGTACTTGAAATAAGCTTTTCATGACAGCTGTTAATTGCTTCATTAAGCCAGCTTCAGTTTAGTCGCTATACAGTTGGTATATATTTATAAATCAAACCGAATCGACGTAGCCCTACAAATGGCCCGCACGACCAACCAGTTCACTATTCAAATGTCCGGGTGTGTCCAAGCGCTAATCATCACATTTTGGGGGACTTCAACCTTGAAAATGTACACCACTAAGCACCATGTACAAACAATTTGGGGGGGGGGTCCATTTTTTTTTAAAAAGTGCTCCCTTGTGTCTCTCGTGGTCATTTTGGACGAACAATACCTTAAATTAACGTTAGATTTTCTTTTTCAAGATAATTCTTGATGAATAATACCTATCTATCAAGATAATTTCTTATCACATAATTAGTTCTGGTACACGCACGGGCAACGGCGATTCATTCATACGAGGTACGGATATACATTGTATAGTTGGTGTACATGGTGCGGGCTTATGAAAGTCTTTTTTTATCCACAAGTTTAAAAGATGTGTATACGTCTCCAGATGAGTTTTTTTCTTCCATAGATACAAATACTTACCATATTCCACGATGTATAAAACGCTACCACAATCCACAAACACCCTTCGATTGGGCTTCAATTATGAATGGGAAATGCCTAATCCTCTTTACACAACTATGCTAACAAATATATTCGACAACATTTCTGTTGATTGTACGCACCTGGATTTTATGTATAATAATGCTTCCGTAGATTAAACGCACCTGGGGGGGGGGTTAAAGCTCAAAATCGTCGGTTAAAATTCGGGTTATACAAGATGAAAATACGGTATTTATGGAGATGTGTTAAATGGCATACATATCATAGACAATGAAATCAAGTATCATAAAGATATGAGAGTCGTGTCAATATTTACTTCGTTCAGATCAGTGAGAGGCACCCAGTGAGGATTGGATCCACTTCGAACTGTGACCAGCTCGATTATCATTGAACCTAAGGCAAGGCTACTATACTGGAATTCACTTAACCTAGCAGAGAAGCAGGGGGTAACCTTTGAGATTCGAGCCCACCGCACAACGGGGAAGGTATGATGCTGTACTTAAGCTCGGTAACCATTACCATAACGAGATACATTTTATGTGAATAATAAAGCCACATATATGCTGGCGATTTTCAGAAGGGTTTTTTGATGACGCCCACCGTCCGGAGAACCTGGGATGCCTAGTTGTCAGGATCCTCCTCTCGAGCCTCGCTGATGCAGTCTAGAGAGCGTTTATCTGGCACCAGCTAGGTTGCAGGAGCTGCCGGAAAGACGTCAAATTAGGCGTCAAGCCGCCTCAAAGGGCTCCACTCCCCGGTTTGTCATCCTTCAAGACTGGATGCCTTCTCCTCAAAGCTAGAGCCCAACCTGCCCTGCTATTTTTACTCATAGCGGTGGGGTTAGTGTTGAATTTCAAAACCCTGTTTTGATTTTTTAGGACGCCCTGTATATATATATATATGTTCAAATATCTGGGTAATTGTTTGGACGAGATCCGCGAAAAAAAAAAGGGTGGTAACTAGTGTAGACGATGTACACAATAAAGATGTCAAGTGTAATCTAGACTACTTACCTCCCTTTTCATTGCGAACCTCATCCAAACTATTACATATAACTAAGTGCACATCAACCGGGGCATTCAACAGAGAAGGTTTCGGACCTTTGTTTTTCTTACAATCACGCATTTATTGTGTATGCATGTGTAATATTTTGAGAAATCGCAGAAATGGTAACTGAATAGGTTTTTTCATGTAAATAAAGAAAAGGCTGGTATGGATAGAGAGAGAGAAAGGAAGAGAGACGGAAATAGAGATGGGACAAGAGTGAGAGAGAGGGCTAAAGACAGTGAGAACGGAGAGATGAGCACGGAGCGAAGGAGAGAGTAAAATCGAAAAAAAAAGCTGAGAAAAGAGATAAAATAAGAGAGGGAGTAACATAAAAAAAGAAAGAATCGTTAAGGAAGTGAGAGTGAGAGACAGAGACAGACAGACGGAGATGAAGAGACGAAAGTAAGCTTGAGAGAGAGACAGAGAAGAGAAAATACTATAATAAAGAGAGAAAGACACAGGAAAAGAGAGGCGGAAAAAAGAAAGAAAGAGAAATGAGTGAAAAAGAGAGAGGGGCAGGGAGAGAGAGAGGAAGGGCGCGGGGGAAAGTCTAGAGGCAGGAGGTGGGGGTTCGGCGTCTTAATGTCGCCATACTGTCTGAGCGGCGCCGAACGCCTCGCAGGTCCCCGGCGCTTTGGGACACCACACACACACGCACCTATATATACATATACATCCACAGCCCGACCCACACAACTGCTGATAGTCCCCTCCACCCTCTCTTTATGTGTTTTGATCATTTTTATAATTATTATTTTTTTTCCTCTCTCATTTAACTACTTTATTCACCCGTGTGTATGTGTGTGGTTTTTTTAATTTTCTTTTATGTGTGTGTGCGTAGACATGCTCACAAAAAATAGGATAAGAAAAAAATAACGTGTACACACCAAGAATTAAAAAAATTGTCTCATGAACTCAACTGAACCGGTCGAAACATACACACATCATCAAAACAAAGGATAAGAAAAATATTGTGTAATTTTTTTCTACCTTATAAAATTGAATTACTCAACACCTACCTAGTACAGTTGTGAACCGGGGGGAGGGAATTCCCATTGGGAAGGAGAGATTTGGGACCACAGAAAGACCGATTCAAACTGTTGAGAAAAATGATCTTCTGGCAATGATTTATCGTTTTTGAAAAAAAAAGAATCCAAGTATATATATATATATATATATATATATATATATATATATATATGAGTGTGTGTGTCCCAGTATGATAGAAACAGAAAGAAATTTCAATATTATTTAGAATGCACCTTGAGTCAAACCATCTAAGGAGGGGACGGATATACTGAAATATGGTGGAAAAAGGTGTACGTACAAAAAAAAAGCTGAGAACCACTGAACCTCTATTCGTCTCAAAAGCCTCTAAAGCATTCGAAAAACGCTTGTAAATGTAAATATATTTGTATGTATGTATGTATGTAAGTATTAAGTTCTAGCTAGGATGTCTTCACCTTACAGTGTAAGGTAAGAGCTACTGTAAGGCTCACATTAGATACATTATATACACTGAGCATTCGTGAGAGCCATGTGTGTATGTAGGTGAGGATTAGATGAACCTCACGTCCTGTGAAAAAAAAATAGTGATGTACGAAAGAGAAAAGTTGTTAACTGCCGGACACTAGCCTGTCGCCAGATTTTCATTGCTTATATTAGGAGTTCTCTTTCTACGTAGCCGACAAAATCTAACGATGTTTTTTTTTAATAACTGATCTCTTTGCAATCAATGCCAGTGATTTTCCAAGATCAACCAAAAATTCTGCTTATTAATAATATAAAATCAGAATTTTAGTCGACGGTCATCTAACAAAATAGAAGATAACAGACGTTTTAGAAAAAGTTTCACTTGCTCATTTAATACAGAATGGTTTTTCGAATATGTCACCGAATGTCGTCAGTTTCAAGAGCATATTTTATAGACATCGGGGTTTCGGTTAATGGATTTAGATGAAATTAATTCATTCATTCCAGGCTTCACAACAACTTCGACCTGTGACTTATTTCACCGTGTTTAGACAACAACAAAAAGGGGAGATTGACTAATAACTGAATCACATTTATGACTGATGACTGGAATTGTCAAAAACACAGTCCCCTAGTTGGCTAGGCCTATCATTTTGAAACATAAATAAACAAATTATTCTTGAAGATGTTAAATACATCTATTTTACAATAATATAAATACATTATCTAGTTGAATGGATCAACTATATCCCTATACGAAAATGCTAAACGTTTTCGTAGCGATTAAAGTCTTCATTATTAGAAGCAACAAGATGCAGTGAACAAGTTCATGGTCGGAAAATATACACATAATCGTAAAAAAATGCATACTTGAATGTATAGATCACTTTAAAAAAAATTCAATTCATATTGTCATTTAATATAAATCTAATAATTAAAACTGTCCAAAAAGGTTTTTACTTCTAAAGCAAGTGCTTGCGCCACAGTATAAAATGATAGACATTGTATACATTTATACAGCGTGTATTTTTTCACAGAGATGTGCAAAAACTTTTTAATGACAAGATCAAGTTTTTATTCCTATTTTTTGCTCAAGAATCCAAGTAGCTATCTGTCCATAAATCAAAATTTAAACAGTGCATAGTTTAATAGAACTCTTGAGAAGAGATAATTCATGACTAATTAAGCATAAAGGAAAGATATAATATACACACACAGGTATGCGTACCGTAATGTATTTATTTATGTATACAGAAGCGAATATACGATATCAACAAATATATGGGGGTTGGGGAAAAGAAAGAAAACCAAGGAAAAAGGAGCTTTCCTCTTTTTGTTTTGTTTTAAAGCTAAAGTTTTTTTCTTTCCCCCCATAAACACATATTAATGGCTTCTCTCATCTAAAAGTAGACAGAGACGGACCCCCCTGGTGTATTTAACCTCGTATGGTACGCATAAGACAGAAGGAGAAATCCCACAAATAACAGCTCAATAAAAAGATAAGGGAATAAATATCTTCAAAAAATACGTACATAGTCAGGGTAGATTTCTACAGACATGAATTTTGTTGAAAAGAATTAGACGTAAAGAGCTTTTCACAACTAAAGCATCAGTTTACTAGGAAAAAAATGGCCGCTTTCACACTAAACAAGATACACAAGGGAGAAAAGAGCGAAATGACAAGAAAGTGGACCCTGGCTTAGGTAAGTATTTAATAACATAAAATCTATAGATACCAAAGCTTCCAAAGACCAGGAGGCGATTATCATAACCTTTAAGGAGAATAATATTCGAGGTAATCAAATATCGCCATGGAAGGTCCATTTTGGGGGACTTTAGAAAACAAGAAAGGTTTTTTTTTTATATTTTCACATCGGGTTTTAAAAGGGGTCATCATTTATTTAGACCTTTAATTTTGAAAATTAAAATAGACAGATTTCTCGAAAAATACGTGGGTAATAGAAGAAGAAAAAGCTTCGAGTGTCTAGGTTAATAAATTTACAAACTGAAAGTGCGAAAAGGTATTTTGAAAAGCTCATCTAAAAGAAAACACTTCGTAAATACCAAACTTCACACTAGTACTCCATAGCTTGAATTAAAAACGTCTATTCAATGTTTAAAATATAAAAATAAAGACTAATCTTGCAAGTTAGAAATAAGGTTATATTTACAGACTAGAAAAAAAGATCAAGACGGTTTTTCTTTCAAAAGAAAAAGGTGGATAGATAATACCTTCTATATGGAAATTACAAACTTTTTATGAATGAATTTCTATTCATTCAAAAATAAACCTAACTAAAATAGCGTCAAATGGTTTTTCTCGAAGTCAAAGATATTTTTTAAAATATCAATGCTCAAATATACATCGCTTGAAAATGTTCAGGCTTCAACTTGCAAAAAAATAAATAAATAAATAATGACTATTATAGATTTAGTGAAAATGATAATCTTTTTTCCAGTCCTTATCACCCAATAATCAATAATACACATGTTGGCAAAAATTACTTGTGAATAGCGTAGTAGTTTGTAAAACGATCTTATTTTCAAATAGATAGAATAATTGCTGTTTATACGTGAAGCCTATGAAAAAAAAAATCAAATGGGTCCTATTATAAAACCTTGAACACACAAGAAGGACCAAAAAGTTAGAAAATACCTGATAGCAACGATACATTTAATGGAAATAAAAACACTATTCTATTTTCCACCCTTTTCTAAATATTATCTCTGTCCCATGATAATTGTTACTGGTTAAGATCTATTTATATATGCTAATGGAGCAACTATTATGGGACAGAGGTATTAAGTAATCAATATCATATACACATGTTTGAAAATAACCTTAGTGCGTAAGTATGCGTAAATCACTCAAATTTTTGAATAAATTACCGTGTATTAAAAGCCAATAAAAATTCAAGTTATGCGTTTTATGGTAAATAAATCCTTTACAAAAACATAAAAAGGATGAGGAAGGCTTGAAAATAAGAAAAAAAACTTGCATTCAATGTGTGAATGGACTGATTGAAAAATTATACATATTTATGTATGATAGCTAGACCTAAGACGGACGAAAAAGGTACCGACAAATATAAGCCAATTCTCAGAACAATATCAAATAATTGATAGATACTACGCTTATATATATATATATATATATATATATATGAGATGGATATATATTTATTTATATACGTGTAATAATTACAGGATTAAAAAAAGATTATAGCAATCAATTAGTGTTTTTGAAGGAACCATGAAGAACACGTGTATCAGCATTGCACTGAATTTAAATTAACAGCACACACGCATTGACCCGTTTTTAGTGTCAATAAAGTGTTGTAGTTGATGAATACACTTTTTTCCAAGCAAAACGAAATTTATAGGGGTCATGCAATGTCAATGAATGAGAGGGTCGAATTACCGAATATTATATTTTACACCAAGACCACTCTATATTCAAACCCAGAACAGATACATCCTATATAAATGTGTCAACAGTAAGACAAACACGAAATATATATATGATGTACATACATATACATACTTCAAACAAGCCTTTTTTCCCATCCTTCAGTAGACTTCTGGGCACCAATCCTAGTGGTAAAATGAATAATCTTTCGAAATAAATCAGTACGAACTTGTAGTCTAATGCCCTAAATCGTCACTGTCACCACGAAATTATATAAAAAAAATTGGACCTAATAAAATAAAAAATACAAAACCTCCCATTCATTCATTTCGAGAATATCAACATTTTTAACTGATACTTGTATTTTCATTCATATTATTCCGAATGTACACACAAGCTTCCAAAACTAAAACAATAAGTGTACTATAATGCTCCTGACTACTAAACTATATGGTAAAATAAAAACACGCTCAGTAGTTCAAATAGATAATGGAATGTTTACTTCAATCTTACTTTCGGATTTTTTTTTTTTCAAATACTTTCTGTGTATTAGATTTGATATCTGTTGAGTATGCCCACCAACAAAACCGTGATAATTTGGAATGCATAACTGATGACCAAAATAAAATGAAACAAAAAAAAACACACACACACACACAATTAATACCATGTTGGAGTTATGAGTCGACATCTCAAAATAAATAGACTTTTAATCTTTTCTTTAAATAGAAGAAAAAATCAGTGAATATAAATATTAGCCCAAAATTCTGCAAAACGAAACCACTGCCTACAGAGAGGTTTGATCTCCTTTCATACATACACACACACAAAACAAACCTGAGCTAGCTAAAAATGTATTAATAAGAATTTACTGAAAAAAAAAATACAAAATTTATCATTTTAATAAATAAAACTACCGCTGTCCCAAAGCTGATTTTACATTTATATATATATACATTTATATACGCGAATGTAACAACTACCATGGGACAGAAACAGGAGTTAAAAACAGAATTTTAGAATAATTTTTTTTTCTGGTGCGTTTCGCTGGTCCTTACCTGTTTTCATCAATAAACTCCAGTGATAAGGATTGCAACACACGTAAGCCGGGTCATCGGCAGTCGTGCAACAAGGTAACCTTTTCATCTCCGTGTTCGGGGTAATATTAGGCCATCGCCAAAGTTGACAGCACAATACATGGGCAGAAACGGTACGCCGACCCACCCGGAGTTCACCCTTGGGTAGCAAGACGCAATCAGTGGTCTCGCCGCCCTTACTTTCCACACTTTGAATTAAAACGTCCAGTTGTCGTTCGCGGAGTCTTTTTAACATGGTATGAGAAACTGACTTCAACTCCATTTCATCTTGGTAGCTGTAGTAGTTGTTATTGTTATTGTTGTTGTTAGTAGTAGATGAAGGGCCGAGGGCGGTTGCACCCCCGGCTGCACCTGCCGTAGCTCCTGTCGTCGTGGTTGTTGCCGGTACGGGTCCGCCTTCAGCCGAACCCGTGGCTTCATTATGTAAAACCCTATTCCTCCACAGTCGCTTCACCAGGGCGTTTCGTTTAATAGATCGGAACATGAACCATTGGGCCGACCGATTACAGGATCGTCCACATACATAAAGCCAACAGACAGCGTGATCGTGTCGAAATTTATGGCTGATATACGTGATGAAGCCAGACCGAAGAACCCCAGCGACAGGGACACGTCCAGAAAGTGGGGCCCGTCGTCGCCTCAAGATGTTGTAGGGTGGTTGTTGGACACGTACCACAGGCGAGACGGTAAAGGTCGAAGAAGATAGTGAACGTCTAGAGGAGGAGAAACCGGCGGGTTTAATAATTAATTTTTGTAAACTAATTTTCCCTTTTCATCTTAATAAAGACAATACTTGATCTTGGAAAACTCGAGATTTCCAATAAAGGTTAAGGTTGCTCTCCCAATTTCTCTAGCTTGATATGTTGCTCTCCCTAATATGTTACTTGCTCTCCCTATCTCTCTAGCTAACAGTTTAGTTAACAGCTATCACTGTAATGTTTTTCTGCTTCTTAAATAGACGAAGAGAGAAAAAATAAGAGTAAGAAAAGACTGTATATGGTTTCTTATTAAATAAATAAATAAAAAAAATTCAAAACCAGTCAGACCAAGATACTTATATTTCACATTGGAACACAGAATTTAATTATATATCCGAGTTAATAAATTTATATTTTCCTACCTTCAGGGTTTATATGTCCTGAGGTAGGTAATCGTGGAGTTGATTTGTGTACTGTAGGTAAGAACTACAAACAGATGCACAAATATTTTACTAATGAAATTACCCAAATAGCCTTAAATATTCTCGTCTAGATTGGCTTCTCAGGAAATATTCAAGCCTCAAAATAGTCTTTTTTCTCTCCTACAAGGCTTCGTTTCGATTAAAACATTCAATAATGTACACTGAACTTAACCCTGCTTTGCACGAAGCGTGTTAATCGAGAAGAGGAAAGCCCTATCAAGTAAAAACGTTGTCAGATTTTAACAATTAGAGTTATTTTAACATATAAAGATAGACAAAAAAATAACAGGTTATTTGGTTGCTAACGTTGGGTTCCCAAATAGAGGGTGCTTCTTTTTTTTTTTTTTTTAAACAAGATATTCTCCAGGTTGAATTGTACGTCCGTGGTAAATGGTCCGCTAAGCATAGATGATGATCTTAGACGATGTAATATCCAGTATGGTCCGTAAATAATGTTTTCTTTTCCTTGTTTAAAAAAAAAGAAATCCTAAATTTTCCACAGTAATTCCGTGTGCACGTGTGTGAGGGTAGAAGATTCCGTTTCCTTCCTTCTTTTTTTTTTTTAAGAATATAAACCAAGATATATATATAAATATATATATATATATATATATATATATTAAACCCGAACAGACTCCTTGGAGCTCAAGTTCTACCAAGAAAACATAATTCACACTTCTTTCCTTGGTACTCTAACAGAAGAGAGGTTATTTGCGGGTATAAATTATGAATGTAGGATTTTTTTTTCCTTTTTCTTTCTATCTCTCTCCCAAGTGAGATTTGTTTTTGTTTTAAATAAAACAGTGATACTTTTTTTTTTCCTCCTTTCCTTTAGGGGCTGGTTACTAAAAAAGAAAAAAAATTGGGGTTTTCTCTCTATCTCTCTTGGAAGGGGTGAGAAAAAGAGAGCCCCGTTCGTAAGAGCACTGAAATGTAGCTGTCGTAGGAGAGGGTACCACAAGAAGCACTGACTGTTGTTGTAGTCGTAGCTGTGGTGGTGGGAGTAGTAGTAGGTTACTGTTACACTATCCAACAACTATTAATTAAATAGTTGGCTAGTAGCAAAGCTTGCTTGCTTCGCTAGCCACAGGCGCCTAAAAGACTGAACTTTTTTTTATCAACACAACGGAGGAGGAAGAAGAAGTTGAATGTATGTATGGGTGGGTGTGCGTAGAGAGAGAAAGGTTAACTCTTTAGAAGAGAAAAAAAAAAAGGGAGAGTAAAGTTTTTCCCCCTCTCCTTTTTATCTGACACTCATTGAGACCCGAGTGTATATATTATACATACAGATATTTTACAGGCTATACGCACGTGTAGTACACAAAATTGTACATACGTGCAGTGTACCCTAGGTAGGTAAACTTGGTGTAGAGAGGGTAGGTAGGTAGGTAGGTAACTAAACAAATATATTAATAAATAAAACAAACTTTACTTCCTGGAAAGGATTTATATTTTTATATATAGATAGATATATACATATTTCTTTGGTGAGAGCGTGGTTAACAGATCTGCTTCTTTTCTTTTTTCTTTTCTTGTATATATGAAAAAAGGTAGACCAAATATTTTCTCAGAAAAAAAAATCCTCCGTGGGGATTTTGGATTTTCAAAGGAATAGGGGTGTGGAAATTATTTCCGTACAGTCAAATACAGACGTGGGTATATCCTTTTTATGGGAAACTTTTTTTTCTTTTTTTTTTTTTTGGCTTCAAAAAAAAAAACAAAAAACTAGGGTTCTTGTTTCCTGGAAGTTGTAATTTAATTTGAGTCCTCAAAATCGGTAGCGTTCGGATACACGGATAACGTTTCGGATATTGGTAACCAGAGGAAAATTTAGTCCCCGATTCGTGGTTTTGGAAATGATAATTGTCAAGTTCTTGTGGTATATACTCTTATTTATATTTATCCTCTCAGCGGTTCGTTCGCTGGCTTGGTAGCTATAGTATGATCACACTAGAATGGCCTTCCGACTATAAATGTACCTATTGGCTCCACTAGGTCGGATATATGGTTGTTACTAGTTATTTAGGGAGAATAGAACAAGTGAATGAGACAGAGAGAAAGGAAAATTGAAAGGTTGGAATTATAAACAGTACACGAAGAAAGAAAGAGGATAACAGATATAAGGACTGGTCAATAAATAAATAAATACCAACAATATTTAGTATATAGGCGTGTTTGTACTATAGAGATAGTGTGTGTTTTTTTTTTCTTGAGAAGTGAGAAATAACACCGTCCCATGGATCAGATTGTATTGTCTTTTTTTTTTATCGGCTATTATGATATTATTAATTATGAACACGAATTTGTATTTAAATGAAGGATTTGAGAGATGAGTATTTTTTCTTTTTTTTTTGGTGAATAATGGAACCTTGTGTAAGTGATACTCCTTTTCACCTATACTGTGATCGCGTGTGTGTGTGTGTTTTCAAAAATTGTTTTAAAACACACACATGCTTTTTCTGTTATTTTTACACGGCGGATAGGTTAGCATACAATATACCTTTTCCTCACAGGTTCGCGTGTGAGTGAAGCATAGTGAGTACAGCTAGGTTTGATACACTAGAAAGGTAAAAAAAAAAAAGAAGGTAAGTCTGAATGAAATGGGAAGAAGATAGATACATGTATAGGTAGGTAGGTAGGTAGGTAAGCATAGGTCTCCTCGCTCTTCCCCCCCTTTTTTGTTCTTTTCTTTGTTGTTATTTCCTGACTGTATATAGGTAGGTATAGTACCAAACACCACAAGGGACCTTCGGCACAGTCCAGTGAGAGAGGGAGCCACTTTTTAACAGTAGTGTTAGCCGGAGAAGCTTAACAGCCTGCATCAGGACGGGCGCCGAGGAGCGAGCACTTTTGGACCAGTCCATTATTGATAATTGTGTAGGGGTGTCAGCAACCGTTTTTGGTCTTTCTTCGCATAACACACCTTACGCCTTTCTCAAAGAATCACGGAAGAAAGCTCTCCACACTCATACCGGGATTTTTTCATTTTCTCGTTTATTATTTACTTATATTTCATAATACTTATATCAATGGCATGTTTACACACTCAAGTTATATTGGTTTGTGTGTGTGTAAGGTAATTATAATAATGTGTTTGTGTACGTACATATGCATATGCATATATATATATATATATATATATATATATATATATATATATATATATATAACGTGTGTGTGTGTGTATTATCTGTCAGAATGCTTGTTGAATTCCGTGTTTGCGTATGAACTGTCAGGGCGTGTGTTTATCGAGGTGTGTGTGTGTGTGTGTATGCTTATAAAATGTGAGTACGTTTGCTTAATCGTTCGAGTGTGTATAAACCACTGTGTTTTCTTATAAAGTTGAATATATATATGTAAACTCTTTCTATGTTTGCTCATAGAGGTGTTTTTACATGCACAAACTGTAAGTGTGCTCCTAGAGTTGTGTACGTATATATGCGTGTGTATACATTATTAGTGAGCGCGTCTAATTGTATGCATGTGTGTATATACTGTTGGTATATGTGCTTAGAGAATTGTGTGTATTTGTTTGTATATGTGTACTTGAGGGACGGCATCCCTTTGTAGGCGTTTGTAAGCTAATCCTCAAGGTGATGTTTATTGAAGTGAGTTCCATCCTCACTAGGTTATCCACGCTTTAGTTTCTGCTACCACCAACAGACCAGTTTAAACACTGCTGCTGGGTTTAAGTTATTCATGTGTTCCGACAATAATATGTGTCTATGTATTCTGACTTCAACCAGTTCTAACCATTCACACACACTTGAAATTTCACACACGTACACTTTCAACGAGTAGGAAAAATGCTCAATTTTTTTTTTTAAATTCTTCTCCAAAGTAGATTTTTAGTTGGGGGTTCAATTTGCAATGTAAATTTACCTTAGTTTGTCTCTAGCAGTATTGTTTTTCAAAATTTGGACTTTTTAGTGATTAACCCCCCCCCCCCCAAAAGGCAAGAGAAGTAACTTATTTATTGATCACTCCTTTTTCCAATTTTTTTATTTATATGTATCTATCTATCTATTTGGATTTTGCCCAGCCCTTACTGTTCATTGTAGAAACTGTATATTTTACACACATTCTCCTCCAAATAACTCCATGGTGTGGGGTTCAATATGCAATTTGAGTTTATGCTAAATTGGTCCCAATTTTGTGCCCACCTGTTTTTTGACAACTTTTTAATTCAGTATCTGCGGGTGATTGTGATTCATAATTTCCCTTGGGATGCTTGATTGTTCTTTTTATTTCTAAATTTATAGTTGAAACCATAGTGGTAGCATTTTCATCGAGGTAACTTAATTGTACCACCATCTCTGTTTAATCTATAAGGTGAAAAGAAGTATCTATGGGTGGCTGTGATTCATAATTTCCCTTGGAATGCTAGTTGTCCTTGTGCTACATACATAATTCAAGCTAAACTTGGTAAATACATTTACCTACGTTACATAGATCAGTGGTGCATGTATATAGAGTATTGAAAATGCAGATTATTGTGTTGTTTGTGTATACACATAAACACACACATATATATATATATATATATATATATATATATATATATATATATATATATTCACACACATACACTGTGAATATGCATAATATATCCTATGAACCAACTCTGAATTCTTTCCAAAATGTGTATTGGTCAAGTTGAGAACTATTTAACCTACTAGTTTGGCAACTCTTCCAAAAAGCAATGTTAGTTAGCCTTTTCACTCTCCTCGATTGATTCTGAATGAGATTTTAGCTGGAAATGATGAAAGATTTGGTTCAATTCATTCCATTATTCAATTCTATTAAAAGTAAATGTTTCTTAAGAAATTAAGAATTCAGAACCACAAAACATATCTAAATGCATGGCTTGTTGTGCTGATTACAATAAATGTTGATTCTTTCTGCATGAAGTTTGTTTTTAATTCTCAAAACCAAGCCATATAAGTAAAATTTCTATTTGTTTGAATACTTATATACAAGACTGCTTATACATATTCATGTATATGTGCTAGCTGAATACTGTCATTCAGATGGATTATTTGACTAGTATATATATGTATGTATATGTATATGTATGTACATGTATATATATATGTGTATATATGTATATGAATATATATATGTGTATATATATATAAAGAAATGGACATATTTGGTCCAACAAAATGAATTAAAAATTGCATTATATTGTATAAAAACTTATTTAAGATGATCTCCTGTCATTACATGGTCAGTATATCACTCGCCCTAGACAACATGAAAAGAATAAACAATTGAAGAAAATGGGGCTGCTGCAGGGATCTGGTGTGAAAATAGTCATTCGGGCCTCTGCATTACTAGCAACTGTTCAACTCAATGGTAAGAGCATAGCTACGTTGAAGCAGCTACCCTATCGGTGGCAGGTTCGATTCCTGCAGCAGCTCCATTTTCTTTGATTGGTTATTCTGTTTATGTTGTCTAGGCTAAATGATACATTCACAGTGTAATAACCAGTGATCCTTTCAAATAAGAGTTTCTATATAATATAACACAATTTATAATCATATATATATATGTTAACACGACTGAGGTGCATCTCTGTATTTACGTTGTCTAAGCCAATGACACATTCACTGTGTAATAATAGGAGATCATTTCAAACAGAGTTTCAATTTAATGTTGAATGTATAGAGCACTTTTTATGAAATAAACCTATCACACATTGGATATTGAATCATTTATTTGTACTTTGGTATATCTATATATATATATACATATATATATATATATATATATACATGCATATATATATATGTGTGTGTATATATGTGTAAATATATGTATATATATATGTGTGTGTGTATATATGTGTAAATATATGTGTGTATATATATACGATTAAGCAGGAGATTGAATAACTGCACATAAATCATCCATATCTCTATTCTGCAATGTTGGGCATAGATATTTACATATATATATATATATATATACGTGTGTGTTCCCATGTTGCCAACAGTAAATATTTATGCCAACGACTGCAGAATAGAAAGACGGGTTGGTCAAGTGTGTTATTTCAAACTTCTGCTTATCAAAGGCACTGTTAGCTCAGTCAGTAGAGCAGAGTCTTGCTAAGACTGCTTCCTTGTGGACGCAGGATATATATATATAATTATCCGTACAGAAGAAGAATTATAATTATAATTGTCCATGTTAAGAAACAAATTGAGTAAATATAGACAGTGAATGAAAAAAAGGAAGAATTCGGTATTATTTTGCATAACCAATGGCTATTTAGCTCAATGGTAAGAACAACACTTCATTGAAGCAAAGAGCATTATCAGTCTCGGGTTCAATTCCTGCATCTGCCCCATTTCTCTTAATTGTTTATTCTAGTTATGCTGTCTAGGCTATATCGTTTTTCTCAGTAAAATTGGAAATATTAAAACAAACATACATATGCCAGAACATTGAAACTCTACGTCCCCTATGCCTAAATGAGAAATTTGAAATCCCCACCCTTGCTAATAAGACAAAAAACAAAAAAAGCTGAATTATTAATTAGAAAAATGAAGTCGCTCCAGGTATCATGTTGGTATACTTATATAAACCACCATAGATATCTTATTACCTTCATTATCATTGACAGTAGTAGTGGCTTTACTATTAACATTTAAGATTATTACTATTTTAAATCTCTAATCACTTTAAAGAACAACCTAATTACTTTTTCATAATTACCTTAGTTATAAAGAAACATACCAAACCTTGAGTAATTAAACTAACATCAAAGGTCATGTAATAGCAAACCCCAACATCAGGAAATAGATTCAAGTAAGAATAAAATACACTCAGAGAAGGAAAATATCATAAACAGCTGATATTTTAACAACAGTCTGATAAGGAAAGTGCTTACAATATCTCCTGTTAAATTATTATTCATTACTACCAGCAAGCAAGGTATTTCCACTATGTGAAACAGAAAAACACAACAAGCAGTGACCAACGACAAAACAAAGAAAATGAAAAAAAAAAGAAAAGATATATAAATAGAATGAAAGGAAGATCCTACAACCTTGGAAAATAAACACCCTCCAAAAAACATGTTCTAAATAGGGACTTAATATAAATCATATCATTTGCCCAAAGAAGCTCGAACAGGGTACAAACATAAACATGCCTGTGTAGCAAATCTTTTATTTCATCATAATTCAAGCTCTCCTCTAACTCAATTTGATGTTTAATGTTGAATTTATCTAGCACTTTATGAAATGAACCCATCACACATCGGATATTGTATTATATTATTTTGCATTCCTGATTCGTATTGTGTATATGTATATATATTTATTCATGTATGTATATATACATACATATACATATATATACATATATATATACGTATATATATATTTACAAATGCACATGGTACGTCATTCCTTGAAATGTTTTTCTGTTTTATTTGGTGGAGATACTCTGCTTGTTGGTAGTTATAAATTATGAATGAGTTGAATAAAGTTTAAGCGTTTTATTTATCAGTATGTCGTTAAACCATCAGCTCTTTGTGGTATGTTTCCTCTCTGTGAGTATTCCATTCTCACTTAAATCTGTTTGGATCCACTTTTACATGACCTTAATTGTTAGTTTAATTATTCTGGGTTTGGTCTGTTTCCACGTGTGTAAGATAATTATGGTGATTGGGTTGTCCTTTAAAGTGTCCGCAGGTATGAAAAAATAATAATGTTAATAATAATCATAATGATAAGAAGAATAAGAATCAGGAACATGAGATAGCTATGGTGGTTAATTTTTAGTACCCCTATACATAGGGTGTTAAAGTAAGTTTTTTAATTGAAATTTCAAGTGGTGCCAAGATTTCAACGCTACTTCATTTTTTCTATTTAATAACTCTGTTTTTGTTTTTTTGGTAAAAGTGAGGATTTCAAATTTACCATTCAGGCATAGGTAGCATATGGTTGCAATATTCTGGCATATGTATGTTTGTTTTCAATATTTTCCATTTTACAATGGGTTTGAGGTTGCTATCTGTTAAGCATCCAAGAATATGTCGAACATAGTATATTGGTTTTTTTACATTTGTAAATGATGATATATAGTTGGCTAATCTTATTTTAAAGGGTATTTCTATATTCTTATACAATTTTTCATTTTTAAGGGTTTCTATTGGGTTGATATCCCAGCTTAGTATACAATATTCAATTTTAGATATTTATGATGCAAATGGGATCCATTTCTGTTTATACAATTGCAGTCTTATTTATTTATGTCTTCTTCGTTAGTATTATTTTTAATTACTTTGTTGTTATGTTTTGCTATGAACTTATCAAAATTATCCATACAACTACAGCTAATTTCAGTTTGCTCTTGCTAATTATTTTAATCACTGGGTTTCTCGGTGCATGGGGGGGTCTTTTTTCAACACTAAAGTCATGTAAAAGTGGACTCTAACACTGGGAAACTTATTTAAGTGAGAATAAAATATCTTTTGAGAGGAAACATACCACAAAGAGCTGATGGTTTAATAACATACTGATAAAGAAACTGCCCACACTATATCCTGCTCATTCATAATTCAAAACTACCAACAGCGTAGAATCTCCTCTAAATAAAACAGAAAAACTTGGCGAGTAATGATTAAGCACTAAACGAAGACGAAGAAGCAGAAAAGATATATGAATAGTAAAAGAGGAAGATCCTACAACATGGAATCCAACAAATGATTTTGATTAAACCAAATCCTCCACTTGAAGGGACTCAAACTGGGCAGAAACATGAACATGTCTGTGTAGCAAAACCTTTTCATCATGTGTATCTATATATGTATGTATGCCTACATGTATGTATGCATGTATATATATGTGCATATATACGTGTGTGTATGTATGTGTGTATATTTGTGTGCATTTATGTATGTATGTATATGTGTATATATATGTATATATATATATATATATTCATATATATATATATGCACATATATGTTTATGTATAGGTATATGTGTATATACATGTATATATATATATATATATTCTATGTATATATATATGTACATGTTTATGAAACATAGAACCTAACTAAGAGACCAACCTGCAAACTGAGAAGCATACAACGAATGTACGAGAGAATCATGCTCAACCTCTCATGGAGAGATCACAAGATTGCACAGTATATCAAAAAGAAAACGGAAATCTGAGATATCGTAGAATCTATTACAAAACTTAAATGGTAATGGGCAGGCCCTGTTACAAGATGGAAAGACAACCGATGGACATTACAACTCACTACATGGATGCCCAGAGATCACATGTAAAACCAAGGTTGACAGAATACAAAATGGAGAGATGAACGAGACAAATTCAGAAAATACCCGCTCCGCAACACCCATGATAAAGAAATGTGCCTGATCCTGGGAAGGTCTATGACAAATGACGGAATGATATATGAGTATATATATATATATATATATATATATATATATATATATATATATATGAGTATATGAGAATATATATATATATATATATATATATATATATGAGTATATGAGAATATATATATATATATATATATATATATATATGAGTATATGAGAATATATATATATATATATATATATATATAGATAAGTATATATGTATGTATATATATATATTGTATATATATATATGTATATACATGTTGTGTATATATATGTATATGTATATATATAATTATACATATATGTATATGTACATGTATATATAAGTATATATATATGTATACGATTATATGTATATGTATATATATCAATACATGAGTGTATGTATATATATATATTTATATGTATAAATGAGTATATATACATTGTATTTATATATCTAGATGTATATGTATATACATATATCTATACACATATATATATATATATATGACCTCATGCTACATCAAGCAACGAATAGTACTTTAATATGTTTATATATATATATATATATATATATATATATATTGGGAGATAAATAGTTTGAATTATCCATGGAATAACAGGAGCAGTTAGTCACTCAATAGAAACCATCACAATGTTATTTGGCGGCCTGCCATATTTAGGGTGATCAATGAAGTTATTTCTCTCGCATTTTGTTTTTTTCAAAAATAAACATGATTGCGGCTGAACACAAGCTGAGATTCCAATTTATCATAGATTTAGTTTTGAAATTGAACCCCTCTCTGAAAACATTTTTAGCCAAGGAATTTAAAAGTAAAAAAAAAAAATAAATTTTTTCTCAACATAATCTGGAGTAAATATTTGAATTTTGAGCCATCTAGCTCCAATGTTGTTGCTTGTGTGTATGGTACCTACATGCATTACCAGCCAGCCAGCCTGTACAACTTGAACACCGAAGAAACTTACATTGATAGATTTGGCTGGCAGTTTTTATATGGATGTATATATATATATATATATATATATTTGTATCGGTAGACAACTAATTTAAATTATCTATGGTTCATAATGCGACCCCATCTCTGAACTTCAGTCAACAATAAGAACTTTGGAGAAAGCACTTGCCGTAAGTCCATAATCAAAACACAAAGAGGTCTGGTTAGTCACTCAATGGAAACCATCAAGTGACTAGTGTCTTTTGGGAGTGTGCCATGTTGGGGATGATCAACTGAAAAAATGCGAGAATGGGTGATCAATGAATAAGTTTTTTTGGCGGCTTGCTCTGTCGTGAGTGATTAACTAAAAGGGATGATTGGTGGATAAGTTACTTCTCTCACCTTTTGTTAGACAGTGATCAGTGTAAAAAAAAAGTCTTAGTTCTTCAAAAAACAAGTGTGACTGTTGCCAGACACAAACTGGCTGACCAATTTATTAGAAACTTAGCTGAATTGTCTCCCAGCCCACTAAAGGAGGCGAATTAAAAAAAAACAAAAAAACTTCTTTCAGGCTTGATAAAGAGTCAATGCAAAAACTTTCAGCCCTCTAGCTCCATTAGTGTGACCCATATGCTCATAAAGCAAACATAGCCAGACCAATCTAAAGACTGAAGAAACCTTTGTTGACATTCTCTGACCTAAACGAATGATGATTAAATATTCTATCTCTCTTTTATGCGCACACAAACATGAACAAATACATACACACACATAAACACACGTATACTTTTAGTATCTCACTCTCTCTCTCATTTTCTCTCTCTCATTCTCTCTCTCTCTCACTTTGTTTTCTCTCAATCCATAAGTACCTTTATAATAGACGTACTGAAACACTTTAGTATGGAGTTTCAGAATCACCAGAGTCAAAGCTCTCATTGATACTTGACACAGATTACAAGAAGACAGGTCTGGTTAGTCACTCAATAGAAACCGTCATGTGACCAATCCTTATGGCAGCAAGCCACGTTCTCTTGCCTCTTTGTTGGTTAGTGATCAATGAAAAAGAAAATCTGATTTTCCAGAAAACAAACATGAATGCTGCAGGACATAAACTAGGGGATCAATATGGCATAAACTTACAAAGCACATAGAAACTCCCTACAAAAAACCTGTTCAATGTGTATGTATGGAGGGGGTACGAAAGAAAGATATTTTTTCCAAGACATAATAAAGAGTGGATGTTGGAAATTTCCGCCCTGTGGCTCCATTGGTGGCGGTCAGCCGGACCAACTTGAAAACTGAAGAAACCCATATCGACAGTTTTTGTGAGAGTTTTGGTTGAGGGTATTCAATCAGATTGAAGGTATATAACCTGATTCCCAACCAATCTCCTGTGTAAATGAACACCTTCTTGGATTCTCAAATATGAATGTACAATATCAATAATAACTGTGGACATCAGGGAATATCCTCTTTTTATTTGGAGACTGATTTTGTTTTATTTGGACCAATGGTTGCCAACCTGGGCAACACTGCCTACTAGTCGACGATTTAAGCTATCAATTGCTTGATAGACCTATCAATGTGTTGCGAGGTATGTCTATATTCGTCACAATGAAGTATTTCAAATTTGGAATGTTCTCTTCTTTTCGTCTTGTTATGGCTGACTGTGCGTGATTTCAAAGATTGCCAGGCAAAACACTGGCTTTCATTTTCATTATTGTCTTAATATATGATGAATACATCTGACGATTACTTTTTGGAGCTTTTGTACGAGTTTCTGGAGCGTATACAGTTGCCCAGTTACCCGGAAATCAAATCTACGCAATCTTAGCCTTTTTTGATTGATCCAGCCAATTTTTTGCCATTCATGATTGCCATGAAGTGGCTAGCTAGATTTCGAAATATTAGTGGGCGGTATGGAAATTATAAGCTCAAAAAGTCTCAAAAGTGGCCGCTAGGGATAAAAATGGTCGGCAACTACTGATTTAGATGGAATTTTTCAAATGCCAAGCCTGCAAGACATCCTTATCTGAGTTTTACTCTCCACATTGGTTTACAAAGAGACTGTGTGGTTCAAGATCCCCAGGAAGAGAAAAGACGGTTGAGTCAAGTGATTCTGAATATGGGACGCACTCTCCACCAAGGGGGTAATTTATATATATTTGGGGGGACAATTTGGGTGTGAAGAGAGCAAATTGTTCCGTGACTCAAACATGAGTTGTGTTAAGGCGTTACAGATTAATTCCAAATTACACAATACTGTGAATTCTTAATAACATATTAACTACTATTGTGAAACTCCTGCTGAGTTGATTTTCATTTTCCTAACCAAACAACAATGACAAGTTCAGACTTTCAGATATAACTAAAAGGTGATAAGTTTAAAATGATGGATAGAGAGTGAAGGGAAGGAAAAGAGAGAGAGAGAGACAAATTCTATTTCTACGTAATCAATCAAAGAAAGAAAGAAAGAAAGAAAGAAAGAAAGAGGGAAAGGAGATGGAAAGTGAAAAAGAAAGAGAGAAAGAAGATGGAAAGCTATGGGCTGAATTATCTGGTATCACTAAACTGATTCTTTTAATCAAAATTCCTTTTTTTTGTTATATTTACCCATAATACCCTTTTCTTTTTCTTCCTTCTCAACTCTTCTCAGCCCTAACTCTTCATAATAGAAACTAGAAATTTTGTACACAAAGTCAAGAGAAAGATTTTTCATTGAAAATTCAACTTTGTGGCTGAAATAGTTGTGTTCAAACTGGAGTTTGACCCTGAAACAACCAGTCTTGTTTTACTATAGTAGCTAATGCTTCTCTTATCAAGTTTGTGAGGTTGTTAGGTATGAAAAGTGGTGTGGTAATTTGGTTGTTGATACTAAATTTCACATTATGAATAATTTACAAAAGTTTTAATAAGTGCCCTTATGGTCATATATAGGAATACTTTTTATTTACAGATGTTTTCCTTGATTTAAAATCTTTTCATAAATTTCTGAAGTTAATGTTGTATCAAATCACCTTCGTACCATAAATAGCTTGACCAACAAGCCAAGTGGGCTACAGATTCTTCTCTCGGTAAGTATCCAAATGTCTGTGGATTGTTGTCTCCAGGCACTCCTGGTCACATTTTGGGGGCTTCAACTTTGAAATTTACATGAGCACACCTTTTAGCATCATCTAAAAATGTTTTGTTTTTTTTTTGTTTCATCAAGAAGTGCTTTTTGTGTCTCTATGGTCATTTTGGAGGACCAACAATGCCCAAATCTCCTGCTGATATTTCTTTTAGATTATTCTAGATAATTACTTCTGATACATGTGTGGGCTATGGTGATTCATTTATATATTTTTATGTATGGATATTGTTATATCCTTTTAATAACAAATTTGTTCTATTACAGTAAAAGAGACATCAAACTTTTTGAGTTGTTGAAGTGGGCCATAGGTTGGGAACCACTGGTTATGTCTCTTATTGATAATGACCTTGGCGTTGGAGATCTGTTCAATGGACTGTGCCATTTGGGACCTCTAAGAAATTGTGATGTTGAGTGGTAAAAAGGAAAATTTGTTTATATTCAAATGTCTCTTCAAACACCATCATTGATAAGTGAAGAAAGAAAGAGGTAAGTAATGAATGAAAGAGATATATGAAGAATGAAGGAGATGGGTAAAGAATGAAAGAGATGAGGAAAGAATTAAGGAGATGAGAAATGAAAGAGTTAAGTGAAAAATGGAAGAGTTAAATGAAGAATGAAAGAGTTGAGTGAAGAATGAATGAATTAAGTGAAACATGAGAGAGTTAAGTGAAGAATGAAAGATAAGTTGAGAATAAAAGAAATAAGTAAAGAAACAAATAGATAAGTCAAGAAAAAAAGCTATGAAAAGAATGAAAGAGATAAGTAAAGAAAGGATGGTTTGTGAAGAATGAAAGAGGTATGTAAAGAAAGAGATAAGTAAAGAATGAAAGATAAGCAAAGAAAGAAGGAGATAAGTAAAAAATAAACTGATTCAAAATAAGAGAAGATTAGGGACAGGAGAAAAAAAAAGTATTTTTGTGAAAATGAAAAGAAAAATAAAGGAAGAAGGTTGGGAAGGAAGAAAGGAAGAAAGAAAGTTCAGGAGGAAGAAATTTGAGGATGACAGAAAATAAAAAAGAATGAAAGGAGATTGGGGAGGAAAAAAGAAAGAAAGTTGAGAAAGGGAGAACAAGTGTAAAAATGTCAGGGAAAGAAAGGAAGAAAGAAAGAGAGAAAGAAGGTTAAGGGAAGAAAAAAGAGAAGAAAAAGATGTTTGGGAAGAAAAAAGGCAAGTTAGGGAAAGGAAGAGAAAGAAAATAAAAAAAGAAACATATGAGATATAAAGGAAATGAGAAGGAAGTTAGAGAGATAGAGAGAGAAGGAGAGAGAAAAAGGATAGAGCCAGAGAAAGAAGAATAAGAAGACTAGAAGGCAAAGAAAGTAAAAAGGAAGGAAAGAAAGATAAAGATAGATACAGAGAATCAAAAGATGTTGAAAGAAAGAAATATGAGAGAGAGAGGGAGAGAGAAGGGAATATTAAAAGAAAGTGAGGAATAGAGAAAGAGTGTGTGTTTGCTCATTAAAACAAGATCATGGAGAAAGAAGTAATGGAGGGATGAACAGAGAAGGAGGCATAGCTGAAATGGGGAGGAGGATGTTTAAAAACGCTCCCAGGCCCCAAAGGGGGGGGGGGTGCTCCAAAGTGCTTTGTAAATAGTAGTTCATCTACTGCAATTTTACTGACAACTCTCATTAAATGTTGGAGAGGCCCCTCAAGGTGCGAAGCTCCCAAGGCCTCTAAATCTCTTGAGATGCTACCAGAAAGAGAGAGATAGAGAGAGAGAGACAGATAGACAAGAGAATTAATATCAGAAATCTGGAGAAGGGTTGAGTTAGTTAGGAATATATATATATATATAGAGAGAGAGAGAGAGAGAAAAGTCAGAAGTGAAGAGATGTCTAAAGAACTTACTGACAAATCTCACTAAATATTTAAGCCCCACCCCCCATCAAGGTGCCAAGTCCTCCGGGGGGGGGGCCTGAATCTCTTAAGACGCCACTGGGGAGAAAGAGAAAGAGAAAGAGAGAGAGAGAGAGAGAGAGAGAGAGAGACATACATACATACACACACGAGAAAGAGATGAATTGTATCAAAAGCACAGAGAGGCAGAGAGTGAGAAACAAATCATAGAGCGAGAGAGAGAGAAAGAGAGAGAGAGAGAGAAGTCAGTAGTGGAGAGATACCTAAGAGAACCTGCCACCCCCTGAGCTTAAGTCTCTGAATGGGAACGGCCCGGCTTCTCCCCGCTCTCCGCAGTGCTTGGCAAAGCGCAACGTCACTGATTGGTCGATTCACATCACGTGGCCGTCTAGACATATTGGCGAGCCCGGCCGCCTCTGGTGTTTGTGGCTGTAACTGCTGATCAAATTACCCAACTCGGTACTAGACTCACTGTTTCTACACTCAAAATTATAATGATAATAATCTTGGTGATGAAAATGGTCAATTACCTTTTTTTTTTTGCCTTCCTTCGTATTCTAGATGCACATTTTTGCGAAGGATTAAAAAAAAAGACGTGGCTCATCCGATAAAGACATTTTTAAGTATTAGTTTTAGTCGAGCTTGGTTTGAGTTTCGAACCTTGGCTTGAGCCTATATCAAAACAAAAATCTGTACTGTGACTTTTATATTTCTGTCGCTGCGGAAGTAACTTTTTTTTTTTGCCTTCGATCGTATTGTGCGTATTTTTGTGCGAAAGATTTCTTAAAAGTCGTCTCATCTGATGAAGATATTTCTAAAATTATTTCCTGTCAAGTGTTGTTTTGAGTTTCGAAACTAAAGGCTTGAGCCTATCCCTGAACAAAAACTGTACAGTGACATTTTTGTTTTTTCATATTTTCTGGCAATTCAGAAATTACTCTTCTGCTTTCCTTCGTACTCTAAATGCACTTTTATGCAAGGATTGAACCAAAAAGAAAAAAAATATTAAGGCTCATCTGAGAGAGGCATATTTAATTTTAATCTAGCAGTTCGAGTTTCGAACCCAGGCTGACTGATGCTTTTTTTTCTTTTCTTTTTTTTTCAAACTAACGACAGAAAGTACTCTGAAGCATTCATTAATTTCTGTCGCCTCTGGAATTGTGATTTTAAAAAAAAAGGGGGAGGGGATATTTAGAGTAACAATACTAACTATTGATGGTTAGTTACGTTATAGATTGTTAAACGACTTCTGAAAAGAAAGCTATTTTTACATGCTTGTCTTCAGTGCGGCTTACGACCAACTGATCACGTGACCAAAGTAATTCCTGCTTGATCTCAAGAGAGAAAAAAAATTCAGTGGTATTCTCTGTCAGTAGCTTTTTCTTTCGAGTCGTTGAAAGATTTTCCCCTGTTCTTACGCGTAGTGGCATTAATAGATATTAACCTATATTGACCAAATTTGGAAAAAAAACTTTGTGCTTTCAACAGAAATAAGTTGATACCATAAATACACTTTAATTTTTTTTCTTCTTTTGAGTCATAGGTATGTATTTAGTTATATTTCGCACCTACTATGTTTACCAATTAGGCTTGGTTGATACAATGTACAGTTGATTAATAAAACTCAATTTAACATGATTTAATGTTAAAATGACTTTAAATTTAACATATTTGAATATTTAAAAAAACACAACTTCTATAAATAGTATTGTGTGCATTAATTTAAATGCATATGTATATGAGACCCCACTCCCTCTAAATATTCTTTTTTTTTTAGATTTTAGAGAAATAAACTTTTTTTTTCTATTAATCATTAGCTCTCAAAAATGTGCCTTTATTTTAAGTTCACTCTGATTGTTACAAACTGTATTTTTCTGCCAGGGAAACTCATAAAAAAGTGCTCGAATTTTTTTAAATTCAAATCACGAATTTTTTTTAATCTTGAGGAAGAAATGTTATATTTTTAAAAAAAATCGTAAATTAATTCTAAGAAGATTGTTTAATTAGACAGACTAAGTGAGAAAAAAATATGGACCCAACGCCGAGCTCAAAATCCTGGATCCGCCCCTGAATAGAATTCCAATCAGGATTCGCTGTTGAACCCGAGAGAAGAAGGTTGATATATAAAGTCTGTTTTTCAAGTCTTATCTTTAAAATAAAAGGAAGGAAAATAGACTCGTTGAGCACTCTGCACTTAATGCTTTTGGGAAAGGCATGAATCTATCTTCTCCCCTCCCGTGGGTAAAACAGCGCAGTGTGAAGTGAGTAACACCACCTTGGGTACTTGACGCCAGTGAGTCTATTTCGCGTAACGCAAACGAGCCGAGTAATTGGTAATGAGATAATTGAAGCCGAGACAGAGATAGCCGAAACCATATCCAGCGCAAGGGCACTGCTTATCTGCAAATAAAGATAAAAACAACTAAAAAGAATTTGGTACCAATCAGATCAATATTATTGAACGGTTTTTAACTTTGGAAAATTGAGTCTGTCTTTTATTTTTTTAAATTTGGTATTTTATTTTACTGAACTCAAATATCTTTCAGCAAAAAGACTTCTACTTTTTCTTGAGAAAAGAGAAATAGTTGAAAGTGTGACTTACGTTGAATTAATTTTTTTTTCTTCAACACTTACCAGCACGACTTTAGTCATGGAGAAATACTTCGTTTGGTGAACAGAAACATTTTGACAATTATTTTTCTCTCTACAAATTTTCCCTCGCACACACGCTTACTCGATGTTGAAATCCCCGCACAAAAGTTGTACGCCGTTTTTTAACATCGAATGAGCGATTAAGTGTGAAACTTAATAACTTGCAATCGTTACTTGCATACAATTACTCATTTGTGTGGTTTGAGATACGTCCTTCGTTTGCTTGTTTTTTTAGTTGGCCTTTTTGGGCATCCGTAGTCGATTTCGACAATGGTTAAAAGATTTTGCGTTCTCAAAACGGAGAATTGATATCAATGCATTTATTTCACAGCGTCAATTGGCTTAATTGGTCAAGTGATTAATCAAAATATGAGATCAGGTAAAAAGATTCAGTTTACCATTGCTGTCATAAATTTTTTTAGCCTTTCTCTTTACTTCCTCGTTTCTTGTCGCGTTGCCAGCTTTCAATATGATTTTGCTTGCCTCATATTGCCAAGAGTATTTGTGAAAGCCGTCTCCCTTTATTACGGCACTCTCTGGGATTTCATAATGTCGTTATAACGGTTAATTCGTTATTATGGGATGATTTTAATATACGAAGTATATTAAAGATGAAAAAACAGATTTCTTTGATATTCTAGGCGGCATTTATTGTAAGGATTTGATATTTTCAGTTTTTAAATTAATGCTCTGAAATCTTCATGGTTATTGCGGTGAACTAAACTCCAACAATAATATTGCCAGAATATTCAGAACCCCCCCCCCCCAAAAAAAAGTGCCAATAGAACGCGTGTTATTAAATGGGACAAAAAGTTTTTACAATAGAGCTAGAGGGATAAAAATTTGAAGTTTCACTCTTCATTTCAAGAAAAAAAATTTTTTTAATTTCTATAAAAATTTGTCCGGATAGGGTTTAAGTATGTGTGTGTTTCGAATGTAAGTCAATGCTAAATTGATCCCTTTGTTTATGTCCGGCTGCATTCACGCTTTATTTTGGAAAATCCAGATCTCTTTTAGTGATCACTGCTCAAAAAAAAAAAAAAAAAAAAGGCGAAAAAGGTAACTTATTCATTGGTCACCCTTTTTTTCCCAATGTTTTAATTGATCATCCTCAACACAGTATGCTGCCAAAACTTGTTGGTCACATGACGGTTTCAATTGGGGGACTTTCCAGACCTAGGGTTTGTTTGTTTTTCATATGATGTTTTTTTTTCCTTTCTGTATATATGTGTGCGTATTAACGGAAAAGTTGAGTTTTAGTGAATTTTGTAGCAACTAGGTGAGTTTTCCTATGTACACTGATCGAACCAATATGGTACTAGTGTGTTTTACCATTAAAAGTTACTGAGAGCTGGGCTCGAAAGTCCATTTTTGCTCGTAAAGAATCGTTCATAATTTTATGTCCACAGATAATAAATTGAGGAGAGTGACTGACTAGATGAGAGAGATGATGACTGCTAAAGAGCAACTATGATAATAAAAAAAAAGAAGAGAGAATTGTAATAATAAAGGAGAGGGTAGAAATAAAGGAGAGGAAAGAAGGGATAATAATAATAATAATAATAATAATAATAATAATAATAATAATAATAATAATAATAATAATAATAATAATAATAATCTGTATTATTGAAACGTGTACCTGCTACCATCTCTATTTCCAATGTCACGCTGAACAATCGCGTTGTGTAAAGAGAGTGGAAAGAGAGAGATGGAGACATAAAAGCAAATATTGCTACACACTGCCCTCCTCCCATCAGCAGGCCCATCCTCAACACACGGTCAAAAAAAAAAGTGGCCAGAGAAACAAACCAGAGATTATTTTGTTGAAAAGTATAACAATTTACACTGAAAGCAAAAAGAAGTAAAAAAAAGGGCGGAAATTAAATAAAGGTTAGAAGAATTTTAGCGATGGAGAGAAGGAAGGAAAAAATTTAAAAAAGAAAGAAGGAAGAATTCATTTTGTCGTAGAAAATAATGACTGATAAATAAGGAGGTGTGGATAAAGTCACATAAAACAATTAGATGCAGAATTTTTCAGTCTCCTAGCTCCATTGGTGCTGTTGCCAACTCAAAAAATATCTAGCATTGATTTGGCTGCCGAAAAGTGCTAAATCTTTTTTTGAATTATCCCCCCCCAAAAAAAATATGCTACAAATGGTCAGAAATATGCAAGAAAATGGCCAAAATCTTCAGGCACGCCCGCGCTAATTTAGTGATTTTTTTTCGGACTGCCAAAACAAAAACGCTCTGAATGTAGCGCAAAACGGTATTGGTAAAGTCTGAACACGTTATACATAGCCAGCCAAACTGGAACCTATGTTGACGATTTTGGTGACTATTTTTTTTGGTGACTATTTTTTTGTTGACTATTTTTTTGTTGACTATTTTTTGTTGACAGTTTTTTATCTAAGAATTATTTTTGGAAGACGGAAGATATCTTGTATTAGACGGAAAACAAAATGATACAATTTTTTTTTTTTGGTATTCCAAGTTAATTCATAATTACTTGGCTTATTCATTTATGTTTTATTTATTAATTTTTTTTTTACCTGAATATTGAAAAAAAAAATTAATTGTGTCCCTAGGAGGGAAAGGACCCGCCCTCCTGGATCTGCACCTGCTTACTGTCATTCGATTTTCTACGATAACCACCAGGCATCTTGGTATGGACATGCAAATGTATTAAAGCCGAATAAAGGTAGCACAGGGCCTTGTAGCAGGTGTTATAAAAGGGCCCTAAATTGAGAAAATGCACAGAAATATTGAAAAAGAAAAAAAAGCAACACATTTTTTCACATGCAAAGTGCTAATTATTATTTTTTTTCTTTTGCTACAAAGCCAAAATGTCTGGCATTTCAATGACAGGATTATTTTGTTTTCATTTTTTTCTTTCAACAGCGGTTATGACTTCAGTTTCAAAGACCTTTATGTTTATGCACTATGTACATATCACATTGGTACCATGCTCCGATTGATTACCTTATTAAAATTATTACCCCAATTAAAGGTGATAATTGGCAGGAATCGCTAAGCTTAAATACCGAGTCGTTCATAAAAGTTGAAGGCTGTGTAATTTTATTTCAGCTGTGCGGTTGTTTCCAGACTCATTTTGTCGCGGAACCCCTATGCGGTTTTCCCAAAATTGTGGAACCCGTACCTATATTTTAGGGACAACCCCGCCACCCTAATTTTGATAAGATATTTAAATCAAACGAAAATCGTTTCTGAGAGAGAATTTGTTCAAAAGAAACACCTGAGTCGAAAGCTAATGTTTGTTTTTTTTATGAATTATTAATTGTTGTGAAAAAATATATAATAATAATATAAAAGCAGATTGGTGTAAAGAAATCGAATTTTTGTAAAAATGAATTTTCACAAGATTTTATCAAAAAAAAAAAAAAAAAGAAAAATTCTGATCCTGGAAAATCCATTTTTGGAAACACTGTAGTAGAGCAGACGCAGAATTATTGAATTAAAATCAATTGCTCGCAAGCATTCAGTGCGGGGCCCCTGAAAATGCGGGGTCGGTAGTAAATGTTACTCTGGCTGTACAGTTCACCCGGCAATGAATTGCATGCTACGAAATAATAGTAGCGAAACTTGTACGAACGCCTATAGGAAACACTGAAGTAGAAAAAAAGCTATAAAGAAAATTAGGCCGATTTTCACAGAAGCTAACTTCATTGTAAATCACTTTTTTTCTCTTCTTCTTTGTCGTTTTCTCTCCTCTCCTTTCGTTTCCTCTCCTTCTTTTCCTTCTTTTTTTCTTTTTCTTTCCTTTTTTTTTATTATTTATCTACGTATTTACTTAGTACGTAGTTGTCTCTTTACAAGTAACGACGCCAGAGTTAGCCCGCAACTGCCGCAGACCCCCGCCTCTACGGCGACTCGAGACATCCGTTCGTTCAACGAACTTGTTGGTATAAAGAAGAAACACTTGCCCTCCTCGCTTTCGAAAAGGGTGGGTGTCGTGGCTCATCTGGCAAAAGACACTTATGCTTCAGAACATTCACGTCGTTACCAGTCGGCAAAAAAACTACTTTCTCAAGTATCCTCACCGTCGAGGTTCCGTACTATCATCTAGAGATGAAGAGGTCAGACGGTTTATCAGCGTGACCTTTGACAATTCGAATAACTACGTGCGTGTGTGTGCGCGCGAGTGTGTGCGTGTGTATACATACATGCTTGTTTATATATGTGTGTCTGTTGTGTATCCGTGTACGCGTGCGGATGAATGTGTGTGTGTATGTTTGCGTGTGTATACAGAAAAAAATCATTTTTTTCCCCAAATTACAGGTTCACCTTGATTAGTGCTGTTAATTAGTTCCAAAATATTCTGTACATTTCAAACCCCGCACTGTTCAAGACCTTATTATGATTTGATGTGTTTTTTTCAACAAATACCTAGTTACATCTATGATGGGTTGGCTTCGCGAACGAAGATTTGTAAAAGAGATTTTTTTATTCAACAATGCGGTACCTCAACAGTACTACAACAAAACCTGCACTCATCACCATCATCATCATCATCACCACCATCATCATCATCACCATCATCATCATCATCACCATCATCATCATCATCACCACCACCACCACCACCACCACCACCACCACCATCATCATCATCATCATCATTCTTTTAACGTCCGTCGTTGGACATAGACCTTCCCCAGGATTCGCCACAATTCCCAATCATGGGCATCGCGGAGCCAGTATTTCCTGAATCTGTCAAGTTCATCTCTCCATCTAGTGTTCTGTCGGCCTCGGTTTCTTATGTGATCTCTGGGGATCCATATTGTGAGACGTGATATCCATCGGTTGTCTTTCATTCTTGCAACATGGCCTGCCCATTGCCATTTGAGTTTTTAAATAGTTTCTATGATGTCACGAACACCTGTTTTCTTCCTTATATACTGTGCTGCCTTGTGATCTCTCCATATAAGGTTGAACATGATTCTCTCATGCACACGTTGCATGCTTCTTAATTTGCGGGTTTGTCTCTTGGTTAGGTTCCATGTTTCAGCTCCATAAGTGACTATCGGGAGAATGCATTAGTTGTATACTCTTCTTTATAGGATTACTGCACTAATCAACCATAAATGTCACCAGAACTCTCAACATAGATTTCTTCAGTTTTGAGGTTGGTCCGCTGGGCTGGTTGGCTATGAATGTATTGGCGGCCAGAAAGATGCTTACATGAATGAAGCCTCTTCCCGTTTTTCCGTGTGGAATTTTATCCGTATGGGATTTTTTCTTGTGCTCATTTTTATTTTTTTGTTTGGGGAATGTTCCTGTGGGCTTTTATTATGTGAATATTTTTTACGGGATCGTATGTATTACGTACTGAGGCCGCACCAATTGAGCTAAAAGGCTGACATTTTTCAACATTTACTAAAAACTTTCTTTTTTTTTTTTAAATTCCCTTCCTGAATATTTTATTTTCATTAAAGTTCGATTTGCAATGTAATTTTATGGTAAATCAACTCCCAGTTTGTATTCGCGCTTGTTTTTGGAAATTCAGACTTTTCTCGGTGATCATGGCCTAAAAAAGATGAGAGAAGTAACTTATTGTTTGATCGAACCCTTTCACCAGTTTTTTTATTGGTCACCCCCAACTCAACATGCGAGCAAAAGACGTTGATCACGTGACTGTTTCTATTGACTGACCAACCAGACTTATTCCTGTATTTATCTCCGTTATTAGATGAAGTGTTGTAAACCATGTCATCAAATTTTGAATGAATGGCTCCCGTCCTGTCTCTGTAGACAATGGAAGTACCCTTAAGGCACATGCCTGGGTGAAGCGTATGGAGATCCTCGTATGCCCAGTCGTCAGAACCATCCTCTCCCCCAAGCTGATGTTGTCCAGAGGAAATCAGAGAGCTACACATCTGGCATCAACCGGTGCTTATATTTTCGATATAATTCATATAAGCTTATAGAATAATAAAAGAAAATTATTTGTGTTTGCTTATTATAAATTCCAATTGGTCTTATTAAAATAATTTACAAGATTTAAGAAAAATATCCATATCTAATTTTATGCTAAAATAAATACCGGGAGTTGGCGAATTGAGAATTCTTTGATTCGGTTTCAAACTGCAGTTAGATTTTTCATACATTCGGTTTAACGAGGCGGTTCACAAATCTCTTAATTACAGTTCAAACTGTCTTTTGGAACCGAATTTATGGGCCTTAATGGCAGATCCACAAACTAATGGTAGTAGATTCAAAAAGTACCGGACCATGGGAGTTGCCGGATCATAGTGTCCCAGGTTACAGGGGTATGAAAAATATTAGGTTGTCCTACATTTTTTGTTTTCATGTCAACCATTTCGTCTGATTCTAAAGTGGAAAAAGTAATTATACATATTCAAATATTCTTTTTTCAACTCATGATTCATCTTATCAGTTTTAATGAGATAATCCCTCACTCTTAAAGATGCTGTCCTCAAAAGGAATCAAATCATAGTTTTTGTTTGAGTTGAAACTTCGTAGAAATGCTGTTCAAGCTCTCAAGAACAGCTCTTTCGCATTTGGAATGGGAATTTACTTAGAAATAACATTGGTTCCACAAATTTTGTTCCGGAGAAATGAGTCTGGATAATGACCCTCGAGGAAAAACTCAATCAGTTGTTGATGATGAGAAGTCAACAGATGTTATGGAAACTAATTTCTATTAAGAAGGAATATTTACACTTGAAGCCCGACGGAAAATAGTTATGGAAGCAAATTGAGTTTATTTTGATAATGAAACCAAGCACTTTTAAGTTGCTTTTATTTTTCCTCTCATAAATGGCCATTTTATATAGGATAATCTAATGTTATTTTTACGTGATAACAGAGCTTCAACAATATAGAAATATTTCGAGCAAAATAATCATTTTATTGATTCTGCAATTTCTAATACTTATTTCCAAATTAGTGTTCACTGTAATAGTTTAGATAAACTGGCTTTAGGCATGAATGTTGTGGACATTCTGGGTTTAGACTAAGTGAACGGTCACCCGAAGAAGATGGAAAGTACTTTCAGGTACGTAATTGCGCCCCCTGCTTATCATTATTATTTTTTTTTAAATTCCATCGCCCCTGCTCTTAATATATTCACTATTATTTTCGAGGGTCCATCTTTTCTCTCTGCTTCCTTATCGTTGAGAGACTGGACCACCACAGATTAGTCAAAATTTCCCATCGACAGACAAGTATCAAGTAATGCAAGCGGGAGAACTTGGTTAACGAAGCCTAATTGTATCTACCAATTTCAGCGATTTTTCCTGCCCCTGATTATTAAATTGTGACATCCATCCCCTTTTATTCTGACCCCACCCATGGCAATTAAGTACCTATGAGTCATTTTTGTCAATTATGAGTATTCAGTTTGATTTGTGAAAGTCTTGTCTACTAAGCAATAGAAGGACTTAGAGGAGGGTACCATTCTGAGGTAGTAATTGGGGCATCAAGCGGCTTCTGTCTGGCCCTGATTGTGGCCTTGTGCCGGACTTGGCAGATGCCTGTACACGTGTTGTAGAGTGAATGTTAGGAAGCCAGTCTAACTATCCAAGGTAAATTCTGCACCGGTATTTTCGGCACCGGCATATGTAGGATTATTCTTTTTATCTTGTTTGGGATGGGGAAAATATGTTTAGAATAATATGCGACGAAGTAAAAAAAAAATATATTATCACCAATCAATTACTGAAATGTTTGTCCAGTGGAGATTTCGTTTGTGTCCCACTTGAAATAAACAAACTACACCAAACTGCTTTTTCAATGCTGTTTAGTGTTTCTGAGGGTCGTTAAAGAAGCAAACAAACTACAAAAAAACCATTGTTTTAATTGAATAAGCCATTCCCCATTCCTTAGTTTTCCACTTCTACCAAAAAGTACCGGCGCCAAAATTACGTACCACCGGTCAGTCCGATTCATACTGGCTGGACTTCTATTGTGGCCTTGTTTCAGGCTCACCTAACCTAAATATATATCAACTATTACGCTGGTGGTAGAAAGTGCATCTGACCAGGTAAAGAAAAACCTTCATACCACAACAAACAAAACTGACCTGAATTTGAACCCTCGAACGATTGTTTACTCCTTCGGCTAGTTTTTTGCTCTCTTATGCCCGGTGCTGATACTTCGATGGCATAATTGTAAAATCCACTTGGCCACCCGTCAAACCTCCTCAGGATACACGAAACTCATATGGTAGAGTTACCTTCCCCTTAATTGCTTGTATGAACATGGTTGGGTTGAGTTGCTCTTATGAGTAAACTAGGACCTCGTCTTGGAGATATTTGGTCGTATTTCCAGTACTGAGTTGATGACATTCGTTATTAGGGGTGTAGCCAAGTTCTAAAGTCAAGGGGGAAGTGAGTGACAAATTATATTGAATTCATTCTACATTATTGTTTTGTATTAAAGATCAAACCGCAGGGTTTTTTTTAAATATTATATTATAGTCTCATAAATCTATATCTTATTTAAAATCAAAACACAATTTCAAAAAAGTTTTATAGTAGTCTCATGAATCTATATCATATTCAAAATCAAAAGACAGTGTCAAAAAAGTTGTATAGTAGTCTCATAATTCTATGATTTATCTAAAATCAAAAGACAATTTCGAAAAAGTTTCATTGTAGTCTCATAAATCTATATTTCATTTAAAATCAAAACACTATTTCAAAAAAGTTGTATAGTAGTCTCATAAAACTATTTTGTATTCAAAATCAAAAGGCAATTTCAAGAAAAGATTTTTTAGTTGACTCATAAATCTATTTAGAATTTAAAAAAAATCACGATAAAACATACGTTAATTGATTATTGTAGGTTTCCGACGTAAACAGACGATAAAAACGAAGCACTTCAATGTATAGTGTTCGAAACATAGTGAGGTTGGTCAAGTAAAGCAATGGGTCCAGAAAATTCTTCCAAGGCCATAGGATAACGTAAAAGAAAATCATGGGATTCGACTTGTATCGTTCAAAGGGGGGAATTGTAGAATAAGCACCACTCTTGAAGAATGTGTTCGGGGGGAAGGGGCCCCCCCTGTTACGCCAGTCCTTGTCTTCTTGAGTTCACGTAAAGAAAATGGCTTTTTTTACGGGTAAGCCAAAAACACTTGTCCAGTGTTGTCGATGTGAAACGTACGTCATTGGTAAAGCGTGCGTCTCGCAAGAGACTAGTCGGAGTATAAACAGTCGGTGATGAAGTTTCCTTTGTCTAAGTCAGCTTAGTGATCTTTGCAAGTCTCAAGTCTGGTCGAGACCAGGAGTTTATTCTTACTTCTCTTTCAATGTCCAACCCTCTAGCAGGATGCAAGTCCATTGAAGGGATACCTCCACCTTAATCACACAGCTTAGAGTGTACTCAATTAGCTGCCGAGTGCTGGGGGGATTTGTCCTAATGAAGAATTTTCGATCCGCTTTACCCATGCCAAGAATCGAACCCGGGACCTTCTGCGTGTGAGGACAGTGCTGTCTGTGTAAAATCTACAATGACTACGAAGCGAAGGATAAATGCATTGCTGAAATATGCTTGTAAGTACAGGTATTCCCGGTTATACAAAAGTACACTTAACTTCTCTCGGCTTTTCCGAGAGTCATCAAGCTGCCATAGCCCTGAACTGTATCTGTGAGTATCTGTGCTAAATGGCAATTTATTTCTTCTTAAAAATGACATATGATAGTTAAAAATACGCGAATCAATACAACTATGAATCAATAATACAATGCAAAGCCCACTTTTAGGATTGCCATCAGCTGTCTTGTTGCATTCTCCATAATCTCGACCACGATCTGAAATCACTTCAGGGAAAGTCAGAAGTCGGAAAAAAACAACTCTTGATGCATATCCACTAATCTACTCGCTCGGCCATTGTGAATGTGACGGTCACTCAGGACACTAGTTAACTCGACGGCATCTCTCTACCGACTAGGTTACCTCCACCCCGTGAGAGTGTCTGTTCATGCATGCGCAGGAACGCCCCCCTCTTAGTGATTGCCAAAACTACGCAACTGGCTATCGAGATATTCTAAATTGCTTGATGTTTTCTGGACAGGTCTCGTATATATTCTCTTTGTGGAGTAGTGGCCACGATGCTTTGTCAGCAGGCCATTCGTACCGAAGCCAGTTCAACCTTTATTGATTGCTCTTCCACTCGTGACCTTGTGCAGTTGTAAAACAAGTCAATATCGACGAGACGAATTATAAGATAAGCCTAGCTGTAGCAGGGGCAAACCACACTTTTATTTCTATTCCAACTGAAGATGAATACTGAAAATTTTACATTGTATATATAATGAATAAATTCGAAGATATAAACGACTTACCAGTTTAGCTCAGTTGGGAAGAGAACCGCTTACTAATCACTTAGTTGTAGTTTCTAACCACGGTAATTTTATATATTGGTTTGGTTTAACGTGATGGCAGGGTCGGATTAAGATGGCATGGGACCCCTGGCTTTAATTTAAACAGTCCCATCCCCATCAAAATGATTTCTAGTGTAAAGAAACAAGAAATTCTATTGAATTTAATGGTACTTATTTTGAATTTCACCCACAGGCTTATTATCATTATATCGTAGGTTTACGAACCTTTCTCGTAGCGATTTTCCGTTGACTAATTTTGGGAACCCTCTAAATATTGGAGGCCCTGGCTTCAACCCACTTGGTCCCCCTTAGTACGGCGCAGCGTGACGGGATAGACAAACAGTGGACTTGGACTAGACTTGGACAATCGTGTAGCGAGTACGCTGAGAAATGTTTCAAACTTCTCAGGAGCCTAGCCCTGCCTATAAATATTTTTGAATCACTTTTATGTGCTGCAAGAATGCATAAAAGCATGCTTGTAGACAAAGAAGTTATTGTGTAAGTGCAAAAAAGTAAGCTGTGTTGATATTTCGGTATCTAGTCCACACCAGACGACCAAACATAATCATAAGAGACAAAAAACGAAAAGTCGGTCTAAACGTAAATAAAAACCATTTCACTGGGATGAGAAATATCAATATAGGAAATGTGAGTGGCCTAACGATTAAGGGCACGAAAAATGCAAACGCTAAACTGAGTTCAAAACCCGGTTGAGACAGTTTGTGTTAACTTTGCGCCAATTCCTCTAGGAAAGGCATGAACTCCCTTCTCCTTCCAGCTATGGATAAATAGCGTATTCTGAACATAAATTTACAAGATATAAAGTCACAATGTTGGTGATTCACTGTTTTTAATAAAATAAGTAATTTTTAAAAAGTTTTCGGTCTGTTACTTGATATCCTGTGACTTTATGTCCGGTTACACTGGCGTCTTCAAGGACATAATTTTATAGCCTGTGACATTATGCCCGGTCACCTTAATAGCAGGGCCGTTGGGGCCCTTTAACCCTGTCAGGTTGTTCATTCTGGGAGGTCCCGTAAATTCCTACAATCGCTACAAAAATGATTGGGTTCTCATAGATCGTTCAGTATTACAGGATGCTTAGTTAGAATAGAACTCACAATTTAGTTGTAATAATCGGCGACACCATCTTGCTAACCATTGCTGGGTCGGGGCACTCTACAATGAAGCACCCTTACACACACACACGCCTGCACGTGTGCGCAGACATGCACACACCCTGCAATAAATAAATACATAATAAATAGATAAATACGCACACACACATAAAGATTGGGAATCTAAAAAAAAGAGAGAAACAGAGATATTTATGCACAGGCGTATACCAACATACACGCACACATACATGCACGTATACATGTATACATGTACAATTACATACAAACAGCCTCACATATGTAGTTGATATTATACACACATTCACAATCACATTCATACACACACATAGATATAGATAAAGACATGCAGGAAACACAGCGGTGGGAATTTAAAATTAAAAAAACAAGAAAGGTTTATTTTGTATGAATGTATGTATTCCTAATAGGATAAAACACACACACTCACACGGATACATACGCTCACACTTATATACATATACACATGCTCATTTGCACGCATATATAATAATTAATGCTCCTCTATTCAGGGTTGAGCACTCTTTAAGTGAGGTAACTCATTCATTGTAAGCTTATGCAATGTTCTTCCATAGGAATAGAGCACTCTAGTGGATGAGGAATTTCTGCATGAATAAATATATATCGCTCAAATCCAGCCTTACTGACCGCCCAGTTCCGTAGTCCAGAGGTAGGATATCGGCCTCCGGGTCCGAAGTGACAGTTTCAATCCTGCCTCGTGATACTGGATGGGACAATGAAATGTCTATAGCCACACTGAAGAGATGTAATACATCGAAACAACTATATATATATATATATATATATATATATATATAACGCTCCCTCCTTTAGGGTTGAGCACCTTTTAGGTAGGACACTCATCTGCTAGAAACGACTATGCAATACTCCTCTGATTCTGGAATTGAGCCTTCTGGTAAATTGGGAGTTATGCGTAAATAAATGATAAATATATCGCTTAATTCCATCCAGATTTACAAAATATAAATATCCATTCAGTGTTGCCAATTTAGCGCCTGATCCATCGCGTTTCTTTCATGCTAGTGAGAGGAACCGCTCAAATAATTCGGGCTTGCTTAAACATTTTCGTTACTCTAGCGTGTTTTTGACCATTTTTACCACATATCAGATGTAAATCCGACCGTTCTTGACATTTTGGGGGCCTTTTTTTCAATCTAGCATTTTTAGCGCTTTTTTGTAATCAAATTGGCGCGAAAATATTTTTTGATTCCCTAACATTGTATACTCCTTTCAGCTTGAAACATACTCACTCTCACAGATATAGACACATGCGTACACACAAACTTTATATATATATATATATATATATATATATATATATATATATATATATATATAAGTATGTACGTATATATATAAGTATGTACGTATATAGATAGATAGATAAAGGAGAAACAGAGAGTATTGGAAAAATAGGAGAAGTTTACAAAATTCAAATCTATCTCTTATAACACACACTTATAACACACACTTTCATGCTCTCTGTTCCTCTCTCTTTCTCTCTCTCTCTCTCTCACACACACATGCACACGCACACATATTCCCACGCCCATATACACACAGAGATACAAAGAAAGAGAAATAAAAGGAATGAAAGTTTGATGAAAAGATTTAAACGTGAACTTCGTCTCCGCACTCTTACTCGCTTGTCTTTATTCCATCCCCCCGACAACGACAGGGCGCTCCCTCTTCAACCACTCCCCCCAAACCTTAGTTCCCCACCCTCGGCAATGTTCCGCCAACCGAATGGTTCAAGCGGACAGCCCTCTATAAATAGTTTGTCGGTCAACTAGCAATAAAATCGTTCTAGTGTAAGATAACTTTTTAAACGGTCAGCTACCCTAGACAACGACGCTGACACATTCTTTACATAGATATGTATTTATTTACCAAGTTTAACTTGGTCGGGTCCATGACTGCAAATCTCGGGCTTCTAGACTCGTAGCTGACGGTGGGGGACCAGAGGATATTTTCGAAAACGCCACCGGGCCCCAAAAAGAGTAGAGCCCCCAAAAGCTCTTTAAAAAGTTTACTTGAACCGATTTCTACTGACGATTCTCGTTACGTGTTGGAGGAAGGCCTCAGTTAAAGAAATCCACCAGGCCCACCTCCTGGATGCCCCCCAATCTCTAGCTACGTCTATAGGGACCTCAAATAAGGATCGAGCTCACCACAGTTATCATGGTTGGTGAGACTAAACATTGCTTCTCATCAACAGACCGTTCTCTCTTCGTTCGATTGCTTATGTCAAGGTTGACTATAAGAGTAACAGCTTGGCTGGCAAGGTAGTGATAACAGAGAGGGGAATTCTCAAGTGTTTACTTACTCTCCTTTCGGTCAACCATCGTGGCAGGGGGTTCATTACAAAAAAAAAAAAAAAAAAAAAAAAAAAACTCAACAAAGACCCAAGATCATGCACGAACTTCAGAACAATGATTCAAAGTTCCGGTTCATTATCAATTAATGAAAACTTAGATAACATTGTTTCGTCTAGTGTTTAAAAAATCAAATTAAAGGTCAAAATCTTTTGGGGGTTGATGCCAAATACCTCTAGAAATCTTTGTAGCCGGCTTAGAAAAAGAGACAAGCTAGTGTGGCACTAGTTCGACTTATTTATTACTATAGAATATAAGATTATTGCTCAGTCTATATTTCCTGTGACATATGGTAGAGAATGAAAGATAAGACCCCCCCCCCAAAACAAAATTTTTGTGAGTTTTTTGTCCATATCCCCGTGACAGGCCAGTGGTGAGATATTTTGTTGAGATATTTTTGGCAATAGATAGGATACAGAGCGAAATGGTTTTAATGCTATTCCCAATGGCGCCTGTGCTATTCATCAACTTGTCATGGCGTACGGCCGTTACGCTCTGATTCGTTAATAGGCAAAAAACTGAACTATCAGGAGAGAGGATTTTGGAACGCGGACGTTTGATTGAAGCAAACGACTGGCGCCAGGACTGTTTAGTTTCTTGACATCATTTTTTTTAAAAAGTCTGGGTTATAATTCAGTTTAGCTAACCAGAGTATCTTTTTTATAAATGTATAATTTGTTTTTTTTCTTTTTTAGATATGAATCTGATGAATAAACACTTCATTTATTCATAAAAATAGGAATCAAATGAATAGATATTTCACTTATTCTATTAAAAAATATGAATCAAGTGAATTGATATTTCACTTATTTTATTAAAAATATTAGTTTATTACTAAGAACTGGAGTCTGAAAATTCAATAAAAAGGTAGAAAGAAAGATTGCAAAATTAAGTTAGGTAGTTTACTGAAAGGAGAGGGGAGACAGGGAACTAAAGGACAGGGAAGGGAGTTATGTAATTTAAAAAGTGGGCAAGAAAAAGGGGGACAGAAAAATAGTTTTATGAGAGGATAGGGAAGGAGAGAGGGTAAAAAGTTGGGTAGTTTACCGAGTGGGGTAATATTTTTTTACACATGAAACTAATCCATGGTTGTAGAACATTTGGATGAAATCATGGACAGAAAACGAAGATTGGAAGGGATAAGGGTGAGAAGGAGGAAATACCGTCAGAAAGGGTGAGAGAGGAACAGAGGTTGGAGATAATGGATAATTTTAGTTGTCAACACCCGTGGAATTTCCACGGGTCCAGTTGGTTGATATAAGTGTACATTTGCAGCCCCAGCTTCAATTCGGACTGAGTTCGCCGATATCGTTTTGGCACTGGTAACTGTTAAAAGGCTCGTTACCACAAACACTGAGATACATACGAACACACAGGGTACACCACAAAAAATTAAACAAGTTAAAATGTTGAATAAATTCATTATTATCTAGAATGATCCATTACTGTCTTAGATTTTGGAGTTGATCATCTAAAGAGGACTGTCCAATAGTGAAAAGTAGATTCGTGCTCATGAGTTGAGTTTTGATGGAATTTTAATAATTGGAAATTTGCATTGCAAATAGATTTCAAACTCGTTGACAATTGATGTCAAATAAAGGGTTCAAAATTCAATTTATCGGCTACTGTTGTTATTAAAACTGGCGTCAAGTTAACACAGTATGAGGAACAATTCAAAGCTGGCCGATTTCGTACGTGGTAGGATTTTCGCACTTCGGAATGAGGGACTATCACCACGTGCAGCAGCTGAAGAAATTCATCGAACTCAGACAAAAGTGATAGATTACTTGTGTGATCCAGATAATTGTGCGGCCAAAAACAGAGGTGAGAGACCAAAGGAGAAGTCCAATCGAGAAGAGAGGGTTGTTAACAGAGCACAGCAGCAAAACCTGGATCAGTCAATTATTCGATAGAAAGCAAAAGCATGGGTTCAAGTTCACAAAGAGACTATCAAAGGATCAATTAAAAGGTCAGGATTCAGGCATAGAAAAATTGTAGCGTGGAGTTATGAAAATGATCCATAAACAACGCAGACTGGAATTTGCAAGGCTTCATCAGATGTGAGATGAGCATTGGTTGAGAGTGTTCTTCACAGATGAAAAGTTCAACCTTGATGGCCCAGATGGCCTTCAGTATTACAGACATGACCTGCGAATACCAAAGAGAACTTTTACAAAGTATGCTGGTGGAAGTTGATATGGACTGCTGTAGGATATGGTAGGAAAATCCCCCCTCTTTACGTGGATCTGTTGCGAATTTAGTTGCTGAATATATCTGAATTGGCGATTTAAATTTCATGCCTCAGCAAGATAATGCTCCTATTCATGTTGCATGGGTCACCCAACGATGTCTCCTAGAGCAAAGTGTAAACGTTTTGGTCTGGCCGGTCAACAGCCCCGAACTCAATGTCATTGATAACGTATGGGAATGGTTGGCAAGGAAGATCTTTGAAGTTGGGAGGCAATTAGATACGGTGCAGAAACTCAAAACCACATCTTAGCGGCTTTGAATGAATTGTATGATGAATTCCTTCGATGTTTGGTTTAAAGCTTGCTAAATTGAATTTTTTCTAGTTTAAAACGATAATGGTGGTTCAATAAATAATATTAACATTTTTGGGAAAAAATTCAATGAAATTTTCAATAAAACATTGAGATTTCCCTCTGAGTTTGGTTGAACTTTTCAATTAAATAGTTGAAGCCACAGATCTAAAAAGTTGATTTTAATCCATTTTCAAGACAATTTTATTTTGGTAACTAAGTATATGACATGAGATAAAGTCAGCTATGCGTATGACGAATCAAAAGTTTAGAATAATAAATCAACGGTCATTTTTCCCCTTAGGGTTCAGAAATTTACTTACGAATTTAAAATTTTGTGGTGACGTACTATCTATCAGTCAACTTCTACATCTCTCTCTCTCTCTCTTTCTTTCTCTCTCTCTCTCTCTCTCTCTCTCTCTCTATATATATATATATATATATATCAAGTGTATTGGTATGGAATATGGTTAATCTGACAATATGAGAGTGAAATGGGAATATGAGAAAGCTAATGAATTTTTATGTTTTTGGGGCGTTTTGCCCGAATGGCTTTTTCAAAAAATGTGAAATTGGCCTACTGTTATCGTCGTTTCACTCGCATTCAGGGTTGAGCACTCTTCAAGTGAGTAACCCGTCCACTGTAAGCTTATGCAATGCTCTTTCATTGGAATAGAGCACTCTGGTGGATGAGGGATTTCTGTGTAAACAAAGCCGTAGCCCAGAGGTAAGATATCGGTCTCCGGGTCCGAAGCGAAGAAGGTTTCATTCCTGCCTCGAGTTACTGGATGGGATAATGGAAAGTCCATAGCCATACTGAAGAGATGTAATACATCAAAACAGCTGTCTGTGGATGACGCTATATATATATATATATATATATATATATATATATATATGTGGATGAGAAATGAATGACAATATTGGAAACCTTGTTGAAATAAATTAAACATTT
>OY735219.1:9797601-9932601 GCA_963457665.1 Thysanoteuthis rhombus | reverse complement strand
AATCTCGTTCCCACTTCGTGGTAGGGAAGCCAAGTGTTTTTCAAAGGCTCCCTCTTGCAAAGTTTGTAAGATATGTACAGCACTGGAACTGTGCTGGAACAGCACGGCACATCACAAACCTCTCGTAGATTTACCAAATCATTAGATGATGCTGATCATTGTTTTCTGCAAAGCGTAACCAACATTCCGTCTTGTCTTTGAGTTGAAACATGCTTTTGTCTTAACTTTCCGACGCGTTTTTCACTATTCTTTCACTTTCTTCTCGATTTTGAATACACTCATCCTTGATATTAACACTTTTATTTTTGCAATTTTATCGCATCTTAAGGGTGTAACTTCCAGATCAACTTCCTCTTTGACTCTTTTCCTCGGTCTCAAATCTTTATGATAATATTGGTCAAGCATGCACGCTGAACACAAGAGTGACATTTTTGATTTGAGACCTGTTACTAAAGGACACACGGTAGGAAAACAGGAATTCTTAAAAGGGCATGCTAGTTCGCATAAGCTCAGCTGCTATCCTGGGGTAGGATGAAGTCAAGTTTTCTTGAGATCAACCTGGGGTCATATCAGGTGAACAGTGGTTGAGATTCTCCACACTCAGAACACTAAGACGAATGCAGGACATGTTTTACTGTTTACATCTTCGTAGTCTAGATAGGATTTGAAGTAAATTTCGGTAAAAGTACGCGATAATGTTGACAGTAGGTGTGTACTATTCAACTCAAGACAGAACAGGAGATTTCGATGTATATGTAATATCTATTTATATAGTTATTTCCGGACATTGGAGTTCATTTCTATCATCAGCGATGGTCAGTTAATACGAAGCAAGTGACTTCAATCCTGGTAAGGTGCAAGCACACATATGTGCAGTTTTTTCCCCCAATATCAGAGACGTCAGTACCAGTTAAATGTTCCAATGGAAGCGTGTATGCACACACACACACACACACACACACACACACACACACACACACATATATATATATATATATATATATATATATATATATATATATATATATGTAGTTTTCTCACTTCTTTCGACGTGACCTTGTCTTCAGATTAAGTCTTAGATGTAGTTAACGTCAAAAAGATATTTCAGAACATAGACAGATGTCAAGAACACAACAAAACCAGAGAAGCCAGCAAACGTTATTCTCCTTTACAAGAGGTTTGTATATAAATATACGTATAAAACCCTCTGCGTTCAGTTTTTTCCCTTCCCGCTTTGAAGAGCACGTCAGGTTTTGCATTATTGTTAACCAACAACAGAATGTGGCAAGGAAATGAGATCAAAATCTCAAGAAAAGGCCCTGGCAGCTCGTGGAGGATTAGAAAATAAATAAATAAATATATAAATAAATAAATAAATAAATAAATAAACAAAACGAAAAGGAAAATAAAACAGGTCTGATTATTCACTCGATAGAAACTGTCACGTGATCAGCGTCTTTTGGCAGCATTCCATGTTGGGGTGATCAATTTAAAAAAAAAATTGGAAGAACGGCTGATCAATGAATAAGATCTTTCTCTCGTCTTTTCTTGGACATTAAAGAGTTTGAATAAAAAGAAAGAAAAAAAAAATTGTGAACGCAGCTGGGCAAAAACATGAGATCAATTTAGCATAAATTTATCTTGTGAATTTTGAACCCCCACTAAAACCTATTTTGAGAGGAAATTTTGAAAAAAACAACAAAAACATGTAGACATAATAAGGAGTAGATTTTCAAAATTATCTTACCCCTAGTTAGATAGGTGTGGCCTGTATGCGTGATACATACATGACTAGCCAGCCAGCCAGCCGGAATAACTAAAAAACTGAAGAAACCTGTTTCAACAGTTTTGGTGACGTTTGACGGTTTTTGTAATGTTGAAGGAATCCTTTGAATCAAAAAAGAATTAAACAAAAAAAATAGTCTGCGTGGTCAAGTATGGTTTGGAAATATATAACTAAATCCAACTTGAAAAATTTGCTAAAAATCGACTAGATTTTTCAGTTATAGCAAAAAATGTTGTATAAACACATAAAGCCCACTTACATAACCTCATTCGAAGAAATCTCCGTCCGTAGGTGTGCACTGCGATTACTCGACAACTAACCATTATGCGAAATTTACATTCGCTGGATATATTAGTCAACACATGAGGCTGTGATTTGTTATGTTCTAAGTTTCTCAAGAATAGCAATTCTCGAGAAACCAAATGAAAATTATGGAAAAATATATAGATATCTCTCAAAACATCGATTAAAGCCCAATACCATCTTCACTATCTCCTCTTCCGATCTAACCTCCAACCCACACCAACAAGGAGAACGCTCCTGGACTGACCCCTCTTACCTGGTCCTCTTTTTCTCACTGTCACCCATATGAACTCCTCTCCCTTTCCTCTCCCTATCCTCTCCCACTTAACAACCAGACTACACCTGCTACACATACCATCTTTACTCACTTCATTTCTCCCCCTCAAACATGTTAACAGCTACACTTTTGATCGTGGCAGTTTTCTGCATCGCTGCATGTGCCTTTGAAAATGCTGGTCTGAACTAACCAAATGCATCAAGCCTGTCCTCGTGACAATGAAAACCTTAGAGATGTAACACTTGCTTTCAATCATTTTTTTCTCTCTCAAATCTTTTCACTTTCCACATCGTCAAAATTACCACCAGATCCTTTATCTGAAATTATAGATCTCAATTTAGGTATAAAATATCTAAATTGGTTATAGATCTAAATTTAGGAATAAAATATCTAATTTGGCAATAGATCTCAATTCAGATATAAATTATCTAAATTGGCAATAGATGTAAAGTTAGATATAAAATTTATAATTCGGAATAGATCTAAAGTTAGATATAAAACATCTAAATTGACAACTCTGAGTAGATGTAACCAAAGTAACTTCGAAGGTATAGTTTCGTACGATGGATGGAAACTTGTCTTAAATGACTATCTTGGTAGGCTGCTCCGCACACAGTCTAGTCCCTTCCAAACATACTCGTTCCAAAGGTGCTCTAATCAAATGATATAACTATTCAGTAGTACAGAGAAAATCATCAATAAAAAAATCTGCTTACCTTCATTAAACTTACTGATCATTTTTAATGACCAATCTCAATTCAGTATTAAACATTTCTTTCGGTTACTTACATAACCTTTTTCTACAATTCTGTCACGTATTATCCCCTGTTATGTCTTAAGAGCCTAACTCGTTTTATTATAATCCTATGATTGTTTTGTATTGGCTACGTTAATCTATTTCACATGGAGCCATCCATTATAACATTGAGGTTATAACAGGAATCGGACAGGACATATAGCCATACAATTACACAATTTAACACACTAATTTGCATTTATGGGTTACTAGATGGATTGATTATTAGAACAAGATCGAACATTGCAAATCTTGAAAAAAAAAACCCCGAAAATCTTGGGTACAAATACTATTAATTTTAAAGGTGTTTGAAGATGTTTGAAAAAAAGAAACCTTTGGGGTGTATTGGGTACTTTTTGCACTCACTGTAATCGTACTTTCATTTCGATTTGGTACAATGGATATATCCATCCTCGGAAGGTCGACTGGAACTGCGTTGACATGATGTTTTACGATAAATACACACAAAAAAAAGATTGGTGGGAGGGTGGAGGAGATAAGCCATAGAATACTGTCAAAGATCACGGAAATAAAAAAACAAAAAAACAAACAACAAAAAAAAAACCATCAACAGGACACAACAAACCAAAAAATGATATATGTCTTTTCATAAGACAAAGGCCATGATTGACAAGTCGACAAACGTCAGGTACTTAAGCGACAGTTCTTCAACCATCATCGCCACAGAAGATCAAGCCGTTCTCTATGATTATATTGTCTGTCTGTCAATATGACTGTCCGTCTCTGCCTCTGTCTATCTACTAGAAAACTGTCATCAAGAAGTGTCACCATAACTGCCATAACAAAGGTTTCTTCAGTTTTCTACTGGATCCGGCTGGTTGGCATGCTGGCTGGCTATGTGTGTATGCATGTATATATGTATGTATCTCATGTTCACGATGCACCATTGGAGCTAGAGGGCTAGAATTATCAATGTTCACTCATTATGTCTACAGAAAACGTTTTCAGTTTTCCAAAAAATTTTCTCCGTTAAATAGGTTTCAATGGTGGGGTGGGGGTCAATTTGCAAAGTAAGCTGATAAATTTGATATTTTTTCTTCTAAAATTCAGACTTATTCTCAGTGAGCACTGCCCAACGAAATGCGAGAGAAGTATCTTGTTATTATCATTACTATTTGAATTTTTCTTGCTGCCGGAAAACGTTGGTCACGTGACGGTTGATTGACTGACCAAATCTATCTATCTATCTATCTATCTATCTATCTATCTATCTATCATTGATTCACTCAGAAATGCACTAACCCTCTGCAAGGCTTGATCAGTCTACATTTTCCCTCTTTCTTCTTAAGCATCTTGTTAACACGCCTTTCTTTCTCTTTTTTTGAACATCAGATTTCTTTTTTTACTCTCCTTCTACTCTTCTCTTTCTCAACCCCTTCAGTTTCTGGTTTCTTTCTTTCGTTTTCCCCCTTTTCTTTTTCTTGTTGTTGATCTTCTTCTTCTTCTTCTTCTTCTTCTTCTTCTTCTTCTTCTTCTTCTTCTTCTTCTTCTTCTTCTTCTTCTTCTTCTTCTTCTTCTTTTTCACTTCTCTCTCTTTTTCTTTGTTTTTAACCCTTTTTTTCCTACTTTGACGTGAATAACTGCAAGTTGTATTCTCGTAGCACTTGTGGTCCCTCTGAGCCTCTGCATCGAAATAAAGCAAAAAGGTATTCGACGTCAGACAACCCGAATGAAGATTATTGGATTTACACAAATGATGGACCACGTTGAACGGAGCAGAGACAGAAGGAGATTTCTCTGATGCTTTTGATTGACGTCTTTCTGACCTGGCCACAAAAACAATTGAAAGAAAGAAAATCTATAAGACAAAACCTTGACAGATAGATAGATAGATAGATGACAAACATATTGAAATAGATAGATCGACACATTGAGATAGATAGATGGAGAACACATTGAAATGGATAGATAGATGGAAACACATCGGGATAGATAGATAGATAGATAGATAGATAGATAGATAGATAGATAGATAGATAGATAGATAGATAGATGGGGAACACATAGTGATAGATAGATAGATAGATAGATAGATAGATAGATAGATAGATAGATAGATGGAGAACACATTGAGATGGATAGATCGATGGAGAACACATAGTGATAGATAGATAGATGCCAAACACATTGAAATAGATAGATAGATGGAGAACACATTGGGAAAAATAGATAGATAGATAGATAGATAGATAGATAGATAGATAGATGGGGAAAACATTAAAATAGATAGATAGATAGATAGATAGATAGATAGATAGATAGATGGAGATTTCATTGAGATTGATATTGTCGAAAAACAACAGGATATTACACGGGGCACCTGTATACAGATAGATAGATAGTCAGATCGAAAATAGATGAAGACATTCAGATGGATAGATAAATGAATGGCAAACGCATTGAGATAGATTAATAGATAGATGATAAGCACATTGAAATTTGTTGACGTTGTTGAAGAAATAACAGGATATCACACGAGACACCCATATATATATATATATATATATATATATATATATATATATATATATATATATATATATATATATATATATATATATGTATATATGTATATGATAAATTTGGATACCTGATTATTTGTATGTGCACCTTTATTGAGAGAGGAGGGAAACAGAGATCTAAATTAAGTTTTTCTAAGTAGAGTTTTTTTTAACCCTCAGGATGATTTTGAAAAAACATTACATCGTTACTATAATGCTAAACTAAATCTTTATTTTCCGTCTGTCATACGGAAATACAACTTCGGATTATTTGGTTTTTCCCTTTAATTCCTTTCGATTACTTCTTTATCAATGACAAAGACATCATTTAGGGTTGAAAAAAAAGGATCGTTTTCTAAATTATCGGGGTTTTAAACCTAAACTTCCATCACGTTTTTTCAAATCAAACTCAACCGCCCTAACTCTCTCTTTTTTTCATTTTGAAAAAATCTTTTCATCTCCCCCACTTTCTCTTTGTCTCCAGATCCATCACCTTATATCTCTTTAAACTCTCTCCTCAAATTCCTCTGTTTAATTAAAATGACAATTGGGAAGCGAAGGGAATTTATTTGTTTTTTCATTATCATGTATGCATGTTTCTATGCATTTCTATGATTGCAAGCCATCTTTTTCAGAGAATATTGCATCAGCCCAGAGAAAACAGTATGCGGTTTACCATGTTTGGGATTTGAGGAAATGATATTTGAGTATATACGTATATATCATCGTTTTCCGCTAAAGTCTTTTACTAGGATGTTGAAAGATTTCGTACACTCGAGCAATTGTCAGATAGACCCACTTTCGTTGTACCAGGCCTATCATATCCTGTTCTGTTTACGACACTACCCTTCTAGCCACTGTCCAGGTTCAACGTCTCTTAACTTCGGTGATCATACAAGAATCCAACGTGATTTGGCCGTAATCCCTCAGCTTTGGTGAGAGGTTCCTCAATCCTAGTCTTTTTGCTGGGTGTCTGTTGGAGAGTAATTTAAAACCATTTTAAATGTCTGTTGGTATGACTTGGCGGTCGATTGAACCACGACCGACAGAACCGGAACGAGCACTCTAACACTGGGCTGCGATGGTTGATATCTCCCTCTTTACTCGTTTTATTCTTTTCCTTATTCTCTTCCCTTCCTTCTCTCTTAAAAACTTTTCGTTTTTTTATTATACTTTTTCCGTTTTCTTCGTCTAACAACAATGACAAGTTCAAGCGTACGGTTGAGACTGAAAAATGAAAAGTTCAAAATAATGGATAGAGAGAGGAGAGAAAAGAGAGAGAGATTCTGCTACTACGTCATCAATCAACAGATGCAAGAAAGAAAGAGTGAGAGAGCCAAAAAGAAAGAGACGGACAGAAAGTAAGAGAGAGGGAGAAGAAGAGAAAATTGAAAGCCGTGGATCTTAGATTGAATCAACTGGTGTCGCTAAATTCAATTAGAATTTGTTACTTTTCCTTCCTTTTTTTTATTCTTTAAGTCCACAATGATTCCATTTCTTTTACTTTCTTCTCAGCCCTAACCATCCATTGTAGGAACTTGAAAATCTGCGCTCACACTCCTTTCGATGAATAAGGAAAACATTTTTTTTTAAATTTTTGCCCTGATGACTGAAATAGTTGCGTTCTAATAAATGAATGCATTTATACAATTAATATTACCCGATCGTGATTTAAAATCACGACCAATTGACTGGTAGCCAGGTCTCTCACCGACTGAGCAGAGCTGACAAATCTTACGTAAATTCATCTTACGGATGCTATACTATAGAATATATGTTTCATAATCTTTTTAATTTATTTTATATACTATACCAAAGTTGCTGTAATCATATTCAGTAAGAATAAAAGGAGTCAGGTTTGACCCTGCAGCGGTCAGGCTTGAGATCCTTCCTTTATTTCTCTTTATTTCTTCTTCATTATCTTCTTCCTATTTTGATTCTAGCCCTTTCCTTCTCTACTAAACTTGTTTTCTTTCACCTCTTGATTTTTCTTCGCTCTTTTCTTATTGTTTTCCCTTCTATTTTTTCATCTTACCTTTCCTCCACATCGTTCTTCTTCTTCTTCTTCTTCTTTTGATAATACTTAGCTCACTCCACGTTCTTCTTCTCTTAATTTTCCTTCTTTTCACCCCTCCCCTTTCATGTTCTTCTCTAATCATTCTTCTTTCTCTTCTACTTCTTCTCTCTCTTCTTTTTTGTCTTTTTCTTCTTCTTCTCCTCTTTTCTCTGTTTTTTTTCTCTTTCATTCTTTTCATTCACCTCCCTTCTTGCTTTCCCTTCTCTTTTCTCACCTTTTTTTCAACTTCTATCTTTCTTTCTTTTATTCATTCATTCATTCTTTCTCATATACCAACACTGTTTCTTGTGCATTCTTGTTCGCTGCGTCTTTCTTTCTTTCTTTTTCCTTTCTGCAGTTATTTCTTTTTCAAAAATTTTTTCTTTCCACCTCTTTTCCTTGCTTTTTCTTTTTTTTCCATCTTTTTCTCCCTTTCTTTTTCTTTCTTTCTTTCTTTCTTTCTTTCTTTCTTTCTTTCTTCTTTCTTTTTCCTCTCGTATACCATTTCTTTCTTTCTTCCTTTTTTTCCATCTCTCTCTCGTTTTTTTCTCTCTTTACCCTCTCCCTTCTTTTCTCTCTTCCCTTGTTTTCTCTTCTTCTTCTTTCAGCCTTCAACTTGCTACTTTAGCTGTCAAAGGAAGCCAACTTTGATCGGATTAGAATGGGTAATCCCCGACATTTCTTCTCGGCTCCCCACCCAACATACACCTACACGTGCGTGCATTTACTTATATATACCCAACCCCTTCACACACACACACACACACACACACACACACACACACACACACACACACACACACACACACAAACACAACGTCGGACTTAAGTACATACATTTATTATCTTAGATGTGCATACGCACTAACTTACATGGACCCCCAACAGTTTCACTTCTACACAAAAGCTATCACACTCGGAGAACTCGCAATTACATTAAAAAACACCCAAATGAGCTTCGATGTTACAGTGTTAAACTCTTCTCCAGCTTCAATTCCAACTGAAGATGATTACTGTAACTGTTTTATCGGTGTGTATGATGAATAGAAAGAATATCAAAATTAATTTTCTTTCAGTATAAATGTATTCATTCATTAGAACGAATAAAGTCCTTGTGTATCTATAAGATACATGTTCGTTGATTGGTAAGAATTATCAGTTTGGCTCAGTCGGGAAGAGATTAGCCTAATAATCAATAGGTCGTGAGTTCAAACCACGGTACGGAAATTCTGATTTTCATATATATTTATTCATTCGAACAAAATAAGCCCTAGCTTATTTTTACCATACATCTCTGTGGATATGTAAGACTTTTCAATTTGGCTCGGTTGACAGCAGAGCTGCCTACCAATCAGTGGGTCGTGATTTCAAATCGCAGTAGGGGGATGTCGATTTCGCATATCGGTTTGGTTCGAAGTGACAGGGCAGACGAACAGTGAAGCGTTTACTCCTCTGAATGTGATGAGGATTGTTGTTCTTGTTACAGTAGAGAAGCCAGATCAACTCCAGATTTGGACTGGTGTTTGACGAAACTATAAAGTTCCCACGGAACGCATATCTCTACTAATGCTATTCACAAAAAAAAAAACCCTGAAAAACTGAATGAAAATGTAGTTTATGTATAGCTGTGGTGCAGGGGAGTTAATTGTGCTTGTCTTGATTTTTCAATTTTTTGGACTATTGAGTCAATATATGAAAAGATGTCTCTCAATTGAACGAAATTTCTGAACCAGCCCTAAAATTGAATCCATTCTTCCCAAGCATATCGCCAACACTTCCACAATATTGGAATTCATTGAGAATTTCTGGATATATTGTATCAACAAACAGGCGGGGAGACGGGCACAGGTGAATAAATATACCTCGTCGAACTTCGTTGACTGGAGGAGATCACAAATAGATTTTTAAAATAGCATTTTGGTGGTTTCGTATTTATGAATAGATTTTACGAAACCATTCATTTCATAACTCACTTTATTTCTTTTGCACTCAAAATTTTCACCACCCACGGTCGCTTCGTCAGTGAGGTAAAATGTAAGTGTTGTAAAATTATGGTTTCCTGAGTATAAAACTACGTAAAAAAACAACTTGGCGTTCAACACATGGGATTTCATTGGCTAAAAAGACCAGTGTCTGAAAAACGAGATATTTCAGAATACCAATGATTAGTGGATAAGTATTGAATAGACCCCACCATATGTATCCATTATTACAAGGAGAATGTGTCACTTGGTCTAGACAGCGTAAATAGAATAAACAAGTAAAGAAAATGGGGTCGCTGCATCTTGTTCATTCACTGTCCATGTCCGCACTATTGTTTCACAACACAGAAAATTATATTATTAAGGAAAAGATATTCAACCTGACTAAATAATTAGGAATACGTTCATGAACAAGATGAGAACCTGGAGATAAAGCAGTTATTTGGGCTTTCGACTTTCCGCTGTTTAGCTCAATGGAGACAAGAACGCTGTGTTGAAGCTGCTACCTATCGGTTGCAGGTTCGATTCCTGCAGCAGCCTTATTTACTTCGATTGTTTATTCTATTTACGTATGAACACACACACACACACACACACACACCAGTCAACGTGTCGTCTGGGACAATAGACATGGAGGCCCCCGGTTCGGTAGGCTTTGGTTCAAACCATCACCATGTTATACAAAGGACTTGAAAATGGTAAAGAATATCTTCCCATCAAGTACTCAGCATTGGGACTAGGATTGGGGAATCTGTCATCGAGGCGAGGGTATGGGGGTTATGACCAATCATCCTGGTTCTTGTAAGATCACCGAAATTAAGCTATTTCCAACCTAGCTGGTGGCCATTTGGGAATACCAGGTGCTTTGAGCAGAACGAAGCTTCGACAGGCCTGGTAAGCCGGACGAGGGTCTTACTAACAATTTATTGTGTGTATCTAGCTCTGCTACACCCCCGAGAAGAGAACAATGATACACACACACACACACACACACACACACACACACACACACACACATATATATATATATATATATATATATATATATGGCAGAGCCTGGGCATATCACACTTGAAACTCAATTGCTCAGTCTGGAGGGTTATTCCCCACACAGACCCCGCCGTATATATCGCTGTATATGTAGCTTTGCTCTTACCATTGAGCTAAACAGCTACCGGCCACGCAAAAGTCCACATAACTGTTTTAACTCCAAATTATCATCTTGTTTACTCGCGATCTATATCTGCTCCATTTATTTCTTTCCAAACGACAATTATGTAATTAGGAATTGGATGTATGATCTGACAGAATGATTATAAATTGCGTTATATCATATTGAAACTCTTCTTTGAAATGATCTCCCGCCATTACACGGTGAAGGTAACATTTGGCCAAGACAACGTGGATAGAATAAACGTAGCTCAGAGCACACCTGTGACACAAAACAGCGTACGTCACTGATGGACACACGTCTACATCCGCGAATGAATATTCAGGGGAAGACTGGCGCTTGTATAAGCACCAAGGATAGAAAATCATTAAATAAAAATATGTCAAGGCATCAAAAAAGTGCTTCTGAAGGAGAAAACAGAAAAGATGAAAACAGATTTTTTTTCTTTTTTTATTTCTGTCAAAGAAGATTTTTTTTATAATACTTCATTGTATAAAAGTAAAAACAAAAAGAAATACAAAACGTTTTTTTCTTTTTTCTTTGCTATGTCCGTTGATTGGCAACAATACTTTTCTCGGAGTAAAAAATAAAAATAAATGAATAATGATAACAAGAACGATAATGCTAGCAATAACGATGAAAAAAAATCTGTTGAAAGAAGAAAAAGAAAAAAGAATTTCCTCAAATTTTCTCTTCAATGTCACTTCGACAGGCTGGAATGGATTTGAGATTTTTTAAAGAAGTTTTGTTTTTACCTTCATTTTTTTTTTTTTTTTGATCTGATATTTTTTATTGACACTTTTCTCTCTTTCTCTCACACTCTATCTGTTTGCCCCCCTCTCTCTCATATATATATATACATATATATATGTGTGTGTGTATTTTTGTGTGTATGTGCTTGGATATATGTATATATATTTTGCATGTATTCTGCAAATGAAGATTTTTGGAGGGGCTTTCTAGATAGGTGATGTGGCCTGTGTGCGGATTAACCCTCCAGCCACTGAGATGAAGCGCAACTTGAATATATATATATATGTATGTATATATATATATATATATATATATATATATATATATATATATATATATATATATATATATATATATATTGAATTATTTGGTGTCGATGAACAGATTATTTTGATGAGTATTTATCATTTTATTATACTTCTTTTTCTTTTTCATTCTTCTCTATACTTCTCAACCCTTCTCAGTCCGTAGTAGAGAATTCACACACACACACACACACACACACACACACACACACACACACACACACACACACACACACACACACACACACACACAATGAGTTCAGAAAACTTTTTTTTTTATTCGAGTAGACTTTGCTCCTGAAGCAGCCAGTCTTGTCATTATAGTTTTTCATCGGCAATTTCGGGGAAGACTTGCATGTAAGTTCCTATAATTATAAAAGTGCACTACAAAGCTAGTGAGAGATTCGTTCGGACTTATATATCATCGTTTCTGCCATATAAACCACCCCCACCCCATCACCACCACCAGAAATAATTCTTGAGATACAGGCTTAGTTAGTTCCTCAATAGAAACCGTCATCCGATCAACATCTTGTGGCTGCATGCCGTGCTGGGGGTGATCAAATAAAAATATTGGAAAAAAAAAAGGTGATCAATATGTAAGTAACTACTCTCGCCCTTTTGATGATCACTAAAAAAATGTCTGGACTCTCAAAAAGCCTGAATGCTATTGGACACAAATTAAGGGACTAATTTAGTATAAACTTACATTGCAAATTGAATCTCCAGCTAAAAATTATTTAGAGGGGATTTAAAAAAATGTCGGCATGATGAAGAGTAAATGTTCAAATTTTCACCCTTCTAGCTCCATTGGTGCGACTGATAGGCAGCCAGACTAGCTTAAAAACTGGAGAAACCCATGTTGACTGTTTCTACTGACAGTTTCTGATAATCTGCAAAGACATTCTCTTGACACATGTTATTGGAAGCAAAAAAAATATTTGCATTGAAATCAAAGTTAACTCTTTCGAGTGTTTCTCTTTCTTTTTTTTTATATCATGAGAATGTCACTTCAGAAAAGTTTCGGAAGTTCAACAAAGAAGAAATGAAATTTGAAGGAATGCATTTCTTCATTAAAAAAAAAAGGGAAAAATCCCCAAAAGTAGGTATGAATAGATAAAAAAATAAATAAAACCTGACAAAAGGAAAAAATTAGAAATAAAAATGGCGCTGTTGAATACTGATGACAGGCGTCAATTCGCGCATGCGTGGTGAGAGGCAGCAAAAAGTGAAGAAGGGAACACATAAAATGGACGAAGCAGGCGATAAATCGAAAACAACTACAAATAAATGATATATATATATATATATATATATATATATATATATATATATATATATATAGTTTTATCACCTTGGTTTGTTTGAAATCGAACGTGTGGTCTGTTTTATATATATATATATATATATATATATATATATATATATATATATATATATATACACGCATATATATGTATATGTATGAATATATATAAATATATATATGCACATAGATATACACACATATGCATAAATATGTATATATACACACCTAAATATGCACACATTTGTATATATATACATATACTTATATACATATAAATGCATATATATATATGTATATATATATATATACATATATATATATATATATTTATATATATATATTTATATATATGACAGAAATAGAGAATAATGGAAGAAAAACAAATATTATCCTGGTGGAATTTGTTCTTTGAATTTAAAAAAAATTGGACACTTTTTTCTGTAAATTTTTCTTTATCTGTCACTGGAAATGCACACCAAAACAATATAATTTATTATCATTTTTCTTTGCGATGTTTTGTATTGTTACGGCTATTGTTATAATAATTCTTATTCTTGGCGCGGCCATTTTTTCTTTCTTCTGTTACTACTGTAATTCTTTATAGCATCATTGCTGCACTTTCCAAAAATGATTTCGTATTTATCATGTACAGTTTACCATGAGATCATGAAACTAGCGATTTCGTGAAATCTCGAGGCATTCTGTGAAATTCAGTAATTTTTTGAATCCTTGGTTTCACTGTCATTGTAGTAATGGTTAACGAAGTTGAAATGCAGACCTATGATTATTTCTATCCCCACTGGATGTCCCACAACTGTGTCGCTGTGTCAAACTAGGCCATATTCACAATCCAAATATTAAAGCAGAATATACAGCGGAACTTTTCTTAACGTTGATCGTCCATTCAACAAAACGTTTCGTTCGATGAATTTTCGTCTAGTGGATAACTAATATTTGGTGTGCAAATCATGGGGAGTAATGGGCCATGCCCTGCCACGCTGGCCCAGGACGTGTTGGCAGGGGGTCTAGTGGATTGTCCACTGCGGGTCAGTGGCAAAAGAGCTCCACCGGCTCTTGATACACATCCAAACTGTTCTTGTGAAACAAGAGTGGACGTTCGGAGCACCGAGGTTCGAAAAAAAAAAAAAAAAAAAAAAAAAATATGCGCAACCGAGGCCGGCAAAATATTAGATGGAGAGACGAACTAGACAAGTTCAGGAAGTACTGGCTCCGTGACGCCCATGATAGAGAAGTGTGGCAAATCCTGGGGAAGGTCTATGTCCAACGACGGACGCTAAAAGACTGATGATGATGATGATGATGATGGATAACTAAACCAAAGGGATACCAGTAATTCGTTCTGAATTAAAATATCAGATCCCTAAAACTTATTAATAACCGTGAAAATAATATAAAACGTAATAACTACTTTTTAAATAACGTATGTGTAGAAATAAACATATAAATTATTAATAAAATAAAAAGAATAAACTTATCATAATTCGCCAAGCGTCTGTTCGTCTGATTGACTGAAAATAAGCGCCTGCATACTAGATATGAATTTTGATTATTATAGCTGAAAGTTAGATGATTTTGGATAATTTTATGAAATGCCCTACTTTGTTTTCTTTTCTCGCACAGAAAATTATTTCTTTTCGGCAATCGAGGCCTCTCGCCCAGACAAATTTCGTTTCAAGAGTCCTATTCGTAATTGTTATTTACAATCTCGTTCTTCTCAAGGTTCCGGAATTCCGTAATGAAACTAACAATACTTTTGACAAAGGCGAAAAAGAAACGTTCGCTCCCCCCCCGCCCCGTTACCACAACAATTGACTCAAACAAACATAGATTAACTTGTTGTTGTGATGGGGTGGGGGGGGGGGGCAGTCGTTATTGGAAAAAATAAACCGAATCGTAACTCCGGCAATAGCAGTCCAGTGGGGATCCGTTTTGATTTCCATGAATTTTTCTGTCATCCATACGAGAACGGTCAAGTGAGTGACGCCACTTCGGACACTTGACGCCGCTTGGTCTATCTCATATATTGCAAGCCGAGACCAGAGAGACTTGTGAAATTGGAAACCTATACACCCACATCACTCATTTCTAGGTCGAATTATACAGAAGAAAATTCATATTGTACCAGCGTTTGTGCTCACCTGAGAAAAACAAATAAACAAACAAACAATCTTATCGCTGAAGCAATCATCACGAGAAACAAAACACCTGTGTTTTGAAATAAGGTGAATAAAATCAGCTCGCCGAGTGCATTACCTGATGGAGAAAATTTTCTTACTTTTCTTCCTTTTAATTTCGTCTGCTTTCAATCTATGAGATTTTAATAACTTCTCGAGATTTGTCAATTTTGAGAACAGAAATATCCAAAGGTTTGATAAGTAAGGGGGGGGGGTTTCTTTTAACAATGTACCTGTAATGTTCAACTGGAATCTTACTTTCCATTCGTCACAGGTTACCATGGGTGTGAATTTCTCTGCACCCCCGTTCTCTCTTTTTCGATTTCAGGAAATCTATGAAATATCATTTGCTTGCCAGTGTAATTATATTTAAAGATTTTTCCCCCGGGCAACGTCGGTTAATCCAGCTAGTATATATATATATATATATATATATATATATATATATATATATATATATATATATAATTAAATGATTGTGTCATCCACAGGCAGCTGTTTCGTTGTATTACAACTCTTCAGTATGGCTATAGACTATTCATTATCCCATCCAGTATTACGAGGTAGGATCGAAACCTTCACTTCAGACCCAGAGGCTGGCATCTGCCCTACGCAGAACTGGACGGTCAATAAAGTTGAATTTAAGTGATATATTTACTTATATATATATATATATATATATATATATATATATATATATATATATATATATATATATATATATATCATAATAATGATATATATGTATATATATATATATAAATATATATATATATGTATATATATATATATATATCATAATAATGATATATATGTATATATATATATATATATATATATATATATATATATATATATATATATATATATATATATATATAACGAGAGCAAAAAATTACTAAATTAACGTAACGAAATTTTGGGGGGACATGGGCTACTCGCCGCCACCTTGGGGTTGGGCCTGAGGATTGTGCCTCAAGTGCCTGATGGTTAATACTGTCCTATCCACACCGCTGACGCCGACTCCACGCAGGATTCCCGGTGACCCCACTCTTGCCCTCCGATCACCATGTGGAAGCACTCAAGCAATTGGACATGTCTGCTGTGTAGTGTCAATTTGTTGGTCTAAAGTGGTTCATCACGCGAGGTCGAGAGTCTACTGGAGACTGACTGTCCTTGCTAAGCTACCTATCTGACCAGACGATGCTCTCAAGGCATAATTACCAATTCAGATGAGATTTTTCAATTTTTTCAATTCTGGAAGTAATTGTCTAATTCGGAAAATTAAAAAATGGACTTTAAATCATGAAAAAAAATGTATATATTGTCAACACTGAACTCACTAATTGTAAAAGCGAAACGAGAAAAAAACTTATTATCTGGTAACTATGTCTCTTGGTAGTCCATAATATCAGGAGCAAAAAACAGGTTTTTTGGTTCCGGTGGAAGGACTGATTCTAACATGGATTGTCTTGTACGGAATTTCATACTAAATAGAATGAGATATAAGCTTGTCAGAGTGGTAGCTTTCTTGGCGAAAAAGAAGTTTGAAATCGTGGCACACAGCTAGTCTTTAAAAACTCGTTAGTTAGTTACTTGAACTGGTCAACGACTCTTAGTTGGTGGCCTCAACACAGAGAGCCGGAGAAAGGGTTGCTGTGCCTGGCGACCAATGGTGTCCCCTTGAACGGTGTATTTGTGCACACATAATTCATGGGCATTGCTCTGTCATGTTCAGGTGGTTCGGTCTTGTCGCTACTTACATGTTTATCGTCTGGTTCCTGCATCTGATCAAATTTCTTCATTCCACGATAGCCAAATTTTCACCATGTTGCTGGTCACATGTAGATATTTCACAATTGGACGGTTGAATGTCAAACACCTGAAAGGTAGCTTTGAGTTGTTCATTGTATCTTTTCTTTCGACCAACCCTTGTTCTTGTTCATTCTCTGAGTACAGAATACTGGATTTGCACTGGGAGACTGTCTTTTATTCACTCGAAAAGCATGCTCAGTCCATTGAAACTTCAATGTTCTGCTGATACCGGTACACTGCTTCACTATGAAAAGTCAACGCTCAGAATATAGGAGAAAATTGCAGAAAAGTTTGCATCCCACACCCAAAAAGTTGTTCTCAAAAGAGGAACAATCTGATGTTATTTTTTTTCACCAAAACAATGCCCACGCTACGAAGATCAACAAAAAGTGACTTGAGAACAAATCCATCCATCCGGTTTCTGTTCAGGCCTGGTCAGAATCCAGATTTGAACTTTAGTAAATATTGAATATTTCGTCTTTAATTTCAAACAAATTAACCCGGAAACGTTTTTCAGCAAACTCATCGACTGTTTGTAGGCATCAACTGTATAAGCAGATAATCATTAATTCTCTTTCCGTTAAGAGGATGTCCGCAAGTCCACCCACAAGACTTGAACGTTTCAAGATATCAAAGGGAAAAGCCATCTCAGACTAAGTTACTTTATTTATTTGATTAATTCTTGCTGATCTATTGACCAATGATTTGTTGTTAAGACCATTAAAGGCTTAATATTTTGCTATTTTGGGCTCGGTCAATTTTTTGCCCAGGAGTCAATGTATGTATGTATGTATGTATGTATGTATGTATGTATGTATGTAACTGTGAGATTTATAGAAATCGTAGTAAGTCCCCTAGTATTATTGTTGAATAACAGGAAAAGAGAAACAGGTGAGATGTGTTTAGAAAACTGTATATTCTTGATATTCAAGTAGTAGTAGTTGTAGTAGAAGTAGTTGTAACAACAGCAGCAACAGTAGTAGTAGTGATAATAATAATAATAATAATAATAATAATAATAATAATAATAATAATAATAATAATAATAATAATAATAATAATAATGATAATAATAATAATGATAATAATAATAATGATAGGTCTAGTTAGAAGCTGAATAGAAAACCAACATGTTTTGAAAGCTGCATGCTGTGTTCGGGGTGATCAATTAAAAAAATTGAAAAAATGAAATGGGTGATCAATGAATTAGTTACTTCTCTCACCTTTCGTTGGATCTCCGAAAAATCTGAATGTTCAAAGAACAAGCATGAACGTGGCCGGGCACAGACTAAGGACCGATTTAGCATAAACCTACATTGTAAATTGACCGCCTCTGAAAAGCTATTGGCGTGATTTGGGGGAAAAAAAATTTGTTTAGATAATGAGGAAATGTTCAAATTTTCAGCCCTTTAGTTTTATAGATGCAGCATGTTCACGCAGCTCATATTTACAAAGCCAGCCAGCCGGACACACTTGGAGACTGGAGAAACCTATGCTGATAGTCTTGGTAGACAGATCTCGATAATAATAAACGGTTTGGTTTGTGTAACAGGCGAGAAATTGATTGAGAAGGCAAGAACGAACGTTTCGTTTTTTTATGAAGTTATCCCAACTACAACGAGAGAGAGAGAGAGAGAGAGAGAGAGAGAGAGAGAGAGAGAGAGAGAGAGAGAGAGTATTGAAGGAGAGGTGAAGGTAGAAAGAGAGAAGGTATTGAAGGAGAGGTGAAGGTAGAGAGAGAGAGAGAAGGTATTGTGAGAGATAGAAGTAGAGAGAGGTAGAGGTAGAATAGTAGGGAGAGAGAGATACTGGAGGGAGGTAAAGAGAGAGGTATAGGTATTGAGAGAGAAGTAGAAGCAGAGAGGGATAGAGGTATAGGGAGTGGGAGAGAGAGAGAGGGAGGGTTATTGAAAGAGCAGTAAAGAGAGAGTCAGAGGTGAAGAGAGAAAAGTTGAAGTAGAGAGGGTATAGCTAAAAAACTAGGGGGAGAAGGAGAGGGAGAGAGAGGTATAAGTACTGAGAGAGAGGTAGAAACAGAGGAGTAGAGGTGGATTGGTAGAGGCGGAGGGGGAGAAAGGGGTATTGAAAAAGATGTAGCGGTAGAGAGAGGGGTAAAGGTAGAGAGAGATAAGAGATATTTAGAGGTTGGTAGAAGCAGAGAGAGGTAGATTAGACAGGCAGAGGTAGAGCAAATGAGAGAAAGAAAGAAAGAAAAGAAAGAAAGAAAGAAAGAAAGAAAGAAAGAAAGAAAGAAAGGAAGAAAGAAAGAAAGAAACGAATGTGTGTACTTTATGTGGTTATTTTATTAAAGGAAAAAAATATCCACCATAATGCTTTTAAAACTAAGACTAAAATTCCATCTACGCTAAAGTTGTTTCCCCGGGGCTTTTGGATTTTTCTTTCTTCACGTCTGTCTTTTTTGACTTAATTTTAGGTTTTTATTCGGCATTACCAGTTCAATTCTTTTGATTTTCTCCGCTTTTAAAAACAGACAACCAAAACTGCCACTAACAAAATGCTGACATAGGTTTCTTCAGTTTCCAAGCCGGTCTAGCTGACTGGCTGATTATGTATACATGTCACGTGTACAGGCCACACGAATGAAGCTAGAGGGCTGAACATTCAAGCATCCTTATTATGTCCAGAAATTTGGCTTTTTATTTTTTGTTCTTTGAAAATCCCCTCTAAACAGTGGGGGCAGTTTGCAATGCAAGTTTATGCTAAATTGATGCCTTAGATTGTGTCCGGTGTTTTTTTTTGTTTTTGTTTTTTTTTTTTTAAATTCACACTCGTGTTTAGTGATCTCTGCTCTACAAAAGGTGACTGAAGTACCTTATTCATCGATCACCGATTTTTCTAATTTTTTTGATTGATCATCCCAACGCAGCGTGCTGCCAAAAGATTTTGGTCTTATGAAGGTTTATTGAGTGACTAACCAGACTTGTTTTATTGCTAATTTTGCGTTTCTGTTTAGTTTATTGTTTTTTCTTTGCATTAACGTCATTCTTTTCGTTTTGCTTTTGTGAGCACGGCTTTGCACTTCGTCTTAAAAAGAAAATATTTTGAAGATATTGTTTTGATGAACAGACAGACGGACAGACACGAGCAGATACATACATGCCTTTTTCGGCAATTGTTACCTTTCCCGTTTTAAAGTGGTCACTGTTCCATTCGAGCACACACTGATGCCGAAATAACACCAACTGTAACCCCAAAAACCTAAAAAAACCTAAAAAAAACTATCCTAAACACTAACCTTGAAATACTAACTTTAACACTAAACCTTAAAAATACTAACCCTAATACTAACCCTAAAAATACAGATCTCAACACTAATCCTAAAAATACTAGCCTAAACACTAACTCTAAAAACTAATCCTAGCTCTAATCTTAAATATACAAGCCCTAACGATAACCCTGAAAATACTAACGCAAACATAATCCTAAAAAAACTAGCCAAAACTCTGATCTTAAAATGGTAACCCTAATACTAACATTAAGAAATATTAGCCCCAAAACTAACCCTAAAAATACTGATCCCAACACTGACCCTAAAACTACTAGCTCCAATACTAACCATAAAAATACTGACTCGAACACTAACCCTGGAGACACTTGCCCTAACACTACCCCTAAAAAAATACTAATCCTCATCCATAACCCTCTGAGGCGGGAGCCATTTTAAAACGGGAAAGATAACAATTTCCCAACCAGACGTAAGAGGACAGAACGGAATGGAAAATGTAAAGTGTGTGAATTCACTTGTGCGTGTCCGTTCACGCAATCTCTTCAAAAGTTATCAATTGATTCTGATGGAATCAAGTCCAAGGTTGGAATATGGGCTACGGGAGGTCTGATTACCTATGGAGGTAAACCTAAGATTATTTTTTACAATTGCCTTGCCTGCTTCTCAAGTATCTCTGAACTGGTTTGCACTCGGTTCTTAGTAACAATGGGATTCTCAGAAGTATGCACTCTCTGAGTGCTCTACAGTTATTCTTATTATTCGTTCACCATTTTCCCATTACAGCATAATCTTGATTAGTGCGGTTGATTCGTTCGAATTCAGTTCAAAACCGCACTGTTCATAGTCTTATCATAATTGAATGTGTTTTCCCAGTTTATGCTTAGATACATTATCTTCCTATCTATTAGAAACAGTCAACAAAAACTGTCATCAAAATTGTTAAAAATAGGTTTCTTCAGTTTTCAAGCTGGTCTGACTGGCTATTTGGCCATGTATGTATGTATTACGCATACGTGCAGACCGAAAATTTAAACATTTGCTCCTTATGACGTCTAGAAAAAAACATTTAAAAAAAAATTCCCATTGTTTTCTTAGTGGGGGTGTAGTTTCCATTACAAGTTTATGCTAACTTGGTCCCTGATTTGTGCCCACTTATTTATTGTTGTTGAAAAATTCAAACTTTTTAGTTATTACTGTACAACAAGTGTCGAGAGGAGTAACATATTGAGCAATCCTTTTTTCTCCAATGATTTAATTGATCACCCCAACATAGCATGCTGCCAAAAAACGTTGGTCATTTGACAGTTTCCCCATTGAGTGACTAACCAGACCTGTCTATCTATTTATCTCCCTCAATCGACGTTATTTTCGCTAGATCGACGTCTGCTCCCCCTTATGTCTGTCTGTCTGTCTCTCTCCATATATATATATATATGTATATATATATATATATATATATATATATATATATATATATATATATGAACCTTGTTCGTTAACTCCGTATCCTTCATTTCTCCTCCAGCTTCCTCTGCCCCTGACACTCTGCCAACAACTTTCTCGTTCGTTTCCCGCTTCTCCTTTGAAATTGTCGGCCATTGTTTTTTCTTGTTGTGGTATCCAACATTCTTTCCTATCTTTCAATCTATCTTATTTCTTATAGACTTTTTCATGAATGACACGCCTTTTGTTCATTCATCGCTTTTCATTTTCATGGCTCTATACATGTTTTTCTGTTTCTTGTCTTTTCATGCAATCGTTTATTTCATTTTTTTTCTTTTAATTTTGATATATTTCTTCTGACAATGTGCACCAGTTTTTCTTCCTGTGATTTGTGCGATTTTTACCCTTAACCTCTTTTCGTTCTTTATTTTGTTCAGTTATTTTATTCATTTCCGATCACCGTGGCTCAGTGGTAGAGTGTTCGTCTTCAGTTCAGTGGGGTGTGGTTCAAGTCATACCGAAGGATTTGAAAAATGATAATCAATGCCTCTCTGCTTGAAAACTAGGATGGAGGACCCTTTCCCCCGAGGCCAAGGGTTTACAGTCAAATCACGTTCGATTCACCAGATTACCAAAGTTAAACAACGTCGCACCTTTTAAGTGCTTAGGTAGTGGTCATTGAAGATTAACAGTCGTAAGCAGAGCAAAATCTTTGGCAGGCCGGGAGTGGGTTTTACTAACAATCGTCCGTGTGCACCTGACTGGGTTTGCTTATTGTCGTAGACTCCTAGTGGAGCAAAGGACTGCGACAATTTTTATGGTGGTTTCAAGTTTTTCATGAAATGAACTGGATAGTTTCATGCCCAACCCTCGTTCTTTTCCCAAGCTTTGGACCAATGGAGGACTGTTGGAGTAACCTTCTCTCAGATTGATTTCATGCTTACAGACATATTAAACATTTGAAGAATAAACCCTCCGTTCTAAGACTCCTCATCCGAATCCATTCCATTCAAAACACTTGATATTCACTTAATTTTAACATTAATCACAGAAACCACTCACAACCAGACATGGATTGTATATAACAGACACTTTCTTGTGTCTCCAATACATTTTTCTGAAAAAAGCCAGGATGAACCAGCGAAACATCAAGTAAAGTAAGAAATCTTATTTGTACACATCAAGGTCTTCTGAATTATCATTTCACTGTGATAGACTTCCTTACAATACTAAATGACTCCAAGTTCCTTGCTATATATTCATAGAGAAGGGGAGAAGATGAATCATGCCTTTCCAAGGGTGATGTGTTATTCTATTATCGATATTCGTAACTGTTACACCACTCCAAGCACCTGCTTGTTGAATTACTCCTATCATTTTTTATTTTTTATTTTTTATTTTTTATTGTTATTATCAAACTCTTACTATTATTGGACTTGACTTAATTTTCTTAACCTAAACAATGACAAGTCCAGACTACCAGTCAAGACTTAAGTGAGAGGGTTACAGCATTTGAATGATGGATAGAGAAAGAGAGGAAAAAGAGAAAAAAAATTCTATTCCTACGTCATCGATCAACGAAAAGAAGGGGGTAAAGAGAGAGGGGGAAAAATGAGAAATAGGGAGAGAAAGAAAGATATATATATATATATATATATATATATATATATATATAGAGAGAGAGAGAGAGAGAGAGAGAGAGAGAATTTGAAAGCTATGGACGCAAAATTGAATTATCTGGTGTCGCTAACGAGGTTATTTAAATTAGAATTCATTCTCTTTTTCATCCTTACTATAATTCTTTTTATTTTTCTTTCTTCTCTACTCTTTTTAGATCTAACCGTCCATAGAATAAACTTGACACATGTTCCGCTCAATGAGTCGGGAAAATACCTGGGTTTCTGGTTTTGGAAAAAAATTCAGTTTAGTGGCTGAAATAGTTGTGTTCGAAGTTTGACCTTGAAGTAGCCGTTCTTTTTCTCTCCTCTCTTTCCTTTCTCTCTTTACTTCTAATTTTGATTCTAATCATCCTTAATTTGGTTTCTTGCTGTCTTGTTCTTCCTTCCCTTCTTCCTTCCGTCAATCTCTCTTTTTTTCCTTCCTTCCTTCCTTCCTTCCTTCCTTTCTTTCTTGTTTTCTATTTCTTAATCTGTTTTTTTGTAATTCTACCTTCCCGTTCCCATCTTTCTTTCCTCCTTTCTTTCTCTCTTGATTCTTCTGTCGTTTTCCCTCTTTCTTTATCTGTTTTTCTTCCTTTAATTATCATAATGTTCTTAGTTTTCTCTCTCAATCGTTCATTTTTTTCATTCATTTTTCCTTTCATTCTTTTTTTCCCCTCCGCTCTTTCCACGATTTTCCCTGCCATTTCCAGCACAAATCCTCAGCCATTAATATCAAAACTTGACTGCGAATTCCCGCCACGCCGTCTTTTGTTTCTATTGTGTGCAACTGCGCATGCGTGCGTCCTCGTCACTCGCTTCATGTTTTCCCGTCTCGCAGGAGAATCGTTCACAAAATCCACAAATATTTGTTAATAACGCTTTTTATTCATTAAACGTTTTCAACGATTAAGAATCACGCGACTCTTTCGAGCCTTGCATGCAATTCAACACGCATGTACAGTGAAAGCAAAAAGTATCCGATACGCTCGAGAAAAAAAGATTATTTCAACATCTTTAAGCATCTTCAAAATTGACAGAATTCACATCGTTAATTTCTGATTTTTCTCGCATAGAATTTCTCACTGTTCAATTTTGTTTCAACATCTTTTTGATTTTTGTATTCATAGATGTGTCCATGCAGCTTATTAAGACGCTTTTCGGTCGGTCTGTCGCTCAGTTCCGATTACATTAATTAACGGAAAGGGAAACGTAGAGGTGTGAAGTCATTGAAAGGTGTGACATCATTAAAAGAATATCTTCCAATCAATTTTTTTACCAACTGCTACAATATCATAATAGAACGTACGATGTCCGGATTTTCGTATTTAAAAAAAAGCTAAAAAGGCATTAAACAACTGACTATTACAATATTTATTGAAAATAATGCTCGCAGAATATTTCCATATCGTAATATTTTTAGAGTATGAGAATAATTTGACACGAAGAAAGACTACTTGCTGTTCTTCTTCCTCTGCCACCTTCTTCTTCTTCCTCTATTATCATTACCACTACGGATGGTGGACGTATCGTTGAACTTATGGTTCTTGTCTAATCATTGATCTGAATTTTGTCAATTTTGGAGCTCTATAAGGATAATAAAAGGACCATTTTGTTATGTGTCCGATACCTTTCGTCGTGACTGTGTACACATTCAAAAGCAGAGTGAAACGTACTTCAAATGTGTCCAGAAGCCTTGAAAGACCGCCAGTCGCGTTTGATACATTGGTTCCCGTCCGATCATTGAAATTAAGCAACGTCGAGCCTGGTCAGTACCTGGATGGGTAACCGTCCGGGAATAGCTGGCGCCGTAACTAGTTGGAGAGACATCCTCCTGCAGCCATTCTGATATCTAAACGTATTGAACACTTTACTTTGGAAGTTCTCGGCATAGTCTAGAGAGAGATTGGAACTTGGGTTTAACACTCCCTCCATACTAAGCGCCCAGGCACACACAGAAACAGCACGTCCTAGGACTGCCAAGAAAGTCTGACAAGACGGAAAGAGGTAGACCTCAGCTGTATAGGTATATCCATGTACATGTTTTTACACATGATGTACTTAACAGAACCGGATCCTAGAACATTGCTGGAAAGTTTATTTAGCTCTCCCCTTCACAGCAACAAGAAGAATGTGAGGTTTAAGGCAGTTTGTTTTGTTTTGTTATTTTTTTGCACTTACTCTTGCACTTTTTAACAGAGTTTGCAAATGTCCAGTTGAAATAATCTTCTATCCTGGATGACATATCACAAGAGTTAATGGCCACGATCGAGAAGTTTATTATCCTGCTCTATGACCGACCAAGAACATGCACAGTAATAGATAAAGCAAAGAGGAAGCTTTTCGTGAAGAGACACAATGCGCAGTCAATACCCCCAACAAACGCTGCCCCAGAGGAGCATGTTGAGAAAGCGATGTGCCAAGGGAGTCATGTTCTGAACCAGATGCCAATTTCCACACCGGAACTACCTTATAAATGGCACCAAAGACACGTGTGGATTACTATGAACTCTTCTGAACATGCCTACCAGACGAAGACCAGTCCAGCTATGAACTTGTTTCCTGCTAATAGAAAGATTGTGTTAGGCGGTGCGGGTGCAAAAAGCTGCCATTAATTGCATTGCACCCTGTCATTGTGAGAAGAAAGTTATTGTTATCACTCACTTTGAAACTTGAATTGTGAGATTGAAGGAAGCTTTTGGACGATTCCAAAGTTCCAAATTCGATATCTGCTTCAATCTGCTTCATAAAGAAATATATGATTTGACAACGAGGTCATCCATAGATTGGCTATGCAATTTTTTTGTTATGACAATCTTCATTCCTGTCATGACCAACATCTTGAATTTTTAATGACTTGCATGTATCATCCTAATGGCGATTCCCAAGAACTTTGTATGGTAAAAAAAAAAATCAACTAATTACGTCCTTAATATGATTATCATATCCATCACTGATCTGAAAACGATTGTCGTGTGTAGCCATCTTAAAAATGGCTGACATGGGTGACATATTTAAAATTCATGATGGCTCATTATCCACTTCTTTTTGGAATGCTTTCAACTATAAGTGTTCCAAATAATATGATTCTATCACAAAATGCACAATTTTATGATTAAGGTGCTCCACAATTAGAAAAAGGTGATACCGAGTAATTTTCATCTAAACGTATACAAGACAATAGATACGTACAGTACTCTGATAAAAGCAGTAAATACAATAGTGCATACATTTTTGTCCAACTCCTTGTGTTGACTTTATCATCGTTAATTCGTCAGACATTGGAATTTAAGATTTCTGAATTCAAGATATGGATAAGAGAGAGAGAGAGAGAGAGAGAGAGAGAGAGAGAGAGAGAGAGAGAGGATAAAGAAAGAGTAATGTCATGGCATCATGTAGTGAGAACTTGCGTTTGCGAGTTCTCAGTTTTTATTTTGTAAACATTGAATTTCTGCTATGAAAATTGTTATCTTTATATGATAACAAGTATAAATATATACCATATCTATTTTTCTTTTCAGTGAAAATTACCATACTCCTAAGGATGCTATTAAAACAGTTGATTCGATGACAGAACCATTAAACAGAAGAAGAAAAAACATTAGAATCTAAAAGGGCAGTAAACATTCGTTCGTTGTTCTGAGTTATTCGTCCGTTCGGCATATGATATTTCATTTATCAGAAGTCCTTCTGTGGCTGAGTGGTCCAGGGTGTTCTGATAAACTTTAGTAGAACATTGGATCGAACCCAACTGGAAGCGAAACTTTTTTTTCTTGCTATCGATCTAAGTGGTGGTTTAATCAATATGCTGAGTAGACATTTCTTTTCCTCCTTCCTTGCTTTAGGGGCTAGAGGTGGATTAACCATTGGGCTGAATAGGTTTCTCTCCCCCTTTTCTCAAACTCTTACAATCGAGTTTTGACTATATTTTTGTATACAATGACAATAACGGATGGCAATGACCAGACCCAAAACCAGTGACGTCATGCACGAATAACACTGACACAGTGACACATGCTAAAATTGATGAATTCACTACCGCTTCTAAAGCCTGTTGTCTATGTATTTTGAATTCGGAATTCATCTGTATTCATATTTTGTGCTGAAGTGTCCCACTTGACTTTCTTTTCCAGAATCAATATTCTTTCCCAAAGGATCAACTAGAAGCAAAATCGTACGGTCGTGCCAACTTGCTCACTCTCAGTTCCTTGAGAATTATACGTTCAGTTGGTGTGAAATGCCATTAATTTCGTGTTGGCTCCGCGTAGTGAATCTATAGAGAATGAGGAGGGGCATAATGGGGTACAGTAAACTCTGAAAACCTACTACAGGCGCCCACGGTATAATAGAGTGCCAAGAAGGCTAAGCGAGCTACGTCGAGGGAAGCCTATATCATTGACTTATGGGAAATAAGCAAAGACTGACTGATCAAAAATTGGGTTGGGACCTTCAAACGTACCTGATAGGATTGCCAGACAGCTGGAGACGTTTCTAGCCATAAATATGCAACAAAAATAACCAAATAATGGTCAAATGCCCGAATAACCTGTAAAACATTTCAATATATTTCAGTACGTACCAAAAATAAGAATCTAATAAAAAATGCTACTGTAAGAAAGTCAACTTTTTTATTTCGTATAAATGGCAGAAAGTAAGGGTTCACTTAAGCATGAAAGTATCGTTGTAAATAGATCCCCCGCATAATCTTGTAAAACTTATCGATGAAGCAAAGGTCTTATGGATGGAAAACACAAAAAATTATTGCAAAATCTTTTTCCGGTGTTTTAGATAAAATGCTCGGAGAAAAAATTTAAAAATGCTAAAATGGCCAAAGATATGTCCAAACTAATAGATTCATGGCCAAATACTTTTAAAAAAGGCCTGATGTGTAAGATTTGGCCATAAAATAGCCGAAATAGTTATCCTGGATCCAACTATGACTTTTATTTTGCTTTTATAAGTAGATGAAGTTGATACATCATTCGGTCCGATCAGAGATCTCGAATATATAATTATAAGAACTCGTCATAAAGCTTACAGATTTTCTGAATTTAAGTACTTCACTCTTGAAGAGTAGTAAAGACTGATCCCGCCACCACTATCTGAGAGTAGAATATTCCTCAAAAAAACTTTCATACACTGAAATGACGTAAAGCAAAGTAACAATCAGCATTAATTTATTCGGGAAAAAACTTTTGAGCGTTCCCAGACCTCGTCAATGTCAGCAGCGAAAGTGATGGAAAGTTCAGGGGACTGGGTATACTATAGAGAAAAGGGTTAAGCTTTTTAAACTACTTGATATAAAGTATGTTTCAACATTGGTTTCTTCAGTTTTATGTGCGTCCAGCTGGCTGACGTTCCATGTTTCACGCGTACAGGTTGCACAAATGGAGTTAGAAGGGTGGAAATTTGAACATTTACTCTTCATTATATCCTAATTTGTTTTTTTACCCCAGCCCCACAAGAGATTCAATTTACAATGTAATTTTATTCTAAATCTGTCCTTTAGTTTGTTCCCGGTAGCGTTCACGCTTGTCTTTTGAAAATTCGCCCCTTTTAGTGATCCAACGAAAAAAAACGAATTGATAAGTTTCTTACTCATTGATCACCGTTTTTTCGCCTTTTTTAAAATTTGGAATAAAATCACCCCCAATACGGTATGCAACCAAAAGACGATGGTTACGCGATGGTTTCTGTTGAGTGACTAACCAGACTTAAAAAGTAGAAATTTATTTCAATTTGTCCACGTTTAGGAAAGCTGTGATTCAATCAATTTTGATTAGACCAAAGGTAGAATGATTAAGTCACTACCATGATCTTAAGAAAGATTGAAAGAAAGAAATAATGGATGAAGGAAAGAAAGAAAATGTTGAAGAGAAGGAAATACGAAGAAAGAAACAAAGAGGATTGAGGACAAAAAGAAGAAAAAAAAAGCCTCGCCATTACAGTCAATAATTGAACAACCATTGCATCAAAATTTGAAGTCACGTAAAAGAATTTCTACGATGAATAAATATAATCAGAATAAATCCTATTTATGACATCATTGGAGTTTTCCTCAGGAAGACGTCTACAATAGAGTAAAGAGATACTTAGACTCTGGAGAATCCACTTATCAATAAGGCCACCAAAATAACGCCCCAAAAGGTCGAAAAAAAAAGGGCATTTTTGACAAAAATACTACAAAAAAAACTGCTTTTGGAAGGGTTCTTGATTAGTATTGATGACAATTTTCAAATCTGTAGACAAAACAGAAGCGCTGGAACACACACAAACAAACAAACCCACGCACATATAACATACAAAAAAGATAGAGAACCTTTTGCCATCTTTGGTGGACACTGTTGTTCGACTAAATATGATTAGAATATTGAATTGAAACTGTCTCGTGACCGATGTTCCGGGTGATTTTTTGGAAAATTGAAAAAATGAGTGATCAATGTAAGAGTTACTTCTGTCGCCTTTTCTTCCAAAAGTATCCGATACTTTTCAACGATTCTATTTCAACAGACTTATGCAGCTTCAGAATTGACAGAATTTGGACCAAATATTTCTGATTTCTGTACGCAGCTTTTCAATGTTTCACTTCATTTGTATTTTTTTATTCTATGGTCTAGATTCTATCAATTCTGAAGCCTCGTGAGGGTGCTAAAATGGACTCTTTTAAATGTTTCGGATACTTTCGGTACTCACTGCAAAATTAAACAAGCGAAGATAAGGAGAGGTGAAAAAAAATGAAACGATTGAACGAAAGAAAATCGGTAGAAGATGAAGAAAAGGACAATGGAAAGAAGAAAGCTAGAAGAAAAGGACGAAAGGAGAGAACGGTGAAGAGAAGGAGAAAAGGAAAGAGAAAAAAAAAAGGAAAAAGTGGGTATATGGAAAGAAATAGAGAAAGATAAAAGAAAAAACGAAAAGATGAAAGAAATTGAATTAAACGAACAGATATAAAGAAAGGAAAAAAATGAACCGATTGAATAACAGGAAATCGACAGGAGATGAAAGAAAAAACGACGAAAAGAGGAGGATAGGAAAGAGAAAAAAAAACGAGAGAATAGGAAAAGAAACAGAGAAAGATAAAAGAAGAAACGAAAAGATAAAAGAAATTGAATTAAACAAACAGAGATGAAAAAAAAAAAAGAAAAAATGAAGCCATTGAATGACAGAATCCGACGACAAATCGATGGAGAACTCATAGAAAAAGCATAAAATCGGCATAATTGATGGCAAAACAATTCACTGAAGACAGCCAAGAAAGCCAGCCATGTCGTTTGCAATAGGAAGACGAGATGAAAGAAAAATGACGGCAAAGCTAAAAATGGTTTTCCGACATCAAAATCGCCATTGTATGAATTCTCCAAAGACACTGGCGATTTCTTGCAGAATAGATGGAAGTTATAAAAGAATGGTAGCAATCGCGGACGATGCCAATATGGCTGCCATCTCTCGAGAGCAACGATTTCAACCATGAATCATCTTCCTTTGCCTTTTCTTACGATGCGCATGCGCAAAGGGAATTCCACTCGCGTGCATTATCTTGTCAATAATTCGTTTATTATTATTTTTTTGTGTGTGTGTGCGCATCTCTTCTAAAATGGGTATACCAGCAAAATTTCACTCTGCAATTGCACTGTTAGGCTAGTGTATGTGTATGCACTTATATCTGTGTTTACGCAAATATATGTTTGTAAATCATGATACTGGGTGATTATGTACATTTTAGATTAATACAAAAATATGCATGAATATATTCAGGTAATAATTTTTGTTGTGTTTATATTGGATTGTATATATGTACACGTTTGTATAGATTTATGTATGTGTGTACTGTGAGCATTACATATATTTTTGTATCGTGGATGTAAAGTGATCTGACAGGATGTGGATGAAAGTGACAATAGGAAGGCGAAGAGAAAAAACTGGTGTTACACCTAAATATTTTCTTTATCATCCTGCGAGCGTGTTTTGATGCATTTCGACGGTGGTCAGCCATCTTTCTCAGAGAAAAAAAATTGCAGCGGTTCACATAAAACTTTGCTGAGTGGCACCTTTGATGGGTATTGAAACATGCCTAAAGAATAATGAAAACAAATCGAGATGTAACACCTGTTTTCCCTTGAGTTTTCCTCTACACCTTCCAATTGTCACTCACATCAATATATATATATATATATATATATATATATATGTATATATATATATATATATATTTACATATATATATGTGTGTGTGTGTGTGTGTGCGCGCGCGCATGTGTGTGTGTGTGTGCATGAAAAGAAGAGAGCTAGATGAAAGAACAAAAGGTGAGAACTGTGGGTTATTGTTTGAAATCGGCGAAGTTAAACAATATATCGCTGCAATTTTGAATTTAGTCAATTTTAAATGGCTAAAAGTGGCTAGATTTAAAGGTTATGCCTATTAGGTCGATTCACAACTGCTGTTGGGATTAATTGATTAAATCAGACGACAACTATCATGAAGTGTCTATACCAATACCGATTAATAACTGAAAAATTAGGAAAACTAGCCCCAGACGTACCGACGAAATCTAATCCTGAACCTACCAACAAACCCTAACCCCAAACTTCCTCACTTATCCTCACCCTGAACCTTCGTAAGGAAGATCCGAAATGAAAATGAAAAGTAAGATACACCATGAATTTTGGAAAATCTATTCTTTGAACCAGCGGTAAAGAAGACAATACGAAAACTGGTGAAACTCACAAAAAAACATTATTCAATGGAGCTTCTCCTTGATCAATTCTTGACAAGATTTTAGAAGGACAGAAACAAAAAACTTACTTTTTTTTTTTCATTGAACAAATTGATTTTATTTTCAGGATATTTAGCATTCAGAACCACAAAACATGATTAAATGCGTGCCTTGTTGTGTTGATTGCAATAATATTTGGTTCTTCCTGTTCTAACTAGCAAAAGCAAGTGATTAGAAGCAAAATATCCATTTGTTTAAATACTTATGATATGAATTATATATATATATATATATATATATATATATATATATATATATATATATATATATATATGTATATATATACATATGTGTGTGTGTGTGTGTGTGTGTGTGTGTTATTATATCTGTAAGGGAAAGAGAAGGAAACAAAGAAAAACAGAAACAAAAGAATAGAAAGAAAAAGAAAATATTACTCAATAGAAAATATTACGTGACCAATGTTTCTCCATAACATGCCATGTTTGGGGTGATCAATAAAAAAGATTTGAAAATGGGTGATCAATGAATGAGTTACTCGTTTTTTAGTTGGACAGTGATCATTAAAAACGTTTGTATAAAAATTACATTAGTGAGAATGGTCTCGAACACGAAGTAAGGGACGAATGTGGCATAAATTCACATTGCAAAATGTCCCCCACCCATTGACTAAAAATATTCAGGGAAGGGATTTAAAAAAACACAAAAATGTTTTCTTTTCCTCAACGTAAATAGTAATTGTTTAATTTTCCAGCCTCCTAGCTCTATTGGTGCGACCTATTGGCGTGATTCTTACATACATACATACATACATACATACATACATACGTAGTGAGCAAGGGCAACTTAAAAACTGAAGAAACCTATGTTGACAGTTTTGGTTGACGGTCTCTGAAAAGAGAGGACTTGACATTATCTGCTATTGTTAAGATTGAGGATTGTTCTCCAAATATTTCTTCCCTTAAATTCAAGGAAAGGAACTCCACAAGAAAATGGGGGGGGGGGACTAATGGATGGAAACCCATAAGATTCAAATGAATTCCGTAAGAAGAATTTATTCTTAATTTTTCCTTTTTTTCTTCTTCTTCTCCTAATAGCTTTTTCATCAACCTCTTTTCAACGGCTTCCATTTGTGCTTTCTATTCACCCACATTCTTTTTAATTTTTCTCCATGTCAATGAGTGCAAGTGTGCGTAGGGGAGACGGGGAAAAGAGATGGGAGGACAGTATCCCATAATGAATAGGCATGAGGCCGAGCGACGCCCTTAGAGAGTCACAGAACAGACAGGGATGGAGAAAGCAGGTTTGCCAAGTCAATTTTGGTGCCTCTACCGTCGCCGTGAGCTTGGGTCGCGCTACGATCCGATCAAATTATCGCCGATTGAACCGTACTTTGAACTCGGTTCTTTGTGAAGTGTCGCCATTTGGTATACTTAATCCCAGATTGAGATGTTTGATACTTAGGTCGCTTCGAGTCGAATCTCAATTGCAGCCGAAACATCTGGATTCACATCGCCATGATATATAAATAAAAACAATTAAAAAGATATTTATAATTTAATCGAAAGATTATTCAATTCAATATATTCAAAACAAAGATAAATACATCAAAACTTTTTTTTTCTCTGAAAAATGGTTAAAAAAGTGGAATATCCGAAAATGAATAGAAAAAAACTTTTTGCAAGTAACTGCTGATTTTTCTATTTAACGTTTTCTCTCCACGTACCTTTTTGTAAAATAGAAATTTAATATTTGACAAAATCACAGATCAAACAATATATTTTGATGCAAAACTATTTATACTTAGTTTTCTAATTGAATCTTTACTTTAATCGCAAATTTCGTCATTGAAAAGACTTCAATACGTCACATCCAAAAATGAGGCAGAGATAATATAAAAACATCTTAATTTTCCTGAAAATAATGTAAAAATGTGAACATAAGCATTATCAATCATCTTAATTTCTTGTGATGATACAAAAAGTCACCATTTTTGTTTTATTTCGTTATTTAGTTGGAAAGGAAGTGACGCTATATCCACCCCCTTCGGATTGGCTTCGACATCTGACTCGATCGTAGAAAATAGAATCATTCCTCTCTCTACGATTTAATCGCCGACACTGTTCCGATCGATTTTTAAGGTCGGAAGAGCATGTCGACATTTAATCGCCAATAAATTCATCGTCGATTGGATTCAGAGAATCGGCAATCTGACGAGATCCAATCTGCAACCGATCATATTTGTGGCCTCAGCTTAGTTGGATTATGATTGATAATGAGGATATAGATATAGATATCAGAACAGGGGTATGCAACCTACGGTCCGCGGACCAAATCTGTCTCACTAAGAGATTTCAACCCTAGCAAATATTTTTTAATCAGCTCGCTCTATTTTTCAACTCGTATAAAGTTTAAACGGATAATTGCCATATTCCAAACTCATCAGGGTATTCATGTGGTCCACTGTCAACTTATTAAAATGTGATCCGACCCGAGGAACCAGAAAGGTTGCTAATCCCAGTTTTAAAATAGATGCTAACCAATTTTGTCTCTGTCAAGGTTGACTATGAAAGAAACAGATTTTTGCTGGTTTTTTTTTTCGGGGATGGAGAGTGCGAAAGTACTTTGGGGTTAGAGTAGTTTTCCCAATGTATTCAACCAGCCACTTTCGTTCCGTCAATCACCGTGGAAGGCCAGTGACGAGACATTCTGTCAAGATATATGGCGACGGGTCAGTCAAATTGATATTTTTTGTAATAAAATCCTTTGAACAGTAAAGCATCAAATGCAACGTGAGCAGGTTATGGAATGGTCTGTGATCTGTCCTCGTCGTCGTCGTCGTCGGAGTAGTAGTAGTAGTAGTAGTAGTAGTAGCCAAACACAGCCCAACTTGCTGTTCGGTGATAGACAGTCCTCGCTTTATTTAGACACATTGGACGTAGAATGAGATATATATCAGGAGCAAAGGTATTGTCAGAGTCCAAAAATCAATGTAGTCGTTACTGTGGGCGGATCCAGGACTTCAAGCTGCATGACCCCAAATTTTTTTTCTTTGCTCTAATTAATCAATGGGTCTAATGAATGTCTGTTTTTAAGGTTAGTTTGGACATCCGTACTCTGTCGAAACAGGATGGAAAATGGTGTCCGGGTTACCTCGACCCTTCCATTCCCATCGTTAAATCCGTGCCTTGTTATGGACAGAATAGGGCTATTATATGTTTAATATAGACATATCGGAAATAATTCAACGATAAGATGAATTATAGACGATCTACAATAGAAATGTATTGTAAATGATTTTATGACAGAAATTCCAAGAAAGTCTTATAGCATTTCTTGTTATAGAGGTGATGATGATGATCATCATCATCATTTAGAAAAAAATCAAAAGTATATCCTTGCACCGATTAATCCTTTTCTTATTTGCATTTCTCTTGAGAGAGGTTCTTCGGCAAAAATTTTCATTTCCAACAATAAAAGTGACAGCTTATCAAATTCTTAAGCTATCTCAAAGTTGTCGACATAATTCTACGCACGTAATAACCAGTAAGGAAAATGTTAATATAATTGTAAAAAATTTTGAAAATACTGATCAAGAATATTCAAGCAAAAAATAGTCGACAAATGTTCATGCAGTGACACAAAATAGCTATTTATTGTGGCAATGCCCACTTTGTAAAACAAGATTATTCAATTTTGACACTGCAATGATATTTTCCCGTCTATTTTATGTTAAAATGTTCTTGTTCAGTGATTTTACAATTAGAGTTTTTACAATTATATCAACACATCGTGCTGGTAAGCATTTGTCTTACTGATCCCATTTTCTTTAATATTAATACGTACAGTTTACGACCTCAACTATAACTATTATTGATTTGAAGAAAAAAACCTAATTTCTAGATGGATACGAAACACCAATGCCTCGAATACAAACTAACCAATTGTGTAGTACAATTAATAATTCATTTTTTAATATAAATCTTTTGTGCCAGACTTACAAAATCTTTCTCATTCCCGACATCAGAACTCTTGTATGCTTACAAATTTGCAAATCCACCCCCCGTTTTTTTTTTAAAGAAAAACATCCCCAGGGCCAGATTGAGTGTACATGGAAAGTTTGGTGTCATTCATCCTCACTGCTTAGGCGTGTATTACTTTATATCAAATTTGAAACAGAAATTCTCTTCAAAATTGTATCTAGCCTCTTTTCAGAGCGATATCCGTGAGTCGGCGTTATCAAGAAAGTTATTTACAAAAAAGGTCTCTACAAGACATAGATTTGATTGAAATTATTTGAGTTTTACTGAAGTTATTTTTTTTTTTAATCAATGGCGTCGATTTTTACAATCGACGCCATTGATTTTGAATAATGGTTGAATAATGTTGAATTCAGCCCCTACGAATTATATAAATACATATTTATTTATAAATTGATTATCCTAAGTGGAGAGCGCCGAACGTGCATGTCCGATTAGCAATGTATTTTTGTATTCTGTCACGCTAAGGGACGCACCTGATGTTGTAAAATGGAATTTTGTGTCCTGATGACGTAGTAAAAATGCTGAAATTAAAGAAGGAAAAAAACAGTAATACAAACAAAACAAAAAGGATAAAAATACACTTGTGGTCAACGGAATATTATTCTCCAAGCACACTGCAATGCAAATCTCTATTATCCATATATATATATATATATATATATATATATATATATATATATATATATATATATATATGTTTCCTTGGGGATGTGTATTACTCGAGAATTAAATGTAAACCCTTTTCCCACAAATGCTTAGCTATATTCTGGACGGCATGACCGAAAGTAAGTTATTTATATCGACCAAGCTAACTAATTCGCAACAAAGAGTTTAAATCACTGAGCAAACACTGAAGTTGTTTAAAATGTTTTATTCATATCGATCTTAAGTACATTTTAGTCTGATTCACTTCTGTCCGTGATTCAAAACATGATGTAAATCATATAAAATCTTTTTTTAGTCCACACGACCCGGATGAAAAAACTGAACAATAGTTGAATTTAGCTGTTAGAAAATAAATAAATATATATTTATTTATTAAGAAGGAAATACTCCCCTAAGCATTTGTAACACGAATTTCCGTAGATATCTAAGACTCGTCAGCTTGGCTCTGGCGGTAAGAGGGCCGCCTACCGACCACTTGACAGAAAAATGTTTATCTTATAGATCGGTTTGGTTCAACACCATGGGATAGACAAATAAGGAAAGGTTTACTCCCTTAAATTAGGTGAGGATTGTTGTTGCTGTTGTTACAGTAGGAAAACAAAGTTAACTCCAGATTCTCATTTGGACGGGAGTAAGACAATACATTAGTTTATTTGATTCATAGCAATGAAGTAAGTTTTGTATTTCTCAAATTATAACTTGCACCCCTCAATCGAGCTTCAATTCTGTATACGAAATGCATTATCCCGTGTATACAACTATATCTCCGTAGATAATACGCCCCTGGATTTTAGCTCAAAATTTTTAATAAATAATTGCAGTTTACACACGGTAAAATACAATGGTATTTTCAATAAAATGACGTGGGACCCATAACTTTATCCCTTACGATCGAATAAAAAGTATGCTCTTCTGTTTTGAGTAAAAAGTCCATATGGTTTTGACTAAAGGTACTTAAATGTTTGACTAACCCTGTAGTGTCTTGGGGAAAGGGGCGGGTGGATGGAAAATTAATGTTATTTATGATAATATAAATACACTAAGTGTCCCCAGTGAGCCACCGGCGTAGACAGAGAGTCTACCTTGTCAGTAAAACTTGTGACATTTTTAAAACGCGTAATATTCATGTGGCGAGACACAACACCAAGAGAAGGCCGAGTGAACTTAGGGACTCAAGTCTTGATTTTTATTAAAACGTCTCCTTGTTTTCACCGACTATTAATCAATGTCACTTTTGTACTTATTGTGTATAAGTAGTGTTTGTAGGTTTCATTTTGCATTGGTATTTACTATATTTCTTAACTTAGTCTGGCACAAGGCTGCAATCAGGGCTGGGTTTTTTTTATTGAGGTGGACAAAAATAGCAATCGTTGCTGGCCACATATATACAAATAAATAAATAGATAAATGAATAATACTGAAAAATAGTCTCTTTTAATAAGAAATAAATTAATAATTACTACTAGGAATTCACTTGATAATAAAGTTTTCAATTATTTTTTTTTTTAGATAAATAAGTAATTTTAAAAAATGTTGAAAAAAGGGCCTGGAGGGTAGGGGGTAGTAGAGGGACCCTGGATGACAAGAGATATTGAGGGGCAAGGAGGGGGGCATGAAATATATGCTCTAAAGGGCAGGGGTTGTCCGAGAAAGTTCGCAAAACATTGGCGTATATTATACAGGTCTGGTTATTCACTCAATATAAAAACGTTGCATAACCAACGTCTCTTGGAGGGATCAGTAAGAAAATTGGAAAAGAGGGTGATCAATGAATAAGTAACTCCTCTGGCTGAATTAAAAAATAAACCCAAAAAACAAGTTGCTGGGCACAAACTAAGTGACCAATTTAGCCTGAACGCATAAACTGAACCTCTTACTAAAACTATCTAGGGAAGGAACTTTCAAAACACTAAAGGAACGTTGAGTAAAGGTTGAGATTTCCAGCCCACTATCTCCATTGGTGAGGATTGTATGTGTCATACATAGATTCATACATAGCTGACTAGACCAGCTTGAAAGCTGAAAAAAAACCTACGTTGCTAGTTTTGGTCGACGCTTTCTATGGTCCCTGTCAATGTTCACAATGGGGGTAACAGTTATTTATCCCTTACCCTCTGTCTTCTCCGTTAACCACCGTACAATTTTAAAAAAAGTATTTTGCATGGGAAAAAGTTACTTGTCTCGCATTTTGTTGTGCAATGATAGGAAAAAGAATTATAAAAAGCCCAATGTCAAACTTGTCGGACAAAAATCAGTAGTAATCAATTTAGCATAAACTTACATTGCAAACTAAACCCACAATGATACATAGTGCAGCAAATTCATACCTTTTTCAAAAAGTTCTAGTACCTTTATCCTGCAGTATACTTATGATTGATGTTTTATATATATATATATATATATATATATATATATATATATATATAATGGAGTAAAGATTCGCTACACGAACACGTTTATGTTTCTGCCCAACTGTTTCGATGTATTACAACTCATCGGTGTGGCTGTAAACTATCCAAGATCCTACAGCTGGGCAGGGTCGAAACCTTCGCCTCAAACCAAGAGGCAGATGCTCTACTCTTGTCCCACGCAGAACTGATTATCAGTAGGACCGAATTAAGCGGTATATTTCCCCATCCACCAGAGTGGTTGATTCCAGAGTTGGAAGAGCATTACACACACACACACACACACACACACACACACACACACACACACACACACATATATATATATATATATATATATATATATATATATATATATATATATATATTACCATATGCGTGCAAGTGAAATATTTTTTCCGTTTAAGTCTTGTAAAATGATATATATAAGTGACAAAAAAAAAAAAATCAGCTCAGCATTTGAGCGAATATCAAGATCATCTTTATCTACTTATTCAGTAATAAGAACGGAATTTCAACGATGTGTTCACGTATCACTGAAGAGGGACACCGTGGATAGTCGGGGGCCGCTAAAAAGAAATTGCGGACAAGGAGGGTAAAATTGAAAGAGAAACTACGGATAAGTGAGCCACTAGGAGGGAAACTATAAATAATTTCTAAAAAAAAAAAAACCCAAAAAACAATTCTTATCTATGATCGCATACTCTTGAACACCGATGAACTAATTTTAAATCTACCACGAGATTGATTAAAAAAAAAGAATGAATGATAGTTCTTTGATGACGTCAGTTAACTAGGGACCAACAAATTTGCAAATAGAGATGTGTGTGTGTGTGTGTGTGTGTAAACACATCTATAAACACTTGAACGTCGAGTACAGCCCGTCTCCGGTCATTAAGAGACGGTAATTGTCGTTTTGGAAGTGAATTAAAACGACGCCATTTCTTTTTATCCTTGCTGACTATTCACCGTAACTTGACCGGAAAGTCCGGTTAGGAAGTACACATAAAAACAGATGTCTGGATCAGTTGATCGGACTGGCTATTCAATCTATACACATTTGACCCTTTGTGTACTAATAGGACTTCTAAATACCACATGTTATAAAGAATAATATGAGTCCTTTGTGACCTAGTGCTACAAATAAGACCGGTTTTTATTTTTTAATAAAAATTAGTGTTTACATAAATGTTCGTCTATCATACAATGCTAGTTTTCTTTATAAGGCCTTCATAATATAAATGAGAGATATAATTATCAATCATTCTGAAAATGTCAAAAATTAGGACATTGAGGTTTGACTTCGGTACTTTTTTTATTTATCTATTCAATTTTGTTTGATCAGAAACCGTCGACAGAAAATAGTCACCCTCAACGGCAAACATAGGTTTCTTCAGTTTTTGAAGTTGGACTAGCTGACTGGCTGGCCGGTTACGTATCTCGCGTAAAGATTGCATCAATGAAGCTAGAAAGCCGGGAATTTAAACATTTACTCCGTTTTATGTCTAGAAAAATCTTTTTTTTTTGTCATCTGGACCCCCTGCGTAGCTCTTTAATAGGGGGTTCAATTTACAATGTAAATTCATGCTGAATTGGTTCTTTTGTCCAATAGTATTCATACTTGTTCCTTAAAAATTCGGATTTTATTTACCCAACAAAAAGTGAGAGAAGAGACTTATCCATTGATCGCTTTCCGAATTTTTGAATTGATCACTCCCAACTCAGCATGCTGCCAAATTTATCCGTTTTATTTTGTTTGTTCATTTATTTTTTTATTGTGTGGTGTGGTTTCTATTTACTATTTCTGGAAATATGAGACGTCAAAAAATGTTTCGCTTCATAAGTTACAAAGGCTTCGTCTTATGTCACATTTTTATTATATATATTTTTTTATCAAAATAAATATATGACGTAGTGTATCATAAAAAATTATCCCCACTTTTTGTCCACACTCTCTATACTTCCTTTCTAATGAACGTTATTAGCCAATTCAAATTTGGTCTGTACGAAAAACTTTGGGGCATTTCGAAGTAGTTAAAAAGTCTCTCAGTCATCATCATCAGTCTTTCAACGTCCGTCGTTGGACGTAGACCTTCCCCAGGATTCGCTACACTTCTCTATCAGGGGCGTCGCGGAGCCAGTACTTTCTGAATTTGTCTAGCTGGTCTCTCCATCTAATATTCTGTCGGCCATGTCGTGAGTCGTGATGTCCATTGGTTGTCTGTCATTCTTGCAACATGGCCAGCCCACTGCCATTTGAGATTTTTAATGGATTCTATGATGTCCCTGACTCCTGTGTTCTCCCAGATGAACTGTACAGTCTTGTGGTCTCTCCATGTGAGGCCCAGCATAATTCTTTCATGAGCGCGTTGTATGGTTCTCAATTTGCGGATCTGTTTCCATGTTAGGTTCCATGTTTCAGCTCCATAAGTGACCATTGGGAGGATGCATTGGTTATACACCCTTCTTTTTAGGATTGATGGGATTTTCTTGTGTGAAATGCAAGTAAACACAAACAAAGAACGTTGGAAAATGTTTCACACCAAACCACAACCTGTAAACATACCAAAAAAGTCTCTCAGTCAACGGTCGCCAAATCAAGGCAACTATGAGTAATGTCAAGAATATGGATCAGGTAGGAATAGACATATGGAGAAGATGGACTGATCAAGTGGCATGTACAGGTTTCCATAGTTTTTACAAATAATTCTTTTATGGGAATTTTCTATAACCTTTCTTCTCACTAATAACACAAAGAGTATTACAAGAAAATTTCCAGGTTACAAGTTTCGGGCGTTTTTGTCGACATGTATCACTTTTTGGCAAAAGTCCGTGAACTTCGCTACTATTAAGGGCTCAAAAACTTCAAACAATGGAAAGGTTTTATTTTACTATTTGTAACTATAAGATTTATCAAGAAATCTAAATAATTGCAGATTTAATGTAAATATTCGTTATCAATTGAAGCAAGGTAAAAAAGAATCAATACTAACCATTTTACCGGCTACCAGAGAGAGAGAGAGAGAGAGAGAGAGAGAGAGAGAGAGAGAGGGGGGGGTAGAGAGTAATTAGTTTGATCCTGCCAATATACATACACATAAACACACGCATATATATATATGTGTGTGTGGGGGGAGTTGTTTTGATGTATTCGTTGAGAACGCACAGTGCTTAGAGTTTAATAGATAAATCAATAGAATAGAGCTTATAAAATTTTATTTATTTATTTATTGATTATTACACTGAGTACAATCTGACAAATCGTTTCGACGACTTAGATATGTTTTCAAGCGAGAGGGTATTAGTTTGATTCCACTTATATATATATATATATATATATATATATATATATATATATATATATATATATATATATATATATATATATATATATATGTGTGTATGTGTGTCATTGAAATTTAGTCTATTACAATGGTAAACCGTTGTTTCATTGTTCAAAATTTTCAAATGGACTATGTATTTCTGGTTACATTCAGTTTATATAAATATACACAGAGAGGGATAATTTATCATATATATGTATTTTTATTCCACACACACACACACACACACACACACATATATATATATATATATATATATATATATGCATGTGCGTGTACGTACGTATATTTGAAAAGACGTGAGGACATCGACAATTTGTCTGTTTGTGGCGAGTCTGATAATGAATTATAAAACATCACTCACACACGCAAATACACACACACACACACACACACACACACACATATATATATATATATATATATATATATATATATATATATGTATATATTTTTGACCTTATGGTCCAAACGCTGGAGCCATGTTTCACTAAAGCATATTTTAAATAAAGACAAGAACGTCAAAAGCATCATAGGGGTATATAATATACATCATAAAGATAACATGAATCCATGAACCATTTGAAATACATTTTGTGTCGCAAACAATAAAACTACAAACCTCCGTTATCTTCAGTATTCATCTCTCTATATTATTGCACATGTAGAAAAAAGAAAAGAAGAAAAAAGAGCAAGTCTTTGGTTTACTGCTCCATTCAGCCATGCTAATAGATGTCTGACTGTATCTCCCCCCGATCCTTTCAAATGATTTTGAATGTCCCCGCCTCGAGAGCGACTTCCTATTATTCACACAAAACAAAATGGAGAATAAAGGAAGAGGTTATCAGTGTTATTCGCCCCTATTCAGACTGGATGAACCTTTCTAATGTCTTTCATTTCTCAAAGAGACACGACATAAATACATTTTATCTACAGCTAACGACGTATTAGAAGTCGGCAGCCAGAACTGTCACCAAAGCTGTCACCATAGGTTTCCATCAGTTTTTAAGTTGGTTATGTGTGTATTTATGTACGTATCATTCATTATTGGTATCAGATGAATGAATTGAGATACCAATTATCTTGTTCGCATAGAATTGTCCGAAAATACTAGAAACCGTCAACTAAAACTGTCACCAAAACTGTCAACATAGGTTTCTGTCTGTTTTCAAGATAGTCTTGCTGACTATGTACTTATGTATGCATGCATGTGTGTATATCATGCATATTGGTCTCAGCTAAAGGGCTGAAATTTGAACATTTGTTCCTTAGTATGTCTGCCAAAAAAAAAAAAAGTTTGAAGTGGAGGATTCAATTTTATTCTTAATTGATCTCTCCGTTAGCCTCTGCTTGCTTTTGTTTGTTTTTTTCTCCAATTCAGACTTTTCAGTGATCACTGCCCAACAAAATGCGAATGAAGTAACTCACTCGTTGATCATCCCCTTTTCATTGATCTTAATTGATCCCTCCCAAGACGACATGCAGCCAAAAGACATTGTTCACGAGACAGTTTCTATCGAGTGACAAATCAGACTTGTCATTGTACTCAAACAAGCTGGGTTGCTACAGGGTCAAACTCCACTCCTACCTCTATTCTGAGTGAAGATGATAACTTCTATATTGTGTATATGATAAATTCGCGAATACAAAAGACTTGTCAGTTTGCCTCAGTTGGTAAGAGTGCCACCTGGTAATGACTTGATCTTAACTTCTAATCACAGTAGGGAATTTTAAGTGTTGATTTTATGTATCTGTTCGGTTTAACGTGACGGTATAGACAAACAGTGAAGATTTTACTTCCCCCGAAGAGGATTGTTCTTGTTCTTGTTCTCGTTTTTTCTTGTTGTTACGGGAGAAAACAGATTCAACTCCATCTTGGACTGGAGCTGGATTAAAACGTATCAATGCATTATAACCTAACAGTAATTATCAGTGTTCTATGGTATATACGAAAATAGTTTAATATTTGTTAATTTTTGATTAAGTGAGATACTTTTTCAGTCCCTTCTCACCAAGGAACAAGCTTTGTTGCGCTAATGTTAAACATTACTGCTTAAATCAAATCCTAAAGGTAAACAAAACAGAATTAATTTCTCTGTATAATATTTTTCTAAAACTACGTGTCCCATTTCAACTCCTTTGGCAGCAGTTCTTGTAATAAAACAAGTCAACCTGTTTTGAAAGAGTCAATTTGTCATGAGTTTTTGCCTTCGCAACTCTTAATTGTGTCGTCGTGACGTCACTTGTTTTTGGCGAGGTCTTCGTCATCGTTGTGACAAACGAAAATGGAGTAGATTAGAATATATTTCATTTTCACCAAACAAGCAATAATAAATCATTTTTTAAATTAAGACCACAATTGGTGAGGAGGGTACAAATTAGGCTTAATTCCCCACAAGCAGAACCCACTTTTATATTCTCATATTCAGTGTAATTGTATTATTATTATTCAGTCTAAATATATTTTATGATTAAGAATTAAAAAAGAAATGAACGCAAAAGTAAAAAATAGATAAATATTATTATTCCATCAATTTAAAAAAATTCTTTTATTTACAATTAAATTACAATATTCTTTTAGAATAGACTTCAACACATGAGTTTTTTTACAATTTGATAATTTACTTTATGCAAGACGTTATTGAGAAATGGATATGTATTTATAAAGTATTCTATGCGGATTTTATTGAAGCTATTTCTACCTAAATTTATCAAATTTATTCTCGGAAAACTATTATGAAATTATTCCGAGCTAGTATTGATTTTGATTGAATTTCTTCCATATTTTTCCGTAATAATATGTGACAGAGAATCTTTCCAGTATTCTTTGGGCCTTTTTTTCTATTTGCAGAGAAAAAAAATCATGGATAAAATCATTTACTAGTAAACATTTTTTTAAAAGTTATGTTATTTTTCTATTGAAGTCATACGAAAATAAGTCAGAGCTCAATAGTAGGAGTTTCCTCGGAATTATATTTCTGAGTTCAACTAAGCTTCCCTAAAATTAACGTATTTCATAAATTTATTTTACTATATACTCAGAGTCAGTTCCGACCAGGGCAAGGTTCCGCTAGAAAAGTACGGGCAAAGATTTTATATTCGTAATTTATAAATTTTGTTTAATAAATCAAATAAACCAAAGTCCTTTCTCGATGTAATTGCAAAGTTACAATAAATAAAAAGAATGAGACCTGAAAGATAGCAACGTATATTTCGGCTTCCAGTTACGCAAACTACACAACGGCTTCGGTGTTTTGCCGCGAAACGGAGGACGACATCTCCAAGATTTACGTCAAGATTAAATTTTGTGAGTCCAAACAAAGCTGCTTGGAGCCCGGGCTTACTCTGGCTTGATGCCCTCGTTGTATATCCTTATATAAAAAGTAAAAGAAACTCGGAAAGCAAACATGTTACAAACCTTTCAAATAACTGGTTCAATAGAAGAATAACATAATTTCCCAAAGATAGAATCTTGATTAATGAAAATAAAGTTCGTAAATTGATTAGAACAGGTATGAACAGAAATACTAATCTGGCATTTATGAATTTTTTGCAGAGCCCTTAACAACCTCTTGAAGAGCTCTTCTGTACAATTTTCGTCAACCCACAACCATTTCATCGCATTGTACTAACCTACTCATGGACTCTCTCAATCAGCATCCACCGGCTCTGGAACACTTCGAGATAAACAATGAACTCTTGTCAAGTTGTCTGTTGCTACAATGATAACAGTCAAGTTGATCAGTTCATTTGAATGACAGCAATATATTTGGTTATTAATTTCATATTAGCTTATCACTCATCGTATTTTTGTTCATTTTTATCGCATTGTTCAGGTCGTTCATTTTCTACGACCATCAATTAAGCAGAATGGAACGGAAATGAGTAAGTGTCCTTCGACGAGATTTGAACTCACATTCCATATCCTTGATAGCTAGTCCGACATGGACGTAGCCTTACCGATTTGGTCAAGGAGTCCCACGAGCAGGTGACTTTCAAATTTTAACATTATTACTATACTCTCCATCTTCTGACCTTCTCCACCATATTGTTTATCACGACACCCATGATAGAGAAATATAGCAGATCTTAGGGAAGGTCTATGTCCAACGACGGACGTTAAAAGACTGATGATGATGATGATGATGATGAGTACTAAACGTAATAGTTTCAAGTTGTCTTAGACAGGGGTTTCTCAGTCAGGGTAACATTGCCCACCGATGTCGATTTTAACACTTGGGTGTGCGGTGAGCAACTGAAAAGAAAATCGTAGGATTTTGAGTGCTAAAGTTTGAATTGATAATAAAAAAAAATGAATCAGCTGCAACATTTCCTATAATTAAATTATCAAGCAGCATTATGATACTGCACATTATGTAAACGCAAAGTGTCTGCACTAGCAGTGCCCCATCAGACACAGGGATCACATTTATGATATTTAAAATTTGGTATGTGTGTGCCAAACATTTGATGTTACTATTTCACATTACTTTCATTAAAGAAACAGCGAAAGGTCTTCATTTTTATTGTTTTTTTTCAAGTTCGAAATCTTTGTGGTGTCCTTTTGAATATTTACTCTGCTCGTGGGCGATGAAAAAGTTTTCCTCGTGAAATTGAGCGGTGATACTAAAAAGGTTGAGAACCCCTGTTTTAGGTAAAGTATTTTTTATATTAGGCACACAATCTCTTATATGAAGTTCTGAAAACCGAAAAGCTTTAAAACCTAATATTTTTCCATTCATGCCGTCAGCAAACCATATCTCGCATTTGGCGCCAACCATGACCCTTGCTCAACCAAGGTCATCTCGTTCACCTCTGCTTCGCTCTAACAAGCCTTACAAAGCATGTCAGATGTTATTATCTCGAGACAATCTTGGATCAACACACGCCACGCTGTTGTGTCTCAGTGTTCCTACTAGTCAGACGAGCCTCCGCTTCCTATGAATAATTTCGCTGTCGGGTAGTGATTTTTTTTAAACTTTGAGGACTCTGGAAACGTTTGAAAGAGCTGCTGATTCCCTATTGGTAAAAGTGAAAAGTCGAAAGAGAACCTCTGTCATTACCAGTACCACTATTCCGGAATAAAAAAAAATCCGAATTCTGGAAAACGTTTGGTTCAAAAGGTTTCGGATAAAAGAGTGTCTATCTGCATTATTAATCTAACTCTAGTTTATTTTACATCTTATTTTTGTTGCTTTTTATAGCAACAAAAATTATGATGGGTTTGATTAGTCGCTCAACAGAAGCTGTCGCGTGACCAACGTCTTTTGGCACCAAGTCGTATTAGGATGATCAATTTAAAAATTAGAAAAAGGGATCAAGTTACTTTTCTCACCATTTGTTGGGCAGTGATTACAAACAAGTCTGAATTTAAAAAGAAAAACAAGCGTGATTGCTACCGAACACCAACTAAGGGACTGATTTACCATGAATCTACATTGCAAATTGAACCCTGACTAAAAACCTACTGGGGGTGAATTTTCAAAAATCAAAACAGCTGAACAAAAAATGTTTAAATTTTCAGCCTTTCAGCTCTATTAGTGTGGTATGTACCTGCGATATATACATACAAAACCAGCCAGCCAGCCCAACTTGAAGACTGAAAGAAAACTATGTTGACAGTTTTGGGTTAACGGTTTCTAATAAATTAGTCTGAATTGATAGCCATAAAAAGAACGTTTAATCTGAGATATTCGGTCCATCTAAGACTTTCACGTTTTACTAAAGCGTATTTCGTAATAGGACAAACTTTTTACAATGAGCACCAAATCAACTGTTGATATTTTAATTGACTTCCCAAGAGAAGCCTTCTGTAAATCCAACCTAAAGGCTATCTCATAATAAAATCAACATTTTTGCAAGCAACACGGGACAGCATACTCTCAATATTTTCAATAGATTTCCCAAAGGAAACCTCCTCGAAATCCCACCTAAAGGGAGTCTCATAACTAAACTGTTTCTTATAAGCAAACTAGATCATCTTACTATCAATATTTTTTCATTAATTTCCCGTCAGAAGTTGACTTGAAAGATGTATCATAATAAAACTAATTTTTGTATGCAAGACTAAATCAACTTGATATCAATAGTTTCGATTGATTTCCCACCAAAAGCCCTCACGAAATCCAACCTAATTTTGAACGAGTAAACGAGGTTCCTGAACATTCGTTGTTTGCCTTTAAATTCCTACAAAACTTCGACGGTAATCCTTATCAACTGCAGATAAGAATGTCAATTTTCTAACAAGCTGTTTTATAGTGGCTCCCTGATTCTCGGCAGGACATAGGTCAGGTGAATCTCCCAGACAACTGCCAAATCCATCTTTTCAGTGAAAAAGACCACATGCACGATTTTAATAATTAGATTCCATTAGGAGTTGTATACACGCTTTTTACGGAGTGAGGCATTCAGCTGAACAAAAAAAAAAAAAAAGGCCTGAAAATTTGACCATAGATGCACTAGTTCCATCTTCAGTGTCTTTTAAGCCACTTCCTTCAGAAGCAACTTCCTTTCAGCGTTCCTGTAAAAGAACCTTCATTTAATGCTAATATCGTTGTAAAATCGAATTTCATTCTTGCTATTGACGTGTGTTTATATTCCGGCGTAGTAAAATAGAATTCCATGTTATGATGACGTAATATTAAATTGTTGCTGAGTCGACATCAGATTCATTGAAGAACGGGTGAGGGAATGCTTTGTGATGATGGTATGAGGTGTTTGCTTGGTCGATCTGTTAGTCAGTCAGTCAGTGACAGTGATTGTCAGTGATACCTATCGCGAGCTCTTCTAAAACTGATCTTAGTATTCGACACCGTTTACTATAAGTTTGCAACGTGTGGAATGCCATTTTTAATAGTAAAATAAAGGACGATATAAACATTTAAAAAAGGGGTAAGTATTTAATCGAAATATGACCAATTTGAAACAATAACCTTTTCATCAATCGTTTAATGATTAAAGGCAACACCTAAAAATTTGTTTTAGATTGAGCGCTTGCAAATTTGGGAAAAACACGAATTATAGCTTCCCTATTGTTGAACTATTTATTACGGATATGAAAGAAAGAGAGAAATAGATATCAATAGACAGGGAAACAAGACAAGAAGAAGAAGAAGAAGAAGAAGAAGAAGAAGAAGAAGAAGAAGAAGAAGAAGAAGAAGAAGAAGGAGGAGGAGGAGGAGGAGGAGAAGAAGAAGAAGAAGAAATAACGAAACAGTTTTAAAATGTTTACTGAAAGCCAAATAGTCTCTAGTCAAATTTCGCCAAAAGTAGGTCAAACTGGGAATAATACCCCATTAACGAATTCGGTACCAAACGAAGCGTATCTTTATGTAGAATATCAGAAAAAAGACATTAACCTTTGGGGAAACTTTTTTCATAAAGTAAAAATGTCGTCGTCATCGTCAGCGGCGACAGTGGTAAAGTGGGGTGGGGGATATGCTCGTCGTTCGAGCAATCCAGTCCACTGATGTCCTAACTTTCGTCTTCTTCCTCCCTGGTGTTTATGGCGAGGGTGACTCGCTGGGGCCAAGACGTCGGTGGACTACCTTGGCGTGATTTTGTTTAGGGTCGAAATCAACTTGACTGAAAAAAAACCCCACACACTTTGGTTTTGTATTCACCAATCGTGGCACTGAGTACAAATGTTAAGATGGATATTTGAGCAAAAATTGAAAAAAAAAATTACTACGTTTTCTTCATTCTGAATTCAGATCGGCCATAACGCCACGTATGGAGAATCTTTATGGCGATTGATTCAAACAGCTTTTAAGTTGGCTATCAAATGGCTATCCAAATTATAAAGAGCTATTTAGTGGCTACCTAGATTGTAAAAGATTACAAAACAGCTATCCTGATTGTAAATGGCTATAAAATGGCTACTCTGACTGTAAATGGCCATAGAATAGTTATAAAATGGCTATCCTGCTCGCCCGATGCTATAACACAACTTCTGTGCGCCGTTCTTAAGAGCAAGTAAGCGAGTGTGTGGATTACACAATATAATTCATGAATAAACCCCTGTTTTTCTCTCATTAATTTTCTGCACACTCACTCACTCGATGTTAAAAACGGTGCAGAAAAGTTGTGTTCAACTTCACAATTTACAATAGGGATAGCCATTTTACAGTCATCTGGAATCGGGGTCGCCATTTTATAGCCATCCGAAAATTTGTCTGAATTAACCACCATAAAATTGAATATAACCGAATTTTATTCTAGGAAAATATTATCCTTAGCGATCCCATAGCCGCATGTTGGTCCTTCGGGGGTCTGAAGGCATGAACAGGGATTCCGAGGATTTAATACCCTGATGAGTTCCTTTGGGTTACATTGGTGAGTTGATGACAGGATCTGGACTTGAAGGAGCACTGCAGAAAGTACATGATAAGATTTCTCTGGCACGTACGTGGAAAGGCCATAGCTAGAGTCCTGAGATGGCAGATGCTAACTGAAACTGCCTTGAACATTGCACTCTCGGAGGATATGCTTCCTGTCAGCCAAATCAAGAATGTGAACGAAAAGGAGCAGGAGAAGAGGATTGACAGCTTCAAAGATGAAGAAATAACAGTCAGTGAGTATCATTTGGCCAACACAGCTCACAGACTCGAGCAGAAAAATGCCAGCTTGACGAGGTTGATTTTGATGGAGTGAAAAACACTTTAAAGTCAAAATTGATAGTAATGTTGCAATACTTCATCCAAGAAAAAATGTGTAAAAAAAATAAAAATTGAAAAGATATTGTATTTATTATTAGTTTACGACAGACAAAGTTTAAGATAATGACATGGACAGATCAGAAGCAGTCTGCGAACTTCGGGAATCCATGGAATTAAGAAAACAAAAGCTTTCTTTAACCGGCAAAACTATGGTTAACTAACTGTATGCACATTGATATTATGAAAGAGTTTATCCCGGGCAGAAATAACCAGTGACTGGGGAAATGGATGCAAATGCTCCAGGAAAGTCGCTGAACTTTTTTACGTCGACTGGTCGTGTTCATTTCGCAAAAAGCTGTCGGTTTGTATTTGCAGACAATGAAAGACCTTCCAGAAGAAAAAACAAAAACAAAAAAACAACCATGGCTATATGAGCAACTGACCGTGAATAAACTATTTTCAGTGCACAGAAGTGTTCGCTATCGGGCAGGAGTTAACCTGCATTTGAAAAGCAGTAGAGATTCTTATCGAATGAGACAAATTAAGAACAATTCATCAAGCCACCAGAGACATATCTTGTTCTCGACGGGCATCATGTTTAAAGTATTGGAGAGGCAGAAATATTTATGCTAGCATGTGTTCTAAGGAGTCCTTCGAATCACGTTTTTGTGATCGTTGCAAATAAAACAAATGAAGTCATCAAACTTCTACATTTCTATGATGCTGATAAAAAGTGTGTAATGAAGCTTTGGGAGCCAAAGAGTCTATTGAGAGTGAAGAGCCCCCGTTCACAAATCGTTCTTGTTCTTATATCTTAAGTGAGAAAATCATCATAAAAACATGGAGTGTGTCTAGCTTTATTGTATTGTAGACGAATAAGTCTATCCAAAAGTGAAACTCTCGAAGGCGCTGTGGACCAAACAGTATGGCCAGGAGCGCCAGATCACACGCACATATAAAAGGGATATAACCCTCCGCCAGCTTTGATGGCTGCAGTTGTTTAGTACCACAATTTTGAATATGATGTATGAAGTCCCCCACACACACATTCACATCCCAGGTTTTTATCCTGTTGTCCTATATAGACTGGTGCAACTGTTTATGTAAAATTTGCTGATGGTGTTTTTGAAAATTGGTAAAAATTAGCCTTGCATGACCCTTCGATTGTCATTTTTGTCTGGTAATCTGCGAAACATTTGAAACCAGCTCTCTTGGGAAACATCCTTGCCATGCACGTGTTGGAGGAAAATTGGGATAGTTAAACAAATACATCAGTCAGAAGTGACACAATGGATTATGGTAATACTGTTAGACGAAAACTCATTGAGGGGTGACATTACAACTGTAAGGATTAGACTCACTGTTCTGGTGTATGGAGGGAAGGCCGATGATTCCATTTAATGTTTGAGATTCGCAACCTTCACGAAGATTACAACGTCATAATCCATGTTGCTACCCTAGAAGCTACCCCCTATCGTGCGTGCATCTGTGAATCAAACCTGGTGGTTATTCAGTGGAAGACGTTGATGGAGTCGGAAATACATCCATTACCCCGGGGGATGGAAAAAGGTGAAAAGCGAACTGGAACCAATAATAACTGATGAGGTTCCTGCACCAAACGATTTACTCGAATCCGTACGATGTAACTTGTGAAACATCGTCACGAAATCCGTGCAATTCAATGCGATTCCAACGCAGATACCAGCTACTTGAATAGTCTGAAAAAAAACATGATGACCTGTGCTGATTGCTGTGGTTCCAATAGGTGCAATACAGATGTGACGAAATAGGACACAATTGATGACATGGCCGACACGATGGAAATTTGTTTAAGCGGCTGGTTAATGTTTAGTTTAAGCAGACTACTTCCATAGAAAAGATAGCATTGTTTTTCATTTCGCAGTTTGTTTTTGTTCTTTTATTTTAATCAGGCAGATTATCATAAAGACACAGCGTTTGCTAAGCGCATTGGGGAGCCTTCGGACTTGTCTTTAGGCTCTCCCATTATTACTTGGCCCAGCTGCGGGGTCTCAGTTTCCCCGGGGCAGCACTGCTCCATTGCACTTAAAGGAGCAGGTCCCCTGGTGGATGCTTTCGCGGGTGACGTTGTCTAGCCATTACGATGAGCTTTTCAACGGTAACTGCGTCGGCTGGAGCCATTTTTGGAAGGGTGTCTCCTATTTTCCCCACGTTAAGCCCGACCTTGTATCGAATTCCGCTGTGGTGGGACAGTAGTTAAATAAAACCCAGACTGTGTGTAGCTTAATTGTGTTGTAATAGACGAACAAGTATATCTAGAAGTGAAACTCTCAAAAGCGCTAATGTCATAGTTTTTGAAAATTGTGTATTTTGCCACCGGTTTGTCATTTTTGTACATGGAGTGGTCTCGAAACTTTGGAATAAAATCAAGACCCCTCTATAAAAAGAGATATGCTGGTTGGTACTTATTTTTAGCATTTAGTTTTCAGGAAGTGGGTAATGGAATACAATTAGGAAGAACATTCGATTCGAAAAATTCTTTTTTTTCTTTTAATTTCAGATGGATTACATTCGTTCGAATCGTAATATATGGTTCAGGTGTGTGAACAATAATTATATTCGCAGGGAGGAACCCGCCGGGTTGGCAATCCATTGCAGAGCTTCGACCGTAGAGTATTCGATTCGCGACTGATGATCCCTCTAGTGTGGCGCTGGGCTTTTTGCTGAGTTCTTTTGTCCCTACTTTAAATTCATGATATTTAATTTGAATTTCCAACTGCAGACCATTATTTGACAGACTCCAGTTCCGTTCGAAACCATTGAGATAGAGTCACTCAATATTGAATATTCATTGTTGTCCACTTTTATTAAATATTGACACTTGAGTGGCAATTTTTGAATTATTATTATTATTGACGATAGAGTGTTTTGACTGAATAGCCAGAAATTGACCGAAATACTAAAAACTCGTTGTCACAGTCAATAATTGATCGACCATAGTTTCATAATTTGAAGTCATGTGAAAAAAAAAAATCTCATTGAAGAATAAATCTGGTCAGAAAAAAATTCTATTTATGACATCGCTAGATGTTATTTCCACTGAAAAAAAAAATCCAAGATGGAGTAATAAAAAAAAAAAAGAAAAAAAAGAAAAGACCCACCAAGAAATTTCTAGCTTCCGGAAAATCTAGATGTTATCAATAAACCTGACAAAATAAGGACCTGAAGGATTAAAAAAATATAAAATAAAAATGATGATATTTCTAGAAGTGATCTATCACAATACCGACGCCAACTTTTGTCTGTAGACAAAACAGTATGTCCCGGAGCGCCAGATCACACGTACATATAAAAGGGATATAACCCTCCGCCAGCTTTGATGACTGCGGTTGTTCAGTCCCACAATTTTGAATATGATGTATGGAGCCCCCACCCCCCACCCCACACACACATTCACATCCCAGGTTTTTCTCCTGTTATCCTATATAGAATGGTGCAACTGTTTATGCAAAATTTGCTAATGGTGTACTTATTTATTTCCCGGTCCAACCCTAATTTGAGTCGACTAGTAAAAGCTCGTTTAATCTGGAGATACAAATGAGGAACCCAACGCCCCTCTCAACAACCACACGGTCTCTACCCCCCAGCCACTCAGTCATCCCTAGGCACGTTAAATGCCGTCGTATAATGAAAGCGGCGTCAATACGAGTAGCAGAGCTTTGCTTTTCGAGCGCCACCCCACCGAAAAAAAAAGAAAGCAGGCAGACCCCTCCCACCCCATCTACTCAACTCACCTCCCTACTCACTAGTCTCTCTCTCTCTCTCTCTCTTTGTTTCTCTCTTTCTGTCTCTCTCTCTCTCTTCGTCTACACTCCCCAGAAATTGAACGTGATGTCTACCACGGAACACAGCAACCTATGCAGGAAGACGGTCAGCAAGTCTGGACACAGCGACCCACTAGTCGTAGCTACCTCTGCAACTGGCACCGGGAGGGCTTAGTGTCATGATCAGTCGAGACCGGACAGCGAAGGCGTATCGTTCGATTCTTAGTGGTAGGTATTAATTGCTTGGTGCGGCCGAGTTCAGACGACGGATCATAATCAACCGGGAGGTAAAGACTCCCCAACACTAACTGATGGGATACGGGTCTACTACTAGTGCACATGAATCCAGGAAGGAAAAAGTCACTGTGAGAAAAGTCACAATGTAGCGTTACCGTACGCTACTTAAAAAATAAACGTAATAGGGAAAAAAGTCATAACTTTGTTTTCGGGATAGGAAAGAAAATTAGTCATCCCGACGTTACGGTCGCGGACGTTTCGGTCGCAGATATCTCGACCACGGAGGTTTCGGAATTGTTTTTCAAAGACAAACATCGAATTTGAAATGAAATTAAATAAAATAATGCACACTAATTATACATTGTATATTCGTTGTTTAGAGCTCCAATATTTATATTTCTTATCTTTTTGAAGCTATTTTTCGTTTTTTTTAAGGGAGAGTAGGTTACGATTCGTTTTTCCTTCGAAAGGCTAAAAAAATTGGGGAAATTTGTTTTTCTTAAGCAATCTTATGTGAATGTTACAATTTCACACCCGCACACATCCGATGTTAAAATGGCACGAATAAGAAGATGTTAGAGAATTCACAGAAGAAGAACAGAAATAGATACATAAATTATATATATTGCCATTTTCACCTTTATAAAAGAAACACGAACGAAACGTCAGTGATAGAAATATCTGTGACCGAAACGTCCTGGCTATGAGGTTCGGGCTGCTGGCAACGTCCAAGAACGAAATGTCCAACAACCCCAAAAGTCATAGAGGATTTTTGAAAAAGTAATATTTTAATGAATTTAATAATGGTATTAGAAATAGTTTTAATAAAATGAGTGATATTTTGATTTATGCTCATTAAATAGTTAGAAAAAAACATTTGACTGAATAAAAGTTTTTTTTTTGTGATTTATTAACCAACATACTTTGGTACAAAGTCGGGAAGATGGTCCTGTTTGTAACATTTAACACTTGCACAGTCGGTGTTAGATACATTGAGCAAATAAAAACTATTGAATCTATTCAAAGTAATAACAATTCATAATATATGTATTAACTTCTGTGTTTCTCTTATTCATTAACTGAATTTCTTTTCATTTGTGCGCCGTTTTTTGATACTGAGTGAGTGAATGAGTGAAGCTTTCCAATGCACGATCGGAACTAGACGACATAAGCAAAATATTCCAACTTCCATCTTATCTTTCTTTTCTTTTCTTTACTTTCTTTATCTATCTATCAGCCCTTCTCTTTAGTACTCTTATTCTCTTTTTTCTCTTTCTTCCTCTCTTCTCGTTCTTTCTTTCTTGATCTATCTATCTATCTATCCTCCCTTTTTTTCTTTTTTATACCATATTTCTGACTTTCCTCCTCTCTTTCTCTATCTATCAATCTAAACATATACATACATATCCTCCTTTTTATACCCCTTTTCTCTGTTCTCTCTATTCTCTTCTTTCTTTCTCGCTCTCGTTCTTCTTTCTATTCCTCTCTTTGCTTCTTCCTTTCTTTTACTTTCTCACGCTTTCACTCTCCCTCTCTCTCAGCCACCTCGCTCTGCAACCTTACTCTCCATGCCTCACTGCCTCCATGCCCTCCTTACTCTCCACTTGTCTCCGAATTAAAAGTCCGGAATAAATTTCGTCGCCTTTTAATATTTGTTGCATTAATTCGGTTGATTGTATCTCCTGAAATTCATTAAATTTCCACCAACTCGGCTCTTTTTATGGTCGGGACTGTTTTAATTTTGGCCCAACTGAGGCTGGGCGGTGGTGGTACGTTGATTAGTGATACCAAGAGGTAATGGGAGTGGAAGTGTTGGTGACGCCACAAAGCGCGGCTTGACGAGGGTGGAGACAGAACTTATTAACCCTATCTAGCCGGAAAGCTGCATAATAAACGGTGTTGCCAATTTAGATGTTTTCTATCTAGATCTAGATGTTTCTAGGTGCGTCTAGATGTCAGGAATTGCCTCTTTAAATAAAATAAGTAACATTAGAAAACATCAACCAGAACTGTCAACATAGGTTTCTCTCAGTTTTTAAGCTGGTTTGGCCAGCCAGATGGCTATGTATGTATCGTGTTTACAGGCCGTACCAATGTAGCTAGAGAGCTGAAAAGTTACACGTTTATTCCTCAAAATGCCTTGATTTTTTTTTCTTTTTTCAGAATCACTCCTAAATAGGTTTCTAGTGTATGTTTATGTGTGTGTGTATGTGTGTGTGTGTGTGTGTGTGTGTGTGTGTGCATGCGTGTGTGGAGGGGGGTCAATTTGAAATGTAAGTTTATGCTAAATTGATCCTCGTATTGTGCCCACTTGTTTTTTTTTCCTATTTCAGACTTTTTAGAGATCACTGCTCAATAATAGGCAAGAGAAGTAATTTATTCATTCATTTGGTTTTTCAATTTTTGATTGATCACCCCCAAGAAGGCATGCTTCCCGAATACAGTTTCTATTGAGTGACTATCCAGACCCGTTTTTATTTAATTTAAAGTAATAAAATAAGCAATACGTAATATTTTAATAAGATAAACATTGACGATTAAAGTTACATTTAGTTAATAGCAATGTTTGAATAAAGGCTGTCTTAATCGTCAAGATTGGCTTAATTGAAATATTATTTTTTTCATCTTTAAAAAATTAATTTATTAGCATGAATTAGATTATTGCCCATTTTATTAAGAATACCAACAAATTAGGATAAGTAATAATAAATCAAATATTTATCTGAATCAATTAAATAAATCAAGATATTACTTATTTTATTTGTAAAAAAATGTCCTAAAATATTACTTATTTTATTAAAAGTATCACCCGTTTTATAACTATAAATTAAATAAATTAAAATACCACTAATACTTTTGTTACTGCGACATTTTTTCCTGTCCAGAAGGCAAAATTTCTCGCTCGCTCAAAATGACAACTGAGAATTTAATTTCCTTCCAAAGTTTTCAAAGCCAACTACACGACACGGGCGAAAATATATATGTAAATGAAGCTGAAAAGAATCTCAATTCATTAAAATTTTAAACCAGGTAAATTAATCTAAGCCAGGATTTATTTTCCAGAAAAGTGCAAAAGGCTTGTGAATTATCTTTGTTCATAAATGACAAGAAAGCCTAAGAAGATCGAATCTTAATGGTCATTTTTTTTTTCATAAATACTTCGGTTTTTTGAGTAAATCTTGGTTAAATTTAATACTTTGCAGACGATAACACTTATTTAATATGATTGAGTAAAAATTTGGGAAAAAACTTATAGAACCCTGCAAAAATGTATACGAATGAAAACGTTTCTACTATCTTTAAAAAAATATTCAACCCATCTGGCATAAACCCATGAGAAGTTATGCTCGATGGAATGTGGCAAATACTCGATGGTCTGGCAGCCATCTTGACGGCGTCATCGCATACCCATCCACTACAGGAATTTTGTAAGACGCACTTTTCTAAGACCTTTATGCCATGGAGAAACAAAAATTACTCACAAATCTTTTGGCTCTTTGGGGTAAATAAATCTGCTGTGCGGGACAAATGTATCTCGCTTTCAAAGCTACATGATACTCGACTAAACATGGTAAATAAATCACAAAAGGACATTTATTCATCCAAATTTACGAAAAAAAAAATTTTTAATTAATATAAATCAAGTTGAAATATTACTCTATTATAAAAAAACTTCCGTAACTTTTAAGCTAGTGTACACGATATATCTCGCTTCCAAATAGCACCCGGCAAAACGTCTATATTAATACCGTCTGTAGTTTCGCGTAGGGTCATTTGCACTCGGAGAGTTTTTTTCTGACAGGTTTGTGTTGTTAACACAACGTCTTGGTCGATCCATCCTACAGCCTTCTTCAGGTTTACTATCCGAATGTGATGGTGGTATATATAATTTTTCGGATAGTACATCTCGAGAAGGCCATCGAATGGTTCGACAGAATCAGACAAGCAAAAAGAAGGAATTCAATAGCCCGAAAAAAACAAACTCTATAAGTGAATATAAAAATACCATCGTGTCTTCCTTATGCATAGGCTTGAGCGCATGTCATTCAAACCGATTTATATAATGGAGAAACACTACTGTGACACGATCGCCAGTCCTACCCTTTCACAGACTTATGATATGAAATTGACCAACCCATACAAAGATGGGATGGTCTTGGAATTCAAGCCTAAGCTATTATCCGTAATCTGATTGGGCTGGGGAAAGCTGATAACAAAACAGCAAAAGTGGCTTTAACAGACGGCTTGATAAAAAAAACAAAACACGAATATATGTCATTAAAAATCGTAGATTACTCCAACAAGCAAATATGTGGTGAAATAAATAGGTTATAACGAGCTACAATCAAAAGATATGTCTCAGTTTTGATACCTGGACCTGGTTAGTCACTAAATAGAAACCTTCACGTGATCAGTGTCTTTTTTTTGTAGCACATTTTCCTTTATTATTTAGCATTAACTTCCATTGCAAAGTGACCCCCTTTCTTAAAAATGATATTGGTGTGGAATTTTGAAAAAAAAAAAAGTAAGCGTTTTATCCAGACACAACGAGTCAATGTTTGAAATTTCAGCCCTCTAGCTCTATTGGGCGGCCTGTGTGCGTGACACATACATACATACATTAGTTCACCAGAGAAGGGATTGGAGGATATCAGATTGCTAACCGAACAAATTATTCATCAAAAGAAAGGGAATTTCATTTAGAATCAGAATATGAAGGCTGTTTCAGTCATTTATCTGTGGAATTCGGGGATAATCCAGCGAGCTCTGTGTAAATCTTTTCCTCCAATTTATATGAAGGTTTGGAACACTCCTAGAATAGCTTCCGTGGAATCTCAAGCCGAATTGTTTAAAACGCGAAAAAAGTGTGAAAACTGTCAAACTTGGAGATTTGTTTATGCTCTTTAATATACAAAAAAAGATGCATATGATCTAACCAAAAACGGCAGCCGCCATCTTGATTTTAAAATGGCTGTCATAGAAAACAAAACGAAAATGACGGTAGGGATTACTTGAAATAACAGTCAGAATCGTCCGAAATGTTGAAAAAGTATGAAAACACGAGCACTAGTAAATCTGTCAATATTTTTTCATATAAAAACAAGACATACCAAATCTGAGGAAAATGGCCGCTATAGAAAAGAACAAGATTCGCCATATCCATTTGTTGAAATTTCTACATTGTTTAGAATGTAGGAAAAAATTCACGAAAACTTGCATACTTCCACATAAAGAGAGAAGAGACCCGACAAAAATTACGACCACCATCTTGAAAAGAAAGTTCTTCTTGGTCTGCCAGTTTTATCCTGAGCGTAACACCTCTACGGGCTCTTTAAGGCTTTTCTGATACCATATGACATATCTTGCTAACAGTATTAGGAATCATCAACGAAAACTTTCTACAAAAGTTTCTTCAGTTTTCAAGTTGGTGCGGCTGGCTAGCTGGCAGACGGTCTTGATATGTATTTATGTATCATGCATACAGGCTACACCAATAGAGCTAGAGTGCTGAACATTTTTAACATTTTCTCCTTATTATGTCTACAAAAAATACTTTTTTTAAAAATCTTCCTCGCCTAAAGAGGATTAAGCTTTCATGTTTTTTTTTTTTTTTTTTTGAAAATTCAGATTTTTAGCGATCCAACAAAAAGCGAGAGAAGTTGTTTCAAATTTTCTAATTGATCACCCCTTCCCCCAAAACAGCATGCAACCAAAAGACGTTGGTCATGTGACAGTTTCTATTGAATCACTAACCAGATCTGTTTTGTTTTTTTTACTATCCCCGTCGTTCAGTACGTCTTGTCTTGATCTTGTTATGGTACTAGTAAAGACTTAATTTTTTTTTAGTTTTTTTTTTAGTGAGCGTGCTGTACTCTCACCAGTTGACTTCTGGGTACGTAGGTGGTACTTGAGTTGCAATTGGTATAAAGAGCTCTTCAGCCTCTGAGGAGTGGAACCAAGAGCGGCAATCATCACTGGGATAACCCTAACCTTACTTTCTCACAGTCACCACAATCTCGTTAGTTCAACTCTTAGCTCTGTATATTTGTCAATATTTTAAAATTATTAGCAACTGTCAACCAAGACTGTCACCTAAACTATCACCAAAATTGTCGACATACGTTTCTTCAGTTTTTAAATTAATCTGGCTGGCTGGCTGGTTATGTACCTACCATGCGTACAGGCCACACCAATAGAGCAAGAGAGCAGAAAATTTCAACATTTACTAGAAAAAACTTTTTCTTTTTTTTTTTTTGAATCATCCCAAAATAGTTTTGTAGTGGGGAATTCAAGCTGTAATGTAAGCTTATGCTTAAATCGGTCCCTAATTTTGTGCCTGGTAACATTCACGCTTGTTTTTTCTAAATCGAAAATTCTGACTTTTTTAAAATTAATCACTGCCCAACAAAAGGGGCGATAAGTAACTCATCGATTGATTTTTTAATTGATCACCCCAGACACGACAGGCTACCAAAAGACGTTGGTCAAATGACAGTTTCTATTGAGTGACTAACCATATCTGCTGCTGCTGCTGCTGCTGCTGCTGTTGTTGTTGTTGTTGTTGTTGTGTGTTTTTTTTTTTTTTTTTTTTGGGGCACACCAGTTACCTGGTGGTAACCGCTGGAGTTTGAGTGACAGCAAGTCTTCTCAAGTCTCCAGCCCTTCTCTACTCGTACTCATAGGTCGCGGTAATTCTGCGGTTTACAGTTTCACACCGGTTGCTCAGTGGTCATTGCTGAAGGCTGAGTAACAATAAGTATCCATAGGTCTTCAGCCAACGTCTCCTCTCTCTTTCGGCTATCATGTCAGTGCTGCAGTTTGCAATTCCGCTTTCATTTCCCTTCCTCTGTTGGGTCACCGTTGACAATTAACGTTGCAGTCTTTATATTTCTAGCACTTTCCTCAGTATCCGTGCAGTTCCCAGTAGTGCTCTGGTCTGTACAGTCTCAATCCTTTCCTCTATCCCGATCTCCTCCAGTCTCGCTCTCAGTGTCTTTGGGACAGTTCCCAGTGTACCCACTATGACCGGCACTACCCTGGCTTTTTACGTTCCACATCTTCCTCAGTTCTTTCGCTAGGTCCTGGTATTTTTTCCCGTTTTTTACTCTCCTTTTATTCATTATTATTATTATAATTATTATTATTATTATTATTATTATTATTATTATTATTATTATTATTATTATTATTATTATTATTATTATCATCAATATTATTATTATTATAATCATCAATATTATTATTTGCATAAGGATCAATCATCTTGCTTGCTCATTTTAAAAAATACAGTAGGAGGACCTTCATTTAGCGACTGAAGAAAATGAACGATAAATTTTCGTTTATTATTATTATTATCATTATTATTATTATTATTATTATTATTATTATTATTATTATTATTATTATTAAGATGATGAGTTTTCTGCATCCTTATCATGATTATTATTTATATTATTCTCCGCAACAGAATTCTCTGACAGGTCTTGTTCAAATATGACACCAAAGCCCATTAGGTTTCTCTTGTCGTTTCTATGATATTAATAGTCTAACACGACGTTCCTTGAACTATTTCGGTGTCATTCACCCTCGAGTCTTTATTACAAATTCTCGTTCAGCCGCGATAAAATGTCTTTATGTTTTTGATCATTTTCATCTCATTCTCCCTTGTGTATAAGTTTATACATAATTCATCCTGTGTGGAGTGCAAAAGCATACATCAATTCATTTCTCAAGTGTTTATTTTATTCATGTTTTTCGAAAATCCTAGAAGAGACTGGCCGCTGAAGAGTCGAACTATATTCTGACTTCTTTTCCGGAAGATGATCTGTAACTTTTGTATCATTTATATATATATATATATATATATATATATATATAATGAATAAAAAAATCATAAATATGTATTTTTTGTATAAATGTATTCATTTATTTGAATAAAATATCTGTATAATGAATTTTCGATGATATCAAAGACTTGTCAATTTAGCTCAGTCAGTAAGACAGCCTCAAGGCAATCAGTTGTTCGTTAGTTCAAATGTAGGTAATGTGGATTTTTTTATACCAGTTTACACTCCTATTTTTTGTTCAGATTGTTCTTGCAGTTCTCGTTATTGTTATGGTAGAAAAATAAAGTCAACTCCAGTTTTTGAGTTTGATAAAAACCAGGAATGATTAAAAAAAAATAATGACACAAAAGTTATTAGAATTTTTAAAAAGTTTATATAAAGTCAGCAAATAACAGTCTTAGAAATTAGATATTTAGAAATAATGTTTATGAATATGTTTCTCGCAACATTTTTTTTTCTCTTTCAAGAATATCATTTATTATTTATCGCCTTTACGCTGGATGGGACAAAGACGCCCCAGCTCAGGCTTCTCAAATTTCGTCCACCATTGTTCTTCATACCTCTCTATCTCTGGGTAGTCGCCAGAGTTCCTCAAAGTCATTCTTGGAATTAATGTTGAGACTTTTTGAACACGTGTGATTTTCCATTGCTGGATCAGAGTATTAAAATATAAAAAGTCTTTCAGCCTTTCATTTTTCATTCACCCTATTTATTCTAATAGTTTCATTTATACCCAAAATAAGTTCACTCACCCTTAGGTTAAAAAAACAACAATAAAAAAAGCCCAAAACAACACTGGCTTAGCAATTGGCATTCTATAGGATCCTCAGTGAGGGTCAAACTGATTTGGGTAAATCACTTCCCTGTGCATCACTTGAGTAAATATCAGTTTTATCTAATTCACTTTAGTAAAAAAAATCACTTTTGCCCATGGCTCTTCAGTCTAAAAGATAAATAAGAGGCCTGCATCTTCAAAAAAACAAAAACAAAACCATGAGACACATCCATGGTAAGTGCTTTTAGACTAAAATGCTTGTAGACTAAAGTGACTTTAGACCAAAGTGATTTAGACAAAACTGATATTTGTTAAAGTGATGTAATCCGAGTTGACAACACAAGCAAATTGATCAGCAACAAACGATTGTTGATTTCACAGAAAGGTTTCTAAAAGACGATTCACTAAGGGGTAATACTTGGATATTTGGTCCTAAAATAAGATTTCCGAAAGTTATGCCCTTTGATGGCTAAAATGGCAAGACTTTTCCGAACCCTAACCCTAACAACAGTATCTTATAGTGAGAACATCAGCATTATTTTAGGTGTATATGGAATACTTAGCTATAAAGGTAGCTGGAAATTAAAAGCCTGGCGATACTTTGTCTATGTATAACATTTTGCAGTCTTTGTACTATAGAATTTTAGGATCAAATAACCAAGGATTACACACTGAGTTCTACTTAGTTAGGCTTAAGACGAATTTTTTTATGCCCAACGCCCATTTTAATGACTTTTGTGAGGGTATGATTCCCGTACCGCCCACTAATATTTCAAATCCAGTTAGTCACTTAACGACCATGTCAAAATTGGCTGAAATTACATAGATTTCATTTCCAGCTAACTGGGAAACTGTATGCGTTCCAAAACCTAGTGTGAAGGCCCCAAAGGTGAATATACTACGCATTTATCATATATTAAAACAATAACGAAAATAAAATCTACTCTTTGGGTGGGCAGTCCATGTAATGAGGCACTGCTAGCCATAAAAAACCAACAACAAAAAACAAAAACAAAGCAAAACAAGAGAGAATAGCACATTCTAAATTTTAAAAAAATATTGCAACAAATACAGGTATATGCTGTGACCTACTAATGGGACTATGACCTACTTAAAAACTTGAATCGACCACCACTGGACGATATCGACCAGGTTGATGACCACAGTTTTAGTTGGTGACTTGTGACGAACGAACCTAGCGAATCGGTCTGGGGTCATCTTCATCAGTCTTTTAATGTCCGTCCTTGGACATAGACCTTCCCCAGGATCCGCCACATTTCTCTATTATGGGCGTCGCCGAGCCAGTATTTTCTGAATTTGTCTAGTCCATCTCTCCATCTTGCATTCTGCCGGCTTCGGTTTCGCATGTGATCTCTGGGAATCCATGATGTGAGTCGCGATATCCATCGGTTGTCCGTCATTCTTGCAACATGACCAGCCCATTGCCATGTAAGCCTGCTAACTTTTGCACGACGATAATCCAATCAAGTAAATACTGAACTACGATGAACTCTAAAATATCAACAGCTCCCGTTCTAACGCCATTACTTAATAACGCCCTCATTTTAAGTCCACATTTGCTTCTATATTCCTGGAAAATTATTCTCAGAGATTAGTTTGCAGCGACAGTACATAAATGTTTCAGTACATCATTTTGAAAACTAAAATTAGTAAACCCTCAAGATAATTTTTGTCTGTTTCTCTTGGTTTTATTGTTAATAATTCACTGCGAAATATCACACCGTAAAATGGAAGGTGAGTGTTGTCCAGGGAAAGATATACGGTCATCAGGTTTCAACTAATTGTTAGTTTCTGGTCACAACGTAAAATCTGACAGTAAGGCGAACGCTTGAAAATCTGGCATCATCAAATTCTGCTGAAGTATAACATTTGAAAAAGAAAAATTGGACTCTGCATATTCCGTGGATCTTCTGTTCCGGCCGTGGCTGGCTCCAACGATAAAAAATCCCCACCTAGCAAAACCGGGACAATAAAGTTATTTCATGACTACACAAAATGCTGATGATCACTGCACTTTTCAAGACGATCAACGCACATCTTGGGAACACTGCACGCTTATTTGATACCCTGCAGACAAGGAATGTTTATTTAACTTTTTTTAATGGACTTTTCTTGTTTATGTACAAGTGTACGTGTGTCTGGATCTAGTGTGTGTCCAAAAGTGTGTGAATATCGAGCGCTTTGAAATAAATATGTTGCCGTCCAAAATTGAGTACACCCCCAAGAAAATATTTTTGGCACCAGAGTTTCAGTGTTGTAGAGTTTGGTCATATATGATACCTTCTAATATCCGTTTTGGTTGTCTATAAAAAAAATTCTGCTATATTTGGTTTAGAGGAGAATTAACTTTATATATATATATATATATATATATATATATATACACACACACACACATATACACACACACACACATATGTATATATATATATATATAACGCTCCCTAATTCAGGTTTGAGCACTCTTTAAGTACAATAACTCATTCATTATAAGTTATATAGCAATGCTCTCCCAATTCTGTCTTACTGACCGCCCAGTTCTGAGTAGGGCTGGGGTAAAATGCCAGCCTCTTAGTCTGAAGCGAATGTTTCGATCCTACCCTGATGGATAATCGATAGTCTATAGCCACACTGAAGAGTTGTAATACAACTGTGGATAACTCAATCATTAATTATACACACACACACACAGTTTCTATATTATATAATTCAATTTAAAAATATATATATATATCATTTTAACAACGCATGGTCATTTGAAATAGAGTTCCAAATAATATAAGCATTCATATATAAAGAGAGGATGAACAACTAAAAGAAACGAAGCTGCTGCAGGAATCGAACCTACGACCGATACGTTTACTGTGTCATAACGGGTGATCATTTTAAATAAGAGTTTCAATATAACATAATACAACTCATCATTCTGCTGGATCATGTATCCATTTCTTAATAACAAGTCACTTCAATCACTTATTTCCCAATATCTGTCAAAGCAATTTATGTAATTTTCTTCACTGTTTTCCCCCTGTTTCACATCTTCTTCGTTAATTCCGTTCAATGTATAAATCGTCTCTTGCTGGGATCATTGGTTGTTTACCATAGTCTTATCTCCCGGGAGTTTGGTGGGGTCTCCGTTTAGCCAGCTGATATGGGCTTGCGATTTGAAGGGAGAGTACCCGCTCTATGGTTGAGGTAAGTTTTGGGGATTTAAAAAAACAATACAGTTATATTAACATAGCACCCCAGCAATATTGATCAAACCCCACCCCATTTCCTTACCATATAATTTATGTCATACACATGGTTTATCATTTTCTATGGGGTATTATGTGTATTGTATATCAATATTATTTTTTACTACACATCATTTATTTTTTGAAACAGGGCTTACTTACGTAGGTTTCCCCCAAAAAACGTATTCCACTATGAGGGATCAGTAAATCAGTAAGTATAACAACAGACATAACTCACTGTTCGTGTCATTTCTATTGAATGTTTACCCATGTGAATATTAAATCCATTGTGTCGGTTTTAATCTCAGACTGCATGCAAACCAATTCATGGTTGCATCTTTATATATACATATATATATATATATATATATATATATATATATATATATATATATATATATATAAAACGACAGATATGCAGTGTATAAAATACGAAAAATGATCATTGCCCAATAACACAATCATATGGTATATACATATACACAATATATATATATATATATATATATATATATATATATATATATATATATATATATATATATAATCATATACACAAGTGCCATTCAATTACTGCACAACATCAGGATGATCACGGCGCATTTTGACTACATTGTATTTTATATTCTGACTTCTCTTCTCTCAGAGATGCCGATGCTAACATCACCATTCTTTGAAGAAGATGCTGCGTCAGTTTCATACACTGATTCATCCTGTCCCAGCCATTTTCAATCTGAAACACCCCCCCCCAAAAGAAAACTAAAGAATAAAAATTAAAATATCTGACGACCCCGACAAATTCCAAACTCTGCTTAGTTTTGAATTTCAGTGAGTATAGTTTTTTCTTTTGCTCGCCAGTTTTTTTGTGATTTATACAAAAACGGTTAGTCGCTCAGTAGAGACCAATGTATTTTGGCAGCATGTCATGTTGAGGGTGATCAATAAAATAACTCGAAAAACGGGTGATCAGTGAATAAATTACTTCTTTTGCCTTCTGTTGGGCAGTGATCTCTAAAAAGTCCAAATTACCTCTCCCACCCACACCTAAGAAACGAACGAAACAAGTTCGAATGCTGCCACATAGAATCTGAGGGACGAATTAAAAGTTTAAGAAACCTTTGACAGTTTTTGTTGTTGTTTTCTATTTCCAAGAACTCCTTGCTTATTAGCCAACAAGCTAGTCACACATTCATTAATACTGTAGTTTGGCCCTCTGCTTTAAAAATGAGTGATTGGAATGCGAGGCCCGGTAAGTAAATCAATACGATGTGGTATAATTTTTAAGAAATTTTTCGATGCGTGTTTGGAAAGTAATTATGCATTTCACTGTAATGAATAATAAGCCAACAAACAGGTTGAATGGTTACGAAACGACGTCTGGATATAATTCATCATCTGTTCTATCCAGCAACGTGTGGTTTTTAGTGTAAGCTAAGTTCAACCCCATGAATGATGCAGATTTTAAAGAGCAATAAAAGCAGTGCAGAATTCAAGAACAGAGTTTTTCGACGAAGAATCGAAAATTTGTCTCTCCTTAATAATGATGGTGATTATGTTATTTATATACAGTGTTCTATTCAATTTCTCTGGCATTTGTTTTTATTTCCTTTTTGTGATTATATAATTTTCTGCACACTAAAATCCGTAATTACTTTCTGAACATACTCAAATATATTTTGAATATGAGACTTGGTAAAAGAAATACTCTCACCAATCACTGGGATGTTTGTCATGTTTTAATCTAAGTAAGAAGGTTTCGTCCTGATTTACACTGTCAATGGCTGGATGGGGCCTGTATGGATTTTGTCCGCGTGGTTTTTGCCTTCTGAGTTTTTAGTTTGGTCCCAGTCTAGCCAGTTGGTACGGGTTTGCAATTTAGAGGGAGCGTATCCCCTCCCCGGTGGAGGTAAATATTACTGCTTCTCATTACAGTTATGTACTTTATACTTTTATATACATTTTGAATAAAATTGCGCCTCTCTACCTCTTTTAGAAATCGTTTTAATTCTTGTTCTGTTCTGTAACTTGTAAGTGCATCACGTATACTACATGAACATGTATATACCTATACACAAATCGGAATCATATATATTCTGCACTGATTACTAAATACTGGCTTGGGCTTATTACCAACTTTGCACAGGCCTGATTCAGAGACCCCTGTGGTTCGTCCCTAGCATGGTCTCGTCTTCAGGTGACATAGGCAGCAACTCCCCATTGTACTAACAAGGAAATGTAAAAGGGCATCCCCTGGCGACTGTGGCAATGTTCCGATGTAAGTGGGTCATTTGTGTCACCACTTACATACGTGAGTGGGTCAGAAAGTTATGTATACGTGTCAAATTTCGTCGTCTTGGTGAGACGGTTAAATTCTCTTTACCTTCAAAGCCTTACGGCGATTAGTATATTGATTCCCAGTACATTTTTTGTGTTATCATTTTTATCGGGTAGAATCTTAGCCAGATCGAAAAAAAAATTAGTTGCCGGTTTGACTATGATATTTCAAAGCGGCCATTTTGAAATTAAAAATGGACAACTGTTAATGTATGTTTTGAATCAATTCTTTCGTCGCCTATTACCCACCTTTCCACAAAATTTAATCGAAATTTATTGAGAACTTTTGGAGATATCGTGTGGACAGACAGGAGCAATTACAGAAATGTACGAAAAGAACTGCTAAGATATTCCTCAATCAAAAATAAATTCCTTAATCCACCACAAAATTTAATCACTCCTTCTTGACAAAGTGGCTCACCCTTCGAAATATCATCGAAATCCATTGAGACATTGCGCAGAGAGAAATCCCCTAAATGATAACTCCGTCTTTCTCATACACGTGGCGAAAGATGTGACGGTTGAGATGAACACTAGGATTCTTATATGTATGTATGTATCATCGTTCTCCGCTTATACCTACATCAAGGATGGCACCGGATTAGGTACGCACTGGAAATTGTTAGTAAGATCCTGTCCGTTCTGCTTATGTCACCAATCTAGGAACTAACCGAACTCAACATTGCTTATATTAACTTAGGTTATCGTACGCGGTGTATGTAAAGTGATATTGGCTGTAATCGTTTAGCATCGAATAGAGGTTTCTCAATCCTGGTCCTTGTGCTTAGTGAGGAGGCGTTGAGTACCATTTTTAAAGTCTTCCGTATGACTCAGCGGTGAATTGAATCACAACTTACTCTACCACTGGGCCTCGTTGGTCGGTGGCTCATTTTATATGATTATATAAGATAAAGTTAATATATCCTTCAACTCTTACTAACCAACTTTGGTTTATTTTAAGTTAATCATGATGAAACATTCCGGGCATTGTACCCTACGGCCTTCTTCTGGTGGATGTCATGGGTGGTGGAGTTTTTAAGATAGGGGTCGTCGCCGTCAAAGCCATTCCAATGTCTATTTTCAGGGGTGGAAGCAGTTTTTGAGTCAGAACAATGTCGTTGACCAGTTTTCACGTTATAGATATGTAGGTGTCCAGGTTTGCTGTCATAGAGGAGTCTTTTAAAGGGACCATTTCCAACCCAAATGAGACAACAGAATGTGGACTCGACGATCTCCTATATCCTAGCATTCAGAAACTCAGCCACCCACGACACCTACCTGAAGGAAGCCGTTGGGTTCAACGACCGAAACGTTGTGTTCAAGAAAGACGAGGACAAAAGTCCAGGAAAAAAAAATTTCACGTAATTATCATCCCCCGTCAAAAAAAATTCAGAGTGGAATTCAGTTTATTTGTATGGCATTTTACTGATACTTAAGCTCACGAGCCAGATGTCTCTACCTAACCTTCAATCTATGATCCGTAAAAATCACTAATCCGGCACCTGACAGACCCGAGCGATACCGGATCAGTCATAGACGACCATAACAATTTCGGGTGTGGCTGTCTAGACTCAGGGTTGTATAGTGTCGCCATATGCCAATCATCGCCCGCGTCTAGCCTGCCTTATCCGTGTTTACAAGTAGCTACAGAGAATTGCCAACAATTAATACACACCATATATTGTCTCGCCTAGTCAGCATTAGCCTCCAGTTGTCGAGGGTGCCCGGTAAAAATGGCACGGTGCAGATAACTGGGTACAAATGGAACCAGTAAAAATAGCACTTATATAATTTGGGCACCAGTAAGAATGGCACGATATAAATGACACCTGTTAAAATGGCACGGTATAAATAGCTCCTTTAAAGTGGCTCTAGTATAATTTTTGGCACCTGTAAAATAATACCGGTGAAAATGGCACGATATAAATGGCTCTGTATAAATGGGACCAGTAAAAATGACAAAGGTAAGATGGCGCTGTATAAATGGTACCAGTTCAAATGGCACCATCAAATTGGCACTTGTGTAAATGGCACCCCTAAAAATGGCACTGGTGGAAATGGTGCAATATAAATGGCACCAGTTAGAATGGCACTGTATAAACCACACCTGTAAAATGTCACTGGTATAATTTTTGGCACCAGTAAAATGATACCGGTCAAAATGGCACGATATAAATGGCACCAGTTAAACTGACACTGGATAAATGGCACCAGTAAAATATCAACGGTATAATTTTTGGCACCAGTAAAATGACATTGATAAAAACGGTACCTGTGAAAATGGCACAAATGAAAAACTAGATATATATTGGTACATTTATGCAAAAGTGAAAAACTCGGGATAAAATGGCACATTTTTTCAAAACTGTATTTTGTTTGTCCTAAGTGACCTTCGCAAACAGCATTAAAATACCTGTTGGGGGTAACATCCAACACTTTATTCAAGGTGGTGGTCGCTTTCTGTGCTTTCCTCTAACTTCATAATTAGGTGTAATTATTTCAAATGAAATACAACGATGTAATCTGTTAAATTTATATTCTATTAATCAAACTCAAATAGATCATCATTTTTTATATTACTGCTGTTTCAATCAAATATGCTATTTTCCTCAGTTTTTACCAGTTGCCCTTTTCATCTTGAAATATCTATCAGTGCTATTTTTACCAGCGTCATTATTAGTGTGCCATTATTAGCGACATCAATTTTTACCAAGATTCGTTGCCAAGACTTGTAATGGTTATATCAGCTCATGTTGTCGGCAATGCTAGGGTACGTAATTAATTATAAAAAGAGTAAAACCCCTATTCCCTGTTTCCAGATTTCTACAACTGCCCTTCTGGTTGGATAATGTTTAGTAGACGCACAGGATCATAAGAAGGGGGAAACGTTTGTCAAGGGGTAACCGAATGTTTGTGAGGCCAAGGGGTAACCAAACCTAATGCATCTGGGGATTTTGAATTTCCTAGCATCTTCGGACCCACATTCTTTGCATTTTATCAGTCTGAGTTGATAAAATATATTGTTTCCAGCAGGCTAATATTTATTTGCATAAAATCGTATAATAATCTGGTTTCCAGGCAAATCTCAGATATTCTGAAGTTTTGTTGTGATTCAGACGTAAGAATTACTAATGATCGTATAATTCATTCCAAAATAGTTTATCCTTACTTTAATATTTTGTTAGAAACCGTCATCTAGGATAGTCAGCATTGGTTTCTTTAGTTTTCAAGTTGGTCTGGCTAGCTATATATCTCACGTACAAGCTGCAACAAAGGAGCTTCTGAACTCAAAATTTCAATTTTTTTAATGTCTTTTGAAAATGTTCCTCCTAAATAGGATTTTAGTAAAGGTTTCAATTTACAATATAAGTTTATGCTTAATCAACCGATAGTTTGTGTCCAGCAGCATTCACGTTTGTTGTTTTCTTGAATTCAGAACATTCTGAGTGTTCACTGGGTCAACCAAAAAATAGGCGGGAGAAATAAATTATCCATTGGTTACACCTTTTTTCCAATTTTTTGTTTGATCATCCCTGACACGGTATGATGCCAAAAGACGTTGGTCATATGACAGTTTCTATTGAGTGACTTAGTAGGCCTATTTTATTCTTATTTCCTTTTTTTGTGATCTACCAAAAGTTTGAATGAGTAGGTTCCTGTCCTTGCACTCATTGGGGCCCCTGTAGAAGTGATATAACCAGAAGATACCATAGAAGTTGTTCTAGCTATGTATCCAGCCCATCTTTTTTGTCGTCCAAGTTGTTTGACGTTTATAAAGAGATAAGAAATGTTGATAAAGAGAGTTCCAGAAACAAATGTCTGATTAAGAATGCACATATCTGCATGGAATGGATGGTAGGGTGGGATGGTTCAAGGGCCCAATAACCTTTTTTGCCAAGGGTCCCAGATCACTGTCAGTCGGCCCTTAATTTGTATATGTGTATGCGTGTGTGCGTGGATGAAAATGACGATTAGAAGGTGAAGAGAAAAACTCAAGAGATAGGTGTTACATCTGAATTTTTCTTGTTATTCTGTGGGCATATTTCGATGCATTTCCACAAGGACCAGCAATCTTTTTCAGATGAGTCCACAGAGAAAAGAATGCTGTTTACATATTCGATACTGAAGAGGAGAAAATATCATTTTCATCAACATTATGTCCGATCACTTCAGATTCACAATACAAACACACACACACAAACACACATACACACACACACTCACTCACACACACACACACACACACACACACACACACATATATATATATATATTTCCTAATGATATAATTGTCTGCGTTAAGGAACTATTGTGCAGATATGGACAGTAAATGAACAGGATGAGATCTGAACATATGACAGATATTTGTTTAGCTCAATGGTGAGAGCGACGTAAGCGTAAAGCGGCTACCTATCGATCTCAGGTTCGATTCCTGCTGTCGTCGATTTATTTAAGTGTTCATTTTATTTGTGCTATCCCCGTGTGATAACAGGAGGTCAATTCAAATGTAGTTTCAAATAACATAACGCATTCATAATTATTTCGGATTGTATATCCATTTCATCATCATCATCATACCATCAATAACAATGATAACAGCAACAACAAAATAATAATAATATTAACAATAATGATAATATGCGTGTAATAGTTAATTTCAATTTTTGTAATTTACATATGTAATATTTTGCATGGTATGAATCAGGGGTTCCCAACCCTTTTGGCATCACCATCCACTTTCACATAGGAAAGTTTTTTCCCCACCCGCCTGTAGAGCAAATATTTAAAAGGATACCATAGGTTTTTTTTTTAATCTCTTAAAAACGATAAAAATGAAGAGGTATCCTTCAGATATCATCAATGTGACTCTTTTGTCTGGTGAGACACAAATAGTGCAGACACATTGGGTTTTCATGACGTGCGATATCACTGTGCTGCTTGATGAACTAATTGCTGTTAACACATTTTTTTATTGTCAATTACAGACTTTAATACTCCAAATAGCATACCGCCCGCAAACATTTCAAAAACGCCCACCATTTTCTGCACACTTGCTCAACGCCTACCCAAGAGTTGAAATCGCCCACCAGCTGACGATATCGCCCAGGTTGAGAAATCCTGGTATAAATAAATAAGTCAACACGGCACTCTGTACCACGTGCCTGTTTTTTTTTTAGCTGTATGTCTTGTCCAACGGCCATTATTTTTTTTTTCCAAAAACTACTTCATATTTTAACAATGCTGCAGCCACAAGTGTTATTACTACCACAACCACTAACTCTTCATCTGTTGTCCAAGTATATCATGTTGCATTTACTGCTGAGGCACTGCTACGATTACTATTACTAATATCGTTGACGCCATCTTGTCTACGAGAGTATACCCACTTCACTAAGCAAAATTTGATTCAGCCTTTCTCGTTTTTAATGTTTCTCAGCGTTATGAGAAACGGTCTATGCGTGGAAATATAATGTTTTTTTTTTTACTCTGTGAGTATGAACCGGGCCGGCCCGTCCGTTCAGCAAAAAGCTCGGCGGTCGCCTAGGGTGCAAATGTCAAAGGGGCGCTCTTGAAACTAAAAAAAAAAAAAAGGGACAGGTCTGCTTGATCATCGCTCAATAAAAAATCGTCACGAGACCGGCGTCTTTTGACAGTACGCCGTGTTTGTGGTGAACAATTTTTTAAAAAATCGGAAGAGGCTGTGATCGGTGGATAAGTTACTTCTCCGCCTTTTGTTGTGCAGTGATCACTAAAAAAAGGGACGAGTTGAAAAAATAAACAAAACAAACAGATACAAACTAAGGGATCAATTCAGCATAAGCTTACATTGCAAACCGAGCCCCACTCTGAAATAGTATTTGGGGGGATTGAAGTTTTCCCTTGGTATGATAAGGAGTAAATGTTTAAATTTTCAGCCCTCTAGTGCAGTCTATAGGCGTGATACCTACTCATATGGCCAGTTAGACCCAAAACTTGAAGTAACCTATGTTGACAATTTCGGTGAGAGTTCTTGTTGATGGTTTTTTAGTACTCGTTCGAATACAAACCAGGGATTCGAATTTCAAGCCTTGCCTAGGGCGCATGTAACTGAGTAAGACTATCTGTACATGTTGACAGATGTACGGTAGTGTGGTATGATTAGCTTTTGGTACAGGTCAAGTCTGGCACAGGGCCACAATTTCACAACGTTTCTACCGATCCAAACTACAGCCTTCTTCGGGTGTGAAATCTGTAAGGAAATGGAGAACCGGCTTTTTTAGAAAAAAGATTCCGCAGAACTATATGGTTGACATTCTCAGCAATTAGTGTAACGTAGGTGAATCCATAGAATTCATGGATCAAATGAATGTAAATATTGTCCAAATTGTGTGATGATCGAGCGCTTTCGGTAATTCTTTTGGCCATTATCAAGACTGGGGAAAAGATGTTGGCCAGGATTGCCAGACAGTTGGAGACATTTCTAGCACAAAATGGCCAAATGCCCAAAATGTTCAGAAGAGCAATCATTTTAGTTTTCTATTCTTACTAGATTAAGTAATGTAAATGATTAATACTTTTTAAATACTACTATTTACATTAATCTTGATTTCCCAGTTACTTTTTATAATCGCACTTTTAATGCTATTTAAGATGCGATTATAAAAAGCCCCTGAAAAATAAGATGAAGTTAAACAGGAGTATAAACAAAATTAATAATGATGATTGTTTATAAAACACTGCAATACTTAAGTCAAGATAATCAATTTAGATGTAGCTTTTCAATTTTTCGATTTTTGAAGTCACACTCAAAATCGAAAAATTGAAACAAAACATTTAAATGAGCAACATTGGACTTCAAAACATGAAAAGGAAATTTAAAATATATTTTAAATATTAACACTGGACTCACAAATTTGAAAAAATTGGCAGTTCTAAGTAAAGTGCATACCAGATTTTTTTTTAAATGTTAAAAGTTCCACTGCAAAGATAAAAAGACTAAGAATTTAAATAAGCCAAAACCGAAAATGTTATAGCCAAATACAATTCAAAAAAAGCAGAATTTGTCATAAAATGGCTAAAAAAGTTAGCCTGTTGTTAGCGATGAGAGTTTTTCGAATTCGGACATCGTTTATTTCAACTTTTGTCATTGGTGCGTTGTAGGAACGTCACAGCAGGTGTCAACCAATGGAATTCTCTGATGGACGGTTGTTTGTCATTGGCTGGATACGTTTTAAATCCCGATTCCTGAACCGGAGAAATTCTTGATTTTACAATGAGTGCTTCGAAGATTCCGAGCCTTTTCTTTCGAAAATTATGTTGTATAGTAAACGTGTATCATTGACAAGAATTTTGCGCATATTCGTGAAAGTATCAGTGCCCAGCGATATGCATTTATTGATGTGAATACGTATAGCGTTATGATCGGCAAGATGGTAGTTTAACCGACGGGATAAATTAGTCGTATGCCCAACATACGAATTAGAGTCAGGACTTATGACACCTGGTATGCCCCATATAGGTAATGACCAGACTCTGGGGATTTTACGAGAAACCGGTGTATCTAACGGGATTTAACCTTGGGTAGGGGGTTCCTTAATCCTAACCCTTGTGCTGAGTGCTTATCAGAGTAAAAACTCGGCAATGGATTGAACCGCGGCCTACCGAACTGGAGCCGAGCACGATATCAATGAAACACAGGGATCGAAATTAGTTTCTCAGTTAGAAACCGTCTACCAAAGCATAAGTATTCTTCAGTTTTTAAATTGGTCTGGATGGCTGGTTGGCTGGTTATGTATGGATATGTTAGCGTATACGTAAGCATCACGCGTACAAGCCACACCAATTGAGCTAGAGGGCTGAAATTTTTAACGTTCACTCCTTATTATGCCTGGAAAGAATTTTTTTTCTTCTTCTCTTTTTTATTTTGAAAATTCCTCCCCAAAATAGATTTTTTTTTTTTGGGGGGGGGGGTCAGTTAACAAGGTGTGTTTATGCTAAGTTGCTCCTTAGTTTATTTCCAGCGTTTGCGATTTTTTTTTTTTTTTTTTTTTACAAATTTCGATTTTTTAGTGATCACCTCCAACACAGAACGCTGTCATCAGACGTTGGTCACGTGACAGTTTCCATTCAGTGACTAACCTGACCTGTTTGATCTTTGTTTATCATAGATGACGTTGGTGTTGTTTAGTGGCGTTTTTTTTTTTTTTTACGGCGAGCATTGTTACCGATAATGAGATTAAACGTTCTTAGTTCTTCTACTAATTTTAGTAATAAATGACTAATTGTGTGAGTTCGTCACGTCCGACTGGAGATGTGTATTGACGTATGATGGGCTTAATTGCTGACTCGTCTTGTTAATCATTCTGTTGCATTCGTTTACAACAAAATAGCTTTATTGTATTAGAAACCGTCAACGAAAACTGTCAAAATAGGTTTCATCAGTTTCCAAGTCGCTCCAGCGGGCGGGCGGGCTCTGTATAAACGAATGTAGATTGTACGTATTGCGCGTACAGACAGCACCAATGGAGCTAGATGGCTGAAAATTGCTCCTTATTTTATCTAAAGAAAAATACTATGTTTTTTTTTGGTTTTACGAAAATATCCCTCAATGTTGGTTTTTAGTAGGGCCTTCAATTTGCAATGTAAGTTTATGCTAAATTGATGTTCTAGTTTGTAATTGGCAGTGTTCACGTTCGCTTTTTTTTTCAGCTTGGCATTTTTTTTTTTAATGATTATCGCTCGGCAACAGGCGAGGGATTTTAGGGTTGAAAAGATTTTCAAGTCGAGTAAAAACGTTTTTCTTGTTTTTTGAAAATTCCCTTTCAGAATAGTTTTTTTTGTATTGGTGAGTTCATTTTACAACGTAGAATAATGTTAAATTGGTCCCTTGGTTAGAGTCTGTCTGCTTGTTGAAAATTCGGATGTTTTTTTTACAGCAGCCAAGCTCTCTCAAATCATGACTCAATTGCATACTTTTTGGAAAAAGCATGAAATTTCTTACATATTTACTACATACCATAACATTAATTTTCAGATATTGTGTGCGAGAGGTCAAATTCAAGATGGCCACCAGTTGGCGGGGACCAATGTTCAAACACGTTCGATATGGTAAACAAATAGCGTAGAAAAATATTCATGGTGACATTTCCTACAAAGTTGAGATGCCCATTTATATGGTCATAGTTATGATATTACTAGAACCCAAGGAAACGCATTTCCATTAAGGCTAAATAAAAAAAATGTTTGGTAGTACTGAGAAGAATGTCAATCACGTTGCAAGCTCGCTGAAATATCTAAGTACGTGTACAAAAGATGTGAAAAAAACATGCTGCTAATTTTTCCAGCAATATGATAGGTAATTTACAGACCAGAAATCATGATGTAATTTGTCATATTTCTCACATGGTTAAATGCGTTTATCAACCACCCAGAAATGGTTTCTTAACGTTTTTTCGTGGAATCAGTTGTGTTCAATGACACAGTAAAAAGTATACTTAAATCGGACCAATGGAAAGAAATAATTTTCAAGGTGGTGCTCAAAATGGCCGCCAGATCTTTAAAGAGCCCCTGAATGGGCATTCCCAACTTAGTAGGAAATGTCACCTTGAATGTTTTTACACTGTTCGATTCCAAAATTAAACGCGTTTGAACGTATCAGACCTGATTGACCACTGGCCATCTTGAATTTGACCTCTCAAGGTTCTCACAGGTCAAATCTGACTTCTTTCCACGAGTGAAAATCAATGCAATGGTATCTATTGAATAAAACAATTCATTTTTTCAAAAGAGTGTACAGTCATTCTGGTTGTCCGTCGCACTATTGTCCTTATAGATCCCTGCCTAACAAAGGTCGAGAGAAATAAGTTATTCACTGACACAATCTCCCAGTCAGCCAGGTTGATGTTGCTTGCGTCCGGGTCACGTTTACAGACGTCTATGCCACAAGAACGGGACTGGTGCCAGTGACGAGCTCGTCGTACAACACGTCCTCGGGTATTCGTCTGTCCTGTCTACAGCTGACGTAACTGAGCCATAACAAGCACCTTTAGTTGAGCGGGACACACGAACTTTGTAATCTTGCTCATATCTGGATGATTTTATGTGGGACACGGTCCTTCAAGAGGAAGCTCAGAATTTTCTCGAGATAAATTTGATTGCGTTGATTTGCTGGTTATAAAAAACTGAATGGATGGCCCCCGTTCTGTCTCTCCAGAGGGCATGCCTGGGCGAAGCGTACGGATATCCTGGAGAGCCCAGTCGTCAGAATCCCTTCCGGTCTTGCTCATGTAGTTCAGACGAAAGAAGAGAGCAATACGTCTGGCATCAGCTTGGTGGAAGGATCTGCCAGATGGAACTCTAAATGGGCGTCAAATTGCCTTAAAGAACTTCGCTCCCTAGTTTTTGAATCAAAACGAACCTTCTCCTAGACCGGTTGCATTCCCAAAGCTGAAGAACACTATTCTCTTCGCTATTTTACCCATAGTTTGGTTCAAGGATGGAGAGAAGAGATTGATTCATGCCTTTCCCAAGAGCATTAAAGCAAAGTGAACATAACCAGCTTCTACTGGAGTTGAAACTGAGGTCACTGATTCCATTGTCCGTGCTGTTACCGACTACGCCAATTGCATCTCAACTTAATGGATACTAAACTCAGTAAAAACATAACAGCTGTATTTGGGGCTCCCTAATGCTAAAAATCTACAGGTTGCATGAGAATTAACCCCTTATTATCAATTACATGTATCTTTTGTGAATATGTTTCCTGTGTGGTCTACTGCACCAAACCACACACTCTGGATCAACCCGAGGGCCCATTTGACGTGTTATGGTCAACATACCGTTGGACCTCCTGCAAAGGTCAATTGATAATATCCTTTCGGAAATTCATAGACAATGCCGGTGTCTACATTGAATTTTAACACAGCGGGTAATTTCTACCATTGTATGATCCAAATCAAAGCCAGTTTGACTACAATCGACCAACAAATAATGAAATTTTTACCAATTTCCAGTTTCTTTTCACCTCTACTGTATTCACCAACATGCCCGTCAGTGATGCCAATTTAGCGATTTTCGAGCTATATTGAGCACGTTTCTTGTTTTGATAATTCGAAAAAGCGCCCATTTAGCGCGAGCGTGCTTAAATATTTTAAACATTTTTTTAGTGTATTTGTTACCATTTTTAGAATCTGTTAGGTGTGTTTTGGCTTTTTAAAAATGTACTTAACACCTTTCAGCGCTTTTTGACAGTCTTGCGCATTTTTTTTTCTGAGTTGGTAACATTGATCATTGTAACTGCTCGTCTGCTGACTCCGGATCGTGTGGTGTGGCTTAAAATATGATTGCCATAAACAGCCGGATATAATTTCCATCTGGATTTGAAGCTTTATAGCATATTTCCTTTTGTCTAGATCTTCAGTCCGTGGAACTTCAACTATTTAACGATTGGAACGATTATGAAACCTTCACATCCAATCTTAACAAGTAATACTTTATATTGCCGTTCGTTTCCTCCGTATTCATATTTCATATGTTCGTATTTTCTTACTTTCAAACACGGACCCAATACTAGTAGGGTAGCTTAAGAAAAATCATTCAAAATGCGAAGAAGAAAAGAGTATGAATATATTCGTGCTGGTATATCCATTAACGCTGTTTCACATTAAAAAAAAAAACAACGCACATACGAATCTGACCACTTATTTCAAGATGGCTGCCCTGAAATAGTAATGTAGGGGAATTTCATTGAGCATTCCCAAACCCCAAAATAGTATCGATCGTACGTTACGATAAGTCGTCGGAAGTTTGGGTGATAGACGGTATTAGAGAGCAAAGGAAACACTGAATGCCATCTTCATTTGCTCATATTTTTCTAACTTTAAAACGCGGGCCCACTCCTGGATGCTTTCTCGAGAGGGAGTAGTTATACCCATAATGCACAGCGTCAGATCCTGGCAGGGGGTGGGTAGGTTGGCTAGTCGGCATCATGGGTCAGACTTTGAAATTGTTCTTCTATTGTTTTGTTAATTGTAAGTTAACCACGTCGATTATATATACACGTATATATCTATACATGAAGATGTAATGTCTATAACTTTGAGGAGGGTCATTATCATACCAAGTTTCTATCGGTCAATTAGATCCATTCTCTTCATCCTTGAAGTCGTCACGACGATTCATTTCAACGGTCATCTTCAGGAGTAAAAAATGTGATATCAGTAAGGAAAGAGAGTTGATCCTATCGGTCTCTTCTTCCGGTGGCTCGGGGCAAACGGGTGTGAGAGAGACTCTTTCCCTTCGGATATTTCACTGTATACCCGAAAAGAGCCCGTGGATATAAATCGATCGAAACGTTGCAACCAAAAGGCTGGTATCTGAATCATAAGTGTTTAGCACATTGTTGTTAATTATGGAGAAATAGGTTTCATTTTTCCTTTAATTTTCTTTTACTGTTTGAAAATATTACTGGGGATCTCAGGGGATTACAGAATTTTAGTCCAGCACTCACCCCCTCCCCCCAAAACACATCTAGATGCTGTAAGTGGTTATTATTGGGCTACGGAGAGTTCGTTCAGTTTATTAAGTAAGCCATTCATTGGCTGTGTTTCCCAAAGTGGGTCCTACGGAACCCAAGTATTCCATGATGCAATTTTGGGGTTCAACGTGATATGGGGTCTTTTCATAAAATTCATCAGAAATTCATTTTATGGAAAAATGGTATTCATCGTTTCCTAAATAATAAGTTAGCAAAAACTAACTTAAATATCGGAACAGACTGGAAGCTGCACAAGATATGCAAATTCAATTATCCAATATTAAACCAAATTTTCAGAGTATACTGGAGTGTAAAAGCAACGACATTATTTGCATTAATCTGTTTTTGATAATTTGTTTTGTACAACAATAACAAATTTATGACAATTAAAAACAGAATCGGCTTTTTATTTCAATGTTTTATTCATCATATGTTTTTTGTTTTTTTTTTATGCATCGCTCTCTGAAACAAATTCTTGCCTCATTTAATGTCTTATTGAAATTATGGTGGCTGGGTTGTCCGTAAAATATTTTGGGAAATCGGTTCTGCGACAAAATAAGTTAGGTAACCATTGGATGAGAGCAATTGTTTCGGACAAGAAATTATATTTTTGCTCCGCTCTTTGTTTCTCCCAGTTGCTTCCCTTTGCTTCCCGTTGCTTCTCATATTTTACCACCCTATATTTACCATCTGCTTTCCCTATCCCCTGTCATGTTTCAGGCAACTTCATAATTCTATCCTCCCAGAGCTTTTTGATATTTTTCGGCAAGGCCCATTTGCCATGACTGACCATTCTCAGTACATCTCCATAAAGTGCTGGAATATATATATATATATATATATATATATATATATATATATATATATATATATATATATATATATATATTATATATATATATATATATATATATATATATATATATATATATATATATATATATATATATATATATATATGCTTTAAAGTCATGTTTTTACCTTTCTAAAAATAAAAAGGATTATCAATCAGGAAATGTTGCTTGTTTTCTCCCATCTTCAATGTTGTAATCATGTAAAAACTGGGTAGTCACTCTACAGAAAGTGTCATGCGACTAATGCTTTTTGGCAGCATGCTGTTGTTTTTTGTTTGGGGTGATCAATTAGAAAATTGGAAAAATGGATGACCAGTAAATAAGTTACTTCTCTTGCTTTTGTTGGACAGTGAACACGAAAAATCTTCAATCATCAGGAAAAAAGACGGACATAATAAGGGATTCGTCGTCATCATCATCATCATCATCATCATCATCATCATCATCAGTCTTTCAACGCCTGTCGCTTGACATAGGCCTTCCCCAAGATTTGCTGCACTTCTCTGTCATGGGTGTCACGGAGCCAGTACTTTCTGAATTTGTCTAGCTCGTCCCTCCATCTCATATTCTACCGGCCTTGATTGCGCATGTGATCTCAGGGGATCCATATCATGAGTCGTGATGTCCATCGTTTGGCAGCCATTCTTGCAACATGGCCAGCCCATTGCCATTTGAGTTTTTTATGGATTCTATGATGTCCCTGACTCTTGTAGACATTGCAAATTGAACCCCTACTTAAAACGTACTTTCTAATTTTTCTTCAATGTAATTGGGGCGGGGGTAAATGTTTGAATTTTCAACCCTTTGAATCCATTGGTGTGTCTTGTACGCGTGATACATACATAACCTGTAAGCCAAACTACCTTAAAAACTGAAGCCCAAAATGACAGTTGGGGTGACGGTTATGGTGACAATTTTAGTGGACAGTTTTTTAATAGTTTTGAGGTTGATCCATTGTTGTCCAAAAAGTTCGTTCCGTCCCTGTAGTTAGATGGCATTAGTGGCGTTCAACAAACTTCATTCAAAACGATCGCCTTTGATTGTATTAGGCATGCATCCACTCACAATTACTTTCCCCGACTATGGCGTCGACTGGATTATGCGTTCTCTGGGCGCTTCATAGATTTCATTTACGTAAACTGTGATATCAAGAGTCCTGGGGCCTTGGTCCAGAGTTTTCTGTCCCCTGTGCCGGGTCGTTTGGGGACCCGTCCTGGGCGTGTCTTGTGTGAGATAGCCTGACAGAGTCCATTCCTCTGTGGGCCTGTTAAATCCTGTTTTTTATACCGAGCGCTTAGCAGACATGCATTGAGCACTATATTAAAAAGTCACTGGTATTACTCAACCATTGAATGTATCCACGACCTACCAAGGGGGGAGCACTCTACCACTGGGTCACAGAGATTGGTTTTACATCATGAGTAGGATTCATTAAACACATGAGTCAGAACATTATCGTTTCAATGATTATTTCTAGCGCTAAGAGAGAAAAAAACAACTTTCGGTGATATCGTTTTAATCTAACTCCAACTGCATTTGAACCCAAGTTCTCAATTTTTGGTTCTTTTATTGCATCCCACTGATTTTACCATGATGTCATTATGTCCAGCTTTAGTCATTTTTACACGATCAAAATTCTTGCAAGAGGGAGAATGATGGTCAATTACAGAATTCTGTAATTTTGTATCTAAATTTTTTCTTAGCAAGTTTTGGTCTGTATGTTGTGTATTGCAAACGGAGGAGAAATAAATTATTAATGGCCAGGATTTTCGACAAGCCTTACTGAGCGGAAGAATGACCCTTAATCCATCAGATTTAGCTGTGAATACTTGGGCTAACCACTCTCCTGTAATTAGGTTCTAGCAGTAAGAAGTTGCTCTTCTCATTGTCAACCTTGTTTGGGGATAATAAGACTTCAGCCCCTTCTAGAAAGGTGCAAACCAACAGCTTCGAAAAAAAATATAGCTTAATCAAGAAATATATACAAATTATATACATAACATTTCTTAAGAAATATTATATATATATATATATATATATATATATATATATATATATATATATATATATATATATGTGTGTGTGTGTGTGTGTGTGTGTGTATGTGTGTGTGTGTGTGTGAATGATATTTCTTGATTAAGCTATATTTTATGTTTTAGGAATATATATTCAAGTCGGATAATGGAATCGCCTATTGAGCTGTTACTACCCGCTAGAAAGTGCTTTCGTTCCAGTCATGTATACAAGAATATTTTATTTGATAATTAAAAGTGTTGACAAAACGTTTGATGGAAGCCCGATGTTATACGACTTGGAAAATTAACTTTAAGGTTAGTAAAAAAATAATTGTCAAATACTTTGGTTGAATATGTTAGTAGTGAATCAACTCGAAGAAGTTTTTTCTCTGTAATTAATTTTCTTGAAGATAAAATCATAAGTTGATTTATACGCAGACTGAGATCAAAAACCGACACAACAGATTTATTATTCACATGGGTGAGCACTCAATAGAGGTGACACAGAGAGCGGGTCATGTCTGTTGTTATACTAACTGATTCCTCATCTTTGAAAACATTTTTGGGTAACCTACGTAAGTAAGCTTTATTTCAAAAGATAAATATGCTGTATAGAATAATAACAATATACAATACGCAAAAAAACTTATATAAAATGACAAAACTACGTGTGTGGCATAAACTATATAAGAAAGGGTGTTGTTGTTTGATCAACAATGACGGGTTACCATGTTGATATAACTGTTTTTAAAATCACCGAAATAGCTACATGGTAAACAACTGATAATCTCCCACAAGAGAGAATCTATCCATCGTACCGTAATAACAAAGTATACGTAAAACAAGGAAGAAAACACGGATGAAAATTACATAAATTGCATTGACAGATATTGAGAAATAAGTGACTGAAGTGACACAAAAAAGCGATTGAAAAAGTTTTTTAATGTTCGGTGTTTAAAGCTGTAAAACTATATATATATCATTCTGAAAACCTGTCCTATGTATGACATTTCTTAAGGATATATTCATTTCATAACTCAAGCCACTATGCAACATGACAAAAGGGTCACTCACAGATTAACAGAATCAGACATTTCATATCATAGAAAGATACATGGAAATCAGATCATTACTGTCGGAGAGAGAGCGAACGCGGACGGACACCTGAACGGACATTTGGTGAATTATAGTAAGTTTATTACAGCGAAGCAACTCACTGTAACCACTGGTAATGTTATCAGTCTGTTATTGCAATCAAAATCAGCCTCAATCACTTCCTTTGAAAGTGTACTTACTAGTGGGACAAAAAGTGGACAACAATCGAAGGTGTCATCCTTTAAGACAATGTCGTGACTTGATTTAAAATCGTTTTAACGATACTTTTTTTCAAATCGTGTAGTTATTCCTGTTTAATCTGTATCCACTTATCATGGAAACTTCATTGAAAGTGATCCCGATGAGCAGCATCCTCTGATATGCCTTTTGTGTCATGTTATCAACTGGTTATTGTTATTCATAAGATCCGGCCCTCAAGTGATCACAATAGGCGGCTCCCTCTGTATTAGCTGAAGCGTTGTAAAATCATTATTGATTCGTGACAACGACTACTCTCATCTTAATTTCAGTTGCTTTTCATTGCAAGAGCGCCAGTCAACGTCATAAAAGGGCAACCATGGGTAAGTGGGTCAGATTTCCTAATGATGATGATGATGATGATCATCATCATCATCATCATCAGTCTTATAACGTCCGTCGTTGGACTTAGACCTTCCCCAGGATTCGCCACAATCTTCTGTCATAGACCCATTATTTTCTGAATTTGTCTAGTTCATCTCTCCATCTTGTATTCTCTCGGCCTTGGTTTCGCATGTGATCTCTGGATATCCATGTTGTGAGTCATGATGTCCATTAGTCGTCTGCCATTCTTGCAACATGGCCTGCCCATTGTCATTTAAGGTTTTTCATAGTTCCTATGATGTCTCTGACTCCCGCTTTCATCCTGATAGACTGTGCTGTCTTATGATCTCTCCATGTGAGGTTGAGCATGTGCATGTTGCATGCTTCCAGTTTGCAGGTTTGTCTCTTGGTTAGGTTCCATGTTTCAACTCCATAAGTCATTAATGGAAGAATGCATTGGTTGAATACTATTCTTTTTAGGATTATTGGTATCGTCTGGTATTTGAAAGTTGAGCTTGCTCTGCCGAAGGTTTGCCATCCTAGAGTGATTATTCGTTCAATTTCCTCCTCTTTTGTGGATGTCATGGAGAATCGTTATCCGAAGTAGATGCAATGGTCTACCTTCCCCAGTTTGACCTACGTCAATATTTTTTGTGGCTCGGGGCCAATCTAGGCTGTTATTCAAAATCTCACATAATTTTTCACGGAAAGTAAATTTCAAGATTTATACTGTACAGTTATCCAGTGTTTTGGCTTCACAAATCAATTATATAATAAATGTAATTCATATGTTTATTCAAATAGAAAGTAAGTACGGGTTCTGTAATACAATCGACTAAGTTAATGTGTGGCCTTAATAGAGAAGTAAAATGTCTTATGTCGTCCGTGAGATTAAAAAGGTTGCCCATGCCCGGTCCACGTCTATTAGTAAACAGCTTGAAAGTCAGTTTAAATCAAGTGAAAACTGGTGCCCAAGGACCCGTTTCCCAGGCAGTATCTCCCTGTTGCACTGAGACTTATAAGGTCAGGGGCACGCCCTGATGCCTGGGGTAGTAGTCGAAGAAACAGGACAACGTCTGGATGATCCACCTTGTATTGCATGTTTGTACCCAACATTAAAACGACCATGTTCATCATCGTGGGATGGCAAATACGTACAATGCATAAGCTGTTAACCCTACCTACCCAGATTGCGTCAAGCGGGTACCCAATACTTATAGGTGGGTTGGTGCAGACAGTGGCAAGTTCGTGCGTAAAAGATGTTAACTTGGCCGTTGCTCACTGGGCAGAAATACAGCCCAACGCAGTGGTGGTGGAGGTGTAGCGGTAACGACGTTGGCGGGGTTGCTCAAGTGGCAGTGCTGTGTTGGGATAGGTGCGCGCCTCTCCTACTCCCCCCTCTGCCACCGCACACGCCAGCGTGACTGAGAGGGTTTTGTCACGCTTCCACTGTTGATTAAAAGAGGCGCCTTGTCGCCCATAGCCACATTCTCGTATGTCTGCAAAATAAGCGGAAACATGGCGATATGGAAAGAGAAAGAGAGTGAGAAAAAATAGAGAGAGAAATAGAGAGAATGAGCAAGAGAAAGGAGAACAACAGATAGAGTGAAAAGGGGTGAGAGAGAGAGAGAGAGAGAGAGAGAGAGAGAGAGAGACAGAGAAGGAGAACGGAAGACTAATAGATAGAGTATGAGATATAGAAAGAGAAGCACAACATATGAATGATAAACAGAGAGGAAAGAACAAGAAAAATACAGAGAGAGGGAGAGAGAGAGATAGGTGGAGAGAACGAGCGTGGGAAAGAGAGTGAAAAAAAGAGAGGAAAAGAGAAATATTGAAAATGAGTGAGAGAAGCTAAGTGAAAGAAAAGATAAATAGAGAGGACGTGTGGCAGGAAGCGAGGGAAGACAGGAGAGAGGAATAGAGAGAATAAGTGAAAGAGAGAGAATAAGTGAAAGAGAGAGAGAGGGAGAGAGAGAGAAATAGCAAGAAAGGGAGTGAAAACGAGAGAGATAGGGAGAAAGGGTGAAAGAAAGACTGAAAAATTAGGGAAGCATAGAGAATGAGAGAGAGAAAGAGTGGAAAATTAAATGAATAGAGAGAATGAGCGGAAAAAAGAGAATGGAAGAAGTGATAGAGAAAAAGACTGATAGAAAGAGAGTGGGGAAAGAGCGATAAAAGAAAGTATGAGAGAAAGAGTGAAAAAAGAACAAAAATAAAAGGGAATGATAAGAGAAAGGGGTGAAAAGAGAGAGAAGGAAGAGAAGGAATGAGAGAGAGAGAGAGAGAGAGCGAAAAAGAGAGAGAAATGGAAAAAATGAGTGAACGAAAGAGAGTGACAAAAGTGAGAAATAGAGAGAAAGAGTGAGAGAAAGAGGGAATGAGAACGAATGAGGGGGGGGAGAAGAGACAAAACAAAAGAGAAATAATAATGAGTGAGTGGAAGAGAATAAAAAAGTGAAAAATAAAAAGAATGCGTAAGAGTAGGGAAAACGACAGAGACTGCGAGAAGGAGTACGAGTAACCGACAGAGATAGAGTATGAGAGAAAGAAAGAGACGTAGAACAAACGAATGATGGATAGAAAAGAGTGGGAGAGAGGGATATATACAGAGAAGGGTGATGAAGGAGAGTGAAAGTCAGTGGTATGAGGAGCAAGAGATTGCGATAAAGGGAAGGAGAGAGAGAGAGAGAGAAGAAGAGAAATAAAGAGTGAGAAAAAGAAAGAGATTGGTAGTGAGGGTGTGGGTAAAATAGAGAGGTACAGAGCGAAAGAGAAAGAGATAAGGTAAGCGAATAAAAGAGAATGAAAGTGTGAGAGATAGTAACCGAGAGGGAAAGACAGAGAAGGGTTAAGATGAGAGTGAAAGAGAGAGGGGGTGGAGAGAGAGGGGAATGAACAAATTGAATGATTGAGAGGAAGTGAGCAAGAGAAGAACATGAAAAGAGAGATGGTCAGAGTAAGAGTGAGAAGCATGAAAATTGAGAGTGATAGTCAGAGGTAGAGAGCGGGCAAAAGAGAGAAAGAGGTTGAGGAAATGAGTGATAGACGAAGAAAGAGGAGACGGGTAGATATTGATAGACGAAGTGAGGAGGTAAAAGGAAGTTATAGTGAGGGCAAGGGAAAACGAAAGAGACGGATATGGGTAGCGCATGGCAAAAAGAAAGCTGGAGGTAGATCGTGTGTGTGAGAGATTGGTTGATAGATAGATGAATAGATAGATAGAAAAAGGGAAAGAGAGAAAGAGAGAGAAAATAAAAGAGTGTTGAAAAAAAGAGATACTCGACTCTGAGAGAAGCTTACAAGCTTCAAAAATATTTCGTCTTTTGTAAAAACATTTTTCCTCCAACAGAAAAAAGATCTTAAAATTGAAAGGGGCTTGTTCAAATAGTATCTAGATATTTTTTAGATAGATAGCATGAAAATCTAGATATAATCTATTGAGTTAATTTAGATGTTAACTAGAAACCAGCGTCCATAGCTTTCCATTTTTCTCTCCTTCTCTTTATTTTTTCTCTTTTCCATTTTATTTCTCACTTGTTCGTTTTCTTTCTTTCGTTGATTGATGACGTACGATTAGAATAATTCTATCTGTTTACCCCAGGTTGTGTTATCGGGGTACTTAGTACGCCGATAACATAACCCAGATATACAAACAAAAAAAAATCCCCCAAAAAACAAAAAAAAAAACAAAAAACAAAACAAAGCAGATATGGTGTATCCAGTCCACCCGTGCATGCACTCTGGTAGTGATACCACATTCTGGAACCAATAGCACTCGGCGAAGACAGGAGGGCACATGGCTGAAACGTTGTGGGGAAAATGGTCACATATACAAGAGAAATAGTCCGACCATGTGATGATTAATACACTCACCTAAGAGAATCCAGACGAGAATGAATATTTGAATTTCAAGCCCTTTAGCTCCATTGGAACAGCTTACACGTGTAATATATACATACATAGCCAGTTAGATTAACTTGGAAACTGAAGAAACCTATTTCTCTGAATTTTTGAGTTGAGGTATTATTATTATCTCTATTATTGTTCGGACTATCCTCATCTTGGTTGTTTTGCATACAACGTTTCGGCCGTTGTACTCTACGGCCTTCATCAGGTATTATCTGGTAGGTGTGGGGTAAGTAACGAACCAAACCCTTTATTTATAGACCGCACCCCCCCCCTTAGCAGTAGTAGTATTTCGAAAATACTACTACTGCTAAGAGGGGGGGGGGGTTGAAGTCTATTTAACCCCGTCAGTTAAATAAAGGGTTCGGTTCATTACTTGCCCCACACCTACCAGATGATACCTGATGAAGACCGTAGAGTACAACGGCCGAAACGTTCTATGGAAAACAACCAAGATGAGGATAGTCCGAACAATGATGAAGATGAAGAAATCCATGTTGATGGTTTTGGGGTTTTTTATGTATAATGTTTTGATTCTCCTGTCTTTCATTTGACGATATTTTTGTATGTATGTATCTGTTATCGTTCCCCACTTATTTTCCACTGGGCCCGTCGGAGCTTCTTCTCTGCTTACGGCACCTGCTTATTCTCCATGGTCACTCATTGAGATGCTGACCAAGCTCGATGAGGTTTAACTTTAGTGACCTTACAAGAACCGATGTATCCAACATTATTTGGCCGTACTCCCTTCGGCCCACGGAGAGATTCCTCAATCGTAGCCTTTGGGGCATTGAGTTCCATTTTTTCCAAGTGTTCAGTATGACTCTCCGGTGAATTGAACCATGGCCTATCGAACTGGAGACGAGCACTCTTCTAATGAGTGATCGATTCCCGTAGTGGTGAATTGGAAACTCAAAATGATCCGGACAAACACCCGAATTGGTCAATTAATGTAGTTAATGATTTTGGTAAGAGTATTGTACACATGAACTTCAGCAAGACGAAGATCATGTGCAACAACCACATTGGAGATAAAAACACTAAGATCGAAATCGAGGACACAGAACTCGAGAAAGTAGACCACTACATCTACCAAGGGCAACGAATCTCCATGAGACCCTCAAAAGAAGAAGAAATCAAGCGAAGAATCACACTAGGATGGCAAGTCTTTGGCAGAGCTAGCTCAACCTTCAAAAATAAGAAGATCCCATTAATCCTAAAGAGAAGGGTGTATAACCAATGCATCCTCCTAATAGTCATTTATGGAGCTGAAACATGGAACTTAACCAAAAGACAGACCCGTAAGCTGAGAACCACGCAACGTGCACATGAAAGAATAATGCTGGGCCTCACATGGAGAGACCACAAAACAGCACAGTACATCCGGGAAAAGACAAGAGTCAGGGACATCATAGAATCCATAAAAAATCTCAAATGGCGGTGGGTTGGCCATGTTGCAAGAATGGCAGACAATCGATGGACATCACAACTCACAACATGGATTCCCCGAGACCACATGCGCAACCGAGGCCGGCAAAATGTTAGATGGAGAGACGAGCTAGACAAGTTCAGGAAGTACTGGCTCCGTGACGCCCATGATAGAGAAGTGTGTCAAATCCTGGGGAAGGTCTATGTCCAACGACGGACGCTAAAAGACTGATGATGATGATGATGATGATGATGATGATGATGATGATTGAACCCATACATGCGAGGATTCGGGTGCAGTAAACCTTGAAAAAAATTGAAATTTGAATAATTATAGGAATGTTTTGAGAGGGTAATCCCTAAGAGGATGAATTTCGGTTTGCTATAAAATTACTACTCCAGTTATAAATTTTTTCACCCCCCCCCCCCGCTCACTTGCAGTTAAAAACGATGCAGAACCTTTGAGAGTCGTTTTTAACAAATATTGAGCGGGTTTGTAGAAAATTTATGAAAGAAAAACAGAAGTTGATAGATATATTATATTGTGTAATCCACACACGCTCACTTGATCTCAAAAAACGGGACACAAATGTTGCCCGCTGTTTTCAACATTGAGTGAACGAGTGTGTGTAACTTAACAATTTACAATTTACTTAAATGGGTATTAGAATATATTCTAGGGTCAATGTCTAGTATTGTTCGAACCCCCAGTAAGAGCGATTGCTTTCGATGTAAACCTACCTCTTGATGTTAACGTTTATTAACCTCATGTCTCTCTTGCAGACATCTTTGAAACGAACATGAAGGTGTCCTTGTAATTTCTGACCAAAGGCTAGTTCCCCTCATGGGAGGTCTTTCAAGATCCTCTCTGTCCAACATGCTATGTACGTTGTTCGGTCAGCGGGTAAATTCGACCCTGTCAGCAGCAAAGACTCAATGAAGATTACCAGCCTACTGTAGAGGTCCTCAAACTTTATTGTGTGACGGTATACCAAGAAATATATTTGATTCATGCTTCAAAATGAATTGAACAGAAGCATTTCGGTAGTCAATGAACAAAACTTTCATACCAGCATACAGGTTTTTGTATTTGTCACTTTTTTTTCTTTTCGACCGTCGTTAAAATGGTTGAGATATCACAAAATCTTGTGAGAGAATCACTAGATTGAAAGCATTGTGGCGGAAGCGGGACAGAGACAATACCCTTGATGTATACGTTCATGGTTCGATGTACATTTTTGTGTATTCGGCAAACCGTGGAGACAATTGCGGCAACCTATTGTGCTGTAGTACATAGTTTGAGAACCAGTGGCCTACTGACCACCGGCCTGCAGTCTGACCGGCCCACCACGATCTTACCCGTTTTCGAGGAGGTCGATTCAGCCCCTACAAATGAATGATTAAGAAGCGGGTTGTGTTCGTCTGAATGTAGATGGTGGAGATTCCATAGTAGTGTCCTTTGTCAGCAGCATCTGGCCTTTGAATCTTCATGCCGATTCAGAAGATCAGTGGTTTTGGAACTATGTTCCGAGGACCCCTGGGCGCACGTCAGATAATGTCCAGAGATCTGCTGTTTAAAATTCAAATAGCAAGCATCTGAAATAAGGATAACAGAACTCAAGCAAGTATTGAGCCCAGCATTTTGAACATTTTGGCCGAAGGAAAAAAAAACAACACCATTTATTGATCAGCAATACAAAAACATTATTATTGTACAAAGAATTATGCCATAAATAAAAATTCGAGAAAACGTAATCCATTTATAATAAAAATGCTTTTAAATGTGAAAATGTTCTTTTTATTGTCCGCAATTGATAACTACCTTAAAAGTAAATGTTAAAAATAGGGGTCTGTCAGAATACTTCTTTCATAGAAGGGATCCTTGAATTTTCAAAGTTTCGAAACCACCTCAATAGAAGGTTCTGTGAATTTGGGACTAATGGTCGGTAGATAAAATATCTTTGCACTTGTTTGATATTGATGTTAAAAAGGGTTAGGTAGAAATGAATAAAAGAAAGAAAGGGAGGAAGGATGGGTTGAAGGAAAGAAGAAAGCATAGAAGTTCATCTAAACTGATAGAAGTCTCAACACTCAAGAAGAAAAAGATCCCATCACATTTGGAAAGAAGGGTTTACAATCAATGCGACTTCCCGATAGTCCCCTATGGAGCTGAAACATGGAAGCTGACCGAAAGATTGACTCACTGTGTAAGAACCATGTACCAAGCACAAGAAAAGAATGGCGCTGAACATCACATGAAGAGATCACAAGACAACACAATATGGTAGGAAGAGAAAAAACTTGTGTCAGAGACATCATGGAATCCATTACGTAACACAAATAGCTATGAACAGACCACGTGGTAAGGATTGCAGACAACAGATGGACGTGATAGAGAGATCTGGCGACTCTGCGGGAAGTTCGGACGTTAAAATGAGAATGATGATGATGATGATGACGATGATGATGATGATGATTTTTACTACTCAATTCTAGCTTCATTTCCTTAAAAATGTTTGACACATTTCTGTTTTTTTTCTTCTTCTAGACAATTACACAGAATGGCGAAAATGGCGGTTCTAATGGCGAAATAATAACATTCAAGATAGCTGACCATATTTGGAGAGGAGATTCTAAAACGAGGAGGATTTTCTAAACGAAGGATTTTTATACACAAGTATTTTTTCTCAACTGTTGCGCACATCTCTGTTCAGCTTCTGAACGTGACATTTCGGCCATTGCACCCTATGATCTCCTTCAGGAGGGGAAAGTACCCCTTTAAAAGATGCATCCGTGGTAACAAAATTTATGACATATAAAAGCAGTCAAAAACTGCCGGGACGTTGAGTTGAGAAGATGCACCGAGTTCGAATGCACTTGTACATGACTTTCAAGATGTTAGAAAACAATGCAAGGCCAACGGTTTATTTCTAGGTCTTGCGTAAACAAAACTCATTTGCAACGTTCCAACTGCCAAAAGATATCCACCCATTCACTCAGTTCTTGTCACTCGTTGCCAGACCTGTTAAGGGGTCGGGGTAGATAGAGCAGGAGCCTTTGGGCTTGAGTTATCGAGCTTAGTGTGAAAATCGGTCTCTTCCTCGGAGGATTAACGGGAGACTCTCTACATGATCCCCAGCTGCTTAAACTCAGCCCTGTTTCACTTCAGCAGTAAATAAATTAACAGCGCAGATCAAAATAAAGAATAAGTTTCCGTCGAGAATCGAACTCACGACCTAGAGAGGGACAGGTGCACACGGGTAATAATTAGTAAGACACACTTGTCAGGCCTGTTGAAGTATTTTCGTAGTTTTTTTATTACGTAAACCCTTAACCCCGGGGAGAGATTCTTCAATCCTAGTCCTTGTATTGAGTGCTTAGTAGAGGAGCGATGAGTTGTACTATACTTAAAGTTTTAGTACGATTCGGTGTTGAATTGAAGCATGGCTTACCTAAACGAAGGCGAGCACTCTACCACTAGGACACAGTGATCGGCGCCAGTATCTTAAGCGTCGTAATCATCAGAAATGTAGTCATAATGTCATTACACCAATTGTTGGCTCAGTCACGTAGAAGACACAAAACATTTCCGGTTCTTATAACGAAAACGAGGCAAAAGGGTGGTAAATATCGGCGGTGGCAGCAGCAGCAGCAGCAGAGCATCCGCCATTTTGACTATTCATACTTTTGTTCACGTGACCAGGAACCAAAGAAAAAAAATGACGTAAAGAGAACGAAACAAATTGAAAAAGCAAAAAAAACAAAAACAAAAACGAACAGTTCTGGTTAGTGACTCAATAGAAAAGTTGCAATAATCATCTTTAGTTTTGAATAGAATTAGGATAGGGCTTTGACCCTGCTGCAGCCAGGCTTGTTCGAATACTTTGACAGGTCTGGTTTGTCACCCAATAGGAAGCGTCATGCGACCATTGTCTTTTGGCAGTTATGCTGTGTTGGGGGGGGGGGGGGAGATTGGTATTAAGAAATTGTGAACGGGTGATCAATGAATAAGATACGTCGGTCGCCTTTTGTTGGACCGTGATCACTAAGAAAGTCTGAATGTTTCTTAGCTCTATCACCAGTGGATGAGAAATGAATGAAAAGGTTTTAATGAAGGAAGAAAAAAAAAGATGGAAACAATTAGATGAAGGAAAAAGAGAAAAAAAGAAAGGGTCATGGATTTATACGCTCTCTGGTATGCACTCAAACGTCAACAGAGAGAAGTAAAGACAAAGAGAGAGAAAGAGAGTGAGATAGAGAGAGAGAAAGAGAGAGAGAGAAATAAAAGGGAGAGAACATGGGAGAGAAAGTGAAAGAAATAGAGATAGAAAGATAACTAGAGGAAGAGAAAGAGAGAAAAGAGTGAATAAAGGAGAAAGAGTATGGGTAGAGTAAACAAAAATAGAAAAGAAAGAACGAGAAGAGGAGCACGGAGAGAGAGAGAGAGAGAGAGAGAGATGTGGAAGATTGAAAGAGAGAGAGAGTGGGGGATTGAAGGAGAGAGAAAGAGAAAAATAGGGAAAGAGGGAGGTAGGAAAAGGAGACAAAAAAGGCAAACGAAAAAAAAGGGAAGATGAGAGGAACCGAGAAGAAAGAAAGCAAGAAGGAATAATAAAAAAAAGTAAATAATGAACGATAAAAAAACGAACAAGATGCCTGTTTAGTGACTCAACAGAAACGGTTGACGGTCTCCAAGAAAGAGAGAGAGAGAGAGTGAGAGAGAGAGAGAGAGAGAGAGAGGAGGTGAATGGTAAAGAAATAGTGTCAGAGAGAAAAAGAAAAGACAAAGACAGCGAAAGACAGAAAGATAAGGACAACAGCTAGCCAGCAAGAAAGACCACCTTGAAAACTGAATGAAACCTACGGTGAAATTTCTGATGACAATATAGTGATAATTTTGGTTGACTGTTTCTAAAAAAAAAATCCCCCCTCAAAAAAAGGGGGGGGTATGCAAGTCTTGAATGAAGAGAATATTTTCTGTCAGAGATCATTTTCATATCAGAATTGTCCTTGTCGAAGATTTGGTCTTTTCTCAGCCTCGTCATCGTAATGCCGGCGTACAACGACAATGCGAATAGCGGCTCCTCAGACAACACGGCGCCAACGGCTTTACTTAACTTTGCAACGGAAGGGATATTTTTTTTTTTGTCGAAAGGCGAGAGTCAGCGACATTGTTTCTTCTTCACAAATTCCTTGTTACACGCTCGATTCTTTTCTTCTGTCAATACGGAACAAGTGAGTGTGTATACACCTGTATACATATGCGTTTAGGACAACACATGTGTACACGCATTTATGCATATGCGTATGACAGTGGGTACGCACAGAAATCAATGTACGTGTATGTGTGAACGAGAGCATACACGTACGTACACGTGTGTATGACAGTTGGTAGACACGGGTATGTGAATGTGTATACGACAATAGACACTGAAACCAGACTACGTGTTTACGTTAGCGCAGGAATACGTGTGTACGTATATGTGTATCTAAAAGTGAGTAGAAGCAGAAATTAATCTACGTGTGTGTGTGTGTGAAAGGTGTAAACATGTGTATGCATACGCAGTGAATGGACATAGAAATCTACATACTTGAGTATGCAAACGTGTGTATACACATGTATGTATATGCATATATGACAGCAAGCACCCACAGAGAGCATTCTACGTGTGTACACAGATATATGCATGTGCGTATATAACGGTTTGTAAACATCGAAATCAAGTTTACGTGTGTGTGAAAAGGTGTAAACACGTGTATGTATATGCGTACGACGGTAAGTGGGCATAAAAATCGGCATGCGTACGATTGTATACACCTATCTATACGCGAATAAAACAATAAGGCCTATCCGAATGTTTATATTTGCATGTTGCGTGTATATATATATATATGGCAGTAATGGTATAGAAATCAGTCTATGTGTATATATGAACGTATCTATACACGAATGTATATGTGTACACAACAGAGTATGGGTTTAAATATCATTCTCTATGCGTATTTGAACGTGTTCATACACATATATGTATATGCGTGTATGACAGTAAGTAAACATGGAAAATGTATTTGAATGTATGTATACACTTGTATGTATATGCGTATACGATACTTAGTAGACAGAAATCATCATACATGTGTATGTTAACGTGTATATATACATATATGTATATGCGTATATGACAGTAAGTAGAAGTGGAAACCATTCTACGTGTGTATGTGAACGTAGGTATACCCATATGTATATGCGTATACGATAGTAAGTAGACAGAAATTATTCTACGTGTGCATGATTTTTAGGAGGGGTTCAGTTAACAAGGTGTGCGTATACGACAGGGTGTGGACATTAAAATCAGTCTCGCTTATGTGAATGTGTGTGTGTGAGTGTTTGTATGAGTTATCCATTTACTTGTATCTACCAACGTTTACTTGTGTGTGCTCCTGGCACTCTCTTGTTATGGCTGTACTTGGTATGTCCAGAAAATATCCAGCCATTTTTACAAACGAAGGATTGTCTAAAGAGTGTAATGGCGCTTTAGTCCCCTTCAAGGCAATCCCATTTTGACCTCATAAACTTTCTCCAGCCTCTTTTTCACTTTTAAAACCAGTCCTCCTTCGGGGTTGCTATCGGCAACCTAATCGCCTTCTCCTTATTCTCGTTCACGCAATGAAATATCTTCTCAACGACGAAAGGGCAAGAAGTAGAAGGGAACCAAATGTGGACAGTACGGAGCTTGCAGACATGGATGATGCAATGTTCTACACTCCCCACCTCCAAAAGCTACAGTAGACGTGAGGAATTGGAAGTTCTATGGATACAAAAACGACGGAATAATAAGGGACGCATCAAAAACTTTCAAACAAATCGGATTTAAAATTGACATTAAAACCCAACTAAAGAAGTAGATTTCCTGTAACATTCAACCTAAAAAAAGGACTGACCAATCATTAGGAAAAGAATAATGACCCAATATACATAAATATCTCTTCCAATCATCCATCTTGGATCACCAAACAAGTCCCTCAGTCAATCAGCCGAGCAATCTTCAAAGATACAAAAGAAAAATACATGCCTCAAAAAAATAAAAACAACAGTGAATTTCCTACGACATTGACATTGGTTCGGTGCAGAAAGAAAGAAAATAACAGAAAAAGAAAGATCATATGGTTCAATCCAACATATAACAAAATGTGGGAACAAATATTGACAGAATATTCCTGCCTGATCGATAAACACCTCCCATGAACAAATAAACTAGACAGAATAATTAATAGAAATCCAGCGAAAGTTAGCTGTAGCTGCATAAAGAATATATAATAATTCATTAAAGCATAACGAAAATTCATATACAGCAAACTAACGATACCTACATGTAACTGCGGACAAAAATCCGAAGGAAGTCGCTTCCCATCCAGTATTGTATATCAAATCTCCACCAAATCCAAAGGAAACAGAAAAACATACATTGGCATAACGAAAGGGACATTTGAACGAAGGAATTATCAACACGAACAATCATTTATGAACATGAAATATGAAGACAAAATAATATTGTTAGCATACATATGGGAACACAAAAGAAAAAAGGAAAAACAAAAACACCTGAAATGACATGGAAAATAAGCGAAAACTGCACCAGCTTATTGCAACATTTCAAAAAGATGTATCTCGAGTCTAGGAGAAAAATTAACAATCATAACTTTCCCGAACCCAAAATTATTCGTAAACAAAAAGTCGGAACTGAAATGCCAGCATGAAAATGAATTCCTATAATGTTATATACCATAAGATGGTGACTCAAACGACTAAAAACAAACTATCAATAACAGGCCAAAAGAAAACTTGAATATAAAACTACACAAAAAACAAACAAATAGAAAAACCCAAACCCAACAACAAGACCAACAACGGCAACATCTAATAATTAAATAGGTAAAAATCAAAGCAGTAAATCTTTCCCATTCAAAACTACACAAAAACAAATAAAACAACGGACACCCAACAACAAAAACAGTTTAAGGGAAAAAAAAAGTAAGAAATTAAAACACAAATATTCAGTTAACAAACAGAAACACACCGCACCTACTTATACGAAAACTAAATTCCCAATTTAATAATATTTCAACTCACGTCACCAAAAATCTATGTGCATACAAACCAACCCCATGTATTTATTTACCCACCCTCTGGGCAATTCAACTAATGTTAATTAAATTTAGATTCAAGCTTTCGCCACATCTTCCCCAAGATACCTCATTTACACCCACACTTCGTATCAATATTTCTACCTCGATCCTTCGTCCGTCCCCCACGATTCCACGTAAGGAAGAAATCTGTTGGTCTCACTAACCACTAATTTCAATTGATTTTAGATTCAATTTATTTCATCCATAAATTCATCCTCGCCTCTACCCGTCAAATCAAACACCCAAATACGTACTAATAAATTTATTCCCACTTCTAACCTCCGTATAAACCACCCAAATTACACATCCATGGTAAATGCTCCTCTGTGCGAATGAGCTTATGTTTCCATACACATTTCAATAGCTTGAATTGATATATATTTCAACGTTGAACAAGTACTTGATTTAAATTGCATACGAAGATAGCCATAGAGGCATTTATTTAAACACCGGCAACAACAACGACAACAACAATAACAACAACAACAACAATAATAATAATAATAATAATAATAATAATAATAATAATAGAGTAAAGATTTGTATTGAAATCCAATTTAGCATTATTAATGTTGACTAATTTTTCCAGTTACTTCACTTGAAAACCCACCCACAAAACTTCGCATCCAAATCGGAAAAAAAAGATCTAAAAGAATCCATTCAATGTCAATCCCTTTGCCCAAGCTTCCTCCAAGAAAACGCGAGCAAACACCCGGTTGCAACATCAGACTCAACAAAAATTTCAATCCATCATATGCACCTCATAGGAGCCCATTCAGTACTGACCTGACCGAAATCTCATTCCCAACCCTCGACATAGTGGAACAGAAAGCAATGAAAAAAACAACCCATAACAAACAAGAAAAAATACCCAATAAAAACAAACAGCGCTCTAATTGTTTCTGAAGACAAAATGAAAACAATTGTCTGTTGAATGCAATGACATGGAACTGATCAGTGACAACGAAACCGTAAACCTCTCTCTCTTTCTCTTTCTCTTTCTCTCTCTCTCTCTCTCAGTCTCTGTCTCTGTTTCTGTGTATATATATAGATGTATGTGTGTGTGTGAGAGAGAATGCGAACAATAGGGAATGACAAAAACTTCAGGGCAAAAGTGTATGGAGACTTTATTTGTTAATCAATCAATTCATAAATCAATGAATTTGTATGCTAGACATGTTTCGAGAGGGATTCCCATCTTCAGTAACTTGTGTGTATCTTTCAGTGGTTAAAAGTTCATATTCAGCATCAGATGTTCTGCTTTGAAAGCAAAAATGGAATGATGATTTTCTAGGAGGTTAGGGTGGTGAATCTAGACTGTATTGAGTCTGTGGAGAAATCTGTGGTGGTTTGGTTGGATATTTTGTTGGGAGTAGTTGCAGCAGTTATGGATACTTTATTGGTTGTCTTGTTCAGAGGAGGTGGACATTCTTAGGAATCGGTTGTCATGGGTACTGGAGAGCTGGATAGTAGTTTTGTCTTGGACTATTTGGGTACATGATAATTTGGGGTTGAGGCTATCTCTAGTATTAATTAAGGTGGTGGGTAAGGTAAGAGTGGGGTCTTTGTTAAGAATGGTCAAGTATCAGTTGGGGAAATGTTTTTCTGTATCCTTAATGGTCGTTGTAGATGTTTTGATAAGTCAGATGACTTTGAGTCGTACACGTCAAAGGGACCATACGTGTCTATAGGTAAGGATCTGTATGAAGTTCCCAATGTTAGATGAACATGATGTGGGTTAAGTATAAATAGGGTACAGTAAGTTAGTAGCATTAATAATATGTGGTTGGGAGTCAGGATTGTGTAGGTAGGGCTTTAGGTAGGGGAATGAAAGTATTTTTTAGGGATGTTTGGGTCTGGGTTGAAATATATATATATATATATAGTGTTGCTCTTACAATTTAGCTAAACAGCCGCCGGTAATAAAACAGCTTGCATAACTGTCACAACTCAAAATTCCCATCTTGCTCATTCACGATTTATATCTGCTCTATATGTTTCTTTCAACGCGACAATTAGAGAATGATAGTGTGGAAAATTAAGAAGTTATCTTCGTGTTTCTTTTATGTGTGTGTGTGTGTGTGTGGTGGGTAGTACTTGTGTGTGTGTTTTACCTTTTTTTCTCTCAAAAGGTAGGATGCATCATCCAATACTGCACATTGTTTGAATGTTATTATTTTCAATTTCGATTGTTGCGTTATTCAAAATCACTTTGTCTAGGGAGTCGCTAAGTGGAAAAATCCCAGCCTTTGAGAAATGGTTTTGCATTCGTATGAGAATGCAACTTCAGTGCATTTTCTTTCAGTGAAGAGAAGAAAGAACAAAAATCAAAATGTCACTATTCACCTGAATCTGTTCATATCTACCAATGCCTTGCTCTCCTCTCCCTCTCTCTATCTCTCTCAATATATATATATATATATATATAGAGAGAGAGATGGGGGAAGGGGGTAGTGAAAAGATTTGCTGTCTGGAAAACGAAATCAGCAACTTGCAATCTAGCCCGAGGTTTTTTTATGTTTCCTTTGCTCTTGGGGAAGAAATGAATCCATTTTACTCCGCTCTCCGTCATATCTCGGCAAAATGTCTCGTCACTGACATGGCACGATGATTAACATTAAAAAGTGTGGTTGAGCAATTGGATAAAACCATTCTCCCATGAATGACATACGACATAACCAGTAGATAATATGTACAATATTCGGATCCATTTCCCTGCAGACCTGGTCCGATGATGGATTTGAAATATTTCTGTGTTAAATCCTAATTTATTTAGATAGAGCATTACGGATTATTATTATTTTCCCTGACTATTTGTACCTTCATTTTAATTATATTAATTGTTTTTAATCACCCCTTTTTGCCAAGGCCGATGACGCCTGCCTCGTGTTGATCAGAAAATAAAGAATAAGCCTTCGGTTGGATTCGAACCCACATTCTTATAACCAGGGGTAATACTGTTTAGCCCGACCTGCTTTAACAATTAAGCCACCAAGACTTCTACTAAACACAGATGTTCAAATAACACCCTCGAACCTATCCTTAATTTCGATTGTAGCCATGCTTGTTTACATTTTAGTAGTTGCAGTATTCAATACATTTCTCCTTCTTTAATTTTTGTTATTAGACGGAGTACAATAAATAATTGTTATATTTTTCTTAAATAATTCAGATTTGAAGTTATTTGATTATTTTGGCATTGAATGTACTGAAATTGGTCTCAAGACCACACAATTTGGTCCTGTGTGGCAAGAGACATCTGGCAACCTATTTTCCAGGCAGCCAACAATGTGTATAAGTAGACACTGTCCAGACCGGTCATTGCTGGCGTCAGGACAACCTCGTTGTCTGGCTACACATCGTCCTGGTCAATTTTTCTTTTGGTCAAGAGATGGGCGCCATTAGCGTAGAGGGAAAACACAATGACGTCACGGCGTTGGATGATAATAATGATTTATACATACAATAATGATGTACACATTCAAACAAAAGCGGCTTTTCTCAGGAACTTCAATGATTAAGTCCCCACTGGACAAAAGCGCTTCATAACCTGTGCACTTACTGCAGTAAAATATAAGGCTTGTTAAAGTGTAGGACAATATTAATAGAAAATACTTGTCAATAAAGTTATTTATGTAAACACAAGTCAGGAGAAGCAGTTAAAAAATGTATCTATTCACAGAGTTCGTAATCATATAAATATAAAAAGTATAGAAATGAGATTAAAAATTTGCTAATGTTAAAATGTTCATTCAGAACATTTTAACATTAGCAAATGATTGATAATTCCAGAGTCTGAGTGCAATATAACTGAAACGCCTCTGTCTATACCTGTAAGTAAGCTTAGTAAGCCTACATCATCATCATCATTATAATCAGTCTTTTAACATCCATCGTTGGACATAGTTCTTCACCAGGATTTACTAGACCTATCTATCATGGGCATCGCGGAATCAATACTTCTTTTTTTTTAAATTTATCTAGTTTGTCTCTCCATCTTGCATTCTGTTGGCTTTGGTTACGCATGTGATCCCTGAGGATCCATGTTGTGAGTCGTGATGTCCATCGGTTGTCTGCCATTCTTGCAACATGACCAGCCCATTGTCATTTAAGTTTTCTAGTGTATTCTATGATGTCTCAGACTCCTGTTTTCTCTCTGACATACTGTGCTGTCTTGTGATGTTGAGCATTATTCTTCCATGTGTGCACAGTGCATGCTTCTCTACAGGTCAATCTCTTGGTTAGGTTCCATGCTTCAGCTCCATGGGTGACTATCGGGGAGGATGCATTGGTTGTATATCCTTCTTCAAACTCATTTGAGGAAGATTTATGGGGAAGATGGAGCAAATCTGTCGTTGCCTTCCCCTAAAAATTGGATACGAGAAAGTAGAGATGAACTCTTGAAAATTGATTAGTGAGGATTTCTGACGGGTTCTATGACGTTTCGGACTCCTGTTTTCTCCCTGATATATTGTGCTGTCTTGTGATCTCTCCATGTGAGGTTGAGCATGATTCTTCCATGTGCACGTTGCATGGTTTTCAGTTATACAAATCGACCTTTCTACGGAACCTCAAGTCCCCACTGCTCTTGAAAACTCGTGAAGTCATTGCAGTAAAATATGAAGCTTGATAAAGACGAATACCAACGTGAGGTCAATATTTGAAGAAATTGCAACAACTTGTCAATAAGGTTACTTACATAGCGCAGGGCAGGAATTGGAGTTACGATAAAGCAGCCCCACCCCCCAAAAGACAACGTGGAGAGAAAAATACAAGAGATGAATTAGTGTCAGAAAATGTATGGGGGCTCAGTTTATGTTCAAACCCCGGATGTGACAGTATGTGTTAACTTCGCACCAATGTCCTTGGGAGAGGTTGGTATCCATCCTGTCAGTCCACATGATATCATCGAAAGTACTGAATGGATTTCAATTGACGATTGGGTAAGAAAGAACTGATTAAATTTCGGGGCGGATCCATGCTCAATTACTCCTTTTTTTAGTTACTTTTCGTTTCAACCACTCAGATTGGCTGTGACTAAACAGCGCAGATCGGAAATTGAAGACTAAGCTTTAGGTGAAACTCAAACTCACGACCTTAGTACTCAGGAACTGCTCTACCAATTGAGCTACTAGAGTTCTAACGACTGACAGAAGATCAAATCTTATTTTTTAACTTATAATTCATTTCCCCCTGTTCGCAGCGCAATGTTAGAAACCGTCAAACAAAACTGTCACCAAAACTGTTAAAATAAGTTTTTTTCAGTTTTTTGAGTTAGTCTTGGGTTGGCTGGCTATGTGTGCATGCATTACACGTATAGACCGCACCAACTGACCTAAAGGTGGGAAATTTAAATATTTATCATCTTTATCTATTTTTTTTCAAAATACCCCCACAAATACTTTTTAAAAGGAGAGATAGTTTTCAATGTAAGTTTATGCTAAATTGGTCCAACATTTTGTGTCAGCTTGTTTGTTTTTTTATTTTTTGTTTTTTGAATCAGATCTTTTTCCCCCCAATGATCATTGTCTAAAGGCGAGAGAAATAGCTGGTTCATTGACCACGCTTCTTTTCCTAATTTTTTTAATTGATGACATCCGAAACAACATGCTCTCCAAAAAACAAAAAAAAAAAACCCCCAAAAAACCCCCAAAAAAACAAAAAACGGTGGTCACATGATAGCTTGTATTGAGCGACTAACTAGGTCAAAGCTGGGTTATGGTAAGAATCTAGAAATGAAAAAATCGAAAATCTCGTTCTCGCTCTCTGGAAATTCTTGTCTCATTTTTCTTTTTTCTTTTTTGTCGTACTCCCGGATTATACGAGAGACTTCAGTTTTAGTTTCCAGATATTTTTCTTTTTGACTCAACATAAAGATAAATAGTTCGACCTAGTTACTCACTGACTTCTGGCCTTTCTTTTCTCATTGCAAAATTTGACCGGCTGCTGACTTGGTTCAAATAAAAAGCTGGTACCAAGGAAAAAACAAATTAGTTTCCAACGGTGGTATTTAAAAGTGACTTGGTATGAAACATATATGTGGGTGTATATTACGTTAAGATCCTGAAACAAACCATCTTGGGAAATCTCCTGTGATTCTGTGGGATCTCTGGAGATTTTGTGAAATCCTTGATAATTCCAGCAATTTTATGAAATTTCCGGTTTCACCATATATTGTAGTAATCGTTGACAAGCTTGTGATGCTGACCATTACTGCTGTGATGTTCGGTTCTCAGTGGGTGCCCCATCATCTAGTACCAGACAGCTGTGTATACACTGAAAGGGGACTAAGGTACCACTACCTGCAGTAGGCTATTTTTCATTGATATTAAATGGCTGGATACTTTCCAGGAAGACCCTACACACACACACACACACACACACACACACACACACACATATATATATATATATATATATATATATATATATAGAGAGAGAGAGAGAGAGAGAGAGAGAGAGACTGACAGACAGAGACAGGGAGAGAGAGAGAGAGAGAGAGAAATAGTGAGACAAAAAGAGTAACATTACAATCATGCAATATAAGTGCACTGTCTTGGTCTGCTGATCTTGCCCAAGAGTCGTTGGTGATCTACCATTATACCACAGTGAATGTATAATTTGGCCTTGACAACGTAGATAGGATAAACAATTAAAGAAAATGAGACTGCTACAGGAATCGAACCTGCGACTGATAGGGTAGCCATATATATATATATATATATATATATATATATATATATATATATATATATAATGAATTATATTAACATTTTTGTCTGTTCATATTTCTTGTCAAGTTTTCTGATGAACTTGTAGTCGAAATTGATGTTGTATTATCTGCATTTATCTCTTGCCATTTTCAAGGTTGGTCTTAACGTCGCCAAGTTTCAACGGCTTTGATGATATTTCGTGTTTGTTATGTCATTTTAGTTTGTATGAAATTGTCGTTCTATGGATGTAGACCACAGAATGCAAACCTTTGGTTTAAAAAGTGGAGTCGGTCCTGCGCACGTTACCCATCGGCTTGAAACTCTATCTGCAAAGGACTATTCTGCGACACAGGCTCCACCGTCTAAGGTCCTACATCTTTTGTTCGCGACGCCAATCCTTTAACTGAGGTAGAATATACTTGATATTTACCAAGTCTAACTCAGCTTGACACAAGACCACAACATGGTTGCCAATTTAGGTACGATTTGCTTTAGTCGTTGAGTCACACTCAAATCAGCAACGCCGGACCTTAAAACACATTTCGAAGAAAACATGTCTAAATCTTGTCAACATTGGACTCACAAATTTGAAGAAAAAAAAAGAAACGAAACAAAAAAAAAACACTTTTGAATTTGCAACCATCGACGTCTGTAGTGTATACACGTAAACTCACTCACACTATATATAGAAAGATAAAGAGAAGGAAGAGAGGTAGCAAAAGAGAGGGATAGTAAGTGGTTGGGAGAGAGAGAGAGAGAGAGAGAGAGAGAGAAAGAGAGAGAGATTGTTGTGTGTATTTTCTGAATTGTATTTGGGAATAGCTAACCATTAATCGATATTTTGCAGGGTGTCTGTTGCTAGAGCGTGGGAAGGAGTCTTTGCTCAGTCGTCAAGGCGCCTCGACCCAAGAGGAAGGTGATAAAAACGGAGACAGTGTGGCACGGTCCCGCCCCGCCTTGCCAACGTCAGGGTGGATGGGGGAGGGGTAGGAGAGCTGGAGTCAGTAACGAAAGAGTGGGGTGGGTGGGATAGGTAGACATAAGTAAATCTTTAAAAAAATTAAAAAACAGGTTGGGTTAATCACTCAATAGAAACCATCACATGACCGGCATAATTTGATAGTATGCCGTATTGGTGGTGATCAATTAAATAAAAATTGGAAAAAGAGTTGGGCAATGAATGAGTTACTTTTTTCGCCTTTTGTTGGACAGTAATCACTACAACATTCCGAATTTGAAAAAGGAAGAAAAGTGAACGCTGGTGGACGCAAACTAGGTAATCAATTTAGCGTAAACTTGCATTGTAAATTGGGTATCTTACAAAAAATCCACCAGGGGGGGGGGGAGTTTCTCCTTAACATAACATCGAGTAAATGTTTAAATTTTCAGCCCTCTATCTCCATCGATGCAGCCTGGTGTATACTGGATCCCATCTGGCCAGAGGGTGTTCGATACTAACCGTGGGCTTGCTTTTTATTTATCCGATTGCGCCGTTTAATCGTTGCCGTAGAATAACGGTCCGATTCAAAGTTGTGATAAAAAGCAATTGAAATTAGGATGAAGGTAAAAACTAGTCAAAATTATTATTGATATACATACTTACATACGTAGCCAGCCAAACAGCCAAAAAGAGAGATCAACTTAAAAACTGAAGAAACCCATGTTAACAGTTTTGGTTGAGGGTTTCGAATTTGAGAGAGAGAGAGAGAGAGAGAGAGAGAGAGAGAGAGAGAGAGAGAGAGAGAGAGAGAGAAAGAGAATAAGGACCTTAAGGACTTTAGAGTGAAGACAAATAAAGATAAAAAGCCCTTTTTTCAACATAATCTCCTTCTTTAGTAGTGCAATTGAGGCAACATCCCCCCATTAATAACATGGATCAGTGGTTTCGAAACTTTGACAACTCAGAGATCCCTTTCTATGAAAAAAAAGAAGATATTCGACATGACCCCTATTTTTAGCTTTTAGTTTTTAGACTAAAAAATGAACCACGATAAATTAAAAAAAAAGGCAATTTTTGACCCTTTAAAAATCATTTCATTTTTAAAAAAAGATTACATTTTTTCAAATTCTAATACGTAGTACAGGTCTATGTACAATAATTAAGTTTTTTGATGACTGTGCGATGGATGGCGGTGTTTGTCTATACGACGGACCTGTAGGAGTCTGCGACCCCAGTTTCTAGATCACTGGTATGCATTGATCATTAAACAGTTAAAGTTTCAGATCAATATTTATCTAATAACTTCATCAGGCTACCGACTGATGGATCCCACCTCGTATATGAAGAGAGAGACAGACAGACAGATAGACAGACCGAGACAGAGATTAAAACGATATCAAGTGAAAAAGGATATTTGTTTGCTGTGGCTAGAACGTCTCGGCCGATTCATTCTCCAGCCCTTTTTCGGATGTACCAATTTACATTCTTTAAACTTGAGATGAGTCATTATCACTAGAGTTATCACCAGGGTTTTGGCAGTTCAACAAACTTCTCCAGGTCTACCAAGTGACATTCTGTGATTTTAGAGATGGGTTATAGAGATGAGTTACCGCCATGTTTCGGCGGATTCATTCAACGACATTTATCCGGTGTTTATTCTGTACAGAAAGATAAATTGAATAATGTCTGCCTTGATATGAAACATTTGAAACGTTTATTTCGATGTGTGAGAAAAGTACACAATTTGTATGCAAAGGCTCACACCAAATAATCATATTTACAAAATATCCAAGTCCTCAAACATGAGCATTAAAAGTGGTGTAATAAACATCATAATTCTTTTAAAAACCATTTACATTTGTTGAAAGCACTACATATAGATATACCAGTGATCGATGAGGAAGTGATTCGTGCAGGATCTATAATGTAAGTTCATTCTTTACAGAGACGATAAAAATAATCTCGGACGAATGGAGGCAAACCTCAAAAACGGTAGGAAAGAGACGTTGACTGAGTTTATGTGAGTCCTTGTGTATATGGAAGCAGTGCCGCCGGATTCAATTCAAGGTTTACATTTGGAATTGAGTCAGAAACATCTTATAACACCAAGAATCTCCAGGTATGATGTCTCAAATTTAGGAGCGTATTACATATCATCAATGAATTAAATGTGATTTTGATCATTAACGTTCACTTTATCAAAATATCACTCATTTCATCAAAATATTATTTATTTCATTAAAATATTATTTTATGGAATATTTTTCATTCCATTAAAATATTCATTATTTTATTGAATATTATTTTTTCATCAAAACTGATTATTTCATCAAATGTGATTTATTTCATTAAAATATTACTTATTTCATTAAATGTTATTTATTTTTTCAAAATACCTCTTATTTTATCAAATATCATTTATTTCATTAAGATATTACTTGTTAAGATATTACTTATTTCATTAAGCATTACTTATTTGATTGAAATGTTGTTTATTCTTTTAAATATCATGTACTTTATTAAAATATTACTCATTAAAATATCACTTAATTTATTGAAATATCACCTAATCTAAAAATATAAATCAAGTAAACATTATTATTCTATTAAAAAATCATCAATTTTTAAGTGTTTAATTGCCCCTGTGCTTATTAATTTCCGAGAGTCTATCTCTTCTCTCTCCTCCCTAATAGTTGGCTGGGGGCAACAACAGATTTGTCAAAATTTTCTCACCAAAAGAGAATTATTCAACAATACCGGGGGAAAACTTGATTAATCCGTTAACTTCAGTGATTTAAAAAAAATGTTGTTCCGCTAAAGACTTTCTAGGTTATTCTCTCTTTGGAAACAAGGGGATCTCCTTGTTCCTGTCCCTTGTCCCTGTCAATACTGTACGTTTTTACTTCTCATGTGCTTATCCCATCCTTACTATCTATTTTTCACAGAATACTTTGTTTTGTTTAGATCCTGCTAAATTGTGTCAGCGACCATAGTTTTCTCCCCCAGCTTATCAAATTGTGACAGATTCCCCACCCTCTGCTTATTCCGACCCCGAGCAATTAAACGGCGTAGAGTACCATAATTGTCCATATATAATCTATTGCCAGAGATAATCTGGATCACCCGATTAAGCTTCGATCTTGAATGAAAAATACATGATCGTGTATACTCAGCAACCTTTCCTTTGATTTGATCGGAATCATGTCCATTTGAGAAAAAAAAATCATGCCTCGTTTTGATTGTGTCGATTGCTTGCATATTTTCATTTTCGTAAAAAAGGGATACTGCTAGTCAAACCTACATCTTTGTAACTTTATCATTTTAATTAAAAAGATGTAATTTCTTTGTAAATTATTGGCGACAAGTTTTCATTTTTCTATATTATCGATCACCATTACAGAAATAGTGGCCGTCAAACGGGCCTTCCACACCTAAAGAACCGTGATGGAAAATGTCCTGCAATCTGGATTTTCTAGCTCAAAATTTTCGAAATAAAAGAGTCGTTCATTTGTGGAGAATTATGGTAAATAGCTCTTACATTTGGATGCTACCTACAATATCTAGAAAAACATCTAAATTGGCAAACTGTGTTGGGAAAAACGTTGGATGTGATTTATGCATGTCTTCTTATATATGGCGGGTGGGGGGGGGTCGATGCGTCGAGAGGTCAAAAGAGTGTTACTCCCGTTGAACCCTGGGGCCCCACCACTTGCCGATTTTCGGTAACATGATCGTATCCCTTGCCGCAGCTTTGATCGCCATTGTCTGTGTGCACTTACTCGAGGTCACTCTCATGATGATCTTCATCATAAACCATTTCGACGTTATCAGATCCAAGCACTTCTTCTAACGTTCTAACACGTCTTCATCAAGATTATCCGCCTCTGCCAGTCCAGAACAGCTGGGTTTATCGACGTCTCGACAAACCATCACCATCATCATCATCATCATCATCATCATCATCATCATCATCATCATCATCATCATCATCATCCTTATTATCATCATCCTTTTGGCGTCCTTCGCTGGACTTGGACCTTCTGCGATTTGACCATAACGGTAGCACACCCTCCCCAAAGGGAAGATGCTTCGTGGATAAAACAAAAACAAAAAAATGCACAAAATATTCCTCTTCGTATATTATACGTCTCATGTATGTTTTTGTGTCTGTAACAATCTTAAAAGGCAGATTCCTATCAGATTATAACTATATAGAGTTGTCTCCCTTATCTATTTTTTTGGTGATAACATCAGAGAAATTCTAGGTTCCTTCAAAGCAACATCTTATCAGCCTTTTAGCGTTCTTCGTTGTGCATAGACGTTCCCTGAATTCGCCAAATCTCTCTAGAAATAAGACGAGTTAAGAAATTATTGGCTATGAACTATTTTTCCAGAATTTGTCTCGTTCGTCAAATCATTTTATTTCTTCGCCGGCCACGTATTCGTGTATGTCCGCTGGGGATCCACGTTGTGAGTCATGATGTCTAGCGGTTGTATGCCATTCATGCAACACGACCAGCCCATCACCATTCGAGTTTCCTGGTGGATTATATGTCTCAGACTTCTGTTGCTTTTTTTCCCCCTTATATATTGTGTTGTCTTGTGATCCCTTCATGGGATGTTGAGTGTGATTTTCTTCTGTGTACGTTGCATGGTTCTCAGTTTCAGGGTCAATCTTATGTTAAGGTTGCATATTTTAGCTCCATAGTTGACTATCGGGGGGGGGGGGGCATTGATCTAATGGAATTCTCTTGTTCTTGATAGTAGAGCTTGCTCTACCGAAAGCTTCTCAACCTAGAATGGTTCTACGTCTGATTTATTCTTCTTATGAGAATTTCATGGAGATTCCTGCTCCTAGGTAGATGTAGTGGTCTACTTTCTTCAACTGTGGGTTTTTCGCACAGAGACCAAAACGTTTATGATTTATTATATCAATATGGTGCCCGGTAAAAATTGGGCTGGGTAATGGCATCGGTAAAAATTGGTATAAACAAGAATAAAATGATGGAAATTGGCATATCTAATTAAACTTAAATTTCAACTGATCCTCACGAACAGCATTAAAACGGCAGTTTGGAGTTGTTTATTTATTTTGCCGTTTTTTCGTTAATTTGGATAGCGTAACTATCAGAATGTAAACGAACGAACGGAGAGAATGTTGTGTTTGAGGGTGTTATTCGCGCATCCACTCTCAGCTGAAGTTTCGGTCGCTTCATTGGTAAAGCCAGCCGGGCCAAACGATGTTTACCCTTGGCTAGGGGATGTGCGATCAAATCCTGCTCGTCTTACGCTTTATTTTACGATCGACGCTATTCATTCACTGCCGGAGGGTGATCGGCCTGAGAAAAAAGATGCGACAAAAAGCAACTGATACAATTAAGATGGAGGTGAAAAGTAGTGTTAAGCGGACCACACAAACAAGAGACCTTTATATAAAAAACAAAGATGGAAGTCGGAAAGAACATGAAGCAGTTAATCCAAAAGGTTTGACTCAACATTCGCTTCTAGTTTGTATAATAATTGATTTTTACAGTGCTGTCCCCGAACAAAATAATTAGACTTTATTATTTCCATCAGATTTTGAATTGATATTACCTGTTTCATAATTTAAAAAAAAAAAAAGATTCTATTTCAGAATAAAGCCCTTTTCGATAAATGTGCCATTTTTCATAGTTTTTCACTTGTGCCATTTTTACCTGTGTCATTTTTACCAGTGGCATTTGTATAGAAATTCAATAATTTTGAGTACTACATACCTTCATCTTAATTTTCAGCGTATCTTATCGCAATTCAACTCGATTGGTCGTCCTGATTGAGATGATAAAGATGAAAAAGATGAAGGTGTGAGTAAGTAGTAGTTGAATGGTACTCTAAATTAAGACGAGGATAAATAATAGTCGAAATTGAGATGAGGGTAAACAGTAGTCACTGGGCTAAATAGTTGTCAAAATTAAGATGAGGGTGAATCGTAGTCATTCTTTAGATGAGGGTAAATAATAATCGAAATTAAGATTAGGGTAAACTATAAACATTGATTTAAATAGTAATCAAAATTAGGAAATGGTTAATCGTAGTCATACATTAGATGAGGGTTAATACTAACCAAAATTAAGATGAGATTAAATAGCAGTCATAGGGCTAAATAATAGTTAAAATTAAGATAGGAGCAAATCATAGTCATAAATTAGATGAGGGTTAATACTAATCAAAATTAAGATGAGGTTGAGCGGTAGTTAAAATCAAGATGATAGTAAAAAGTAGTCCAAATTAAGATGAGTGTAAATAGTAGTCGAGGTTCAGATGGTGGTCAGTAGTAGTCAAAATTGAGTGTATAGTAGTCAGATATATGATGAAGTTAAAAAGTGCTCAACATTAGGACAAGTGTAGAAAATAGTCACCATTAAGATGAAGGTAATAGTAGTTGAAGTCACCTTGAACCAATGGTTAGCAAACCAATCACGCAGTAGCAGTGAGTTCAATCCTCCGAGACCTTTGCAAGTTCTCGGAGAATTCCAATGAAAGTTAGTGTAAGTGTTGGTTACATTGTCAGGAAGAAATCATTAGATTTGGGGGAGGATCTAGGAATTCGTTTTTGATTGAGAGATATTTCTGAGGGTTTTTTTTGTACATTTCCAGATTCACTCCTGCCAGTCCACACGTTACCTCCGAAAGTTCTCAATGAATTTCAATGAAACTTTGTGGTTTTTGAAGAGTGGGCAATTTGTCGGGCGGATCCATGCACAACGATTTTGTCACAATTGGAATAAATCGACATTCACTGTCGTCAATTTTAATTTCAAAATGGCCGCCCTTGAAGTTCTTAGAAAAACTTGTAACATTTTCTTTCTTAATCTGGATGTTTTGCTTTTTTTTGTGGGGTGGTATGATTGAGCCTTGTTGCCTATCCCTGAAATGATAACTCCCACTTTCCAATAGACAATGTAATCCAGCTTTGGTAAATACTGATAACGATATGAAGAACAAATCAGTAAAGTTTGCTCTTGGTACTTTAGTGAATTAGAGTCTCCTTGGATATTCCAATCGTGCTACATACTCAACCAGCGGTTCGTTCCCACTTAGCACATTCTTCAAGATTGGAGTTCATACTGAATTTATTTAAAATCAATTCGTTGTATATTTTTTTTCTCATTCTATTAAAAGCTGAAAACATTAGATTAAAAAAAAGATGTTGGCGCTTCTTTCATGAAGGTTACCAATGGCTAAACAGTGAAAATAAATAAGAGGCAAGCAAATACTGAATTGTACTGTTAAGCCTTCGGCAGAGCAAGCTTAACTTTCAAGAACCAGATGATCCCAATAATCCTAAAAAGAAGAGTACGCAACCAATGCATTCTCCCGATAGTCACTTATGGAACTGAAACATGGTACCTAACTAAGAGACAGGCCTGCAAACTGAGAAGTATGCAACAAGCACATGAGAGAATCATGCTCAGCCTCGAATGGAGAGATCAAAAGACAGCACAATATATAAGGAAGAAAACGGGTGTCAGTGATATCATAGAAACTATTATAAAACTCAAATGGCAATGGGCAGGCCATGTTGCAAGAATGAAAGACAACTGATGGACATCACGTCTCACAACATGGATCCCCAGAGATCACATAAGAAACCGAGGTCAACAGAACACAAGATGGAGAGAGGAACTAGATAGATTCAGGAAATACTGGCTCCGCGACGCCCATGATAGAGAATTGTGGCGAATCCTGGGGAAGGTTTATGTCCAACAACGGACGTTAAAAGACTGATGATGATGATGATGATGATAACTGTTATTACTTCACTCCATAAATCTTCGCCAAGTTCAAACAGCCAAGCCATATTGTATATTTTTGTACACATACAATTGTAAATAAAACCAAATAATCAGAAATAAGAGAACTCATCAAAGAAGAACAAATGAATATATAAATTGTTATTGTTACTGCTTTACTTAGATTTTCGTCAAACTCAACAAACGATCATACGTGTATTTATTTTCTACATGAATCTTATTCACGATATATATTTAGAATACTAAATCTTATCGTACATAGATAGATCACACGGAACGAATTTTATAATCGATCCTTTTTTTCTTCATGAATTGTAAAAATAAGACCGTACAAAAATGATCCCAACGCAGTAATCATAGAAAAAAAGAAAAGTCAACAAGTGTTTTCGGAAATACAATGCAGCATTGAAGAAATCCCTCGAATTGATTCCCTTTGTTTTTTCGTGCAATTTGCCAGACGGCAACGTGATGAGTAAGGGAAATAATGTCAGCCATAGGAAGTACGGGGAATCAGATGTCGAGCTAATCAAATTTGGGATAAGGATACGGACCTTCATAGAATAGACAATAGACATCAGAGGCGTATCGACGGAAAATATGGCCCATGCTATTCAGTGAAATAACGCCCCTGTCCGAACATCTGACACCCATCGTTCAGATAACTTTATCATGATATCAGCTCGAAAATACAAGTCAAGCTCGTTAATATGTTGGTTCAGTGATTCCCAAACTTTTTCACGCCCTCTGAGGTTCCCAAAGCGTAGCTACGGACCCTAAGGTGTTTTTATGCTGATAACATAATTTCGTATACATTTTGATATTTCTTTGACTAGTAAGTCACCGACTTTGATTAGAAACTGCTCAGTGGCACCCCCTTCAAGTGGTGCCCGGGGTATGTAAGATACCAGCCACACCTTAGATATGCCAATGATAGACATGTAGTATTTGTTAGTAATATTATTCAATTTAATGTTATATTTTAAAGAGTCTGGTGAGTTTCACTCTTTCTGACAAGTAACTCAATTCTAGGGTCAATTAGAGAGACACACCCGCACATCATTCCCAATCGACAGATTTGCACAAAATTTGGTTCACAGTGAAAGGAAGGACCATAATTTCAATGATGCGTCCACCATACTTACGTCCCTATCTGTCATTTTCAATATCGAAGGGATTCTAAAAGAAGTAGTAATAGCATTACGTGTCGTAGTAGTAGACAAAGGAGAGAAAGGGGGAGGTTACTAGTTGTAGAAGAAGACACAGAAGAGAAAAGATGAGGAGGAGGAGGAGGAGAATAAAGGTGTTGGTGGTTTAGCTGAAAATCTGGCTAAAAAAAAATCAATCAGTAAGTTTAAATTAGAGTAAGTGTACAACTTCTGTCAATACTTTGTTCTGGAGTCATAGCGTATGGTTTATTATATTTGATAAGTAGGGTTTAAATTAGTATATATATCATTTTTAGCTATTAAGTTAGCTGTAGATTGAAAAGTCCAGTCGATTTTAGCCATTTTTGAAGGCAGTTCTGGCTATTAATAACAAACGATCCCTAGCAATACTGTGAAAAGAAAGATGTTCTTTTAAGGAGGTCACACATACTCTTCTTTCCCCTTTCTGTTGGTTAACGTAACTGGAACCACGCGACCGACCGACCGACTGGAAAGTGTTTAATAGAGATGTTTAGACATATCTGAAAAGATTATATGTAGAACATGCGAGGAAGTCGAACGAGCGCTTACATGTTTCATATTTACGGAATGGTCTTTCTGTCAACTGAATGACAGATTTACGACACACTAGAGATGCATTTATTCGGTTGTGGTTACTTCATCACTCTTGTGTTTTTAGAACCCCCGCATACGCCCGTTTTCCTTCCATGTCCCCAGGGCAGGAGCTCTCAACCTTTTTAGCATCACCGCCCAATTTCACGTGGAAAAACTTTTTCATCGCCCACGAGCATAGCAAATATTCAAAAAGAGATTTCAACACTTAAAAAACAATAAAAATGAAGAGTTTTCGCTGTTTCTTTAATGAAAGTAATGTGAAATAGTAACATCAAATGTTTGGCACACACATACCAAATTTTAAATATCATAAATGTGATCCCTGTGTCTGATGGGGCACTGCTAGTGCAGACACTTTGGGTTTGCATAATGTGCGATAACATAGTGCTGTTTGATTAATTATTAATAAGAATTGTTGCTGTTGATTCATTTTTTATTGTCAGTAACAGACTTTATTACTCAAAATCCTATACTGCTCGCCAAAATTTGAAAACGCCTTTTATTTTTGCATCGTTGTTCCCCTCAATGGTCGGGGTTAATTTTGTGAATACCGACAACGATAGATTTGATAGGTGACTCTTTAATTGAAACGAGTTGGACAATATCTGGATGACTTTGTGCTTTGAGTGAAGTTTAGTAAATAACAAGCTCGGCTGTTACTGGGTCAAACTCAACCCCTGCTACTATTCCGAAAGCAGATCATCACAATCATCATCATCATCAGTTGCAGCCCTTTTACGTCGTTGGACATGGATCTCTGTATTGTATTGTATATTGTATATACAACAAATCAATTCAGAAATATATGAGAATCGTTAGTTTGGCTCTGTTGGTAAAAGACTCGCCTACCAATCACTTGATTGGGATTTCAAGTCACGGAAGGGGAATGTTAATTTTATACATCATAGACGGACAGTGAAGAGTTCACATTGTCGGCTGAGTTCGGGAGTCCCTTGTATCGGATTAAGGTAACTTTTCTTATGTTGCTGGACATAAGCCTTTCTCAAGTAAATGTTAGTCTTACCCTTTCACGCTGATCCCTGGCGTGTTCGAAGGAAATATATATACATATGTATATATAACTTTCCCAAGGGTATTCAGATGGAGTGATTGCCAACTGCCTCAGCCGAAATTTGAACTCAGCTCGCTGTTGACCGTTCGGCCATTTACACTCAACCTCTAGTCTTGAAACAAACTGAAAACCATAAATTTGTACGCTTCGTTTCGATGTACTATCCGATTATGGTGCAATAAAAGCCAGGACATAGTTTTGTGCAGAACTTCTTAAACTATTAGTTGGTGCGAAAATAATAACGGTTTTTCACCATCAACTTCGAAGCAGTTTATCTCAGCTCAGGTTGAAAATTATTAACCAAAATAAGAATATTCAGAATCTATGTACTTCTGCCAACCAGAAACAAGTTCATTTATTCCGGATGTGCAGAATTCTGGAATCCTAGAACCAATGAATTCTTCGAAGGTGCTCTGAGTTACTGCCTGGTTGTTGAAGACTTTCTTTGCAGGGAGTGGTCGAAATACTTGAAGAAGTGGTTTTCGGTCGGAGTAAGCTGGTTGAGGAAGAGTTTTGTTGCCTAGTTCATTTAATTTCTGCATGGCCATTCGCGTGGCATGTCAAATTGGGCACAAATATCTAGCAACTATTAGATAGTCAGCGTTTGGTTCCACTGCAACCTCTCGAGTTGTTTTACACAGGGGGTCCGTCTCAATTATGGCCCTCAATTGGATGTCATCAGTCACAGAAGGACGTCCACATCTTTAAGGCTCTCGTCTCCGTTTTGAAAATTTCGGAACCAATGTTGAGTTGTATGTTCGTTGACGGTCACTTGGCCAAATACTTAGTTGATATTGCGAGTAGTTTCCGCTGATATACGTTCCATTCTGAACTCATACAATAAAATTGCTCGAATTTGCTTTTTTCCATTCCTTTGAATTGACGGTCCCAAATAAACTAGAACAAATCATGCAAAGAAAAATTACAGCTTAATGAATAAAGCGAAACTCGTACTTTGAAATGGTATATTACATGAACATAGTTAAATAACAGTTTATACCAAAAATAAGCATCGAAGTTTCAAATAACAAAAACTGCAGTTATTTATGCACCAACCTAATATTCCGATGTCATCCACTTACAAGTCTTTATTACGAAATTTCATTCACTCTTGACTAAATTTACTTATGTTTTAATACTTTTCCATTTATTCTCCCCAGTGTATAAATTTATATATGATTCATTTAGCACCACGCGCAAAAAAAGCACGAATTAACTCATTACTCAAGTGTTTATTTTATTAATGTTTTGGACATCGTAAAATATACACGGTATTCGCAAAAGAAATACAAAGTTTCAAAAATGTATTGAAACAAAGCTATTCAAGATATTGACACTCACGATACACAAAGATTTGGAGTTTGTCACTTGAAGTTACTGTTGCTCGATGATAAACTACCCCATCGGTCACAGGTTCGATTCCTGCCGCAGTCCCATTCTCTTTAATTCTTTAAATTTTTTATTTACGGTGTGTAGGCCAAATGATACGTTCACTGACCATTATTTAATATAACGCAATTTATTATCATTTTTTTCGGATGATATATCCATTTCTTAATAATATAATTGACTGCAATTGACTGAAAGAAACAAATAGAGCAGATATAGACAGTGAATGAACAAAATGAGAATTTTGAGTGAGAACAAACACATTTTGGTCTGTTTATTATACCCATAGCTGGGAGGACAGTTGGATTCATACCTTTCGTGGGGGCATAAAAACTGTCGTGTCGGATTTGAACTCGACTCGCCGAGTCCATTCTCCGTACCGTTTCCCGTTCTAGCCAACCTGCAACTCCTGGCCATTACTTCTTTAGTGCATTTGAGCCTCATTGGGTACTCAAAAATAAGGATATCAAACCGTTGCATCTTTCCGATAGTCACCTATGGAGCTGAAACATGGAGCCTAACCAAAAGATTGACTTTGAACCATGCAACTTGCACAGGAGAGAATCATGCTCAACATAACACGGAGAGATCATGAGGCATATTGGGCGGGGGACTGGGGGCAGATCATTGTATCATTATATTATATTATTGTCATAGAATCCAATTAAAAAAACTGAAATGGCAATGGGCTGTTCATGTTGCAAGAACGTCAGACAACCACTGCACATCACGTGGATCCCAAGATATCATATGTGAAACAAGGGCCGGCAAAATATAAGATGGTGTAACGAACTAGACAAATTCAGAAAGTTTTAGCTCCGTGATGTCCATGATAGTGTGGTCTGGCGAATCCTGGGTAAGGTCAATGTACAACCACGGTAGGTAAAAGGTTGCTGCTGCCGCTGATGATGATGAAGATAAGCTTAGCTCAGTAAATATCGACAATGAAATATTCGTTAGACGCCTCTACCACTTAAGGGAGTTTGGCTATAAAACGTTGACCCATATATATGTTTGGTGCAAACCTTGGCGAATAACCCCATTTCATTTTAATTTGCCTAACAGTAGCATAATAGTGTTCATTAAACAGTATGTTAGTTTCAATAAAGCGGATTCGATCCTCACTGGGCCCCCCAAATGTGTAGCCTGGTGACGGACTAAACTAAGTTCATACCAGCAACTATGTATATTTGTTTATAGTTTTGAGAAGAATCATTAACATTCATTAACAGGACGTCTTGGCTGATTCGTGCAACTGCTTTCTCTGGGTGTACTATTCGAATGTGAATCAAGGAGGCTGCACACTTCAACATGTCGACTTAGTGTCGTAGTCAAATAAGGTTCAACTTGATGTGGCTTCTGCTAATCAACCAGGGCAATATATGGAAACCCAGGTCTAACAAGGGAAGAAAAAAATTTCACCAGAATGCACCGTTATAAGCGTTACTACCAGTGGAGAAAAAATCTGTTTGCCACAATCACATAGTGTACCCGAACAAGGCCGTTGAATGGGTCGACCGAAACCTAGTGTTTACATTGCATACAAGAAGAAGGAATTCAATTGTTCAAACAAACTCTTTGAATGATCCTTCTTAATACTATTGACAATTTTGAACTTGTGCAGTATGAGACATCTGGCAACTCTGTTAGCCAGACAGAAAACATCGTGCGTAAGTAGACATTGTCCAGATCAGTCATTGGTGGCGTCAGGACATCCTCTCTATCAGGCTATTTCGTACACACCGTGCTGGTCATTTCCTTGGTCAAGAGATTGGCGCCTGTAATGCCGAGGGAAAACAAGGTGAAATTACGATTTTGGATTATATATATATATATATATATATATATATATATATATATATATATATATATATATATTCAAACAAAGATCTTTTTCTCGGGAGCTTCAATATTCAAGTTTCCACTGGCCAGAAAAAGAATATAAGGCCTGTTAAAGAAGAGTGTCAATTTGAGAAGGCCATCGAATGGAACGATCGAAACGTCATGTTAACAATACTAACTGCAAGGTGTTCAATAGCCCGAAAAACTCTTTGAGGTACATGTTTGGACACTCCACTTTGGGGCAAACAAGCAATGTTAGTCAAGTTCAACTGTTCGGCCACTTGCACCCCCCTATAGCCTTCAGCATCGTCATCATTTAAGCGTCTGCGGCGGGACATGATGCAGATCCAGTACCTTTTGTTTTACTTTCTCATTTTCTGCCGGATACAGTTTCGCATGTGATCACAATGTGAGTCGTGATGTCTAGCGGTTGTCTGACATTATTGTAATATGACCAGCCTATTGTCATATGAGTTTTTTTTTTAATGGTTCCTATATCTCTAACCTTTGTGTCCTATTATTCTGTGTTCTCTCGTGATGTACGCGTTGCATGGTTCTAAGTTTAAAAATGAAAATTTATTTAGTTAGGCTCCATTTTTGAACTCTATAGGTGACTATCTAGTAAGTAGATTTAAATAAATACATTTGAACACTTTGCTTTTGAACAGTGTTTTACAATCTGATCTTGCAAGCCATTGTTTGAGTCGGTGGTGTTTTTGATCATCTTTCGTGCGAGAGTAAGCCAAGCTTAATAAATATCTATACAGTGTAGTTGATACACAAACACATACGTGCACTCACATGTATATACAAACTCTCTCTCTCTCACTATCAAACATATAGACACACACACAGTCACACGCACAAACACGCATATACACACAGAGACTCTCACACGGCGACACACATGTACACAGACGTACAAAGAATCACATACGTAGATACATACATACGTAGACATATACACACGTACAAATACACATACGTGCGAACATATGTGTGCACATTCACAAACACTCATGCAAGCATGAGCATACATATACACGCGAGCACACATACACACACAGACACACACACACGCACATACTCACAAACCAACCAATACAAGACGCACACATACACACATGCAGACATATACACACGTACAAATACACATACACGTGCACATACGTATATGCACACACAAACACTAACACAAACACAAACATACCTACACACACATTTGCACATACTCACACAGACATACGCACGCACACTCACACACACACACTTACTCACAAACCAACCAACACAAACAATGGAAGCCATATTGATTTTTCTAGATCTTTATCATATCTTTTACAGAATTTATATATCGCCATTACACATAAATTGCATACGTAAACAAAAGCTACGTTTTTGTTAAATGTACCTTTCTTATCTTTATGCCCATGATATATAAAAAACTTTTTTCAGAATCTCGCGATAAAGGTTTTTTTTAAATACTGATATTTTTTAATGCGATAAAAGACGAGACATTGTCTAGTGACCAGACCTTTTTTTTTTAGAAACTGTCAAACAAAACTGCCACCAAAAATGCCAACATATATTTCTTCAGTTTTAAAATGTGTCTGACTGACTGACTGGCTGGCTGGCTGGCTATGTGTGTGTATATATATATATATATATATATATATATATATATATATATATATATATATATATGCATGCATGTATGTATACATGTGCCACTTGCACATGAGCTAGAAGGCTGAAAATGTAAACATTCGCTCATTATTACATGAATTATCAACTGCGTTATACTATATAGAAACTTATTTGAAAATGATTTCCGCTGTTACACGATTAATATATCTGTTGACTATGTCATTACATTGACGTGACTAATCCCATCGGTGGCAGGTTCGATCCCAGAAGCAGCCACATTTTCTTTAGTTGTTTATTCTATGACGTTGTCTAAATTGAGTGCTATGTTAACCGTGTAACGACTGGGGATCATTTTCAAATAAGTTTCTACGTAATTTAACGCAATTTAAATCCTTATCATATCTTTAAAAAACTTTTTTTTTGTTTTTCGAAAATATCCCTCCAAGTAGAATTTTAGTTCGATGTTCAATTTGCAACGTAAGTTTATGCTAAATTGATGTTCTAGTTTTTAATCGGCAGATCTTTTTTTTTTTCATTCGGACTTTTTTTTCTTGTGATTATTGCACGTTGGCGGGCGAGAGTTTTTCTCCGTTGGAGTTTTGACGCTGAGGATTTCGTCCCCTGGGGATTTTGTCGATGAGGGTTTTATCCGTGGGTTCTTTTTTCGGTGGGTTCTTTTTTTCTACCTGAATTTTGTCCCATCCTCAAAAATGAAACTTTCCCACAAACCTGTTCTAGCTGATTCGAATGACTATTGAGTTCCTGGTCGGCTTTGGTGACTTCCCAGCAGGAACCAAGATTTTTTTTTCAAATCATTCGTGTGGTCACTCAACCCAAGTGTAAATTTTGTGGGAAAGTTTTAGCTAATTTGTGTTTTCTACTGATAAAATTTCTAAGTTTAAAATCGCAAGTCGATATGAAGTTATTAAAAATTTTCACTGTGCATGTTTTTGGGGAAGACCACAAGAATTACTAAGCTTTGCTTAGCTTGGCATGCTATGCCAGGCCATGAGTTTGGTACACCCAGTGAAGATCGAACTTATTACAATAGTGATGGTTGTTGTGACTAGTTCGATAACCATTTTTGCACGATCTTCAACTTCTATGATAAAATGTGATTTTCTTGGTTCTCTGTCAGTAGCCACGAACTCTTCCATTCAAGTCAGTAAGAAGATTAGTGATAAAAAAAATCCTCTGTTACGAGATTTTTTTTTTCTCTAAAAAAAATCAACTAACTATGATTTGGGAAATCTCTGTGGGTGTATAGATGCCAAAATAATTCGACAACTGGTCATTGCACGGTGTTGATATTTGCCAGCTTAGAATTCGAATTTGAAGTTGTGTGGATCAGTGGTTCTGGAGAAATCTGATAAAAAAGATACTGAATATAGATCTTTTATCTAAATTTTTAGATATTAATTCAGATATAAAATATCTAAATTGGTAACCCCGGGGATAAGTAAGTGGAAATTCCGTACGACAGATGGACATTTATTCCACCTGACTCTTTTGGTAGGCTTTTCCCTTCCATACATGCACCTCTGGGTCGGCATTGCCTTCGTCTTATAGTATTTCGTTTCGTTTTTCCTAAAAAAGGTAAAATATAATAACTGTATCTAGCTTCTGTTTTACAGCAAGCCATCTTAGAGACAGCGCACCCTTCTTACGCACACTTTCTACACCCCAGTCTCTTGTAACGCCCTCTGCCAAAACCTCTACCTGACATAACTTCCCAGCAATTTTGGGGTCTGGGAACGCTGCCAAATTTTTTAACATAAAAACAAGTGGTAATTGCTTCTTCTTCGTTTTGAGCTGTCTCGGCTACCGAAATACTTCAACAGTAACGCCCTGCTTTCGGAGAGAGGGGGGAAACGTATATATCCGTTAATTTTTTTCACGGGGAATGAGTGATATATTAATATATTATATATTTATAGACATTCATTATGTTCAGCATTGTAGGGTAGGAGGCCATAACCGTAGGTCACCCGGTGAGGATTGATCTCATTACAGCAGTAATGGTCGGTGTTTCTAATTTGCTAACAACTACACCACGGAGATGCGATGTTTTAGAAACCGTCAACTAAAACTGTCATAAAATATATCAACACGGGTTTCTTCTGGATTCAAATTGGTCCGGCAATCTGATTGGCTTGCATGTTTGATCACGTGTACAGATTTTATCTATAGGGTTAGGGCGCTTTTTTGCGCTGTAAGTTTATGCTAAATTGATCCCAAGTTTGGGTCCACATATTTTTTTTTGTTGAAAATTCTGATCTTTTTTAAAGATCACAAAATGGGACAGAACTAGCCTATTCATCAATCACCTCTTTTTCTATTTTTTAATTGATCATCCCCAACACAGCATGCTACCAAAGAATCTTAGTAACGTGACAGTTTCTATTAAGTGACTAGAGAATTTAATTTAGTATTTATATATCAGTAATGACCACCAAGAGTGGCCAGTTTGCCCTTTTTTTGACCACCAAGGCACACATGTGTGTAAAATTACGCTAGCTTTTCTCAACTTAACTATGATTTGAGAAATATCTATTGTGCGTACGTGTATATATGCACAGAGATAACTTGACAACTGGTACCTGAACGAAGTTGATACACGCCATATGTATTACTCAGCAAGCAAGCGTAGTAGTATCGAGTTTGAAGTTGTTTGGATCAGCAGTTATCGAGAAATAGAACAAAAAAGTATAGATTTTAGATATTTTATCTAAAAATATGTATATAAATTTAGATACTTGAATATCTAAATTGTCAATAGCTCTAAATTTAGATACAAAATATCTAAATTGGCAACAATAAAAGAAATAACCGAAATAAATCGAAGTCATCGTTTCGTACGACGGGTGGAAAATCATTTTACATAACAATTATGGTAGGCTTCTCAACGCACCATAAAGTCCGGGCTTTTCCAAACATGCACCTTTGGAACAGGCACTACCTTAGTTTAACTTGAAGCACTAACTTATCTCTTTTCTTTGTGTTATGAGTCAATAAAAAAAGGTATTTCAGAAAAAAAGATTGGTTTCTTTTTTCTCCCTTGAAACTTTTTCTTTCTATCGTCAATGGTTTTCAGTTCCCAGCATTTTAGCGAATGGTCTAACCTCCAACCTCACAGAGACGCCGACAAATCGTCATTTTAATAATATGCCTTATTAAAATGGCGTGTGAACCGTAACGAAAGGCTCCTCCCATGTACGGAATCAACGTCGATTTCAGAGGGCGTAAATCTCGGTAGCTTATCCCCAAGGTAGCAATCGTCTGCACGAGAGACGGATTTTTTTTCAAGAAGCTGGATTGTTTCGCAGAATTCAATGTAAAAATTCTGCATTGTTTTCGATTGAACCGTGCAATTTTCGAATCACCGCAAATGGCCTGCCCGACCAACCAGCCAGATACTTCTCTCTTTGCTCGTCAGTGTGTGCGTGTCTACAGACACTCCTGGTCACATTTTTGGAGTTACAGCCTTGGAAATGAATATACCTCTTGACATCATCAAGAGACTTTCTTTTTAAATCTCAAAAACGCTTTTGGGGTTTTTTATGGTCATTTTGAACCAACAATGCCCAAATTTTGAGTAGGTATTCTTTTTAGATATTTTTAGATAAAAGGTTTATTTTTGTATAATATTAGAAAGATACTATTTTTAAAGATCATTTTAGATATATCTTTAGATAAGTAATTATAGTACACGCGAGGGCTACGTTGATTCATTTATGCGAGATGCAGATATTTTTTCTTTTTTACTTTTTTAGCTCCTTGGTAATGAATGTTATTTTCTGATTGATTATGTCAAATATGGTTAATATTCCCTTCACTCGTTGCTCTTGAAACCAGAGCATAGATATTTTGTAATTTACCTTTTGGGGCCTCGGACAGTTCCGGGAAGATACTTGAAGGCTGCAAACTCCTTATCTAGACAAATCTCTGACAAATTGTTTCAGATGGCCTAATTTTGTGTGTAATTATAGCACTGACATAGTCTGGGGATAACCAGTGGCTCTCACGCTGCATTGTTCATCTATGCGTAAAATGCGGCTGGCTTTGGACAAGGTATCCCAGCAGTCCCAATGGCAAAGATAGTAGGAAAACTTGGTAAAACCACCCTGGAGACCCACCAGGAATTCCACCATTTTGAAATGACCTCCTAGCCGTTCTCATTACACATCAAAGTATGTACCAAGTATTGGTATTGTTGTATTACCGTTGAAATGATGTGCACCGAATTAGTCTTGATCCCCGATGGATATGCCGAAACATACCAGGTAAGCCTTGCGCATCTTAGCAGATGCTGCCACAGAATACTGTCTCAGACAAAGGTCAAAGCCGGTGTCTTCTTCGGACCACAGATAAAGATGATCCTGGAGTGCAAGGAATTCCTCCGAGCTCACATTGAAGGAGAAAATAGTCTCACAATGATCGGTTGCTTCAAGGGCAATCATAAGAAGACTATGTGAAACTAGTTGAGATCATGATACTACGGTAAAATGGGCTGCAGGCTGTCCTCCAAAGTCCATTCCCGTGGCGCTCATCTTGATGAATTAAAGAGGAACGGGGTGTGTATTCGGTGGGACAAGTCTAGTTCTTCCACCCAGATTAACAGGATTTTGAAGGCTGCAATTAAGAACCATGTAATGAACGAGAGCATGACGTGATGTTTATATTATGGTTTCTGGTACGTGGAAGTGATTTTATTATACAATCGCAAATCTCGGAGGACTTCTCACCAGTAAATCCTTTGTGATCACTTTTTTTAACGTATTCAAGAATATACGATAATCTAATGTTATTTCTACCACTACTTTCCTCTTTTTCATCGTAAACGTCATTGTTACCTTCTTCTTCTTCTTCTTCTTCTTCTTCTTCTTCTTCTTCTTCTTCTTCTTCTTCTTCTTCTTCTTCGTTCAATTTATTCTTGTCGTACTCATCGACCCCTTCCTCCTTTATTTTTTAACCTCTTTGTTCTTCTTCTTCCTCTGAATTCTTTGTTTTCTCTTTTTCGTCTCTTTCTTTTCTCCTTTCTCTCCCTTCCGTCTTGATCACCCCTTTTCCTACACACACGCAAATACACACATACGCACACACGCACATGCGAAAGCCCAATAGGACACATGTAGACGTGCGCGTGCACTCAATCACACTCACACACACCTATCCACGCACTCTCAAAGACATACGCACACATAAGCACTCATGCACAAACACTCTCACATACAAACCCACTCAAACAAACATACACACACGTACAATCACATACACCAAGCCACGCGCACACTTTCGTACGCACGCACACACACATATACTCATTAAGACACACGCAGACACAAACGCACACGCACACACACACACACACACACACACACTGGTACACGACACACAAGCCCTATGAAAATCAAATGAATCAAAAATATCTGACCAACCAAGCAAGCAGCGCCTCCAGCTGAGGTGATCGACACTTCTCATGCAACAGACAAACAATGGCGTATCGTCATCGGCCATAACGACACCGTTGGGAGACACAAGGTGACGCCCACAACAATAGAAATACCGGCGCCGACAGAGTGAGATAATGTCGACGCAGAGGTGTCTCTGGGGACCCCACCCTAGCCATAAGGCTGGTTGATTGAGACTCACACTCACACTCACTCACCGTCTGTTTTCACCTGCTTTCGCGCCCAACCCCCACCGTTTGTGAGCGCCATATTGATTTTCCCTTTTTTTCTCCCCACCCCCCTCTCCAGTTTTAAAAAAATGTATTTTATCAGGAGGGCAAGTATTGCGGGGTTACACTTGGGTGAAGACAGAAGGTTTCTTGAGAAACAGACGATGATTCTTTTCTTTCTGCTTTGTTTAAAATTTCCTGTTCCTTCTTTCTTTCTTTCTTTCCTTCTTTCCCTCTTTCTTCTTTCTTTCGTCTTGATTCCTTCCTTTTCTCTTTCTTCCTTTCTTGACTTCTTTCTTTCTTTCTTTACTCCTTTCTTTCTTCACTTCTTTCTTTCTTCACTTCTTTCTTTTTTCACTTCTTTCTTTCTTTTCTTTCAGCCCTTCCATTATTACTGTAAACTATTTCTTTGTTAGATTCTTTTCATTGTATTCTTTCTTTCTTTTTTCGTTCTTTTTTATTCTTCCCTTCTCTCTACCTTTTGCTTTTTTCTTTCTTTCACTTTCCTTCATTATTATAGCAAATCATTTCTTTCTTTCTTCCTTCCTTTCTTTCCACTGTATTCTTTCTCTTTCCTTCCATCATTTTTCTTTCACTGTTCTTCATTATTATAGTGAATTCTTTCTTTCTTTGTTTCTTCCCATTCAATCCATTCTCTTTTTATGTTTTTGCGACATTCCTGTTGGCATCAACCCAAATCCTTTGTTTCTCTCAAGTCAATTTTTCCTTTTTTTAGTTCTTTCATTCTTTACTTCTTTCTTTCTCTTTCCCCCCCCCCTTTACTACTGTTATATGCGTTTCCCTTTCCCCATTCGCTATCTTACAATTTTTTTCCATCAGTCATTTAACTCTTTCTTTTTCTCCTCAGTCTTTCATCCAGTCTTCCAGACCCTTTTAACGTTTCTGATCCTCCTATCGCGTTTTATCTCCATATTCCTTTAAATTCCGTCGATCCTTACTTCACCGTCTTTCATTTTCCTTCGTGGTCTCTGAAGTTCTCTCTCTCTCTCTTTCTCTCTCACACACACCCACATACACAAAGAAATGGCGTAAATATAGCAAGCTGTGTACGTATGAATATGCCTGTGTGTAATTTTCAAACTCCCAAACAAGAGTTGACTTTATTTTTCTGCTGTAATGTGAACAAGAATAATTATAACAATCTTTACCAAATTAAGGAGTGTAAGATCGACATGTAAAACACGAATCCCCTCATCGTAATTTGAACTGAAGACCAAATGATTGCCAGGAGGCTGTCTTACTGATTGAGCTAAATCGACAAATCTTGGATATCAGCGAAAATGTATCATACAGAAATGCAAGGGCTTATTTCTTCTAATAAATAATCACATTTATTCAAACGTATATTTTCTGATTCATTAAACATAGAATACAAAGGTTTCCTTGGCCTTTAGTCGGAATGGAAGTGGGGAGAGTTTGACCCTGCAGCAGTCAGTTTTGTTGTCCTTATCTAGTCGCTGAGTAAACATTCACTAAATCGACACATGCCGGATACAGGGACACAAGTATTAAACTACCTGGCAACATCTGTTGTATTGTACTTCGGCAGGTGCTCTTCAGATCAGTATAGTCTGGCACAAGGCTACATACAATGAGGCATCGCTCGAGAAAAACCTCTGCAAGTAGATACAGTACTATTTCCTTAATGTAACAACATTAGTTCTGCAATCTGCATATTTCATCATCATCAACATCAACATCATCAGCAGCAGCTTTTTAGCGTCTGTCGTACACCTCCCTCATTGGTCAACAGACCTCTCTAACATGGGCGTCACGGGGCCAGTATTTTCTGAATTCGTCTCATTCGTCTCACCATCTTTTCTTTCTACCGGCCACAGTTTCGCATATGATCAGTAGGGATCCACGCTGTGAGCTACGATGTCCAGTGGTTGCCTGATTTAATTGGTACTTACGGTAATTACAGTCTATTCTGGTAACTTGAAATTATGAAAACACAAGTCAGCCCACCATTTGTTGTAGCATAGCTTGGTATGTCAAACCCCATTGCCAATTGAGGTTTCAAAAGGGTTCTACGATGTCTCTAAATCCTGTCTTTCCTTCAATATACGGTGCTCTCTTGTGATCTCTCCAATTGATGTGAAGCATGATGATCTCTTGGTCACACTGCTCTCAGTTTGAGGGTCAATATTTTGATCGGGCTCATGTTTCAGCTCCATAGGTGACTACCGGAAGGGTGCCTTAAATATATTTTGCAACTCGACCTAATGTAATCGTTTTCATGAGCTTTTAGCTGACTTTTGGCGAGTTCTTCCCCAATTGCTACGAAACATTGTGCACTAATTTGGTGTATATATTTCAATAGTGAAATTAATTGCATTATTATAATTATTATCCACAATCTTACTCTGACAACTATACCAATAATGGATAAATGATTGGAAAGTTAGTCACTCAATAGAAACTGTCAACTCTCTGGCAATAGCTTGCGAGACGAACTTGACAACGATTGCTCAACGGCAGGCGCTCATTAGCTTTACTTAATATGGTCCAATCTCAAATATGAGGCGTTTAACGTGAGTGAGGGTTGGCTAGCTCATTTCATTTCTTGTCGCTGGCAGCCGTGCAGATTAGAGGGTTATGGGGAGGTAGAGGAAAATGGGCCTTTGGCTTGCCTTACTGGGCGTAGGGGCTCTCTCTCTCTCTCTCGATAGGAGGATTAACGGGATCGCTGCACATGATCCCAATTGCTTATGATAACTGAACCACGGGCGACTACTACTCTGCTATCGGGCTACAGTGTCCGGTGTCTATTCTTTATTATACTACAAATGTATAGGAGGGTAAAACGAGCTACTTGTCACAAGTTATTTTAGCGATAGTTTGACGAGCGAAAAGTACCAAAAAATAGCCACAGAATAGCAAAAGTAGCTAAAACACATCAAAAGAAAGCTAAATGGTCAAAAACAAGCTAAAAATGGACACAATGTTTAAGCACGCCCGCGATAATTCGGCACTTTTCCACATTGCCAAAACAAAAAACGCACTGAATTCAGTGCGAAAAGCGCTAAATTAGCAACGCTGATTGTGCAAACAAAGCAGCGAGGGAATGCAGGGCTACCTGCTAATTCTCGACAACATTTTCGAAACTGGACTGACTTCAGACACGTTTTGAGACCATATAGAATGAGTATTTGGACATGTTTTGGCTTTTTAATTTGTCAAACTAATGTGATTTGAGTTGGTAACAATGCATGAACCATAATGACTACAGGAACTATTTGAACCTGAATTTTCACCCCTGCCGACGCCGTTCAAGATGTGCACGATGTTCGAGATGTGCATTTCTGTCCTTCTGCCTGTCTTTACGTTTGTCGGTCTGTCTGTCCAAACGATATCTCTGAAAATGATTTTCGTAGAATGTGCAACGGAAGGATTGATTAAAGTTTTGGAGCGAATCAATGCATAATTACCTCTTCCACTTTTATATGATTATTCTTTATTACTATTTCTGGTACACGTGCGGGCTACTGTGATTCATTTGTGCGAAGTACATTTATCTATATAAGCATCTATCTCATATTTACTCCTGTTTCTGTTGTTAATTGAGAGTTTACTATTGTTCTAATGATTATTATAGATTACTACTTCTGGTACACGCGTGGGCTACTGTGATTCATTTATGCGAGGTACAGTTATCTACATAAGTATCTATCTCATATTTACTCCTGTTTCTGTTGTCAATTGAGAATTTATTATTGTTACGTTTTCGTTAACATGAGCATCTATCATGTTTATAAACATTACCCCCGCACAGATCGATCTCGAAACCTTACCGCTCAATCCACTTTGACCTTAAGACGGTTGTCAATCAACATAGGTTTCTTCAGTTTCTAAGTTGGTCTTGATGGCTATATATGTAGGCATGTGCTATGCGAACAGGTCGGCTCAAGGCCGAGAAGGAGTCAGAGGAGATGAAAATGTTACTCGTTGTTATGTCTAGAGGAACGTCTATCCCTTTTTGGAAATCCGCCCCCAGGTTGAATTTTTAGAGGGGACTTCAATTTGCCATGTACGTTTATGCTAAATTGACCCCTCAGTTCGCGTTCGGCAGGACACACGCTTTTTTTTTTCGAAAATTCAGACTTTTTTAGTGAACAATATCCAACAAACGGTGAGAGAAGTAACTTATCCATTGATCTCTCTTCGAACTATGTTTTAATTGATCATCCCCAACATGACATGCTGTCAAAAGACATTGGTCATGTGACGGTTTCAATTGAGTTACTAACAAGACTACTTTTCTAATAAAGCAGATATCGCCTTTTACACTTTCTTTGAATGGGCGCAGCCTATCCTCTCCCTGTGAGAGTGCGTGTGGGGGGGGGGGGCTGAGGGAGGAAGAAGCTTTTTGAAAACGCCCCGGGTCCCAAAAGCTTTATAAATAGTAGAACACCCATTGCTCTATTCCTGACATTATGCAATAATGAGGATATATTTGTACATACGTATGAATGTGCAATATATTGTTCATAGAAAATATAGGTACGTATCATTTTCCTGGCTCTCAGATTACTGACGATTCATTTGCTCGACGTCAGCGATTAGTTGATTCTTGATTCCCCGAAAAGCCGAAGAAGAAAGTTCGCAAGCCTTTGTTTCATAGTTAATTATTTATAGAAATACCGGTTGATGTTTTTATTTCTGAAATTTGTGCGATGATGATATGATTACAATTCTTGAAAAAACAATCTATTGTAAAATTTAAATCTCATTTCTTTATTGCTTATCTATTTATGCTGCTTTGTCTGTGTCGGTGGAGAAAGAGTTCCCCACTGAAAATAACGTCGGATTAAACATCCATTTGTTTATAACGTTACGGGAACAACAAAGAGCAGTTATGAGCTCTATGACAAGACTGAAATTTGAAACGATCCCCAGTCATCTTAAGGTTAACATAGCACTTGGCCTAGACAACGTAAATAGAATAAACAATTAAAGAAAATGGGGCTGCTGCAGGAATCAAAATATTTTCATTCTACTTGTCTGGGCCAAGTGATATATAAACCATGTAATGTCAAAAGATTATTTCAAATATGAGTTTCAATGCAATATAATGCAATTTATAATCATTCTGTCGGATCTTATGTATCCATTTCTGAATACATAATTGTTGCATTGTAAAAAAACGAACAGAGCAGATATAGAATGTGAATGAGCGAAAAATGAGAATTTGTTGTTGAAATAGATATTTGGGCCTTTCTATAACCGGCGGCTGTTTAGCTCAATGGTAATAGAAACGCTACGTATCAGATGAAAGTTCAATTCCTGCAGCAGCCACATTTTTTTTCTTTTTCTTTTGTTAATTCTATTTACGTTGTCTAGGCCAAGTTATACATCTATTAACCGTGTAATGACAGGAGATCATTTCAAATAAGAGTTTAAATATGATATAACACAGTTTATACTCACACACGCATACGCACAAACGCACACACACACACACACACACATATATATATATATATATATATACATATATATATACATAGTATAATTGAGCAGCAATGCTTTATTTGTGTGAGTTTGGTTAAACACGGCGGACTGGGAAAGTCATTTTAATTCTTTTTCAGTTGTGTTTCTTGTTCTCTCATAAGTTAAAGAATTTCAGGTTCCAACTGATGTGAAAAAATAAACAAACAAAAAAAAGAAAACAGAACCAGAGCAACGACCAGAATAAAATCTGCAAAAAAAAAATCCTTTCCGTCTCATTTTCAAAACATACACTCTGTGGATCATTGAACAACGTGAACACAAAGACCTTGATAATGACTGTAGGATCAGTCGAAAGCGCTCGAT
>OY735219.1:9752601-9795101 GCA_963457665.1 Thysanoteuthis rhombus | reverse complement strand
CAGGGGCTGGAAATTCCAACAGTTACTCCTCATTATTCATAGGAACACATTCTACCTAAACAGGATTTTTTTAGATGGGATAATTTCCAATTTGCTATGTAAGTTTAGGCCAAATTGATCCTTTATCAAATGCTTGATTTGAATTTTTTTTACAGATCATAGCCTAACGAAAGATGAGAGAAATAACTTCATAGAACATAACTATTTTCGAATACTTTAATTGATCACCCCCAACACGGCATGCCACTAGAAGACGTTGGTCATGTGACGATTCCTAATGAGTGACTAACTAGACAGATCTATCTATCTATCTATCTATCTATCTATCTATCTATCTATCTATCTATCTATAGCGAGTGCAAAATACATGCGATAGATTTCCGAAAAGTTATTTCGACGTACACTCATTCAAAATTGACAAAATTTTGACCGGAGATTTCAGATTTTTGGGGGGGCATACTTGTTCAGTTTACAATTCTTTTCCAATTCTTTTTTTGATTATTGCATGTTTTAGTCTTTGGTCTAAATTCTATCAATTTTGAAGCTTTATAAAGATGTTAGAATGAACATTTTTAAAAAATGCATCGGATTCTTTTTGTACTAACTCCATCTACCTTTGTTTTCTTTCATGTCTTGTCTATTAACACGTCTGTTTGCCAATCCATCTATCTAGCTATTATATCATCTCTATACCCGATTATTTTAACACCTACCCCTCTATCTATCTATCTATCTATCTATCTATCAGTTTTTTGCGTATCTATCTATCTATCTATCTATCTATTCAGCTAACAAATAAAACTGATTTTATAGTTGCACATTCCTTATCAACTTGTCTCTATATTGACATTTATCAATGTTTTCTTTTAAATCCTGCCTTTAAGCATCTGTCTGTTTGCTTATCTATCTATCTATCTATCTATCAATCTATCTATTCCTTTGCCATTTCTATTTGTCTATATTTTTCTCTCTAAATCCCACTTTTACCATCTATCTACCTATCTAACTATTTCTTGGCCATATCCATCCATCTATCTATCTCAGTCTGTTCATATATATCTATCTATCTATCTATCTCAGTCTATTTATATCTATCAATCTATCTATCTATCTATTCCTTTACCATATCTATCTATCTATTCCTTTGTCTTATATGTCTATCTATCTATCTGCCCTATCTATCTATCTATCCATCTATCTATTCTTTTGCCAACTCTATCTATCAGTCTATCTATCTATTCCTTTGCCATTTCAATTTGTCTATATTTTTATCTCTAAATCCCACTTTTACCATCCATCTATCTATCTATCTATCTATCTATCTATTCAGCAAACAAACAAACTGATTCTTATTGCCACACATTCCTTATCAACTTGTCGCTATATTTACATAGTAAATCTCGAGACGCGGCATTCGACCCCGCCCATTCCCAGCTGCACCCCCGGCTGCTCAACCAACCGTACCTACGTACACAAACTACGTCAAACGTTGGCAAATACGCCGACTCAGATTTACTGCTGTTATAAGAAACGAACGCAAGAAGCAAATAAGACGTCCTCGAACTAAATAAATAATGAATTGTTTTTACTTATTGTTTTATTTATTATATATATTTATATATCTGTTATAACTCCCTCTTATTCAATCTTTATTTCATATGTACACTACTGCTTTAAAGAATTTGCACAAAAACGGTGATTTTGCTAGTATCGTTTGGTTTGGAGGATTAAAAACAAGATCTTTAGGCAAGAAAAAACGAAATTTCATAGCAATCAGCGCAACAGGAAATGCATTTAGTCGTGTTTCGCGGTTCTGAAGGCTAAATTTCTGGAAAATGTTGTTTTTTTTTAATAGAATCAAATTTTTCAATGAACCAAACCAAGGTATTTTTCGATCTTGGAGATTGAAACGATTTTTTTTTTTTTTTAGTGATCGAGGCCCAACAAAAGGTGAGAGGAGTAACCTTATTGATCATTTCATTTTCAAATTTTTTAATTGATCATCCTCAGTACAGCATGCCGCCAAAAGACATTGGTCACGTGACGATTCCTATTGAATTACTATCCAGACCTATCTATCTATCTATCTATCGTGAGTGAGTGTTTTTCCATCCCGTTAAAATCGATCAAGGAGATTGAAACTGTCAACTAACATTGCTATTTGGAAGAGTTGCTGAACTAGTTAGCTAAATAGTCTTAAACTAGATCAATAATTTTGAAACTTTGATGACTAAAGGATTCTTTCTATGGAGGGAATATTTTGGCAATCAGCTTTTAGACTGTAATCAACGAACTACAATAATAAATATTTGTTGACCTTTGAAAATCATTTTTATTTTAAATCGATTGCATTCATTTGAATTCTAATATACGGTAGAAGTCTGTGTGAAATATTTGTGTGATGTTGTTTTTCTACCACAAGATTCTCAATGTCGGGTTTAGAGGGAACCCCTTAGCCTTATTTGTCGGACGCCACAGGGTCCACGGATGCCAGGGGGTCCATGGCCCCCAGTTTCGATCAATATACATTCCGGAAAGAATGAGAAAATATGCAAGAAACGGTGAGACCGTGCTTGAAGTGCAAGAAAGGGCTTAAGATGGCACAAAATGCTAACCCTAAATTGACGACCCCGTACAGGCGAACCCCTTCTCTCTCTGTCTCTGTCTCTGTCTCTCTGTCTCTCTGTCTCTCTCAGTTTCGACTGTACAACTGTTGGCTTTTCAAGAATTCGCAAGGCGGTGATACGAATGAAGCCCCGACAGAGCTCTCATCAAGACTCCGCCGTCTTTAGATAGAACTAGGCGTTTGCTATGTCGATTTGTCAGTCAATAAGAGCCTAGTGCATCTAAAAGTATTGATTCCCTCTATCGGAGTTAAAAGTGCGAAAATACTTTTGTGACAAGAAAAAAATGGCTCAAAACACGATTGTTTACGTCCTCTGATTACAAAAAAAATAGAGGGGGTCATTATTTTGGGTCCCAAGCAAAATTTGATTTGGGTTCCTCCCTTCCCTATTGCTCTCGGTGGTGTGTAAGTGTGTGGGGGGGGGCTAGAATGGCAACGGGACTCCCAAGCTGCCGCTTAGTTCGGTTATGCCTTGATCCGGCTCTAACCACGACTGGATTATGGCTGAATGCGCCCCCACCCTGACTGAAATTCAAACAGGGGTCCGCCCATCAAAATGATTACTGGTGTAAGTAAACAAAAACATGGAATTGAATTATAATTAAATAGAATTTCATCCACATTCTTTTTCTTCTTCTTCTTCTTCTTCTTCTTCTTCTTCTTCTCCTCCTCCTTCTCCTTCTTCTTCTTCTTCTTCTTCTTCTTCTTATTATTATTATTATTATTATTATTATTATTATTATTATTATTTGGAATCTCACACCAGTTGCCTGGTGGTAACCGCTGGAGTTTGAGTGACAGCAAGTCTCCTCAAGTCTCCAGCCCTCCTCTCCTAGTACTAGCAGGTCGCAGTAATTCTGCGATTTACAGTTTCACACCGGTTGCCCAGTGGTTATCGCTGAGGGCTGAGTGACAATAAGTCTCCTCAGGTCTTCAGCTAACGTCTCCTCCCTCTTTCGCATATCATGACAGAGCTACAATTCGTTGCAGTACTTATATCTCTAGCACCTTCCTCAGTACCCGTGCAGTTCCCAGTAGTGCTGTGGTCTGTACGGTCTCTATCCTCCCCCTAATCCCGATCTCCTCCAGTCTCTCCCTCAGCGTTTTGGGGACAGTTCCTAGTGCTCCCACTATGACCGGTACTACCCTGGTTTTCATGTTCCACATTTTCTTTAACTCCCTTGCTAGGTCCTGGTATTTTTCCCTTTTTTCAGCCTCCTTCTTTTTTACTCTATGGTCTGCAGGCACAGCCACGTCTACTATTTGGCAGGCCTTCCTTTTTTTGTCTACTATTACTAAGTCCGGCCTTCTTGCCTGGATGAGGTGGTCAGTTTGGATGTCAAAGTCCCACAGTAGTTTGTGGTTGTCATTCTCCAAAACTGCCTCTGGCTTGTGCTGATACCACTTTTCCCCATGGTTGAATCCCATTTGTTTACTTAGTTCCCAGTGTATCATCGTTGCTACTCTATCGTGTCTATGCTTATACTCCTTCTGGGCGAGTTGACTACATTCACTAGTTATGTGGTTTACTGTCTCATCTCTTTCACCGCACATGCGGCATTTGCTGTTTGCCTGTGTTCTGTCGATTTTAGCTTTTATGTAGTTTGTCCTTATGCTTTTGTTTTGGGCTGCCATGATGAGCGATTCTGTTTCTCTCTTAAGGTTTCCCTTTCGTAACCACGTCCATGATTTCTCGTCTGCTATATCTTTTATCTGTCTTTTAAACTCGCCGTACAATTTTTTCCCTTCCCACTTTTCTTTTCTAGTTTGCTGTACCGTTCCATTGCTTTCTACTTTGTTTGTTGCACTATCCCTCGCGCTCTTTATGATTTCTTCACTATTTGTTTGCACATATTTATCTAGGACTACTTTAGCTCTCTGGACACAATCTTCTATGCTGATGAGCCCCCTACCACCTTCTTTTCTCTTAACGTATAGTCTATCTGTATCATCCCTAGGGTGTAATGCTTTATGCATCGTCATAAGTTTCCTTGTTCGCCTATCCATTGATTGGAGCTCTTCCTTTGTCCATCCTAGGAATGGTCCTGTATACCTAACTACTGACACAGCCCAGGTGTTCATTCCTTTTATTAGATTTCTGCTATTTAATTTGGTTTCTAATATTTTCCTTATCCTTCTAAGGTATTCCCTCCTAATTTTCTCCTTCATCTCTTCCCGTTTTATCGTGTCACATTCAAGGACACCTAGGTACTTGTATCGGTCTTGTGCAGTCAATGCCCTAATCTTGTTGTTGTCCGGAAGTTCAATTCCCTCAGTCATTGAAAGCCTTCCTTTGTGCATTACCATGATTGCGCATTTTTCTATCCCAAACTCCATTCCTATGTCCTCACTATATTCCCTTACTTCGTTGAACAGAGTCTCAAGCTCTCCCCTGTTTTTCGCAAACAATTTAATATCGTCCATGTACATTAAGTGATTGACCTTTCCTTTTGTTTTAGAGAAGTAGTATCCTTTGCTGTTTTTCAGGATTCTGTTAAGCGGTATCATTGTTAGAACAAATAATAGTGGGGACAACGAGTCCCCTTGGAAGATCCCCCTTTTTATCCCTATCTCGGCTAGTTTGTCCCCTGCGGCTGTCAAATCTACTTTCCAGTCTTCCATTGAATTACCAATGAATTTAACCACCGGTTCGCTAATTTTGAACATTCTAAGGCATTCGAGTATCCAGCTATGTGGAATCATATCGTATGCCTTTTTGTAATCTATCCATCCCATTGCGATATTCTTTCTCCTTTTCCTTACTTCTTTTAAGATCATCTGGTCTATGTAGAGTAAATCGTTTGCCCCTTTGGTTCCTATCCTACACCCTTTCTGTTCTTCTGGTAGTAGCCCCCTTCTATCCATTGACATGTATATTCTCTCTGCTATTTGCCCGGTCAGGATTTTCCACATAAGTGGTAGGCAAGTGATTGGTCTATAGTTGCTTGCTATGTTCCCCTTTCCCGGGTCTTTTTGGATGAGGGTGGTTCTGCCTTTAGTCATCCATTCTGGTGCTTTGCCTTCATTCAGACAATTTTGGAGTAGGTGAGTGAGTCTGCCGTGTAACGTGGTAAATTTTTTGAACCAATACCCATGGATCCCGTCGGGACCCGGTGCTTTCCAGTTGGCTACTTTCCTAAGAGTATGTTTCAATGTGGTTTCATTCAGTACTATTGGTTCTCCCTTGTCTATATCTCCTAGTTCTTTTCTCATGTTTCCTAACCATTGCGGTGTTACGTTATGTCTTTTTGGGTGCCCCCATATGCTATTCCAATAGTTCTTGGCCTCTGTGGCATCTGGTTTCATGTCCTGCCTTCTTTCCCCATTTAAATCTCGGTAAAACTTTTCCTCATTGTTTTGGAATGTGCGGTTTTGTGTGTATTGGGCCGTTCTTAGTCTATATCTTTTTAGTCTTGCCTCTTTAGCTAGTCTTTTCTGGTGTAACTCTTCGACTACAGTTGTGATGCCTTTTTGCGTTACCTTGGATTTGTTATAAAGTCTTACTCGTGGTCTGTCTGTGTGTGGTGTATTTCTAAGCAGTGCTTCATCTCTCTGTAGTTGGGAGATCTGCCTTTGTAACCTTCTCTCCCAGTTGGGTTTCCCTTCCCTATTATTGCTCGGGTTCCTATCTTGTGTTGTAAAGCTTTGTGCTACCATTTTCGCCCCTGCGTAAATTAGGTTGTTAAGTTCTAGATTATTATTATTATTATTATTATTTGCAATCTCACACCAGTTGCCTGGTGGTAACCGCTGGAGTTTGAGTGACAGCAAGTCTCCTCAAGTCTCCAGCCCTCCTCTCCTAGTACTCATAGGTCGCAGTAATACTGCGGTTTACAGTTTCTCACCGGTTGCCCAGTGGTTATCGCTGAAGGCTGAGTGACAATAAGTCCCCTCAGGTCTTCAGCTAACGTCTCCTCTCTCTTTCGCCTATCATGTCAGTGCTACAATTTGAGTTTCCGCTTTCATTTCCCTTCCTCTGTTAGGTCACTATTGACAGTTAGCGTTTCAGTCCTTATATTTCTAGCACTTTCCTCAGTATCTGTGCAGTTCCCAGTGGTGCTGTGGTCGGTACAGTCTCAATCCTTCCCCTAATCCCGATCTCCTCCAGTCTCACCCTCAGCGTTTTTGGGACATTATTATTATTATTATTTGCATTTTCACACCAGTTGCCTGTTTGTTACCGCAGGAGGTTGAGTAGCAGCAAGTCTTCCCAATAATCTTGTTGTTATTGTTGTTGTTGTCACACCAGTTGTCTGGTGGTCACAGGTGGAGACTGAGTGGCAGCAAGTCTCCTCAAGTCCCCAGCCCTCCTATCCACACTCTTACAGTCCAGAGCTCTACTGTGGTTTACTGTTTCACACCAGTTGCCCGGGGGTTATCGCTGAAGGCTGAGTGACAATTAGTCTCTTCAGGTCTTCAGCCCTCCTCTCATTTCTCTCTCCCCGATCACAGCAGCGCAATGGTTCGTACCTCCACCACCATTTGGGACACATTACTACTACTACTACTACTACTACTACTACTACATCGTACGTTTACGATCTTTTCTCATGACAATTCGTTTCTGTTGACTAATTTCGAGCCCCCTGAATATTGGGGACCGCAGGCTTCGGCCCACTAGGCATCCCCTTTAACCCCGGTAATGATGAAAAAACGTATTTGAATTAAGTCGTAAAAATGAAGATGAACACGAGGAAATAACTTCACTGAACAGATAGAAAAAAAAAATCGACTAGAAATATTGGACTGGAAAAAAAAATCTATCAAATTGTGATAAGATCTACTTTTCGTCTTACAGTTTTTATCAGCGAATTAATACAGGGAAATTTAATATGAATATTTGATCTACGTAAAACCATAAAATAAAAAGGAAACTTTTCGATTAAATTTTTTGATATGTTGCCTTAAATTTTATCAGTAAATTTGAATATTTAAATACACCTTATATACATACACGTACTTCTTTAAAAAAATCATTCTTATTTGAACAAACTGGAATTCGATTAGAGGCCACTTTCCTCTCTGTAAATCGTATTTTCAAAAAATAAGAACCATAAGTTCAACGGTGCGTCTACCATCTTTATCTTTATTTTCCGATCTGTGATTTCCGATTTCAAAGGGATTCTAAACAAAATAGTAGTAGCATTACTAGTTGTGGTAGTAATAGCAAGGGGGGAGAAAAAAGTGAGGATTGTTCACCCGAAAATCAGTCTATTAAAATACAATTCATGAGTTTGAATTGAATTAAGTATTCATCTTTTTTTTTTTTTTATCGATAATTTGTTCTGGAGTCTTGGTGTTTGGTTATTTTATTTGTCAAGTGGGCTTCAAATGAGTATATATAACATTTTCAGCTACGAAATTAGCTGGAAATTGATATTTTAGCCAGTTTTAGCCATTTTAGCGACATTTTAGCTCTTAAAATCAAAGGTCACTTGGCAACACTGATAGAAACAAATGCTTGATATGACATCTATTGATCTGAATAGATGTTATTTTTATGACATCACACATTATCTTCCTTCCTCTTTCTGATGTTTACACACAGAACCGACCGACCGACCGACCGAAAGGCATCGAATAGAGTTGTATGGACACATCTCAGAATTCATAAAAGATTTAGAATATACGCATAAGTCTCTGCCTATAAGACACCTTTTAGTTGTTCTAAATCACCATTATGTTGTTTCAGGGCCTTTTTCAGGACGGCTTTGTTGTACACGTAGCCCCAGCTGAACCAGATTGCTCCACCCAGTGGAATAAGTTAGAAAAGGAAAGAGAGGACCCTGACCTACCCCAGAAAAAAAAGGAATCACAGTTAATGGCTAAAGGTGGGAGTGGGGAACGATAATTACATGGGCAAAAAATGGAATCGAACACAAAGAAGAGCTAAAGGGAAAAAGCTCACAAGTACATCGGAGTTTAATGCTCAGACTTTTAGTTTTCGATTTATGATACTACACTGCAATATACAATATATATGAGTCCTTTCAATAGATGAAAAAGAGTAAATAGATGAGGAAATACTGTCTAGAGTTTTGAGAGCGGTCATTCACACGGCCTTAAAAACAATAAACCAAGCTAAATATAAAGATCAAAGCTTGAGGGGAGGTAGTGTTTGATCAACACTGCTGGGGAGCCATGTTAAAATGACTGTTTTGTTTTTAAATCCCCAAAACGATTACATGATAAACAAGTGATGGTCTCTACAAGGGAAACTCACGTAAGGTACTATAATATCTTATTTTGTGTATTCGTGTTTTCTGGACGGTTGAATTATTTCTTGATGCTTGCGTTGTTGACACAACACGGCTTTCTCAGGGTGTACTATACTAAAGTGATGGTGATAAACAGAATTTTTCTCCAATGGTAGCAACGCTTATAATTTGAATCCAACTTTATAAAAAGAAGGAGTTCGTTTGTTCGAAAAACTCTTTGAATGGACGAGGAAATGTCATGAAGATCATATATGCATAATGGTTCCAGCCTGCAACTTGCCAAAATTTCGTTTTTCCTTATGGAAGCCCAATCTAAAGATAACTTTCTACTATAGCCATCAACTGGGAAAAAATTAATGAATGAATAAAATTGAACAAATTTAACCACTTTTAGCTATCTTTTTTTAAAAAGTCATCGATGTTTGTTTTTTTTCTGGTCCAATTTAGAGTAGGTTTGAGAACACAGATTTTGAAAATTACGGTTCACGAACGTGTCTCTTGCTCTCTCAGCTTCAGAATGTCTTTGATTTCTGGCTTATTACCTTTCTATGTATTAGATACCATCGACCAAAACCGTGAATAAAGCTGTAAACATAGGTTTCTTCAGTGTTTAAGTTGGTCTGGTTGGCTGGCGGGCTTTTAATTCAATCTTTTTTGTTCAGACATAAGTTTGGCAAGGGGGCCCAATAACTTTATTTACCAACTTTAATTCCTTGAAACTTCTTGAATTGAAAAAAGACATTAGTACCTCTTTCGAAGCTGTACTTATTCATGATCTTTACCTTGACTTCCAAAGTTGTGGGAGGATGAAAGTTTACGATTGAAGTTGTAATAAACTAATTTATAATTTATGATTTTGAAATTGAATAGACTAACCGAATTTTCATTTCCCATATGAATTTTCATTAATTTTTCATTTAGTGCATGTGTGTTAGCGCTCACACTTACACAAGTACGCACACACAGACACATAAACACACACACACACATACACACACATACACACATATATACATATATATGTATATATTATTGTGTCATCCACAGACAGCTGTTTCGTTGTATTACAACTCTTCAGTATGGCTATAGACTATCCATTATCCCATCCAGTACCACGAGGTAGGATCAAAACCTTCGCTTCAGACTAAGAGGCTGGCATCTTATCTCTGCCCCACACAGAACTGGACGGTCACTATGAATTAAAGCAATACATTTATTCATGCATATATTCCCCATCCAACAGATTGCTCTATTCCGAAGTTGGAAGATCATTGCATAGATAGATAGATAAATAGATAGAGTACAAAGAAGATTAGCTGCACAAATACATTTATGTTTCTGGCCTCTTTAGGCCTCTTTAGGCCTCTTTAGGCGAATCAGGCTCGCCTGAAGAGGTCCAAAGAGGGCAGGAACATAAACGTGTTTTATCTACTCTCTACTATATTTCCAGCTCGACTCTGAACCAACTTGACTCTTTGAGTTCAAAGTTGAATATATTGAACACTCCCTGGAATAAATCCATCACATATCAGACATTGTTTTGTATTATATCATATTATATTATGCTATATTGCAAACCTGATTTGTACTATATATATATATATATATATATATATATATGTGTGTGTGTGTGTGTGTGTGTGCGTGCTCTCTCTTTGTCTCAGTCTCTCCATACATAGACATGTATGAGTCCTTGTATATGATATACAATATCCATGTACAAGGCTGCATATGAAATAACAAACTATACGTATTATGACACAGCCCTAAAAACAATATAACAAGCTAGATAATCAAAGCTTGAGAGGAGGTGGTGTTTGATCAACACTGCTTGGGGCGGGGGGCATGTTGAAATGACTGTTTTGTTTTTATATCTCCGAAACGGATACATGGTAAACAAGTGATGTCAAATTGAAATTCACTTATAGGACTATGATATTTAATTTTGTTCAAAACATAAACCATTGGGAAATTTTTACATTAATTACATTAGCGAAATGATTTATTGAAATGACAAAAAATGTTCATGAAAAATTCTATTACATCTTGTTTAAAGCTGCAAAGTTTTACAGACAATATATCACCGGTGGCCAATACGCGGCTCGTGAGCCACATGCGACTCATTGACTTTTAATGTGTGGCTCGTGGAAAAATGTTGGTCGAGCACCTTTTTTGTCACATCTTACATCTATAAGGTGAATAATCCTTTACTGGGCGTAAACCGTGACCCCACTTGATTTGAATGTGATTCATGGTTTGTAAAACTATATAAGTATATTAAATCTTAATATAAGATTTATATTGAATAAAACAATCATCATTCAAGGTTTGGAAACATTCGGTGTCCATACTTTGAGATAACTAAAACATATACTAATTAAAATTGATGAATGAATACTATGTGCGTATATTTGTAAATATTCAGAAAATATTTTTGCAACCAAATGTGTAAGTAACCATAAAAAAAAACTTGTTTATTGTGTTTGTCTTGCAGCTTTCAAATATCTGAGGTTTATCGAATGCGACTCGTACACCAAACAAGTTTGGCCACCGTAATCATTCATTAACGCTCCCTTATTCAGGGTTGAGCACTCTCTGAGTAAGATAACTCTTTCATTTTAAGCTATATAGCAATGCTCTTCCAACATTGGAATAGAGCACTCTGTTGAATGGGGAATTGTGCGTAAGTAAATATATCGCTTAAATTCAACCTTACTGACCGTCCAGTTCTGCATGGGGCAGAGTTAAGATGCCAGCCTCTGAGTCTGAAGCGAAGGTTTTGGTCCTACCTCGTGGTATTGAGTGGGATAATGGATAGTCTATGGCCACACTGAAGAGTTCACATGAGAAACCGAGGCCGATAGAACACAAGATGGAGAGATGAACTAGACAGATTCAGGAAATACTGGCTCCGCAATGCCCATGATAGAGAATTGTGGCGAATCCTGAGAAAGGTCTATGTCCAACGACGGACGTTAAAAGACTGATGATGATGATGATGATGATGATGATGATGATGATGATGATGATGATGATATAGGCTTATAAACTTTGTACGCTCCCGATGAAAAAGAATTTTTCTTCAAGAAGTTTTATACAGTCTCAATATCGTGTGTGTATGTGGGCGTGAGTGCGCACACGCATACAAAGATACACACACACACATATATACATATGTGTGTGTGTGCGTCTTCCGTCACAGTACTGAAGTATATAATTAGCTGTGAACTATAATCTCGTTGATATGTAATGGTCGCCATCTTGTCTCCTTAAATTCATTTTCTTTCTTCTTCGGTTTTCCACCAAACCCGACCCCGATCATTCCGACCAGACTTTCTCCTCATTTCCTCTGTGTTTTAAAGCTACCGCTACTCCCAGGACACCTTCACAACCCCCCCCCCCCTGCCCCCAACTCGACATTCATTCAACCCAAGTTGACCTTTAACCTCTGGTCGAGTCTGGCGACAACGTAAGACGATTGGCAACTTCACACTCAGGGACAGTTCGGAATAAGGAGAAAAACGGAAGAGGACGTCTGGAGACTGGAGTTGCGAATCTAGATGTTATTTTCTTTCTTATCTAGATTTAGATTTTGTTGTTGTTGTTGTGTCTAGACAGGTGGTTTCGAAACCCTGAAAAGAGAACTCAAGGACCCCTTGTACAAGAGAAATATTCTGACACACCTATATTTTCAGCATTCATTTTCTAGACTAATTAATGAACTACAATAAAAAGCATTTTTTTACCTGAAAATTCATATCGTTTTAAAATCGATAACATTTATTTTCAATCTCATATAAGCGACAGGTCAATGTACTGTGATTATGCTCTTTGATAGATGCGCTAGGTATGATGTTGTTTCTCAGTCACAAGATTTGCAATGTCAGATACTTCTGTTGCAGACCTCTGAGCATCATTTGAACCCCCCTGGGGTCCACAGACCCCAGTTTCGAAACTGCTTGTCGAGACGATAGAAATTGCTGTTCAGATGATTCTTTTTAAAAATAAAATTGTGGATGATATTTTTATTTGATTTATGAATATTACGATACATTATATTTTTCAAAACAAAATGAGCATTAGTTTAATGAAGAATATGATTAAAGTCACGTTTAGGTCGGTGCGAGCATCAGCGTTTTGTACCAACCCGGGTAAGGTTCGCCCATAAAAATATGTGGACGGAGAAAGGTTTTCTATATAAGTAATAATACATGTTTTTATACAATGTATCAAAGTCAAAGTCACTTTTCAATGTAATTACTAAGTTACAACTAATGAAAAAAACGAGACTTGAAAGATTACGCCGTATATTGTGGATTGCAGTAACACTAACTACACAACCGTAATAATCTCCTGTTCCGGTGTTCTATCGCGAAACGAATGACGATGTCTTCAAGTTTCAGGTTTTAAGCACGTTGTTTATTAGGATTGAATTTTGTGAGCCCGGACAAGGCTGCTGAGAGCCAATGCAATGCCTGGGATTTGTCCTGGTCTGGCTCTACCACTAAACAAGTAATATATTTCTGAGATTTTTTCACCTAGACCAGTAGTTTCAAAACTTTGAAAGCCCAAGAATCCTTCCTATGAAGGAAATATTATGACAGTCCCCCATTTCTAACTTTTTTTAGCCTGTAACTGATGAGCCGCAACAAATTGGCAATTTTTTACCTTTAAAATGATTTCAACATTAAATGGATTACGTTTATGCGAATCCCATAATATGATTCAGGTCTATGTACAATGTTTTTCATAGTCATACGATGGAAGATGAAGTTTCTTTGTCATGAGATTCCCAATGTAAGGTTTAGAGGGAACACTGCTGCGGTACTATTTGCTCGACCCCAGGACTCCACGGGGCCCGAGCTTCGAAATCACTGATCTAGATGCAACCGAAAATATCTAAATCTAGATTAAAAAACATCTATATCTAGATGGAAAACATCCAAATTTACCAACACTGGTCGGGAGAACAATGGCAACAATAACGGCGAAGTTAACAAAGAAGAGAGGTGGTCGTTATTGAAAGGTGAGCAACAATAGACAATGTCGGAAAGTAAATAGACATGGAAGAAGATGGAGAAAATGTCAAGAATAAAATGGGGGGAGGCATTGTGTGGGAGGAGGTGAGACGAATTGGGGAGAAAGAACAACAATAGAGGAAAAAACTTCAAATAGATAACGAATGAAACAACAATAAACTCGTTGAAATAAAATACTCACTAGATATATAAAACAATACGAAAGTACACATAGAGACAGGTGTACTGATCGTGAAACTAGTAAATAAATAAACAGGTTTGGTTGGTCGTTCTTGTTGGTCACGAGACCTATTTTCCTAGTCATCTATAACCTTTCAGTTAAATTGAGTATTTCATCAATCTAAAAGTTTTCAACATTTTCGGACGAAAATGAATCATCATATAAATTCACAGCGTCATTATTCCGATGCGCTTATTTCCATAGAACTACATTTTCTTGAACGTTTCATCGAAAATACTGTTCATGGAAAAAAATGTTTCGTCGAATCTTTGTTTTATCAAAACTCCTTTTTATTTAAACGGTTTTTTTTCGTAACGACTTTTTTTATATCAAAAACTGCTTAATCAAAACAAAATTCTAAATTTAAATAAAAATTTAAGTAATCTAGATAATTCAAGGATAAAATATCCATTAAAAATTCCATTTTTTTAAAACAGTCACCGGTATGCCAAAAAATGCTAACTAGGAAATTAATACTATTTCAAAAACGTAATTTAGATTTTAATTAATCTACAGTTTTTCTTGTTATTGCTTGAAAGAAAGAAGCCCAAATTTTGTCTAAAAAAGAAAAAAAAAATTAATATAGAATTGGATTGTTATAAGGTCGATATTTACTTCATTTTAAAAACCTGCCTCCAATGTTCTTGAATTAGCCGACAAAAACATTTTTGTGTGCAACTATTCATGTTCTCAATTTTGTGAAAGATCCTTGGTTCTATAGAGTTTGCCGAGGGAAAGTTTATATAAGACTGATCTCCAATCTTTGTTCTTACAGATGAATCGGAGATTTTTACGATAAGATTATGTATACAAGTTTGGGGCTTTTTTTTCTCGGGTGCCGACATCCCAGGCTCACACAAAAACTTGAACACATCGACAGAACCACAAATATATTGTTATATTCTTATTTATTCATATTCCCGCTGCTAAACCGATGGGTAATTGTTAATCTGAATCCAGGTATGCCAATGCAAGAGAGTCGGAACGAGCACTTCCACCCGATTCTGAATAAAACTTTTTATCCCTCATTATTTCTCTCGATCCAACGCCGACCCAAAATAGCAACAACTCATCCATGACCCGTAATGAGGGGCCCCATATTTTGGCACAAGAAAAGACGGCTGCTTTTAGAAAGATCTGCCACGTTTGACATCTAGAATAAAAATGGCTACATTGTCCCATTAGCAGACGAACAAAACGAGTTTAAATTGAAGGACGTAGATATTCTGCACGTAAGCACCAATGAGATTCAGCGGCGAATCACACCTGTATCTGTCAAATCATACGTAACAAAACGTGATAAGAACAGTAGGACGTCACTAATCGCCAACCGCGGTTTCACTTAACCACTGGTGAGGCAAACCACGGTTGGTTATTGCTAAGGTCTGATTCCATTTAGAGATCCTACATTTAAGATTTTACACAGTCGAATATTCGAAAAAAAAAAAATGAGGAAGATTTTTTTTGTACTTTCAATCCAGAAGACCTTATACACTTTGCGAAATTTGTCAGCTCTGAGAAGAATATTTTTCTACTTTTTACGTGGGGTTTCTATTTAAAATGTAACTATAATGCTAAAATAGGTTCTATTTTCCCTACTTTTACGGTTCCTCGCTTCCGGTAAGCCTTTTCGGTGGATACTCATTGCACAACTTGCAAATGAAGATCTTTTGAATTAATCAAATTCTGGCATACACAAAGATTATTTTTGTTAAATAAAGATTTTTTTCTTTCATGAATTCTCACATTTCTTTTTAATAGTGCGCCATTTTTACAAAATGGTGTGTGTAGTATTGAGTGTGAAAGTTTTGAGCCTATTAGATATGGTGCTCAAATGAAATCGCACGCAAGCGAAAATAATCATTATAAGACGTATTTCCGTAAAAATGGCGGAAAAGGTGTGTCGAGACTAGCATTACAGTTACATTCTGAATAGAACCCCAGTTAAGACCGACAAAAACAACCTCACAAATTTTGCGAGATAAGTAAAGTATTATGTACAGAAAGTACGAAAATAGTTGCAAAATTTTTTTTCTATTCTTTATCGAATATTCGAATCTTTAAAACTTTGGAAGTAAATAATTTTAATCAAATCAAAAGAGTTGAAATAAGAATCTGCAGTTTTGTACGACGGACGGAAACTGTAGGTAAAGTTCAGAATAATAATTCCATTGTACGCATAACCCCCTACCAAAATAATCAAAAATAGATTTTCCCCAGACAAAAACTGACGAATTTCCGTAAGAAGCGAAGTTCAGAAAAAGCTTTTTTCCAAATTCTCAGTCAGGTAGGTGAAAAACGAATCTTAACCCATTTCATTCGTATTTTATAAAAAAAAAAAAAAAAAAAAAAAAGTACACAGAAATTAGTTATAAAAAGTTGAAAAATATCTCTAAAACACTTCAAAATACAAATTAACTAATAATCATTGTACATAGCAGTAGAATTATATGTAACTGGTGATAATACCTGGTGTTGCGTGGGAGGAAATAACTGCAAATATAACAACACTGTTTCCCCTGCTTTAAATCCTAAAAAGAAAGGGATGTGAAAAAGATACCCCTCACCATTGACCTTGAAAAGAAGAATTTTTTCTCCTTTGCTGTAGACTCATAGAATTGAAAAATTGTTCCCGCTCGAATTTGACCCTTAAAAATAAAAATAAAAAACTTCCATTATGACCCCTGAAAGTAAAGAAAATCCCCTTCGATTTTGCACCTGAAATAGAAATCTTTCACCTCAATATTGACCTCTTAAAGCGAAAAAAAAATTTCCCCCCCAGGTGTTGATCCATAAAATTGTGAAGAAAATCTTCCAATTGATTTTGCTGCATAAAAGCGAAAAAGTTCCCCTCTATTTTTACCCCTAAAAATGAAAGATAAAAGTTCCCTCAATATAATCTACATAACCGCCTATTCCCAAATTTCGTGCACTGGAAAATGATTTATGATGAAGTAAAGGGTTCAGCAGCATAAATGGATCGTAAATAAAAACCCCTATACGCATCTCTAAATTTTGTGTTCTGTAAAAAAAAGAAAACTCACTAACGTTGTCCGTATATTAAGTTATGTTAAAAAAAATGTAAACGAAATAAGTTTTAAAAAAAAATGACATTACAGCGTTTTCTAATAGAAACACGAAAAGGGGGTCCACTTCAACTTTATAGTCATATAGTAAATAGAATAGAAGATGATTCTATTTCATTTCAAATATCATCCCAGGAAACTCAAATAGCAATAGGCTGGCCATGTTGCAAGAATGTCAGACAACTGATGGACATTACGACTTTCAACATGGATCCCCAAACATCAAATGCGGAACCGAATCCGTTACAATATGAGATGGCGAGACGAAATGGACAGGTTCAGAAAGTATTGGCTCCGCGACGCCCTCGATAGAGAGGTCTGGTGAATCCAAAAGAAGGTCCATGTCCAACGGCGGACGATTAAAGACTTTTTCGATGATGATGAATCGGTAATGTTCTTGATCAAGCCCGTTAATATTTTTCGATGACGCTAAAATAATTTCTATCTGTGTACGTATCATCATTTTTTGCTTATACCCTCATCGAAGGTGTTGCAGGGTTAGGTACGTGAAGTAATTTGTTAGTAAGACCTTCTCCCAGCTGGCCAAGCTAGTCAAAGTTCCGTTCTACCCATGGGACCTGGTATTCCTCAATGGTCACCCATCTGACCAAGCTCGACATTGCTCAATTTTTTTACCAGTGTATCCTGCCTAATTTGGTCGTAACCCCTCAGTAGGTGATTGGCCTCTTTGTTATATTTTAGTTACAATAAAACAATTGTTATGCCTGTCAACGAAGTTGAAAAGAGGTCTATGTATTTGGTCACATCTGTTCATCTGTTCACAGAACATCTCCGAGAGTACTGAATAGATTTCAATGAAATTTCGAGAAAAGATGGGCTGTGGTACATGAAAGAGTTAGTTAAATTTTGGGTAAGGTCTAATGTGTTTATTTATGATTGATAGATATTTTCCGTTTTTTTTTTTTTTTTCAATTACATTTCTGTAAACGCTCATAATTGTCCGCACATATCTTAAAGGTTTATCAATGAATTTCAGTGATATCATGTGGATGTATGGGCAATAGGCTATGGAAAAGCTGATTAAATTTTGGAGTGGATCCATACACAATTACCCCCTCCCTGACAATGATCTTTTGCAGAGGTACGCGCTCTCCGTTGGTAATTGTATTTTTAAGACGATGTTTCTTACTTGAGAATCTGACACCTGTACACGCCTTTCCATTCTGAGGAAGTGGCTGTGGAAGTATTTTCAGTATTAGTCCTCAAAATCAACATGAGCTCAACTTCTGCCTTTGATCAAGTATATCGTAGGCTCACTGTATATTCTTTCAAAATGTGCGCGTATGTACATATGCGTATACACTTACGAAAATATCCATCTATGTTAACATGCTCATATCTGTCTATTTAGCCAGGTCATTTCAATCTAAGTATCGATATATGTTAGCCTGTTTATATCTATCTATCTATCTATCTATCTATCTATCTATCTATTTTAACCTGCTCATATCTATCTATCTATCTATCTATCTATCTATCTATCTATCTATTTATCTATCTATCTATCTATTTTAACCTGCTCATATCTATCTATCTATCTATCTATCTATCTATTTATCTATCTATCTATCTATTTTAGCCTGCTCATATCTATCTATCTATCTATTTATTTTAGCCAGCTCATATCTATGTATCTATGCATCTATTTTAGCCAGCTCGTATCTATCTATCTATTTATTTTAGCCAGCTCATATATATATATATATATATATATATATATATATATATATATATATATATATATATATATATATATATATATATTCAATTCGTACACTGAGCTGCATGGGCACGCTGCGTGAATCCTGTACCAGATATCAACCTGATATGCTGTTTGCCACGGTCGACTCTCTTATTTCTACGCCATCTTTAAATTCCTTTTACCTTATAAGTGCAATCACATTAGCAGATCTTTTACAAAATCTCTCTTTCTCTCCTACTCTCTACGTTTATCACACACACACACACACACACTCTCTCTCTCTCTCTCTTTCTGCATATCTGTCCTACTCATCTTCCTCTTTTTCTTTTTTTTTTCCACCAACTTCTCTCCAACATTTTCTTTCTTTATTCCTCCTCTTAATTCTCTGAGTCTTTCCCTCCTGCTCTTCTTTTTCCTTCTCTCCTCATTATCCTCCTCCTACTCTTTTTATCATCTTCCTATTCCTTTTCCTCTCCTCTTCTTTTTTTCTCCTCCTACTGTTTTTGATTGTTTGTTTTTTCCTCTCAAATCCCCACTACTTGAGTTGACTTTTTTCTTAATCTAACAACAATGACGTCAAGTTCAAACTTTGAAAGTTGATATTTTTTGTGAATATATTATAGAATTTGAATGATGAATAGAAAAAGAAAGGGAGAGAGAGAGAGAGACAGTCAGACAGACAGAAAAAAACGATTGACAGTCATATTCTATTTCTATGTCATCAATCATCGATAGAGAGAAAGAAATAGAGAAAAAAGACAGAGAAAAAGTAAAACAGAGTGAGAGAGAGAAAGTAGAGAATGCTAGAAAGAAAGTGAAAAAGAAAGAGAGACAGACAGACAGACAGACAGACAGAAAGAGAGAAATGAAGGGATAATCAGAAAATGGGAAGCTATGTTGACTTTAGATTGTGTTATCTGGTGTCGCTTACAAGAATAAAAAACAGAATTTTTATTTTTCTTTTCTTCTTATCTTTACTATCATTTGTTTTGTGGGCAAACATTTTCAGTGGTTTTTTGAATATTGGGCACTGTGGCTGAAATAGTTGCGTTTTTCTGTCTATGTGTGTGTCACAAGTACACGCTTCACCATTGGAGACAGAGTTGACTTTGACCCTGAACCAACCAGTCTTCTTCTTTCCATCGAACTCCAGTCCAAGTCTAAAGTCGATTTTATCCTCCCCGCACCTCTAACAAAAAAACAATCCTCACCGAACTCAAGGGAGTGAACTCTTTGTCTGACGTCCCCTTGAACCAAACTAAAATTTGATTTGAAATCACGATCAGGTGATTGCTAGGCGGCTTTCTCATCAACTCAGCCAAATTGACAAGTCTTACATATCCACAAAGGGAGTAGGATTGAAGTTTGATCCTGCAGCAGTCAGGCTTGTCTCTCATTATATTTATTCCTCTTTGCCCAGCCGGAACGTATATTTTTCGAGGTTTCTATGACTCCTGGGATATACATGTCTCATAGATTTTTTTTATAAGTCTACTGGGACGTATATGTCTCGATAAACAATGTAAACGTGATTTTCCCGGCTTCTACAATCGCTGACAATGACGTCATGAAAGTATGAAACCTACGGATGAATTGGTTTCCATTCCATGATTGAACAGGAAAGACATATGGGCAAAGTGATTTCCAACTATGTTTTTTTTTTATATCTGTAACGGGATTAATGTCTAATGGGACATATGTATCCCATCATGATCTGGGTTCCTCAAAACACGGGAATCTTTTTCAAAACATTAAAGAACATGAACCATATATTCAACGCAGCATCTGCTATGCGTAGTAGTAATAGCTAGAGGGACGAGCAAGTAGTTTTTCTTTGAGTCAATGGATTCTCATACTTGTAAAATATGGTCGTATAAAAATATTCTGAGAGTATTATTATTGATATAAATAGTAAGTGTCCATTTTTTTCAGGATTTTGGGCTTTTTGGTTTTCAGTTTTTAAAAACAAGAATGCCGAATTAGTAAATTCTATCATGGCATCATTTCAGTTGGTTTATAATGAAACGACATCACGCTTCTTCCTTTCTTCCAATTCCCATTGTTTAACATAACTTGAACCGACCAACCGTCTGACCGGCTGAAAAGCGTTTTATTTTGATATGGGTGTACATTTAAAAATTAAAACTTTATTTCGTCGTTTTTTTTTTTGTTTTTTTTTTCTAAATCCCCTTTTAAAAGTTCAAGCACTGAGCACCTTAATAATAGGTTAGTCTTGCACGGGTTAACAGTGACTTTTCAGCTTTCAACTTTTACCGTCTGGGTGCAGAGCCGGTAACCAGAGATGTCTGTCAGGGGTAGACGTAATCAATCAGTTCTGTATCATGACTCTCTAAGACGGAAGACAAGACTTAATACACGATTTGAGATGGTTCGAATTACAGTAGATCCATCTGACCGACAAAGCGTGTTGGAAACTTTGCATACGTGTATATGGGTAAGCATATAGATTCACTCTGGCCTTGTGGTAGAGTGCTTGACCCAGGCTCGGAAGGTCGTGGGTTCAATTCAGGGCTGAGTCATAACAAAGACATTTGAAATGATACCCAATGCCTCTCCGCTTCGCAAGAGTGTTGACAATTCAGCGCTTGTCACGCTATCTTGAGCATGTTTCTTGTTTTGGCCATGCCAACATGGTTTCTTTACGGCAATCTTTGGAATAGAAAACCCAATCGGCAATGGGCTGGTCAAGCAGCAAGAACGACAGGCAATCGCTGGACATCATGACACACGAGAGATCATATGCAAGACTGTGGCCGGCAAAATATGAGAGAGCGTGACGAACTAGACAAGTTCAGGAAATATTGGCGAATCTTGGGGAATGTGTGTACTAAACGATGGACGTTAAAAGGCTGCTGCTGTTGATGATGATGATGATGATAACTATCTAAGTACGAAATAGTGTTACGAATGAATATTTGTTACTTTTTGTTTTATTACAATTAAAAAATCTTCAGAAATTGGGACCATTTCGTTAATATTACAGTATTATCTGTTTTGAGTCGTATTGAATATATTTGGTTTGCTGCGCCTTCAAGAACATCTTCCGTTTTGATTTTGTTCCCATGATGTTCGATTATGAAGAGTCAACTAACACTGTCACCAAAACTGTCAACATAGGTTTCGTTGGTTTCTGGGTGGGTCTGGCTGTCTGTCCGGCTGTCTGCGTCCATGGGCGTTCGTACAGGGATGCATCTGCGCCCCAGGGAAAGTCCGACGATCCATTTAATCCCACTCGTTGACTCAGCACTGATCAAGTAATATAAGCAGTCTACTCAAAAAGACACCTCTGAAGAATGAAAATTCTAGAATTGAAATTAAGATTCTTGAAATACTTCCCGATTTGAGAACTTGCATAACTTTTGATTCCTTTCGGCTGGCGAAAAACAATAAAAAGTTTTCTGATCCCCGGTCTGCGATCTTTCGGAAAATAAATGCAATGGAAAAATTTGATTGAAGAGAAAACTTTGGCCGTGGACGTCCATGACAGTATATATATATATATATATATATATATATATATATATATATATATATATATGTGTGTGTGTGTGTGTGTGATGCGTTTAGACCACTCCAATGGAACTAGAGGACTGAAAATTTACCACTTAAAAAACGATTGTTTCCTCGTCTAAAATCCCCCCCCCCATAAATAGGTACGGTGTGGGGGGTCAATTTACAATATGAGTTCGTGTTAAATTGATCTTTTGTTTTTTACCAGTTCGTTTTTGGAAAATTCAACGTTTATAGTGATCACTGCTGTAACTAAACAAAAGATTTGAGAAGTAACTTATTCATCGATCACCGCTTTTTTCAATTTTCTGAATGATCATCCCCAACACAACATGCCATTGGTTCTGTTCCGGTTTCTATTGAATGATTAACCAGACCTGGTGTTATTATTATTTCTGCAACTGTTAAGACAAAAAAATCGTCTCCACTCGCTATCCTGAAGATTTTAGCTCCAAGAAAACAAGATCAGCTGAAATGTATGGAAAACAGATTTCATTAAATTTTGGTACACCCCTTCCCCACAAAAGTAAAACATACAGATATCAGGGAACCTAGATCTTGGATTGGAAACCCTGTGCTGGCACTGGCTGCAATCTCCTGTTAGTCTTCTGTGTCTCTTCTGTAGTTTTATAGAGTGTTTTTATTCATTTTGTGGTGTACGTCCTAATTCGTGTCACGGATGACACCCGTATTTGTATCAACGTAAATGAAGGTTTCTCGATGACCGTCTAGATAACTGCCCTTCGCTCCCCCCCTATCCCCACCCCCAGGCCCACCCCGTCTATTTTCTTACCCCCTCTTCGTCAGTGTCACACGAGAAGGGAGCCGGTCACGCCCCGAAAAGCACGTCTTTGTTTAGCGGAGGGACATTAAAAAAAAATAGAATGCTTAATGTCGTGCAGTGTCGGTGACCTGGAACGGCGAGGGAAGGGGCGGGGGGGACGGACGGACGGCTGTGATATGGAAGAAGAAGAAGAAGAAGAAGAAGAAGAAGAAGAAGAAGAAGAAGAAGAAGAAGAAGAAGAAGAAGAAGAAGGAGGAGGAGGAGGTGGAAGCGATAAAGAAAAAGAGAAGAGAGAAAAAAGAAGGAATGATGGTTTAAAGAAGAAAATGTTGGAAAAATTGATATCAAAGAGATGCGGAGGGGAAGAAGAAGAGGGGGTCATAAAGAAGAAGGAAAGGAAGAAAAATAGAAGGAGGGGTAGGAGAGGGAGGAAAATGAGTGAAAGGTGATGAGAGAAGAAGAAGAAAAAGAAGAAGAAGAAGAAGAAGAAGAAGAAGAAGAAGAAGAAGAAGAAGAAGAAGAAGAAGAAGAAGATGTGGTTGAGTTGATAGTGTTTTGCCAGGTTCCAGGTCACCCGTGGGCAAGATGTAACACCTGTTAATCTTCCTCCGACCTGGTTACAGTCGGCTGTGATACTCCATTAGCCTTCTTGCTGTTGTCTACCAACTCCTGTGTCATTGCTTTGTGGGTTGGTCGTTGTGAAGGTCGAGTCTGAGTGAGACAACCCTACTCAGACCGCAATGTGGGGGTGTACGTTCCGGGCCCTTCCCTGTAACATCTGCACAGCTCTAGGTCGTCTCTGATTTTCCCGTGCCATCGGACTCTGACTGTGCAACCATAAGTGTTGCCAGTGGCCTGCTGCGCCGCCCCTGTAGCACTAAAATCGCTTCTTCTACTCTGGCTTCTTCTATTTCCTTTCGAGTAATGAAGGACGCCATCCTCGATGTGGTAGGCGCGGGTCAACAGTCGATAACGACCACATCCTCCACAGATTGCCTTGATCATGAGTGTTTTGATGATGATGATGATAATATCTTCGTTCGTAGTGGAAATGATGTGTGGAGGCCTGTTCACCGTGCATTGAGAAAGATAAAAATCTCTTACAAAAAGTCTTGAGATGAACATCGAAGTAAGGACCAAATTTAAAAATGTGATTTTCGGTCGCTGGTCTTTTCAACCAATGATTTGATGAGATCCCGTGAGTTGTATGCCAAGTTGTATTTTTGGTAGTTTCATATTTATGAATAAATTTAATAAAACCATGATTTTTTATAACACTCACGCTTATTTCCCTTTGTTCTCAAAATGTCTGCCACGCTTCTTCTGACGAAGTTACCGCAAGACGGCAAAAATTTTGATAGGAAAGGAAATTGAGTATGTGTTATAAAATTATGGTTTTGTGCAATTTATTCATAGATATAGAACTACGAAAATATAAAAAAAAGTATGAGTTATGAGGATAGATTAAAGGGGTAAGTAAACCTGTCCAGTTTCAGAGGTTAGAATAAATGAGAATCGTGTGGGTCCCTCCGATCTCATGAAAAAGATTCCCAGGCGTCCGGAGGAAAATCTAGGAAAACTTCTAGGATGTAGGCAGCTCGTGAAAATTTTGAAAATTTTTTAATCAATGTTGAAATTACGTGTTGTTTAGAAGTTTATCTAAAACATGTTTGAAAGTTTTTGTCTGTGACCTTTTAAAATTATGTTTTAAAGTTCCATAAGAATGTACTGAATATATACAGACTTACAACCAACAATTCTTAACAAAAAGTTTTCTCATTTCAATACTTATTAGAAGTATTAGATACGATTTTTTTTCCAAGAAACCCAAACCAATTTAATAAATCTAAATAAATCAAACACTTTTGATGAAATATCTTGATGCTTATAGCATCCTGCAAATGTTCAAGGCCCTAGATGTTTTGTAAATATGATGTGTGCTTATACGTACGATTTGTATACTTTTGTTTACAGTGAAATAATTGTTCAAAATATCGGCCAAAGGAAGAACGATGTCACCAAAAATATGAGAGGCAGGCGACAACGTTGATGGTCCTGGCATTTTTATTACGAAATAATAACTTGTTTTCCTCTGTCAACGAAATTCGTGAAGTATATGTGTTACCATGGGTCTGTGAGAAAATTGAGAATGACTAGGCATTGAATATTTGAAAGTTAATGACCCAAATATACGGCAAACGCTACCCGAAAACTGTTAATGGAGGTGGCAATATCAGTTTTTGGACAAGTAGTTCTTGATTTCAGTTGTTTTTTATTTCAACTACTCTGACAGTGGAAAGTATTAGAATGGCCATCTCAGTCTCTAGTTCTCAATATAATAGAAACTGTGGGGGGTATTAAACAGGGTTGCAAATGACAGAAAACATACAGATCTTCAAGAATTTGAACAATATTGGTGGGAGGACGGGATGGAATAGACCCTGAGATGGAAAAAAATCACTATTAGTTCCAGGTGTGCGTAAACTTTTGTCTTTATTTTTTAAAAAATAATTTAAATACGCTTTTATTGCTAAATTTTGTTACATATTACACGAAACATCGTCAATGTGGTGAAAATAATAAATGAAATTGATTCTTTGTTGAAATTGACGTTTTATTTCCCCCAAATATCAGTTGAAAAATGCCCCTGTACAATTTACGTAAGAAATATGTATTCAACATTGAAATACACATTGATTCAACGGATATAAATGTACGAAACTTAATAAAATAAATGACAAGCTGATCAGTATAGAGAGAGATTTACCAGACACTTTTTATTTAATTATGTCTCCGAAATTCTTCGATATATTCAAACTGATAACCACCCAAAATCTTCAATAAATCTATTTTCTATCCCAGATGCTCTAATGCTGCCTATGCTATTCTTAAGAACATTTATACTTATATCATTTATCACATGAACTGGTAAGACGTTTGCAAAGTAGGTAAGTTTGTTGAAAACGCATAAAATGGTTTTGATTGAATTGTCAGAGTGGGACATTGGACAGCGTTTCAGAACCTGCATTTTATATCTCACCAGATACGAAAAAGAATTTGTAGAATATTGTCACTGGAGATGAATAGTGGATTTGCAACGATAATCCAAAACGTCAAAAATCTTGTGGGGTCCAGGACAGCTAGTAGTATCAACTGCAAAATAGGAACCTTTTTGAAGAAAAAAAGTTATTGTAAACACCAAGTATTTTGCATCTGAGAGTATTTCAAATAAATACCCTGCAATCTTAGCAAACTTCTGATGGTCAGGATCATTTGAAAAAACGTTTTGCAAGATGTATCGACGCATCTCTATCAGACGGTTTTCGGTCGGTCTGTCGACCTGTCGGTCGGTCCCAGTTATGTTAAACCACAGAAATAGGAAGGGAGGGGGAGAGGCGTGACGTCATTGAAAAATGTAACAGCTATTCTAGTCATTTCATGTCATAATTGAAAGACTGTGGCTATCTTAAGAGCTAAAAATGGCTAAATAATCCAAAAAAATGACCATTTACGGTTTTTATTGAAAATAATACTAGCGAGTATTTCCATATCACAATATTTTTTCTAACATGAGAATCAATTGACTTGAACAAAGACTTATTGCTCTCTTTAGTTCTCTTCCTTTACCATCCGCTTCTACTATCATTGATGGTGGACGCATCATTGAACTTATGGCTCTTGTTTTTGTAAGACAAAACTGAAATAGTTTTGAACAAGTATTTATGAATTATTATTGAATCATCGTAGCCACAATCATCTATTCTTCCCGTTCACTTGTCTGTGCAACCATCTCAGAGCTCCGAGTCAGATTTTGTGGCACAGAACCTTGGAAATTTATACGAGTACTCCTGTAGCTACTTTCTAAAAATGGATTTTCATTTTTTTTAATTTTCAATTCTTTCTGAACTTGTTTTCTGGGGTGCTCTATTTATTATAATTACCGTATCATGTTTCGCCAGCGCCACTGTTACATGGCATTATGACGTCCAGGCGTTACTGGAAAAGTTTGGTTTGAAGAAGAGAGAGGGAAAGAGGGTGGGAAGAGAGAAAAAGAGTATATGGTTGAATTTTACTCTTTTCAAGTAAAGATTACATCCCTGCTCTGTTATACCCGTTAACTTAAAACTGACAACTCTAGTAGGAGAGCACCTTTGATCTCTTCAAGTCATGTGTTACTCTATGTAACCTTGTATCACTGTCCGATCAGGATAGGGTTGGTGGGTTATTAAAGACTGAGGTTACAGAAAGATAAAAACTTTTAGTGAGAGGAATGAAGCAACTTTAGGCCGAGATGGTAGTATCAGTTTTTGGACTCGAACATCTTAATTTCATTTGCTTTTCATTGCAACTACTATGACAGTGAATGGTACAATTAGCATAGCGGTGCCGACAATGAAATCATAGGAAAAAGGCAATAAAAATATATATGAATAATCAAAAACAAAAAAAGACAGGAAATGAAAGAGAGCCAGGTACAACTATATCTTCTAATTTACATAATCACTCATCAAAAATGTTATTAGGTTGGTACAAAAATAATTCCGGCTTATGTTATTTTAAACTTCGATAATTATTTTTGGAATAAATGTAATGTACAATTTTAAAGCATAAATTCCGCTATATTCATTTAAGCTGATCGAAAGACGGAAAAGAGCAAACTCGGGGAGTTTTGTTGTTGGAATTCGAAAACTACTCGCAATATTAATCCAGTATTTGGCCAGGGGACCATCAACGAATGTACTGCTCAACATTTGTTCCGAAAATTCCGTAAAAGAGACGAGAGCCTTGAAGATGTGGACGTTTTTCTGTGATTACCGGTATTCATTCAAAAATCTCAAATGGCGGTGGGCCGGCCATGTTGCAAGAATGGCAGACAATCGATGGACATCACGACTTACAACATGGATCCCCCGAGACCACATGCGCAACCGAGGCCAGCAAAATGTTAGATGGAGAGACGAGCTAGACAAGTTCAGGAAATACTGGCTCCGTGACGCCCATGATAGAGAAGTGTGGCAAATCCTTGGGAAGGTCTATGTCCAACGACGGACGCTAAAAGACTGATGATGATGATGATGATGATTGGAATGGACCCACGCAAAACAGGTTTTGACCATTCAACAGTTCGAAAATTGCACCGAATTGGAAAAGCAAAAAATGCTGGACATGTCATACGAATGACTTGAATTGAACAAACTAAGCTACAAAAATTCTACCCCTTCCAGCTTACTCACCAGACCCCTCTTTTACCAACAACCATTTTTCCAAGCATTTCGACCACTTCCTGTAAGAGAAAGTCTTCAACCAAGCGGCAAAATGCCTTTGAAGAATTTATTGGTTTCAGGACCCCAGAAATCTAAAATGGACTTGTTTTTAGTTTGCAATAATGTGTGGATTCCGAAGGTTCTTATTTCGACAATGATCCGTATCATAACATCTAGATTCGGCTACTTAGACACCAAAACCTTCAAGAGACTATACATGGCATACATCAGACCAAACTTTAAATATGCAGCCCAAGCGTAGAATCTGTAACTCAATAAAAGATACGAGAGAACAAGAAGACACACAAAGATGGGAAACGAAAGTGGTCCCAAAACCTCCGACAGACTTCAAAAACTTAAAATAACTCGCCATCCCAATCAGTAATTGAACGACTGTAGCGTCAAAATTTGATGTCGTTTAGAAAAAAATCCCTCAAAGAATAAATACGGTCAGAATAAATTCTATTTATGATGTCGCTGGCGTTTCCCACAGGAAAACATCGAATATAGAGTAAAAACACATTCAGAAGTTGGGTTTTTTTTTCAAAAAAGAAAGAATTATTTTTTCTAGATGTGGTCAGGTGCCAATTTTCAAATCTGTGGACAAAACGGTATGACCAAGAGCACAGGAACACACAGACACATAAGCTAACTCATAGAAAGACGAACATATAAAAAAAGATAGGACCCTTGACCATCTTTGTTGGCTACGGTTGTTCATCTACAGTAGAAGAAAAAAGAATGAAGGGAGAAGCAATAGAAACATTCAAAATAATAAAAGGCATAGATTACATCTCAATAAAAAAAAAGCTCTTTACAATGAACAAAAAGAGAAAACAAGAAAATTTATTAAGTACATTGCAAAAAACACTGCAAACGACTTCTTCACTCAAAGACTAATAACAATTAGAACTCTGTAGTACAACGCGACTCAACAATACTAATGACGACAACAATAAACAATTAGAACAAATACAACGAACACATGAGACATAAAAAACTGAAATAAATGTTTTTCGAAGTAAATAATCCCAACAGAGATATAAGCACAAATATATGCATAATTTTTACTCGCCAATTTTTCATGAGGTTTCCATGTGATTTTCATACGGCTAGCCGAGTTAAAACTCCGATCGAGGCTTTTCACGTTTACATCGCACTAATGTCATTGAGAAAGGCACGAATCCGTCTCTTCTCCCTAAGCAAATAGTAGGCCAGACTTAACTCCCAGGCCTAGAGACGGCAACCAGTCTAGGAGAAGGACACTCTGACTGTCTTCTGTAATAAAAATAAAAACCATCTGGTGAAGCTTATTTGATGAAAACGTGTTTTTTTTCACTTCACTAAATTGGATTCCAAAAAAAATATCAAGTCAGACAAACTAGAATGCCACTTACTTCTGCAGCCTCCAACAACACGTCATTTTATAAGAAACCGTCAACCAAAACTGTCAACACAATTTTTCCCCAGTTATCAAGTTGGTCTGTCTGGCTGGCTTACTAAGTACGTTTTCCGATGGGATTTGTTTTTTGAAAAAACCCCCATGATAAGTTCTTGGTGCAGTGTAAGTTCATGCTAAATTGATCCATTAGTGCTCACTACCCAACAAAAGGCGAGAGGAGTAACTTATTCATCGATCACCCCTTCTCCAAACTTTTTTCAACTGATCACCCCCAACACAGCATGCTGCCAAAAAACTTTGGTTACTTGACAGTTTCTATTCAGTTACCAACCAGACCTGTCCATTTTTTTCAAAAAAATATGAGATCCCTTAAAACTTGTTAGAAACCATCCATCAAAACTGTAAACCGACATAGTCAATATCAACAGAGGTTTCTTCAGTTACTTAGTTGGTTTAGCTGTCTACCTGACGGTCATGTAAGTATCACACGTGCGGGTCGCACCAGTGAGCCAGTGAGTTGAGAATTCTAACATCCTCCACAATAAGTTCAATTTGCAATCAAAGTTTCAGCTGAATTTGTCCATCATTGTGTCCAGCCGTGTTTGGGCTGTTTTTCTTTAATTCGGACCAAGGTTCAAAATTACAATGTAATTTTATGCTAAATAGACTTTTTAGTTTATGTTACGCTTGCTTTTTGAGAGTTCAGACCTTTTTAGTGATCATTGCCCAACAGATGGCGAGAGAAGTTATTAATCAATGATCACCCTTTTCCCCATTTTTTTTTCAATCCGACCCCCCAGCACAGCATACTGCCAAAAGACGTTGGTCACGTGACAGTCTCTCTTTAGTGACTAACCGGACCTGTTATTTCTGCATTTGTTTTCTAATCTTTCCATCAGTTGAATTCACAAATTGAATACGGTCCGATTCGCACGAATTGACGAGAGGGGACACATGTGTGGCCGAATTATCATGGCTACTAATGCTTTCTTTCTTTCTTTCTTTCTTTCTTTTTTCCCTTTTAATCTATCGCGATTCCTTCCTTCATTCATTCCCTTTCTTTCCCTTTTTCCTTTTCTTTCCTTCCCTTTCCTCCCTCACCCCCTTTCTCTCCCTTGATCCATTTTCTCCATCTCTTTGATTAAAAAAAAAAAATCAACCAAAACTGTCCATATGTTTTTTTTTCAGTTTTCAAGTTGTTCTGGCTGACTGATTATGTATGTATGTATGTATGTATGTATGTATATATGTACCACGCATACAGGCCACACCGATAATGGAAGGGTCTTGAAATTCAAACATGTACTCCCAATCCTGTCAACAAAATTTTTTTTTGTTTTTCAAAATTCCACCCTCTAAATGAGTTTTTCAAAAAAAAAAAAAAAAAAAATTCATTAGGGGGATCAATTTGCAATGTAAGTTCACCCTAAATTGATCCCTCAGTTTGTGTCCAGTAGCAGTCACGTTGTCTTTTTGGGAAATTCAGACTTCGTTGGTGGTCACTATCCAACAGAAGGCGAGATAAGTAACTTATCCATTGATCGCACCATTTCCTAATTTTTTTTAATTGATCACTCCCAGCACGGCATGATGTTGAATGATATTGGTCATCTGATGGTTTCTATTGAGTTGAGTTTTATCTTTCTTGTCTTTCTATTCCTGTATTTGTTCCGCCTCGTTTTTTTTTTTTTTTTTGTCGTCTTTTCTTATCTTTCCGTGATCTCACTTCGTCTCTCTGGAGGTGCAAGGACCTGTTTTTGTTGCATTGCCGAAGTAAAGCAACGTTGAGTCAGGACAGTACCTGGATGGATCATCATTGGGGAATGCCAGCTGCCTGAAGCTTCAGGAGGCCAGACAAACCGGAAGTGGGTCTTACGGACAATTATCAGTGTGTACCTAACCTTGATGAAGGTATCAGCGGAAAGTGCCCATACATACCTACGAACATACATTCTGGTAATTAAGATGAATATGAAAGAAATGTTAGAAAGGTCTACTCGGTGCCGACACCTGAACGCCGACTTTTCTACGCACGACTGTTAAGCACAAGGATAACTCAGCACATGGATAACTCCGCATCTTTGTGCAAGGAGGACCAACAAAAACAAAATATGGATTTGAAACAATTTATCGAAATTCAAAAGTTGAAATTATTTTCGAGTTGAATCATATCTTAGAGAATAAATTTTCTTCTGTAGTTCAATCTGATAATTCATAATTCGCAGGAACAAACTATATAGAGTTTATAAGATTTATTACCGAAAACGAAATTATGGGAATGAGTTCATAAACAAGCTATAAAACAAATTATCAAAATATTAAAATCATTTTCTCCTTCGCAGTTGTACATTCTGTAGCCGAATGAGTTTGTAAACAATCTATAAAACTATTTATTAAAACATACTACGTAATGCTTGCTATATTTTATGGCGGAACGATTTGAATCATATCGTATAAAAAAAAATGTGAATTGAAGCTCTGAAAATAAAGAGAATATGAACTTTTTAAAGTTATTCATATGATAATTTTTACATTTTAGTTTAAACAGGTGCAATCGTTTGTTTTCGACGAGTTGCCAAATATTGTTTATTGATAATGACTAAACTTTTTATTTTGAATGGCCAAAGTCGGCAAAACTTTTCAATTTCCAGCTAACTTTATTGCTAAAAATGTTATATATACCCCTTTAAACCCTACTTATCAAATGGAATAACCATATCCTAAAACTCAAGAACAAATAGTTGATAAAAATTGTATACCTAAATTAAAATTACTAATTGTTTTTTTTTTAATAGTCAGAGTTTTAGATCAATCATCCTCAAGTTCTTTTTCTTCCTCCTCCTGCTACTACTATCGCAATTAGTAATACTGCTCTATTTCGTTAAGAATCACTTGAAAATCGAAAATCACAGATATGGACGTAAGGATGGTGGACAGATCGTCGAACCCATGGTTCTTTTCATTGGCTCAAAAGAAGAAGCAGAGGGAGAGTCTTGGAAGAAGAAGAAGAAGAAGAAGAAGAAGAAGAAGAAGAAGAAGAAGAAGAAGAAGAAGAAGAAGAAGAAGAAGACAATCTAAAGAAGGAGAAGGAGGAGGATGAGGGGGACGAGGAGAAGGGAGAATTATGAGAAGATAGAGAAGTTGCAGAAAAAGAAAAAAGAAGTAGGGATGAAAGATGAGAAAGGCTTTAAATAAACGTGAGAGATGAAAGAATGGGAGGAGTGTGTCAGATATGGTTAGTAATGAAACGTGACGAGTGTCAATAAAACAAGACACCCCTTTGAGGGTCTTGACTAGTTACCCTCGGCGTCGTATTTATTTCCTGTTGTGGCTGACGGAGAAGAGGTCTCAGTGAAGAATGAGCGACAAGGATTTATGACAACCCCCCACTCAACCCGGGACAAAAAAGAATCTAGGATAAGATCCTCCATAGGACAAATACCACGCTGGACAAAAACTCCATCGGTTAAAATCATCACCATCACCGGACAAAAAACCCACGTAGTAAAAAATGAAAGAGAATTAATTTTAAGTTTTTAATGATTTTCTTACGAATCCATTTCGATATTACGGATCGCCAAGTTAAAATGTTGATCGGTCAGAGGGCATCAGTCGAGAATGTCAACTCTGTAGTTGAAAAAGTAATGATTTGATTTTTTTCAACTTACAGTAACAAAAAATGAGTTCTATTTTCAAAAGAAATAAGAAATATTTCAGGACATTTTTTTACAATTAAAATAAATATCTGTTGGCTTTTGCTTTTAGGTGGTCCCCAAACGCCATACTTATTCTCAAAGTGTAATCTTTAATTGAAATGATTACAAAAATTATACTTAATTCATTCAAAAGTATTACATATGTGAGAAAATTATTGAAAAACTTGAACATATTCTGTTTTAATTTTTACTCTCAGGGTTTTGTGTCTGGTAGTGGGGAAGGGTTTTGTTTCGCAGAGTTTTTTGTCCGTATTCCGAGTTATAAATAGGGGTCATTCCCTTTACGTTTCAATCTTAAAACATCTCATTGTAACGCCGTGTTATAATAATGTTATATGTTATATAAGTAATATATGTAATATATATATATGTATATATATATATATATATATATATATATATATATATATATATATATATATATATATATATATATATATATATATATATATATATAATAAATAGTAAAATGTGGATTCGAGATTCGCCTGATGAGGCCCGGAGAGAACAGAAACATGAGCAAGTTTGTGTAGCGAATCCACATTCTACTATTTATTTCCAGCTCTACTCTAAAACAACTTAACTTCATGAGTAAAAAGTTGTATGTATCGAGCACTCAATGAAATAAATCCATGACATATCAGAAGTGGCTTTATATTATCAATATATTATTATTATATTATGTTAAACTGCTAGCCTGATAAGTACCACATGTATTATATATATATATATATATATATATATATATATATATATATATATATATATTTAGGAAAAGTGAGAGATTGATAGATATTGGCATACAAATCCCTTTATTTCATTTTGTGAATTTTTCGTTTTCTATTGAACAAGTCTGGGATATTTCAATATGTCAGACATAGTTCTTGGCCCCATTCCAATCAATTTTGATTATGAAACACTGAGACAGTCAAAAGATTCTGTGTTTCCGTTCAGGATGGTGTCTCCTCGCGGCCAACAATACAGAGATTCTCATTTGTATTGACGATGAAATACGACAGACGGCATTGAAACAAAAAAAAAATAAAATAAAATAAAAGACAAAGCCCCATAACATCAATCCCTTCAAATGACACGAATTCACTCTGGTCGCTATATTTCGACTCAGAGATGGACAAGAAAACACTGAGGACAAATTCTTCAACGGGTCAAAAAATGAAATTCCTTTTCGTGAATTTGAATGAATAAAGGGTTTATAGCGATTTTATTTTCTATTTCGTACCACTCAGGGAAAATAGAACTTGTGATAATTCAAATTTTAATTGTAATAGATGAAATTAGCCGTAAAGATACAATCCTCTTCTTCCGCTCCTCTGATTGTTGTGGGATTTTGAATAACCAAAGAAAGATTTTAACCCTTAATTGATTTTTTTCCAAATACTTGACGTAACAATATTGTCATGATTTTCATTGATTATATTTTACAGGCCATAACTTTGTATCTTTATTCCGAAGTACATACATAATGGGTTTAATTCGCTAGTGATTTTGTCCAGTGGGTTTTTTTTTTTTCGTCACAGACACATCTTGACTCGGCTCAACAATCCCACCATGGGTTTTATTTCGGGGAAAAGGATATTTGGGAGAGAAGCAAAAACATTTCAAGATGTCGGGTTATGCACAAGGGAATGTCTCCGCTGTGACCCAAACACTGTTCAGTGGCATTTGTGAGAAAAGTACGCAATTATCTGTATGAACGAACATTTTGAAAGGTGAAACTATCGGACAAAATCCCCTCTGGACAACGTTCCCATCACTACCGGACGAAAACCTCGCATAGTAACAAAAAAATGATAACTGATGCCTTTTGACTTGTCAATATTGTAACTGGTCCGTACTTCACTTCCTGTATTTAGACGGTTGTTCTTTTGTCCTGATGCCTTTTCGTCCTGGATTTTTGAGGTCATAGGCACCCTGAGGTCTAAAAAAGAGAGGAACAGAAATGCTAAGATTTACTGTGGATTTTAGGAAATTTATTGGAAACTTCAAACATGCCTTGTCCTATTCTTTTCTTTTTTTTCTACCATGAGGGGTTTCCATCTGGTAGGGGTTAAGTTTTTATTCGGTGGGGTATTCTGTTTCTTGTCTTTTTGTCCAATAGGATTTTGTCAGGTGGGGGGGTTTGTCATGAACTCGTATGAATGGTAACGGTTTTACAAAGCATGAAAAGATTGCACATCTTTGGTCAAAAGAAAAAAGAAGGAATCCAACGTTTAAAAAATAAAACTAAAAAAAAAACAGGACTTGTCAGTCACTCAGTTGAAACTATCACATAACCAATGTATTTGGGCATCATGCCGTGTTGGGGATGAATTTTCGAAAAACAATTGTGAATTCTGCTTGACTCAAACTGAGGGATCAATTTAGTATGAATTTATATTACAAATTGCCCCCCCCCACTACAAAACCAATTCGGTGGGTGCAAAAAAAAGTTTATTCTAAACATAATAAAGGATAAATGTTCGAATTTCCATCCCCACGTCTCCACTGGTACAGCCTTTATTTCTGATAAACACACAGATAGCCTGACAGTCAGTCAGACCACCTTAGAAACCGAAGAAAAATGTTGACAGTTTTGGTGTCAGTTTTGGTTGACAGTTTTTTAATATTCAAAGATTTTTTTTCTCTATTGTACTCCTTGTTTTTGTTTGTGATGTTAACGTGACGTTTCGGTCGATTTATGTTTCAGCCTTCTTCAGATGTACTGTCCAATTGTCAACACATCACCAGAATCCGACGTTATAAGCGTTGCTGCCGTTGGGAAGAATATTCTCTGTTCCCCATCATCGCATTTGGATAATATACCTGAAGAAAGCCGTAGAATGGATCGGTCGAAATACAAAACAACAAGCAGGAGTTCAATCGTTCGAAAAATTCTTCGAAAGTTGATGTCCTTTCTCAAAACTATGGACAATAAATAAATCGACAGTCATTCGCACCCCAATAAAAACTTTGTTGAGGAAATACCGTTCATGCCTTCTTCCATTTACTACTACCCCAACCCTTTCTCTCTCTCTGTTAGTTTTTGCCCGTTTAGTGAGAGGGACCAAGGCGATACTTGTGAGGGACTCAATTACGCCTGACAAATGTTGAAATATGATTTCCAGTTGATATCTATTTTTCAATAAGCAATTAATTTTAGTCGGACAATTTTTTTCCTATTATTCCATCTGCTCCTCTCTTACCTGGGCCATTTTCACCGGAGTCATTTTTATTGGAGCCATTCTCACCTGGGCTATTTTTACCGGGCCATTATTACCGGCCCATTTTTGCTGGGCCATTTTCACCAGGGCAATTTTTAGTAAGGCCATTTTCACTGGACCAATTTGACCGGGCTATTTTCGCCGGGGCCATCTTCACCGGACCGTTTTTACCGGGCTATCTTTATCAGGACCATTTTCACCTGTGCCATTTTTACCAGGGCCATCTTCACTGGACCATTTTCACCGGGGCAATTCTTACTGTGCATCCCTGGCCTCCATTGTAGCCAGGGCTGGATTAACCATTGAGCAGAATAAGCACTTGCTCGTAGAGTTTCTTGAACATTCTCAGTGTCATTCACCCTAAAGCGTTTCTCAAAGAATTTCATTCAACGCAGACCACACCCGTAACAAGCATGGGGTGGGGATCAAATCATCTTTTCAAATGTACTCCCACTAAGGAAACTCTATAATGAATGATCGAATCACCTAGGCTCCACCCAAGAACGCTGTTTTGTTTCATTTTTCCAAAAAAGTGCTCTTTGCTCATTTTGGACGAACAAATACCCAAATCATGTGTTGGTATTTTTATAATGATTCTAGATAACTGTTTCAGACAATTAGATCTGGTACACAACTAAAATAAGTAGTATCAGTTAATTTCCACTTTTAGGGGGTCCCCAAACGTCATCTCTTGAGTATAATTTTTTAAACGAAAGAATTAAACGATATCGTCCTGAAATATCACTTATTTCACTTAAAAGTATCACTTTTTAGATTTATGAGAAACTTATTGAGAACTTCGAATAGATTCTGTTTTATTTTTTCATTTGTGATTCTTATCCATTGGGGGTGGGGATTTCATCCAGTGGGGGTTTTGTCTGCATTCTGAATCATTTACTCTCTTCAAGAAACCCTGGCTCGAGGCATCAAAAGAGAAGAGATGCCACAGGTTTCTTGCTGTTTCTGACTTAGATTATCGGAAGTTAAAATCGTTTCACATGAATGTGTAAATCTAAAATTTTATTTTTCTCTTTCATTTAAGGTTAGTTCAAATATCCAAATGATTCAACGGTCCACACAAATTTTATTATATTGTAGGGAACTGGTCAAAGTGCAACCACGGGTCTCAAATGTAAAGATTCGGTTTAATGAAGTTGAGTATTTTGTAGGGAAATGTATAATTCTTATGTATCTTGATGTGTTTTAAATGAATATGACCTTCATTTCTTCGGGATTTTTTTCAATTTTGAAAATTTTATTCGTTAATTAATGGAAGAATCTAGGAGAAGACACCATATTGGGCTGTGCTTCGGGAATTAAGTTGCTTTAATCTGGCCATGATTGTAATCACGCATTTTTTAAAAATAGCTGTTTTGAATCACCTAAAATTAAAAGAATAATGCCACTTAGTTTTTTAGCTGATCCTACACATTTTTGACACATTTCAATTAAAACAAGTGGAGTTAGTCCTACTCGGTACTTGACTTTCATCGGGGGATATGTTGTTTGGGGGTTTTCTGTCCGGGTGTCTTGGGAAAAAACCCTTCAGGATAAAATCCCCTTGCTGAAAAACCAGTGTGGGATAGAACTCCTTTATTCCTCAGTATATTAATCTTTTCTCCTCCTCCTCCTCCTCCTCCTCCTCCTTCTTCTTCTTCTTCTTCTTCTTCTTCTTCTTCTTCTTCTTCTTCTTCTTCTTCTTCTTCTATCTGGGATAGAACTCCTTTATTCCTCAGTATATTAATCTTTTCTCCTCCTCCTCCTCCTCCTTCTTCTTCTTCTTCTTCTTCTTCTTCTTCTTCTTCTTCTTCTTCTTCTTCTTCTTCTTCTTCTTCTGTTATTTCTCTAACTTTTCCAATGTTGGTTCAAAATCTCCTTCTTCGTCTTCTCCCATTTTTTTCCGTTATTTTTCCTTAATCTCCTTCTCTCTTACTTCCTCTTCTCTTTTGCGTCTTCTTTCTTTTTCTACCTTGCATCTCTTTTTCTATTTTACTCATCATATCTCCTTTTGCGGTTGTCTTTTTTCTCCTTTACCTCCTTCTCCTTCTTGTTCTTCATCTCACACACATTTCTTCTTCTTCTTCCTCTTCTCCTAAAATATCCGCTTGTTTCTTATTCGACCCATCCTCCTCCTCCTTCTTCTTCATCTCCCCTTCCTCCCCCTCCTTCTTCAATTCCCTTTGATGACGCTCTCCCGGTCAGAGTGGTGGAAGAATTCTTCCTATGGGCAAACCAGACTTAGACCGGACCACACTATCATCAACGAACGCAATGTTTCGAGTGGAGATTCTTTCTCACGCTAATAACACAGTAACTATCTTTAGCCGGACTCCGACGTCGCCGTACACTCTCGAATAAGCCTCATAGAGACGCTCCTACTTTTCCTCTCTCTCTCTCTCTCTCTCTCTCTCTCTCTCTCTCTCTCTCTCTCTCCAAGAAACAAGGCCGACCTTTGACCTGTCTCTCATATCACCTCTATCGACGCTGATCATTCCGTCTCTTCGCCTTTCCCTTCCCATGACTTCCCCTCCCCGCTTAGCTGCCACATTGGTAACGACACTTCTATCGTCGCCAGAGATATTACCGCTTCCTGTCTGGATCTCTTCAAGAAAAATGTCCGCGTCAGTAAGAATAGAGTGGAAGCGCGAGGGGCCCAACGGTTATCGGCACGTACATTGTATTCGGCGGCTTGAACGGACGTTTCGGCCGCATATATTTCGACAGCGGATGTTTCGGTCTCATCTTGTTTATTGTTCTATAAGGTGAAAATGACTAACAAGATTCCATTTAAAGATGAAACAGGTCTGGTTAGTCACTCAATAGGAACTGTCACGTGTCCAACGTCTTATAGCTGCATGCCATATCAAGTTATTGAGTCAAAAATTGAATAAGGGGTGATCAATGAATGAGTTACCTCTCTCGCCTTTTCTTGAGCCGTGATCAACAAAAAAGTCCGAGTCTTCAAAAGAACAAGCATGAATGCTGCCAGACACAAACTAAGGAATCCACTTAGCATGTATTTACATTGCAAATTGAATCCCCCACCCGCTAAAAACCTTTTTAGGGATAATTTCGGGGAAAAAAAACATAGACATAATAAGGGGTAAATGTTTAAAGTTTCAGCCCTTTTGCTCCATTTATGTGATCAGCACGCGTAATACATGCATGTATAGCCAGCCAGCCAACTTGACCCACTTTAAAACATGGATGTATCATAATTGGGTCCATGACAAAACCCCACCAGACAAAACCCCACCAGATAAAACGACACCTTGTTGCAGAAATGTTGCCTATCAGAAAAATGCCCATCGGGAAATTTGCCTATTACGAATTTATCAATTTATCAAGGGAGAAAAACTGCCCATCAAAACATAATTTACTCATTATCATCTTATTTCTTTTCATTCGTAATAAATAAATATTTGTTTTGTTCTTTTCACATACTGGCCGTCTCAAATTCATGGAGGAGGAAAAGTGCCCATTTTATAAGGTTTTATTAAAAAAAAAACATTCGGCACAACCTAACCACGGTGGTCCCAATTGAAATTCTTAGAGCGAATTAAAAAGAAATACGCAAGAAAAACAATAAAAAAATATTCAAAGCAATGATTATACAATGTTTTACTGTCATGAATTCTCTTATTTCTTTTGATTCTTAATCAATAATTTTTTTCTCACACACAAGCCGTCATGAATTTATCAAGGGAAGAAAAGTGCCATTCTTATCATAACTTACGGTTGTTTTTCATTGATGAATTCTCTTATTTTTTTCCATTCTTAATCAATGACATTTTTACACTGAAATTTTTGCTTTTTACTTTCTAGCAAAAACAAGAAAGAATTAATAACAGCATCAGTTTTCTTGTAAAAATGCCACACGTAAAAATGGCACGGGTTATAACGATACTAGTCAGAATGTCTCAACATAGGCAAAATGGCACGGGTAAAAACGACACTGGTGAAAATGGCATAGAGTAAACGTGATACTGGTAAACATACCACTCGTAAAATGACACTAGTAGAAATGGCACAAATAAAAAAATTAAAAAATGGCACATTGAATTGAACAGCAATTTGGTACAGTTTGTTTATTGTAAGCGACTCTCACTAACAAGCAACCAGCACAAATAGTGTTAAAACAGTAGTCTGCTTATATATTTTATTTAGCTAAGTCTTTTTGTTTAGATTACTACTGTTATAATTAAATCTGTACTTTTTACCCTAATTCTCTTTTTAATATTTCAATTTATTTAATATATGGTAGTAAAAATGGAAAAAATATTCTTTTTATAATCATTCTAACGTAAGAATACGTAACCAAAATTGCTGCTGATAAGTGATGCGTGCTCAATTACCTCCCTTTGTAGGTTAAAGAATTTTCCAAAAATTTTGGAATCCATACCTATATTTTACGGACGGTTACCAAACTGATTTGAATTAAACTTTAAATCAAACAAACATTAATTTAGAGAGAGAATGTATTCATACAAAGAAAGCAAACTTATACTAAATGAAACATGAAGGTAAAAAGAGATAATTCTATTTTTAATTGTTATAGATTTGTAATTGTTGTTAAAAAAAACTTATTAAAAGCAGATTCATGCTAAGAATCTAGCTGCTTCTTAGACTTAAGTATCCTCTGAAAATTTGGTTTCAGATTGGTTAATCGAATTCGCATTTCTGGTGCGGAGACCAGTCTGTTGCAATATTTATATTTTGTGCCATCTCATTAGTTTGAAAATTGGGAATACAATTTTTTCATAAATTTTTCATAAAACACATCTTATCTCGCGAAACCCAGATTTTTTTTTTCGTGGGAAACATTGCACTAAAACACCAACGAATTGTAGATAAAACTTGGGAGATAAAAACTGAATCTATTATGTTCACTGTTTACATCGAATCACCCTAGCAATCAAAGATGGCGAAGGGTTCTATCCTTCTTTTCTTTTTCAAATTTGTCACAGCGCTCCTGGCCATACAGATTTGTCTACAGACTCGAAAATTGGCATCAATACCCTACAGGGCCCCTTCTGAAAATAATTAATTGATTTTTGGGGAAAAAAGAAGCTTATTTGACCTTACGAGGGACTTATTTTGACGGATTTGTTTATAACGTTCAGGAACTCCTGGAATCTAGATGCTTCTAGATGTTTTCTACTTTATTTAAGGCGTTTTCCGATGGAGAATACCAACGATGTCACAAACAGAATTCATTCTGACCATATTGATTCTTCAGTGGGTTTTTTTTTTTTGTTTTTTTTGTTTTTTTACGTAACTACAAATTTTGACGCTATGGTTGTTCAATTATCAACTGCGATGGCGAGTTCCTGAAAAATTTGAAAAACTTCATATAAATTATACACAAATGAGCTATCCTGTGCCAAATATCGTTTTCATGCAGTTGGATATATAATACCATTGATGCGGCTCTTTGGATCTTGTCGTGTAGGCAGTACATATTCTAAAATTGAGGTCTGCATTCACGATCACCGCGATAATGATGATCTTTTCTCAATGCACAAGTGATTCTAATATAAGGATAATTAACCAAAACTAGGTGGACGAGTCCATTGTGAAACAAATGGTGCTTGGATTGATTTTCCCTAGAAAATTGCTACCTTTGAGTGGAAAGGTCCATTGTCATGGACTGAGAAACAAACGGAAAAA
>OY735219.1:9710101-9747601 GCA_963457665.1 Thysanoteuthis rhombus | reverse complement strand
CAGTGTGATCGTGGACATTTTTTTTTTAATCCCCACGGAAGTAGCCAAGAATTGTGTGTCTGCACTTTTAAGTATTCAATTCAAACGAGCCCCCCCCCCCACGACCACTTTTCTATTTTTCCACCAATGTGACCTGCCTAAGCCTACATAATGTAAACTAAACTCATTTACATAAATACAAAAACGGCAGTAATGTTCATGAATATATGCATGGGCTCATAACTGCACATTTGGGTGCAAGAGTAAGAGGAAACAGGTCTGGTTAGTCGCTCAAGAGAAACCGTCACGTGACCAACGTCTGTTGACAGCATGCCATGTCGGGGGGGGGGGATGATCAATTATGGAAAAAAAAGAAAAATAGAAAAAAAGAGGTGATCAATGGATAAGTTATTTTTCGTGACGTATCGATTACTAAAAAATGTCTGGATGGGAGAAAAACAAGAAGACAAAAAATGAGAATGCTGTTAAATACGAACTAGCAGATCGATTTAGCATCCATTTACATTGCAAATTGAACTCCCCCCTCGAACCTATAAAGGGGGATATTTTCAAAAAAACAATTTTTTTTCTAGACATATTAAGGAGTAAATGTTGAGGATTTCGGCCCTCTAGCTCCAATGGTGTAGTTTGTACGCGTGACACATTCATACATAGCCAACCAACCAATCAGCCAGCTTGCAAGCCAGACAAACTTGAAAACTGAAAAAAAATCCATGTATACTGTTTTGGTGACAGTATAGGTTGAAAGTTTCTAAAAAACTAAGGAGGCAGTCATCCACATTTGCTCACACGACTGCATATATATGTATATATATATATATATATGTATATATATATATATGTATATATATATATACGTATATATATACATATATATATATATACATATATATATATATATATATGTGTGTGTGTGTGTCTGTATGTGTGTGTGTGCTTGTCTGTGCAGTCTGTTGTTGTTTGTAATGGTCTGTGAACGTATGGCTAAATTCATTTCCAGGTTTACATCCAGAATCGGAGTAAAAAAAAACAAACCAAAAAACAAACAAAACAAACATACCGTCTCTAGTTTTGAGAAGGGGTCATTAACATTCAAAGAGTCCGTTCAGACAATTGAACTCCTTCTTGTTGTTTTGTGTTGTTAACAAAAACTGACAAAAAAAAAAAATCAAAGAAGCAGCATACATCAACATGTCGACTCGGTGTATAATTTACGATAACCAGCAACCCCCCCCCCCAAAAAAAAAAATAGAGAGAAAGAATGAAAGAAATAAAGAAAGAAATCAAAAAGACGTGTATTCATTCAAAGAGTTTTTGGGACGATTTAACTCTTTGCCGCTGGTTTTGTTAAAACGTTGCTCTGGCTGATCTGTTCTCCGGCCTTATCCCGGCGAATTGGAATATGATTCTTTTCTTGTTTTTTTTTTTCTCTAATAGTAGCAACGCTTATGACGTAGAATTCGAGTGTTTTTTTTTTTCACTTTTCCTTGTTAGACCTGGATGTGCATACCTTAACACTGTTGAACTCCGCCCTTGGCGAACACTCAGTTCAACTCGGTGTTGTTTCTGCTACTTTATAGGGACAAGCTATAGAAATCCCAAATGTTGCTACGATCGAAGAGAAAAAGAATATATTTATATCACTTTCGGATATTACCCTGAACATAGTTAAGTAAATATCTTATTTTAAAATAAATATCAAAGTTTAAAATAACAAAAACCGCCAATATTACTGCAACTTATTTCATTGCAGACTATAAATTCAATGAAAATATGTTATTTTATTAAAAATCAAGTACATAGCAATTTCTGACACCTGATTGCCTCGAAAAATATCAAGATCTAGATGAAAAACTCGTGTATATATATATATATATATATATATATATATATATATATATATATATATATATATATATATGTATACACACACATATATATATATGCACACACACACACACACACACACACACACACACACACATATATATATATATATATATATGGGGTCTTTGTGATCCATTTGTGCTTGTTATTGTACGCGTATGTGTTCAAGCATGAAAGTTCTTGATCACTTCTTATTATTACAGAAATGATCCACTAAAACTGCCGACACCAATATAAGTCATCCAGTTTTCAAATTGGTCTGGCTATATGGCTATGTATATATTACACGTACAGGTCACATCAATGGAGCTAGAGGGCTGAACATTCAAACGATTACTACTCATCATGTCTAGAAAGAAAAACGTTTTTGGTTTGTTTTGTTTTTTTTTTGTTGAAAAATCCCCCTAAATAAGTTTTTAGTTGATGATTCAATTTGCAATATAAGTTTATGTTAAACTGGTCCCTTGGTTAGTGTTCGTGCTTATTATTTATTTATTTATTTCAAATTCAGACTTTTTTAGTGATCACTGACCAACAAAAGGCGAGAGGAGTAACTCATTCATTGACTAACCCATACACACCTTGTACATCTTATATTTTTCAATATCTGAACAACTGCGCTCTCTACAAGTATGCAATACTCACCAAGATAACAATCTAAAACATAGAAATTTTTCATCATCCATTGCATTTTCCCTCGTGATAAACATTGCACACGGCTTAAAATTGTATTTGCATATGTATGTGGGAGAGTGTTGAGTTATGTGTACATATTTTTATACATGTATATATGCATATCTGCGTATATACACTATATGCGTGTGTGTATGTTGGTTCTGCATATGTGTATCAGTGTGTGCGTAAGGTTATACATGCATGTATGCGCATATGGGTATGTGGACATATACACATATATTTGGAAGGATTCTGCACTACCTTGAAGATAACCTCACTGGAAAATGATCAAGATTGATTCCCAATAACCATGATAACTAATTCTTGGGAATACCCATTTCCATTGATCAAATCAACCCCTAAAATGTCCATAACTGCTGCTACTTCTTTCAACGAAAGATCTGACCAAACTAACTTATATTCCTTCATTCCCAATGGACATATCACTATGGCTTCATATGGACTTCTATCTTATTTTTCAGCCAAACATTTGATGTAAAATTCGTTTTCTATGGGAACCTTACCCTTCAACCACTAAAATGTACACACACACAGTTGACGGAATCTGTATTGCATATCAATTAATCAGTTGGTCTATTAATCAATCTAGTTATAAAGTTGCCATACATTTTTACTCCTGAGTTTGTCCCATTCCTAATAGTTTATATATATATATATATATATATATATATATGATCTGACAGAATGATCATAAATTGCTTTTATTATACAGAAAATCTCATTTGAAATGATCACCTGTTATCATAAGGTTAATGTACCATGTGACCTCTTTCTTTAATTGATTATTCTATTTACGTTTCTATGCCAAATGGTACATTCACCGTGTAATAACGGGCGATGATTTCAAATAAGAGTTTCTATATAATATACCATAATTCACAATCATATATATATATATATATATATATATATATATATATGTGTGTGTGTGTGTGTGTGTGTGTGTGTGTGTGTGTGTGTGTGTGTGTGTGTGTGTGTGTGAGGCTCGAGAAGAAATCCTGCTGATAGCAAAGTTCCATCCCCGAAGCAGTATACGTACGAGAAGGGTACGCCCATCAGAATGTTGAAGAAAGGGAAAGAATGCATAAAAGCTCGTAATAACTACCTATCAATATTATCAGTCTCCTAAAGAGACGTCAACTATAACTCGCTGACATCCGCCTGTCATCTATGTCAGATCTGCTAGCAACAAAGTGGCAGACCATCAAAGCCAAAGATAAACACCAATCACATTATAGAACCATTCTCAAAAGCGAATCATACAGATCGGATGAAGAACGATACAGGTGATGGAAAGATCAGTAACACACAATATAACTAAGTAAAGATCAGTAATAATCAATATAACCAAGTAAAGATCAGTGCCACTCAGTATAACTGAGTAAGGATCTGTACCATACAATATAATCAGGTAAAGATCAGGACTACTCAATACAACCAATTGGATATATTGAATAAATAAGAAAGGGGGTAACTCGGAAGTACCCCTAGAACACATCAAGATATGACGTATCCAGTCCAAATTTTTTAGAGAAGATTTATTGTTGTCTTTAAAAATACAGTGATCAATATTAAAAGAAATAATTCTACACACACACACACACACATATATATATATATACACACATATATACACACATATATATATATATATATATATATATATATATATATATATATAGAGAGAGAGAGAGAGAGAGAGAGAGATAGAGAGAGAGAGAGAGAGATAAAGTTTAAGTTTATTAATCTTTTTTTTTTCATGAGTCCCTCGATATCTTGAGCCCTTAGCCGTACCCTGATTTGTGTATCAGCTAATCTGGCTCTGACACAAGTGCACCCAAAATCTCTTTGCATGTTGTAATGGCCTAACGTAACCAAGTAAAGATTAGTACCACTCAATATAACCAAGTCAAGATTAGTACCATCCAATTGGATCAAGATCAGTGCCATCAAGACACACTTGACCCCCACCCCTAATCATGCACATTACACAAATTCAATAATTATGGATGCACAGAGCGCTAAAAGTAATCGTCTTAGTTCCAGGAATCGTATCATGTACCAGGGTTGCCAATTTAGCTCTTTTAGGGCTAAATATAGCTCCTTTTTAGTGTATTTATCTCTTATAAGTCTGGATCCTAGCTCCTCTCCTATTTATTGAAGTGGAGACAGTCAACCAAAACGGTCACAGAGACTATCGACAGAGGTTTCTTCAGTTTTTAAGTCGGTCTGGCAGGCTGGCTATGTATGTATCACGCATACGGGACAGTGGAGCAAGATGGCTAAAAATCTCTTATCATTGAAATTTCTTGTCATGTCTACAATTTTTTTTTATATACCCCCTTACACAGGATTTTAGTTGGGGGGATTCAATTTGCAACGTAACTTTATGCTAAATAGATCACTTAATCTGTCCCCACATGTTTTTTTTTAGTTCAGATATCTATAGTGATCACTGCCCCCCCTTGCGAGAGAAGCAACCTACTTACTGATCACCCCTTTCCAATGTTTTAATTGATCATCCCCAACACGGTATACTGCCAAAAAGAGTTGGTCGCGAGACTCACTAGTTTTCATTGAGTGACTAACCGATCAGTTAATCTAACTTAGTGTCGAACTCTACCCCAAACCTGGTGTAGATGTTGTTTTTTGACCGTAACAAGAACAAACATAACAACAATCCCCGCCAAATTTGGGAAAGTCATTTTCTAACTTTTATAAACAAATACTCCTCTGGAAAAAAAATCATTTCCCTATGGTGATTTGAAACACGACCAAGTGATTAGTAGGTAGGTGTCTTACTGACTGAGCTAAACAGACAAGTCTTGAATATCGCCAACATTCATCTTACAGATACGTAAGGGGTTATATCATTCTAAGAAATAAACATTTAGACGAGAAAAAAATTATAGTTTTTTTTTCTATCCATTATACATACGATACAAAAGTTGCAGTCGGAATATAAATAGAGGTGGAGTCTGACCCTGAGGCAACCAGGCTTGTTTGAACACATTTTCTTATTTATGAAATAATTTAGGGATATGGGTAAAATTTGAATTATGTGTAAGACACCATGAAATTATATGTTAATTAATTGCAAATTGATGAAACCTTATATTTTAGTCATAAGTAAGTCTTCTGATGAAATTCAGTTTTTTTTCGCGGTTTCTGTGGACGACCGGGGGATATGCCAGCAAACATATTGGGGTCCAAGACCCACCTGCCTTACATCGAGAGCAGTGCTGTAAGGAATCGTGCAGTAACGAACCATGCTATATCGTCTGATGTCTCCTTTCTCTTGCAAATCTAACTCCATAATCTATAATCGAGTTGGCAATCCTGACAACTTTGAGACATAAGATCACGATCAGGGTTAACGGTGTTAGGGTGTCCGCTGTCTCTTCTCTGGGTGTGTTAGGTAGGGGAGGGGTAAAAAGATACTTTTTGAAGTGAGGGAACACAATGATATAATTCCAGAGAGGGGGTCAAAAGGTTACGTCTTAATGGCAGTACTATTTAGATGATAGTATTCCATTCGTGGGAGAGGTGTTGCACTCCTTGCCATTTGTAGTGCAAGCATAGTACAAACTTGTACGTTGTTCAGATGTTAGAAGATGCACTTGACCATTGCCAGATTTGCTTGACCTGATGCCGGGGCAGCAGCAGTAGATAATAATACATAATCATTTTGGTAACATTAAGTTGGGATTACATAAAACAATAGTACTGCACCCTTATCTTTCATTCACAACCATGACATGGCATTCCCAGATATTTGCAGTGGATACAAAACTATTGAGGACAGTAGTTCTTAACCAGGGGTGCATGCACTTGCAAGATGCTCGCAAGGCATTTGGGGGGGGGGGGGAGGGAGGGGAGAAAAAGGTGACAGACCAAACTTTTGTTTATAATGTAAGTTATTGCTGAATTGTTCCTAGTTTGTGCCCAACTGTATTCATGATTGTTTATTTGAAAATACAGACTTTTTCATGATCCAACGAACAGCAGGAGAAGTAACCTTGTCATTGATCACTTTTTCAAATCTTCTAATTGATCATCCCCAACACTACATGCAGCCAGAAGACGTTAGTCACATGACAATTATTTATATATATATATATATATATATATATATATATATATATATATATATATATATATATGTATACCATTGACAATTATTTATATATACATATATATATATATATATATATATATATATATATATATGTATGTATATATATATATATATATATATATATATATATATATATATATATATATATATATATATATAGCAGAATGTGGATCGCTACACAAACTGAGCTAGTGTAGCGAATCCACATTCCATGTTTTATTTCCAGCTCTACTCTAAAACAACTTGATGAAGCCCAGGGAGAGAAGAAACATGAGCTAGTTTGTGTAGCGAATCCACATTCTATTATTTATTTCCAGCTCAACTCTAAAACAACTTGACTCCAAGAGTAAAAAGTTGTATGTATCGAGCTCTCTACGAAATAAATTCATTACATTTCAGAAGTGGCTTTATATTATTGATATATTATTATATTATGTCATACTGCTAGCCTGATTTGTACCACATGTACTATATATATATATATATATATATATATATATATATATATATATATATATATATACACCAAAATACACCCAAAAAGAAACAAGAAAACACGCACGCACACACATATATAAATACATCTATATCTACATATATATATACACACACACACACACACACACACACACACATATATATATATATATATATACACCAAAATACACCCCAAAAGAAACAAGGAAACACGCATGCACACACATATATAAATACATCTCTCTCTCTCTCTCTCTATATATATATATATATATATATATATGTATATACACACACACACACGCATATATATACATATATTTACATAAGTAAATATATATGACAAAAGTCATATATGCTTGGACTTCTTCAGGCAATTTGCCCGAAGAAGTTCAAGCAGGGCAGAAACATAAACGTGTTTTTGTAGCGAATCCTTACTCATCATATTTCAAGTTCTACTCTAAATCAACTTAATGTATAATGTTCAATGTATCATGCACTTTATGAAATAAATCCATCAAACTTCAGATATTGTATTCCTAATTTATATTGTATATATATATAGTGAAGCTTTCTCGACTAAAATGTGTAAATGTATACAGATATATAAGTATACACACACATATCTGAGTATATATATATATATATATATATATGATTTTTTAGAGATCACTGCCCAACAGAAGCTGAAGAGAAATAGCGTATTCATTGATCACCTTTTTTCCAATACTGCCATAGACATTGATCACATGACGGTTTTGTATTGAGTGACCAACCAAACTTGTGAGTGTGTAAATGATTTGACTAAATTTTGATACGAATAGATAGATATGAGCGAAGTTTGATGTGAACAGGCTCAGAGAATAGTTTAGACCATCATCATCATCATCATCATTATCAGTCTTTTAGCGTCCATCATTGGACATAGACCTTCCCCAGGATTTGCCACACTTCTCTATCATGGGCGTCACGGAGCCAGTACTTCCTGAACTTGTCTAGCTCGTCTCTCCATCTAATATTCTACCGGCCTCGGTTGCGCATGTGGTCTTGGAGAATCCATGTTGTGAGTCGTGATGTCCATCGATTGTCTGCCATTCTTGCAACATGGCCGGCCCACCGCCATTTTATATTTTTAATGGATTCTATGATGTCCTAGACTCTTGTCTTTTCTCTGATGTATTGTACTGTTTTGTGGTCTCTCCATGTGAGGCCCAGCATTATTCTTTCATGTGCACGTTGCATGGTTCTCAATTTACGGGTCTGTCTCTTGGTTAGGTTCCATGTTTCGGCTCCATAAGTGACTATTGGGAGGATGCATTGGTTATACACCCTTCTTTTTAGGATTAATGGGAAACTACCACTCGCTGTAGCATTTATAGTTTAGATAGATAGATATAAAAAGCGATATATATATATATATATATATATATATATATATATATATATATGTGTGTGTGTGTGTGTGTGTGTGTGTGTGTGTGTGTGTGTGTGTGTGTGTGCGTAGGTACAGATTATTCGTAATCCGACAATATGACAGTGAAATGACAATACTAGAAAGTCTGTTGTGCAAATTTTTTCCTCAATTTCGACGATTCGCTCAACTTGGCTTTAGGCCTTCTGATATTGTCCTTTCACTCTGATAGATAAATAAATAAATAGATAGATATGGAGAGATTGGTAGAAAGAGTGATTGTACGAGCTGGTGTTGGGGGAATGGTCATCTATTTGTAGCCCGAATGGTCAGCTCGTTTCAAGCTCGGACCAAAGCCAAGCGTTTTACATACATGATTATTGATTACGTTACTTTCCTTGTCAGGAGCGCAACAATTGGTGACCTCTTGGGTCAATTCCCTCTACATAATATTTTAACCTCTCAACTCTACATGACAGACCTTCGTCTGGCCGGGCGGATGTCTAAACAGGCTACTTCTGTTACCAGGGCTGTCGATGTCGTTTCTCAGCACCCCCAGGATAATAAGGCTGACTCATATAATGATAACACGTCAGTACCCTTGCTTTTATTTCAGTCCCGATGGCCGAAAAATAGTTATTTAAGTGTGTCTCTTTTCTTGTATAAACCAATATTTGCGTGCTAAGCATCATTGCCTTCAGTTCTGAGGTATTAGTGTCTTACTATTAATACGCTTGTCACGTTCACGACTGAGAAGCTCTCATTGGTCAAAAACTATCGAACTGAGATAGAAAGAATCTTTGAACGCAGAAATTTAAATAAAGTAGTTGCAATCATTCCAAGGGAAAGTATGAATCACTGCCACCCGTATACACTCCTTTTGACCTCGTATACTAAGCAGTGGGGGTGGTAAACCTTTATTGGGGATGGGGAAGGAAAATAAGGGAGCTAACTCCTGTTTTTTTTAAAATATATTTAGTACGAGTGACGTAATTCAGATTTTTCATTTTCCCCTTTTTTCTGAAGCGAATACAGGTGTATGATTATTTTAAAAGTACACAGGTGTCTGTAGGTTTACGGCGTATACTTACTTTCAATTTCAGTGTGGGTGATATTGTTATAAGACGGCCCCAAAATTAGCCGGATTTGAAAAAAAATTACCTTCGTAGGTTCACATTTTACCAAAACCACCCACCCATCTCCTGGTTCAACTGAGCCCCCTCTCCTGGTAGACCCCTCTGTGATCCCCGAGCGTAAGTCCTGGAGGCAGTCTTATTCCCCAAACCCATTTCCATCACTGAACTTGACCGTCTCGTTCCAGGAGATCTGTCCCACGAAGCACCACCTTCCCATTGCATTCCAAGCGTCAAGGTCCGGGTTGAATCCTGATGCCTTGGTCGTGCCAATAGACAAGTACCGAGGAACCTAAACTATTCGTAACCTCTTCCTCATTATACTGTGATTTAGAAATCCCAACAATAAAAATGGCCTTGTGCCACATCTAAACCAAGTATAAACTATGTGCCTTGACTGACCGTTGACTGAGACACATGACCTGACCCTGGGATGACAAATGGGATAAGCATTAGCAAATAATGATACTTTTTATATGGGGACATCAAGTTGGAGTTACATAAAACAATTGTACTACACCTTATTTGTTTATTGACTATAAGGTTCCAACTTTCAAATTCTTTGTCCTCGGTGAGAAGGCCACATCCAGGGGCGGGAGGCAAATAGCTCCGAAGGCATGAAACGTGGACCATTTAACAAAAACTGGATAAATTCACGAATCCTAATTGCCACGCACCGACAGTGTACAAGAATTCACAGCCAATAAACGTATCAAGTCACCCAGGGCGCAGAAATTCCATCCCACGTTGCCTCAAGCGGAAATATCAACTTGATTTGTTTTTATAAACATACCAGTAGAGAAATAAAAAAAAACGTTTGCCAAGACCCCAACAAGAGTTCTCTTAGTACGTTGACCGCAGAAGTTTCAAAATAAATTGTGTATAAATAGAACTTCCAGGATTATGACATATGGAATTCTTTTGACGGTATATCTTTGCCGTGGTCAACTGAAGCTGTTATTGTACACAAGAGGTTTTATTTTTCAGACCTTGCCATGTCAATATGACATAATTTTAAAAAAATAGACAAGGTAAATTCTAGGTTGTCCCACATGAAATGGCCGTTTTTTGGATTATGTTATTATGGTTGTAATTTCGACAAATTTTAAAGCAGTGCACCCGGGGAGGATCGGACTTCGTGAGTACCTAGCTGAAAATCGGTCCATGACAAGCGCCCATATCTGTTCATTGTACGTAACTAGTACTTGTCTTCTTCTTTATTTACGATCAGATAGATAGATAGATAGATAGATAGATAGATAGATTCGGACAGACATGTATGCATGAACAGAGATAGATATGATCAGACTGAAAGATAGGTAGATATAAACAGAATAAATTAGATAGATAGATAGATAGATAGATGGATTGAATAAATTACTTCTCTCACATTTGGTTGAGCAAGAATCACTTGAAAATCTTTTTTTTTTTCAAGACATGCAAAAGAATAAATGTTTAATTTTTCAGCCCTCAAGTGTGGTCTATGCGTATGATACGTACATACATGCAAGCACAGCTAGCCTGGTCGACTTCAAAACCCCAAGAAACGCTACAATTATGTTTTTGAGAAATGGATATATGATTATGCATGTACACTCACACACACAATACATGTAGATACGCGTATTTGACTATTTATGAGAGATTAGTTTTCTTTTAGATTTCCAACTCATGATTCATCATATCAGTTTTAATAAGATAATCCCTCACTCTTAAATATGTTGTCCTCAAAGGAATTTATACTTGGTTCAAACTTCGTTAAAAATACTGTTCAAACTGTCGCCATCAATTTCTCGCTTGGAATTGGATGGAAATTGCACAGAAACAACAGTGTAAGGTTGGTTCTGAAAGTATATGTCTAGATAATGACCCTGGAGGACTTCCTCAATCAGTGGTCAAGAATAAAAGGGATGTTGTGGAAACTGACTCAAGGACAATTGTCGGGGCTCTGGCTCAAAATTTACAGATTTCAAAAACGACTGTTGCGTGTCACCAAGTATATTTTTGATTTCATAATCGAACGACCCGAAACATTCAATTCAACTTCAATATTCTGTTACTGTATGAGCTGAATATCACTAAACATTCAGTAAGGAATGCTATTTATTTAAAGATTGCTATTATTATCATTGGAACTCATTAGAATAACGTTTTATCAATCCAACCTTACGAGCCATGGTCGATAATCATCGAAATACAGCTAGAGTCAAAATAGAGTCAAAGCAAAAGTTTATGTTAAAAGTGAAGATAATGAATAAGATAAATAGAACAATAGGTCTGGTTAGTCACTCTGTAGAAACCGTCACGTGTCCAACGTCTTTTGATCGCATGCATGTATTGGGGAGATCAACTAAGAAATAAATCGGAAGGGGAGGACCAGTGAATAGGTTACTTTCCCCACCTTTTGTTGGGCGGTGATCGCTACGAAAAAACTGAATCATAAAAAAAAAACAAGCCTGAGTGCTGCTGCTCTCAAACTAAGGGATCAATTTAGAAGCGAATACAGAAACACGTGAAAGAAAAACAGTAAAATATCTTCCAATCGAAAAAAAATCCCTGGATCCGACCTAAAAGTCAATCGAGGTCTTTCTTAATGCATGTCCAACCCTTCGAAAATTGTCCATTGTGATTCACCGAGAACTTTTGGAGGTATAGTGAGGACAGACATTTTTATATGCCCCACTTGTCGTCAACGCTATTAGTGCAGCCCCTCATCGTAATAGAAGTGTTCGGCGGTGTGGTTGCTGTCGCTCGCAGCCAGGCTAGCCAGAGGGTTAAAAGTGGCCAGGGGAGGCGGGGGTCTTTGGCGTACTTTATTGAGAGCAGTGTAATGATCGGTGTCTTCCATAAGGGGATTAACGGGATCATCACTGGCGGCTCTCTAGCATTTATGAATGAAGCAAACAGATGAAAAAAAAAGGAAGAAATTTTTATCAATTTATATAATACGCTGCACGTAGGTCTATTTTTACCTGTAACATTTGTAAAGGGAGAAAACAGTGGAATGCTTAATTTATTTGCAAAAGAGTAAAAAATCTGGATTCATTTGTTTCGTTTTTTTTCGTTCATCCTTTGTCAGCATGCATAAACTACACTTTTTTCTCGAGCAAATTAAAGAGTATAATAAGCAAATAAAAAATACGACTGCCAACTTGAAAACTATAACAAACAAATTAAAAAATACGCCAAGCAAATTAAAAACTGAGGCAACCAACTATAAGAAATGTTCCAAGTAAATTTTAAAAATACACCAAGTCAATTTGAAATACACCTCGTTTGGCGTATTTTTAAATTTGGACGACGTATTTTCCCATTTGGTTAGCGCACTTTTTTAATTTGGCTGACGTATTTCAAAATTTGATCCGCATATTTTAAAATTCGGTTGTCGCATTTCTTAATTTGTTCGACCTAACTTATTTTAATCTCTCGTGGGAAGGTATGTTAACTAATACGATACATTGCTCTCACTTTCACCCCCATTAACCGGAGAATCGCGACTGTGTCTATCCGAGCGGCTGTTGTCAAGAAAGAAAGATTACTCCCATATTTACCAACTAAGGACCGAGGGAACAATCATAGTTTGAAAAACAAAGAGTTTCAATTCGGTGAACATGGATAATTAAGATTCCTGATCGTCATGCGATACATTTTATTCCATTCAAAATAAACACGGATTAGTTTTTTAATCGAATTTCCATGCAGCCAGTCGCATGCGATCACAGTCTTTTAATAATTAACATGCCCGAAAGTCAGACCATACATCGGCTAGTTTAATCCCGTAGATTGCCATTTGTGTGAAGATCTAGAAAGAGAATTTAATTTCAAAAACGCACTTAACGAATATTGAATGATGAAGCATCGTTCAGGCAAACAATAAGTTTTATAGAAAAAAAAGCAGTACATAGGGGGTTAATCGAAGAGTAAATGGGGTCACAGTGGGCAGAGAGAGAGAGAGAGAGAGAGAGAGAGAGAGAGATAAAGAGAGAGAAGGAGGGGGGAATACATACATATATATATATGATAGTAATTTGGCGCTGTGTAAGTGAAAGATTTAAGAACAAGCATGTTATAATCATAAAGAGAGGCTTGATGCATTTCGATGAACTTACGTTGGCGTTTTTAAAAGCACTTAGCGATGCAGTAAAGTATAGCTGTTGACATGTTTGGGTGTAGAAATGAACTGGGGATAAAGAAAAACAAACATCCCAATGTTTGCCCTTTTTTTACCAACACCTCGAATAATATCGCTCCTTTTCCTCTCCTCTAAAAGACCCATACCAAAATTTATTATATAACCTCTTTCCCTGATTCAGTACAACACCCCAAAATGTAGACAGCTCTATTTTCTACAGTTTTCTGCGTCGCTTCAGTAATGATGATTTCCCTCTTTGCTCTGATATCTTCCACCTCCAAATTAACACCAACATCTTGTCAGATTTACTTACAGAACAGAATGAATTTATATAGCCGCAGGTGATTGGGCACTCGTGAAATCAACCAGTCTAGGATAGGAACAACCTTTAGATGCGGTTTCACGTCCAATTTGACGTCATTTCCGACTGTTCCTGTAGCCAAGCTGATGCTAGACATATTGCCCTTTGCTTTCCTCTGGGCTTCATCAGAAGGCCAAGAGGGGATAATTCTGACAACCGGGCATTCCAGGATCTCTAAACAGAGTATATATATATATATATATATATATATATATATATATATATATCAAGAAATAGATGTAAATGAGTTGACAAAATGATTATAAATTGAGTTATATTACATAAAAACTCTTATACAAAATGATCTCTTGTCATCACACGGTTAATTCATCACTTGGCTTAGACAACGTAAATAGGATAAACAATGAAAGAAAATGGTGTTTATGTCTGGGCAAAGTGATATATTAACAGTGAAATGTCGGGAGATCATTTCAAATGAGAGTTTCAATATAATAAAATGCAATAAGCCCAATCAGGGTAGAAACATAAACGTGTTCGTATAGAGAATCTTCACTTCATCGTATTCAGAGCTCTACTCGAAATCAACTAATATGTTCAATGATAAATGTATCTAGCACTCTATGAAATAAACCTATCACACATCGGATATTGTTATATAACTATGTAGATTTGTAATATATATATATATATATATATATATATATATATATATATATATATATCCTTTGAAAATATTCTTTAAAAAATCCTGCCTAACTAGCTCTAGCACTGAAAGAAATTCACACTGGTGGTTCCCTATGAAGAATGTTGAGTAAGGATAAAGTAAAACATTATAGATACTCTCTGAATAGAACCCCCTCATATAAAACTTATAGATATTTTCTTTCCCAGAACTGACAAATTCTCGGAGGTTAACAAGGTCTAAAAGATTTAAAACACATGAAATTTAAATGAGAAGAAAAAAACAAACAAACAAACAAAAAAAAACCTCTCCCTGTGATTCTGAATTCGGTCTGATTGTATTTACCCCTTTTCTTAACATGGATGTCTATACTGATTTCTTGGGCAATAAAAATTTTTTTTCTTGTGATCGGGAATGCAGACCCCAAAGAAATCGAATCTTTTTGTTGCAGTTGTTGGAAAATCGACCAAAAAACATGTGTTTCATGTGACTTTGGAACTGCTAATGTCGGATATGCCTTTGTTTTTCCTCTATGCCGCGTAGTTCCCAATTCAATATATTTTTGCAAGACAATTGTCAGAAATTACACCTTTTCTGAACAAATTAAAAAGTGAATATTTTGCCTGTCGGGTTTTTTTTTTTCAATTTGCCTGCCGTATTTCAACCCACCAATTATAACGGTAAATTCGTTTTTACAGCACTTCCCTGAAAGGGGTGTAGAAATATGAGTCTGCTGTGCACATGTCCCTCTGTGTGAGTGTTAGTGTAATCTAACTCTAATATGAAACAAAAATACTGATACATAGTCATCGGCTAATACTCATATGCAAATATCTATGTACAGGGATACACATGCGCATCATACTTGTACAAACAAGTGCGCATGCACACAAATACCTTGCTATTTGCTAATTGGCTGGGGAGAGATTATCGTGTATATATCCACGAGCTTATCGCCGTTTCTATCTTTGGCGTTTAAAAAAGCTGAACATGATACAGAGGGGTTAAAGGAAAAACGTCACACTCTGGGAGAGAGAGAGAGAGAGAGAGAGAGAGAGAGAGAGAGAGTGACAGAAAGGGAAGAGAGAGGGATAGGTCGAGAGAGATAGCAAGGGAGATAGAGGGAGCAAGACAGAGAGTGAGAGGTAAGAAGAGAGAGACAGAGAGAGCTAGAGGTGGATGAAGAAGGAGACGAAGAGAGAGAGATATATATAGAGAGGGAGATAGAGAGAGAGCAAGACAGAGAGTGAGAGGGAAGAAAAAAGGGACAGAGAGAGCAAGAGGGGGATGGAGAAGAAGACAAAGAGATAGAGAGAGAAAGAGAGAGTGAGGGAGATAGAGAGAGCAAGACAGAGGGTGAGAGGGCAAAAAAGAGACAGAGAGAGTGAGAGGGGGGTGAAGAAGAAGACAGAGTGATAGAGAGAGTAAGAGTGAGGGAGATAGAGAGATAGAGAGAGCAAGACAGGGAGTGAGAGGGAATAAGAGTGAGACAGAGAGAGCGAGAGGGGGATGAAGAAAAAGACATATATATATATATATATATATATATATATATATATATATATATATATATATAGAGAGAGAGAGAGAGAGAGAGAGAGAGAGAGAGAGAGAGAGAGAAAGAGACCAGATGAAAAAAGTAAATAAAATAGTGGAAAAAATTAATCTGGGTTGACCTAGTTGTATTGGGGGTGGGGTCATCTTCGTTCCCCTTTCAACCCAGCCTCCATCGTCGGCCTCTCGTGCCTTCCAGCCTCAAATCCGTGTACTCGCCCCTTGATGGCGCCGAGGAAACTATTTAAGGTCAAGATCACCCCACCCTCTCCCCCCTCTCCTATTATTCGACTCACAACTCGTACCCCTAAAACATTTTGGTTGTCTTACCACTTACGCCCTTTCAAAAGACCCCAGAAGCACAAGCCACAATATAGCTGACATTGAATCTTAGTCTTACTTGGTTTTTGTTTGTTTGTTTTTGTTTTGTTTTTTCTGGCTTATTATAGTAGTGTACGTCTTGGACCGTGTACGTATATTCTCCAAGAGTTTTTTTCTTTTCTGTTTCAAATTCTTTTGATAACTTCTCTTTCCAATTTTTTGTTTATAATCACCCCCAACACAGCATGCTGCAAGAAAAAAAAAAAAGCTGGTCACGTGATGCTTTTTATTGAGCGACCAACTATAGCTGTTTGTTTTTTTTCTTTCTTTCTTAATCTACAATTCATTTATATTTGTCGTATCATGGGTAAGAAGGTTGTCTTTTATTCTTGCAACATGGCCTGCCCATTGCCATTCGCATAAGAAACTGAGGCCGACAGAACACAAGATGGAGAGATGAACTTGACAGATTCAGGAAATATTGGCTCCGTGACGCCCATGATAGAGAAGTGTGGCGAATACTGGGGAAGGTCTATGTCCAACGACGGACGTTAAAAGACTGATGATGATGATGATGATGATGATGATGATGATGCGTAAGAAGGAATTGTTATCGTCTGTAAATATTCCTTTTGTTTCAGTGCAGATCGCCGTAGCCTGACTGTGGAGTGTTCGCCTTTGGTTCGGTAGACGGCCTGCTCAGTCTATGACCGAGTTAAAGTGTTTCCAAGTCAAATGTGGTTTTTCAGTCTCTAACTGCTTCCAAAAATGAGCTAAAATCGGCTAAATCTTTTCCACTCTCAGCTAACTTTACGGCTAGAAATGTTTTAGACTCATTTAAAGCCCAAGAATCTAATAAAATAACTGTATACTAAGACCTCAGAACAAATAATTCATAAAGATTGTAAATATATCTTTAATTGAATTCGCCATATTCGTAGCGGGTCTACTAAAGAGATTTCAGTATCTGACACTAAAGATATTTTAAGAGCAAAAGTTTCAGTGAAAATTCAGTTTATCGTTCTTGAGTAAGAAAAAAAAGAAAATTATGAAAAAATATTTTCCCTACAGGGTTTGATTTGCTCTAACTGTAAAAACGGCTAGAATGGGTTAGATTTGCTCCCACTTCGAGCTAACTTCGTGGCTAAAAATAATAGGTTTGGGTCAGTTACAAAATGAAAAAAAATTGATTATTTTTTTCTATCTCTTATCGCAGATTAGCATCGGTTAAACAGTGGGTACATCTACTAGATGAAACCAAAAATGGCTGATTTAGCATCCCTGATGTTCTCTCCATGGCTGAATCATACCAAAGACTTTGAAAATGGTACTCAATGCCCATCTGGTTTGCACTCAACACGAAGAGTAAGATTGAGGAAGCCTGGAGAAAGAAATTTTCTGTCAGACAATTGCGCTTAAAACACCTCTGTGAAAACATCAGAACTAAATCTTCCTGTTTGGTACCAAAAAGCTTTGTTCAGTATCAAGTCTGCCTAATTCTGGTCCTGGAAAGTACCAAATGCTAACCCTGCCGAGGAGAGAAGTCAGTGCTGGGTCGGCTAATGTGAAGACTATGGGGTTAGAGAAGAGGTGGAGTCGAAAGTTGGGTAGGGATGCATTGGGGGTGAAGGTATTTAGTGGGCATCTTATGGCATTTGAGGCTCAGTAATCGGCACAACCACCCAACCCAAGAATTCCAGGTTTTATTTTGGGTTCAGTACTTAATCCTTCGTCGCTGGGCGGTTCGGCTTTATATCTTTTTTTGTCCGGATTTCTGTTGATTTATTAGATTACTCGTTGTGGACCGGTGCTATTTCGCTATCAATCTATCTATTTATCTATCATGGTCTCTTCATTATCTATCTATCTATCTATCTATCTATCTATTTCAGTCTGTTCCTATCCATCTATCTATCTATCTATCTATCTATCTATCTATCTATCTATCTATTTCAGTCTGTTCCTATCTATCTATCTATCTATCTATCTATCTATCTATCATGGCCTTTTTGTATCTATCTATCTATCTATCCATCCATCCATCCATCTATCTATCTATCTATCTATCTATCTATCTATCCATCTATCTATCTATTTATCTATCATGGTCTCTTCATTATCTATCTATCTATCTATCTATCTATTTCAGTCTGTTCCTATCTATCTATCTATCTATCTATCTATCTATCTATCTATCATGGCCTTTTTGTATCTATCTATCTATCTATCTATCTATCTATCTATCTATCTATTTATCATGGTCTGTTCATTATCTATCTATCTATCTATCTATCTATCTATCTATCTATCTATCTATCTATCTATCTATCATGGCCTTTTTGCATCTATCTATCTATCTATCTATCCATCCATCCATCTATCTATCTATCTATCTATCTATCTATCTATCTATCATGGTCTGTTCATTATCTATCTATCTATCTATCTATCTATCATGGCCTCTTTCTATCTATCTATCTATCTATCTATCTATCATGGTCTGTTCATTATCTATCGATCTATCATAGTCTGTTCATCACCTATCTATCTATCCATCTACCTGTCTCTCTATCTTTTAGAAACCATCAAGCAAAACTGTCACCAAAATTTCCAACAGAAGATTCCTACAGTTTTCAAGTCGATGTATATATCTATATATATCACGCAAACAAACTTCATCAATTGAACTGGAAACATCTACTCCTTATGATGTCTAGAAAAACACGTTTTTCTCCACCCATCAAAAGAGGGTTTTAGTGGGGGTTCAAATTTCAATGAGAGTTTATGAGGAATTGATCATTTTGTGCCCGACAGCAAAATTCAGAAAATATATGATAACATTGCAGCAATGTAAGCTATTTGTGAGCTATCACTCGATTTATTGCCCCATGTCAAAACAAGTTTTTCATAACTATACATAAAACAGAATGAAGCATTCTACTTCAAACTGATGGTTCTCTCTTATCATTGACCCTATCTCTTTGAAACTTCAGAGGAATATAGACGAGACTATATGTTTTTCAGCGTGCCTGGTAATAATGACTCCGGTAGAAATGGCCTCGGTAAAAATGGCTAGTAATTATGGCATCAGCAAAAATGGCCCGGTAAAAAAATGGCCCAAAAGGGTGATATAGGAACAGATGACCCATCTAAAATAAATAGTTTATCAAAAAATGAATATTAACTGAAAGTTATGTGTAAACGTCAGATTAGATAGACCTATGGCATTTTAAGTCTTCGATATCCAGGTGTTAATTCATGATTTTCAGTTGATATTTATTTTTGATAAAATATCTCAAAAATATTAATTAAGTTTTAAAGTAGTACGCCGAAGACTTGTAAATTCCGTGGGTATTAATTATCTAATAGCATAAATTTGATTCAATTACGCTTGAAAAATGTTAATGCATGATTTTCATTTGAAATTCATTTTTCATAAACTATTTATTTCAATTAGAACATTTTTTCTGTTTTTTCACTGGCGCCCTGTCTACCTGGGCCGTTATTATTGGGGCCATTTTTACCGTAGCCATTATTACCGGGGCTATTTTTACCGAAGACTATTATTACTGGGGTGATTATTACCACAGCCATTATTACCGGGGCCATTTCTGCCGAAGCCATTTTCACCTGGAAGATTATTACTGTGGCTATTATTACCTGAGCCATCATCACCGGGGCTTTTGTTCCCGGTAACATTTTTACTGGAGCCATTATCACCGGAGCAATTTTTACATGGACCATTATTACAGGAGTCATTTTTGCTGGAGCCTTTTTTATCGAAGCAATTATTACAGGGGACATTATAACCGAGACCATTTTTACCGGGCCATTTTACTGGGGCCATTTTTACTGGGGCCATTTTTACCGGGCCATTTTTACCTGGGCCATTTCACCGGAGCCATTTGTCGCTAAATTCGTTTTTTAGAAAAATTGTTACAATCAGTATACTCACGAATACTATCAATAACTGGCAGTGACAACACAATGATTATACATTACGTAAGATGTACTTCTGTTTTCATGAAATATATGTTTATATACATATATACGAAGCAAATGTATTGAAGAATTCAATGAACTATATATTGTGTAAGTATGAGAGATGGGACAACTTCTATACCACCATTCATAAATATGGCCTAACAGAACCGTCGACGGGTTAAACGGGGCAGTCTCTGTTATTTATCTTGACATTTAATTTGAGTCACTCGAAGAAAGAAAAATCTCACAGATATTTCTTTCTTTTTTTTTATCTTCATTATTTACAGCCTGCTATATTCTGAGTTTTCGAGTCGGGAATTCAAGTGACCCCCTTTCTGATATTCTTGAAGAGCCCCAAATCCCACTCACCGAACAAAAAAAAAACAAAAAAAACTCATCTCCGGCCTCCAATCTTATCGAAAGTAGCGACATGAGTCAAGACTGCGACACAACCTTAACTGCCACTGCCTACAATGTTCATTATATCTTAGTTTATGTTCCAAAAATAGTTCCAAGAAGAAAAATGTTTTGTCAAACTCCAGCAGAGGCTATTTTTCTACTACTACTACTACTACTACTACTACTACTACTACTACAACAACAACAACAACAACAACAACAACAACAACACCACCGCCGCCGCCGCTGGTTTCTTTGTAACTATTTCAGTCCCTAAGACGAATTTTCAAAGATCAAAAAAGCATATTTTCCCAACTCATTGAGGTGTGCGCGTACGTAAGAAATTTCAAGTTGCAATTATGGACGGTTAGGACTGAGAACAGTAGAGAAGAAAGAAAAAAAGAATGATGGGAAATATATTTAAAAAAAGAAGAAAAAGAATGAAAGAGTAACGAATTCTAATTAAAAGAATTAAAAGAATCTGTTTAGCGACACCAAATAATTCAATCTAGCGTCCATAGCTTTCCATTTTTCTCTCTTTATTTCTCCCTCTCTCCCCCTCACTCTCACTTGTGTGCGCTCTCTCTCTCTCTCTCTCTCTCTCTCTCCTTCTTTCGTTCTTCCTTTCTCTGATTGATGACGCAAGAATAGAATCTGTATCGTTCTCTTCCTTTCTCTCTCTATCCATTATTTCAAACCTTTCACTCTCCTTAACCGGAAGTCTGAACTTATCATTGTTGTTAGGCTAAGTAAACAAAGTCAACTTGGTAGGAGTCTACCATAATCCTCACCAGAGTCAGGAGAGTAAACTCTCCAGTGTTTACCTGTCCCGTCAAATCAAACCGATTTATAAAATTGATTTGAAATCATGACCAACTGATTGATAGGAAACCCTTTAACCGACTACAAGAAACTGAAAAGTCTTATATAAGTACGAAAATTTAAATTACTAATGTGCAAAGGCTTATTTCACCCGATGAGATAAATACTCTACTGTGGTTTGAAAACACGGCTGAGTGATATGATAGTTGGCTTTCTTGCCGACTGAGCCAGACTGTCAAGTCTTGCATATCAGCGAAAATGTATTTTACAGATACGGAAGATATTCTATTTCAATAGATAAATATATTTATGCTTTTATAATCTTCTAATTTATTATATATTCAATACAAAAAGACTTTGCAAAAGCCAGGATTGTTTCTTTTTCTCGATTTTACGCGTTTTCAACCATTAGACCTTCGAACAATCTGAATATTTGTTTTTCATGGTTTTGCGAGGTGGGTCCTGCAACTATAATTTAACTATAATCCTAAATTGGGCACTTACTTTCACCATTTTACGGGAGTACGTCATGATAAAAATGGCGCAAGCTACATCATGTTCAGAAAAAAAACGAATTCAGGCAATATTAAATCGGGTGAAAAAGGAACATAGTTCTGGGAAGCCGTGCATCTCTCCGTACTTCCGTAAAAATGGCGGTAGTAAGCGTCCAGTTTAGCATAATACTTACATTGTAAATATACCCCGTATCCTAAAACCTCAAACACATTTTTTCTAAAATTCTAGAAGGTTCAGAGTTCTAATGCGTTGAAAGCACTTGTAACCGAAAGAAAAACGAGCGTGGCTGCTGCAGGGTCAAACTCCACTCCTACTTCTATTCTCATTGAAAATGATTACTGCAACTTATGTATAGATAATGAATAGATCCGTGAATTTGTTTGGCTTGTCAGTTTGGCTCAGTTGGTAAAAGATCCCATTAGCAATCTCATGGTCGTTATTTCAAGTAACTGTAGAGTCATTATAATTGTACGTCTCTGTTTGATTGCTCGAGGAAGGATAGATAGTGAAGAGTTTACTCCCATAGATGAGGATCGTTCTTGTTCTTGTTAGGGTTAAAAACAAAGTCAACTCCAACTTGTACTGGAGTTTGACATTTTTTCTCTTAATCCATTAGACCTTCGAACCATCTGGAACTTCATTTTTCAAGGTTTCGCGAGTTGGGATCTATTTACACTGCAACTATAATGCTAAGCTGAGTACTTTTCCGCCATTTTTTTCAGGTTTACATTACGTTAAAAATGTCGCAAGATACATGATGTTTAAAAAAAAAAGTAGGAAAGAGAATTCATACAATTTGAAATTTCATCAAAGAGAATTTGAATTATGTAAGATGCACTTCCTTAAAATTAGCGGAAAGTAAGCGCCCAGTTCAGCATTATAGTTACATTGTAAATAGAACCTCTTTCGTGGAGGCCCAATTCTTTTAAAACTAACGAATTTCTGGATTGCTCGAAGGTGTAATAGGTTGATAGAACACAACATTGGAAGAGAGAATATTGATTCTTAAAACTTCATCCAATATCAACGGAGAAAAACTCTCCATTACAGTCAATAATTGAACAACTGTAGCGTCAAATTTTGAACTCGTGTCGAAAATTTCAATCGAAGAATAAATATGATCAGAATAATTTCTATTTATGACATCATCGGCGTTTTCCAATGGAAAATATCGAGGAATATTGGCCTTATGACGGGTTTATTAACAATATCTAGATTCTCAAGAATCTAGATGTTAACAATAAACCCGTCATAAGGCCAAGAAAAGGTCAAAAAGGCTTAAAACCTTTTTTAGAAGTGGTTTAGCGGAGAACTTATACCAAATTTCAAATCTGCTGACAGAACGGTATGGCCAGGATCGCTGGAAAACATAAAACATAAAATCATTGATGATTACAGTTGTTCAATGTATTAAAAAACCAAAACTAGCCAGATATCAACAAATATGATCGCTAATCGTAGTGAAGATGGATTTAAGTGTGTCATTTTGACTCCAGTCTTGCAGTTGGTAGCTCAATCGGTAGAGCAGGCAGGCAAAACTATGCCTCCGCTATGGTGGCATGGGTTCAAATCCTACCTGAGATTCATTCTTCATTCACCGATCAACGAAGGTTGCGTACCCCTTATTCGAAACTCCTAAATCCGAAATCCGAAATTCTCCGAAATCCGAGATTTATTGAGAGCCAACATGACTTCACAAGTGGGAAATCTTACACCTGGCTTCACTGTAGTATCATTCAAAGACGAGAGACGAGGCTGATTTCCAAGGCATTTAACACATCCTGACGATAGTAAAAGCTTAGCCTAACACTTAAGAAACGTGAAACTGTATTTACACCACAAACAGTGAAAGACGAATAAGTCCCAATCAAAACAAATCATTGTCACTGTCAGAGCTACATAAATTAAACACTGCATTTTTTTTTTGTTTATTCTCTCATCTGTACACAGATATTGTTGAAAGTGTAAAATGAAAAAAGACTTGATATCCCTATGCGTAACAAGCGAGATGAAAAAGAAAAAACGTTTATGATTATCTATAGCACAGAAAGTCAAGCTATTAGAGCAACTGGGCAGATTTGTTGGAGTATTCCCAATTGGAAAACTTCTGTAATCCGAAACAGCTCTTGTCCAAGGCATTTCGGATAATAAGTGCTCAACCTGTACATCATCTAATAAAAATGAATAAGAAAAAAAAATAATGTAAAAACTGTTTTAGGAGAACTATTTTATGTACGTAATCTGGGGAATTACTTTCACATCATCTGCCGCTCACTCAAAACAGCCTCATCATAGCTGCCATGTTTTTTTGACTGTCTGTGGTATTAATAGTTATATTGATCTTCTTGTTAGAGCTAGTTTTGCAATTATTCTTCTGTTTCTTAATCCGAGGGATAATCCAGGTAAATTACCGACAATTATGGATGGTGCTAATCTTCAGCGTTATAAAAGCTTTGAATTCGTGATTATCCAAGTGGCTTTGTAACTATCTATTTATATATGTGTGTATATGAGAAGAAAAAAAAACAAGAGGGGAAATAAGATTGATTATATACTTATGGTAAAGTAGAATTGCAAATAAATAGCTCGCATTTAATACACGCACACACACACACACACACACACACATACTCATATACATGCACGCACGCACACTTGCTTGTAGTTGTCCGTCAAAACGACGATTACGTTCAGTTTCTCACGTAAAGTAATCGTGGATTGTTATTGTTGTTGCTGTTTTCGACGGCTCCTTTGGTGACTTCTGGGTCCGAATTATGAAGTGCAGCGACCAGACGAGACTCACGGTATTCAAACTGGGTTCTACAGACCTCCAGGGTTCGGTGTGTACTTTCCAGGGGTTCTGGGGAAACTAAGAGACATTTCAGCATATTAATACATGTGACATCGTGTTTTATTTATCTGGCGCGATAATTAATTGTTCATAATGTTCTTTACGCATTATGACTGAACTAAATTATCATTTTTAATAGTCACGTTTAAACTTGAAGTATCTTGCTCATCTACGTGATGTGGACGTTGTTCAGTCAATAGTTGTTTGTACATCTATTTTCCTCAGTGAGCTTCGCTCTTACTTCTTCATTCAAGTGCGTATGTTCTGTTAGGGTTTATACACATCAAGTTATTATCATAAACAATGCCGAAATCCATGCTTACATACACATGTACCTAGGGAAAGTTGTTTTGTTGGAAGTGCTCCCTAAAAATGTAATAATTGAAAAACGTTTCCCGGGTAGTTGAAGTTTGAAGACCACTAGCGGGAGGCTCTGGGCCTCATCGATAGGTAGCCTCCGTTGTTCTCTCCACCCTCGTTGCAGGACTCTGAAGTAGAGTCAGAGGGAGAAGTGTAAACCTGCACTCGGAAGAGATTAGAGTAGCAACCACACCCGCCGACACTCTGGGCTAGAGCCTGATGGCCAAGTAAAGTCTAGAATGACCAGTAACTCCGGAAAGCTACAGCGCAGGGTACAATCACTTGGTTGGAAACTGGCATACACACACTGCCACAACCGTTATTTGACTTCATGAGTAGCCTGAAATTAAAACCGACACAACGGAGTTGATAACCACATGGGTGAACACACGATAAAAGTGACACGAACTACGAGTCACGTTTGTTACAGATCCCTCATCGTTGAATACGTTCTTGGGTAACCTATGTGAGTAAGCCCATATTCAAAAAAATAAATGATGTGTAGTATGATATAACATCTATATGCAATATGGTGATACCGTATATAAAATAATAAACTACATTTATGACATAAGCAGGAAGGGAGCTGGTGTTTGATCAGCACTGCTGGTGAGCCAGATTAGTATAACTGTTTTGTTTCTTAAATCCCCGGAACGGTTACATGGTAAACAACTGATGATCCGAACAAGAGAAAATTCACACATAGTACTTTAATAACAAAGTATTTGTAAAAAAGAAAAAAGCACTGGAGAATTTTTTAACGGGGCCATTTTTATGCGGGACATTTTTACCGGAACCGTTTTATCGCTGCCATTTTTACTGAGGTCATTTTTACCCAGGCCATTTTTACCGGTGCCATTTCTACCGAGTCATTTTTTACCAAGGCTATTTTTACAGAGCCATATATATATATATATATATCTTATCTGGGCCATTGGTACCGAGAACCGTTCCATGATTCGATGCAGACGGACAAGTATTATCCAATACACTTGTTCACACTATTTTGCTTTATTATCCGTTTTGCCAAACCAACGTAATGATTCAATAATACATCAGAGACCCACTAATCAAGTACATCTCATGCCTTTGAAGCTTTAGGACTTTTAAAAACTTTGATTAAACATGTATGATATTAAAGTAATGACCATTTACACTAGCTGTCCGCTGTTAGTAGATTCGATCATCACTGGATCTCCAAGTATAGATAGTCTGATACCGAGTTGGGTACAATTCGATGCAGACGAATTGACCTGGCAGACTCGATGTCAGGAAACAAGCCAAGTCGATGACCGGCCAAGTCGATGTCAAACAGCTAAAATTTTTCCGAAAGAGAGTTGTTATGAGAATTAAAAAATATATATTTGGTATTTCTATCAGATCCTGTTTTAAAAAAAATGATAATTCGGCAGCATTTATTCATTTGTGAAAATATTAGTATAAATTCCATATTTAAATAAAAATTGAATTCATTTATAATTAAAATTTATTACTCGTAAATATTCCAGAGGGCTCCTCTCTCCAAATTTTATTACTACAAAATTACTTTGTAAATAAACTATAAAACTGTTTATTACAAAAATTGAAATTATTTTTTAGGTTGCAGTTATTCATACTACATTTTATCTGTGGATCTGTTCGTGAACAAACTATAAAACTATGTAGTAGAAAAATTGAAATCTTTCTTATTGTTCGCAGGTAATCGTAATACATTTTATCGTAGAATGTGTTTGTAAACAATCCATAAGACAATTGTAAAAAATAAAACCCTTTTTTCAAGTACTACTTTATCTTAAGTATTCTTAAAAGATAATGAAACACAATATGCATCGAGTTGTTCTGACCCGGAGTCAGCCACATCGAGTTGTCAAGACGTGGAGTCGGTCACATCGAATTGGGTCGCATCAAGTCGACCACATCAAATTATCCTTACATCTGATACCAACTCAATTGTAAATTGATATACTTATATCATGAGCTGTGTGACCTTTTTTCAAAGGTCAAAAGTTGCTCATCATTTATTGCAATTCATTAATTGGTACAGACTAAAAACCAAATGCTTGAAATAGGGGTCAGTCAGAATATATCCTTTACAGAAGTGGTCCTTGAGTTTTCCAAGTTCCAAAACCGCTGATCTAAGATGTAAGACAAGTCTGAACGTTAGACGATAGATGCACTCGTTCAATTTCATGGTTCGCCATCCTAGAAGGCCGTCAAATGAGACCAATTCAAATGCACCAAAACGAAACTAAATATAGCTCGAGAAGAGCTAAATTGGTAATTTTTGTTCCGGTATGTCAGCCAATCAATCCAAAAGCGGACCCAGGGGGTCTTCCAGGGTCTTCTTCCAAATCTTTATTCATTTATACCATTTTTCTTTTCGCCCCAACACATGACAACCTTTTCTTTCCCAGGGGCTTCATAAAAATGAATTCTAATCATTACTTGGGCAAATATTTTGTAGTGGGGTAATACATTTATATTTTCATGAACTTATCTTACACACGTGTGAAAATCATGATGGCACAAAAATTATTAGTAAAACTTTGGATGATACCTCCGTAACATTTTAGAATTTTCAGATTTTGGGAGGCCTTCAGCTGAACAGGCTGTATCAGTCCTGTCAATCAGTGACAGTCATAGGTATTAGAGATGATAGCGCATCTAAAAAAACGAGATATCCAATGTGTGATTCCTAATATCAGGAGTTTATTTCATCTGCTACGTATTATTCTTTACGGTCTTGGGTGTAAAATATGAGTGTTCATATGAGTAAATCGAAGTTGGTTATAGGACGTTCCGGTGAGGACGTTTCAAGCACGGACTTTTCGACCGCAGATGTTTCGGCCTCGTTCTGTTTTTATGGGTGAAAATCGCTATATATATTCTCTAATTGTTTGTTCTATTTAAGTTGTCTAGGGTGAGAGATACACTAACCGTTTGACGACGGGAGATCATTTCAAATGAATTTGTATATGAAATAATGCTATTTATAATCATTCTGTCGGATCATATCCATTTCTTGATATATGTCTAATTCAATAATTAATTCTTTTTTTTTATAATTTTTTTCTATCCATGTGCTTTTTCATCATAGAGTGAGTGCGAGTGTTGAATTTCTAGACTCACATTAAAAAATATAAATTTTATCTAATTTTTTAGCCATTTGGTAAAAAACGAATCGTTGATTTTTATACAAAATAAAAATAAATAAGTAAAAATTAGCTATAGAAAGTTTTGAAGAATTTTCTTTGTAGCGAAGGTGATATCTATTTTTTTTCATTTGTGACAAGCTTGGCTGTGCTAAGGTCAAACTCCTCTGCTTCATTAAAATCTAAAAAAGTAAACAAAATAGAATTCATCACTTCATACGATGTTATTCCAAAACTACGTTTCCCTATTTCAACCTCTTTATTCGTTGTTCCTGTATCAAAACAAGTCGACCTGAGTTAAAAGAGTGAATTCGTCATCAGTTTTTGCGTACATAACTCTCATTCAAGCTGTCATGACGTCACTGTTTTTGGTGAGGTCATTGTCATTATTGTGACAAACGAAAAAGAAGGCAAAACTCAATAGTAGGAGTTTCACAATATTTCTTTCAAAGCAGAGATTATTTCTTTCAACTATGTCTTAAATTAAAAAATCTTAAATTCAAATACCTGACGAATTCACGATGATCAAGTCAACTCTCGGAGTTTGACAATATTTCAACATCTTTAGTCAACGCGTGAGCTGAATGAAATGTTAAAAATTTCTCGTTCTGAATTTGATGTCATCTTCGTGACGTAATGTTTTGGTCAACTTTTTCATAAGCGGTAGCCACGATTGTGTTATTACTAATTGTCCGATTCATTGTCCGATTCAAGAGTGTGTGATTCTTAGTATTTGAAAATTGTATCCTGAGTACCTCACTCGTTTTTCTCCTATTGTAATTTGGTTATATCCTTAGTGATTTGGTATTCAAACCATTCAAATTGGTGGCGACAGTACTTACAATATACATTTCGTATATCATGAATTTATTCTTATATTAATTACATGTAGTTAATCATTTTTCCCCTTTAGAAACAAAACGATGCTGAAACATCTGTGGTTGAAGTATTTGCAGCCGAAACGTCCGCTGTGGAATGGTTGGTTACCGAAACGTCCGTTTACCGTCTGCAACTTATGTGTAAAAAACAAATGTTTATATAAGTAAATTAAGGTCAAGTGCGAAGAGACCCCGATGCATTTATTTTGTGTGAGTCTCCTGTGACCAAGACCGGATTAAGCTCGTGCAGACCAGTAGCATATGTTATGGAGGGGCCCTTAATTAAAAAATATGTACATGAATGTTTAAAGACAATACATATTTTTCAAAGTAATTGCATTTTTTTTTCATTCACTGTGATAATTACTAATTGTATTTTGCTGTTTTAGTAGTACGGAATATCATTCAACAGCATCCAGTTCTTCTTCATTATCTTTTCCCTGGCTCGGGTCCTTAGCTCCTCCAGTTTCTTGCCGGATCTGATTGTTTCCAGTCCTGTATCTCTGAGGCCTGTTTGCAGCTTACCATTCATTTATCATACTACAAGAAAATGTCTGACATTTCCGTACTAATATTACTTTATTTTCGTTTTCTTTATCTTTGTGCAGTGGCTGTGGCTTCAGTTTCAAGTACCTTCGTATCTACACGTCATATATGTATCAAATAGATACCACAACCCATGAGTAAAAATGATAACCCCAATCAAAGGTGATAATTGGTTGATAATCGCTAACCTTTAACACCAACTCGTTCATAAAAGTTGAAGGCACTATAATACTATACTAAAAAAGTAGGGAAAATGCGGAAACATTGAATCAGAATTGATAGGATGCAAGCGTTTAGCGCGGGACGCTTGAAATTGTGGGTCCTGTGGCATATGCTTCTTTCGCTACATAGCATGAACCAGGACTAGATTTACTATCTAATTTGATGCTATGTGTTCCTGGGCGTATAACATCCTGAAATGTGTAGCAATAATCCTCGTTCTGTGCAGTTATGAAAAAACTTTATTGTAGCAGGATGGGCATCCGCTGCCACTTTCCAAGGGGGTAAGGCAAAGAGTGTGTATTCCAGGGGTGGGAAGATGTATTCCAGGGTGGGGACAAAACGCTATATTATAAAATAGATTTTACTTACAACCCTGATATACAATACGCCGTCTGAATGATCCAAATATTAGATGATGACGCATGACTGATGACGGAAATGAATGATTCGAACCCGGGATTATGATTATCTTATACTCAATAAACCTTATAGCCAATAAACAATAATGATGCAAAACAATTGAGTGGCTGCCCATGATGAATGCTCAACGAAACATTTTGAGAAAAAAAAGTTGATATTTCCGTTATTTTCAATTTCTGTTTTATTTTGAATCTTGTACGTTACAAGGTCGTAATGCAAAACGTCCAAGCTTCAAGACAAGGAAAACTGAGCATTGTAGCTCCAAAGATGTCGAAAAAAAAACAACTTTTTTAAAGTGATTCGTTGGGCACTTATCATGCGCGTGAACTCATTTGTACTGTGTCATTATTGTTTATTGACTATAAGGTTCCAGCTTTCACCCCCACTTCCCCTGCAGTACGATGGCGTGATCCAAGTGAATGTTTGTGTGTGTAGGGGGGGGGGGGGTCGGCCCCTAACCCACAGACACTCAAATCCACAATAGCAAATTTTTTTAAAAATCGGTTTAAAAAAATGTTAACATAAGTTTCTTCAATTTTTTAGCTGGTCCGACTGTCTGTCTAGCGATTGATGTATGCATTGCACGTACAGGCCATACCTATGGAGACCAGGAGGCTGAAAATTCAAACATTGACTCTTCATTATGTTCACAAAAAAAAAATGTATTTTAAAATTTATTCAAAAATAAATTTTCAATGGGGTGTTCGATTTGCAATTAAATTTTAAGTTGGATTGGTCCCTAAATTCTGTGTCCAGCAGTAAACACGCTTATTTTTTGAAAATTCAAACTATTTAAGAGATCACTACCTAACAAAAGGCAAGAAAAGTGATTTATTTATTGATCACCCCTTTTCTCAATTTCTTAATTTATCACCTTCAACACCTTCAACACGGCATGGTATCAATATACATGGGTCCCGTGACAGTTTCAATCAAGTGATTTTTTTTCTTCCCGTAACAAGAACTATCTATCTATCTATCTATCTATCTATCTATCTATCTATATATATATATATATATATATATATATATATATATATATATACATATATATATATATATATATATATATATATATATATATATATATATATATATATATATATATATAGTGCTTTAAGCACTAATCACACGAAAAAAACTTTTTCAAATTTTTTCTTCTGCGTCCTTTATTTTCAAATATCTATTAATGTAATATATTTTCTTGTTTTCTCTCTAATGTTTTAGGTATACTTTTAAAGGGGATATATATATATATATATATATATATATATATATATATATATATATATATATATATATATATATATATATATATATATAGTACATTGTGGATTCGCTACACGAATTAGCTCATGTTTCTGCCCTCTTCGGGCCTCATCAGGCAAATTTACAGCTCTATTCTAAAACAACTCAACTTCATGAGTAAAATGTTGCATGTATCGAGCACTCCATGAAATAAATTCATTGCATTTCAGAAGTGGCTTTATATTATTGATATATAATTATATCATGTTATACTACTAGCCTGATTTGTACCACATATATATATATATATATATATATATATATATATATATATATATATATATATATATATATATATATATATCAGTGCCAGGTTTGATTCCTGTAACAGCCCCATTTTCTTAATTGTTTATTCTATTTACGTTGTCCGAATTGAATGATGTATTAACCGAGTGACGACGGGAAATTATTTCAGATAAATTTCTGCCGTTCAAAATGTTCAAATTATTTCCACACGGTATATTTAAACATTTTCTGACGGGTCATCCTCTGAGGAGTGTCAGTCGAAAGAGGCTTTTAAAGATTTTAAAAAACGAATTTAAAACATCTATGATATACTATGTATCAGCCAATTACGGAATTTTGTACCATTAAAAGACAATTTATTCATTACATATCGAATACAAAAATTGCAGTAATCATTTTAAGACGGAATTGACGCAGAGGCGTTGAGTTTGGCCTTGTAGCAGCCAGGCTTATTTTCTTATCATGTCTCTACCTTGTTGTTTCATTTGGGGGGAGGGGGAAACGTGGCCGGGACGCACCCTGTTAGAACAAGAAATAACATCAACAAAATAAGCGGGAACCTAAATTGGAATTTTCAAGAAATTACCAGATTAGTACGCGGCTTATCTCGAGTAGAAGTAGGCTTACCAAGATCAGCGAATTTCTTGGCGTATATTATATAGATAAGAGAAGGAAGGAAGAGAAAAGAAGATAAGGCGGCTGGGGTGGAGAGGAAGAGAGGAAAGGAAATAGAGAAAAAAGGATGAGGGTGAAGGAAGACGGAAGGAAAATGTGAGAAGGAAGGTAGTTTCAAAGATGGAAAGAATTTTTAAAAAAAGAAAAAGATACGGAAGGAAGGAAAGATGAATAAATGAAAGGAAAAGAGAGAAGAAAATCGAAGAGGAGGAAAAATAAGTGTAAAATGAAGGAAGGGAGGAAAGCGGAAAAAAAGAAAGAAACGAACGAAGGGAGAGGAACACGTGAGAAGAAATTAGGTTTGAAGATGGAAGGAATTGATAATAGACGAATATATGGAGGGAGAAATTCAAGGGGGAAAGGAAGAGTAAGGGGTGGAAAAGGTAAGATGAAGAAAGGAAGGGAAAAGAAAGAAAGACAGAAAACGTGAGAAAAAAAGGTAGCTTCGTAGATGGAAAGAATTTTGAAAAAAAGAAGATATGAAAAGAAGGAGAGATAAACGAAAGATAGGAAAAGAGAAGAACGAAGGAAGAAGGAAAAATAAGAGTAAAATAAAGAGAGGAAAGAAAGCGGAAGAAGAAGAAAGAAAGAAATACGTTAGTACGTAGATAGACAGCAAGGAAAGAGTACGACAGTGAGGGAAAGAAGACATACAGAGAGAGAGAGAGAGAGAGAGAGAGAGAGGGCAAAAGATGTCTACCAGGAAAAAAGATCAGGGAAGGAGAAAAAAATAAAGGCAAAAGAAATTAAGAAGAAAGAAGGAAAGAAAGAAACGAAGAAATAAATGTACGCTCCCGAGAACACACACACACACACACACACACACACACACACACACACACACTCACACTTTACCCAGTGAAGAAAATTGGGAAAAAGTTTGAAACGAAAAGTGGAAGGAATTTTTAAAAATAATCAAAGAACAAGTCTGGTTAGTTACTTGATAGAAACCGCCGTGCAATCAACGTTTTTTGGGGTTTTTTTTCAGAAAAATCGGGACAGTGGGTAATCAACGAATGTTACTTCTCTCGCCTTTTCTTGGACAGAGACCAGTGGAGAAAGTCTGAATTTTCAACAGAAAAACAAACAAAAACCAAGCGTGGATGCTGCCGGACACAAACTGACGGATCAATGTAGCACAGACTTTCATTACAAACTGAACCCCCTCTTAAAAAGTATCGGAAGTGGGGGTGAAAATCTAAAGAAGATATTAAAAAGACATAACAAGAAGTGAATGTTTGAATTTTCAGCCCTCTATCTCCTATTTCCCGACCTGTGCAAGCGATACATACAAATCCAGTCAGACCAACTTGAAAACTGAAAGAAAACCACGTTGACAATTTTGATGAGAGTTTTTGTTGACTGTTTCGAAAAATACTGAATAAATAAATAAATAGGTAAGTAAATATATAAGAGAAGTCCCGATAAGATAAAGAAGGAGTCACAGGAGTTTTTTTTCCTCCTGATTAATGGTGAAGTTAAACGTCGTGAAAGCGCCAGGGAAATCAAGGTGGAATTAGAGGTAACCATTAAACCAGTCTGGGGCCAGATGGTATGTCAAAGGGGCGAAGGAAGAGGTATAGACAAGGAATGCAGCAGACACTATTATGAGTGTGTGTGTGTGTGTGTGTGTGTGTGTGTGTGTGTGTGTGTGTGTGTTCGAGGCAAGTGTAGGAGGTAGCGGTAGCCTAACGGTCAGCAGTACGGAGAATTGCCAGCCAGCTATTGACTGCCTTTTTCATTCAACTCTAGACCTTCCAAGTACGAAGCATCCTGCGTGAGGCACACGCATTTTGCTACATTTTAATGCTCACACGCACGAAAGGAAAATTCTCACGCATTTTATAAAAAAAGAGTTTGATTTATTTAAATTTATTAAATTGGTTTAGATTTCTGATATAAAAAAAACCTCGTATAATAACCATTATTACTCCTGAAACGAGAAAACCTTTTCAATAATTGTTTTAAATAGATTTCTAGACAACAAAAGCTTTGAAACACAATTTTAGCCCATCTTGTATACATCGTTTACAAAATATTCTGGTAGTATGCCCCAGACTCCCTTGACGCGCCCCAATAAGGGGAGAGGTCACTCATCCCTAACATTGAAACTTGACAGGTCTAAAAAGACGAACTCATTGATTCTATCATACAATTTTTAAATACAGAATGCAGAACTGAATAACTGAAAAGCATCTTATTGAGATGCGCTGACACATTTAAAAGTATTTTTTAAAACACACATCACGTTGCTCTGCATTTTCTGTCTATGTTCAACAAAAAGGAGATCGGATTTTTTTTCGCATTTTCGAAAGAAAAAAAGAAAAAAGTGAATATATAAACAAGGGAGACTACTAATTTATAATCATTCAATTGTCATCTCCACAGAAAAATATTACAGACAAAAATATAGATACTTACACGCGGCGTATTATAGGAGTAGATGCCACCTCCCGAATGCATTATAGGGAAGTACGAATAAAAACTACCACACTTAGATTAGGAACTCGTTCTCCATGCAGTGCCAGATATAGACCACGTACATTTTATCTATGATACTCATTATATATCAGGTTGGTGCAAAAATAATTACGGTTTTTCTCGATCAACTTCAAAACAGTATATCTCAGCTAGGAATCAACGTTATTTATCGAAATAAGAACGTTCAGAATGTACACTTAATATCTATATATATTTTTGCCGACTAGAGACAATATCGTTTATCCCGGAAGCACAGAGTTTGGGCTCCCGGAATCAATGAATTATTCGAGGTTATTTTTAGCTGCAGCTTGATTGTCGAAGACCTTCCCTTGTGTGAAAAAGCGATAGTTGGTCGGCGACGTGCTAGCTTCTTTTTTTTTTTATTTTGCTTTTCCAATTTGGTACAAACGTCATACAACAGTCAACGTTAAGTTCCTCTGCAACCTTTCAAATTGTTTGGTGAGGGCCCACGTGAATAATGGCCTGTCAGCTGCGTCCCACACGAACTCCCGACTGGTCTGGCTACGAGCAACATAATATGCAATTTTTTCACGCCAAGGGACGAAATTAACGTAGTAAAATAGAATTTCATTCATGCTACTGACTTAGTAGAATAGAATGTCATTCACATTCTAATGACATAATAAAAATACTGAATTTAAAGAACAATAAGAAAAAATCTAATAAGAACGAGAACATAAAAGTTCGTTTTTGGTCAACAGAAAGTTATCCTTCGAGATTACAGCGACGTAAATCTTTATTAACCATGTATATATGCAATGTGTATCCATATATTTCATACATGCCATCATTCTTGAACTAGTAATATTAAAAACTGACGAACAAAACTGTCACCAACACTGCCGCCATAGGTTTCGCCGGCTTCAAGATAGTCTGGCTGGCTCGCTATGAATAAATGTGTGTATCACACATACTGGCCGCACCAATGGAGCTAGATGGCTGATAATTTAATTATTTACTCCTCATATACAATTACATAGGAAAAAATGTGGGTTTTTTTTTTTCATTTTTTGAGACCCCCGTAGGTTTTTGTGTATCAGGGGATTCATTTTGCAACATGAGATTATGCTAAATTGGTCCCTTAGTTTGTGTCCGACAGCATTCACACTTAAAAAAAAATTTTTTTGTTTTTTGCTTTTGTTTTTTTAATTCAGACATTTTTGGTGATAACTGCATGACAAAAGGCGATCGAAGTTATCTATTCATTGATCATCCTTTCATTCCCCAATTTACAATTGATCACCCCCAACATGCTGCCAAAAGACGTTGGTCACGTGACGGTGTCTGTTGAGTGACTAAGCAGACCTGTTCCCAAGAGGCGTCGAACAATCTATCAATTCCGATGGGAATATGGCTGCGTCATCGACTTTTCCAAGGCCACGCACTTCCGGCATGTCCAGGTCGGACCAGACAATCGACCATTAAGAACTGCTGCTGACTTCCGGTATCGGCGACTCTCGCGAGATGTCCGAGATTCGTACTCTGTGCTCAGAGGACTAGGTGCTCTCGCGCACACCACTGGCGTCATTTCCGCCTCCGGTATTTTCCCACCGTGAGGACTAAAACGTCTCTAATAGCGGTGAAACAAGCTTCACACGAACAATGTCCGCAATATTGATGCCTTCATTCATACAATCCTTGTTGCTTGCAGCCAGGCCAGTCGAGCTTCAGGAAGGAGAGGAGACCCTCAGCTTACATTATGGTGCATAGTGTAGAGATCGCCCTCCCCCTAGAAAACCAGAGGAAGTACGACCAGACTCACCGTAGCCTAATTTATAATAACATCAGGGACAAATAAAGAGAGCACTTCGATGGATATGGAGGTGCTGGGTGACCAAACGGCTAACAGCACATAGTGTGGACGAA
>OY735219.1:9647601-9705101 GCA_963457665.1 Thysanoteuthis rhombus | reverse complement strand
TATATATATATATATATATATATATATATATATATATATATATATATATATATATATATATATATATATATATATATATATATATATCCTGTTGTATAGGTGTTGGTGTCCCTGATAATAACACATCCGCCCTTGCCTGAAGGTGTAATATGTACTTTATGGTTTTGCGCTGATCTTTTCAGTGTTGTTCAGCATAGTGAATTACCACAACGATACTTAATTAGTGACCCAGTTATCCTGAATCTATTGTATTTGTTTTTCTTTCTTAGTCACATTTCTAATCTTTGCGGTTAGGTGTCTTAGTGGCAATGTGTTATACTTAACCGCACTAAACAGATTAGCCAAACCGATAAAGTACACATTACACCTTCAGGCAAGGGTGGTGGTGTTGACATCATGGACACAAACAAAATATAAATATATATATGGGACTGGTGCAGAAATCGAACCTGCGACCTCTTCAACGTAGCGTTGTTCTTACCATTGAGCTAAACAGCTGCAGGCAATACAAAGCCCCAAATATCTGTTTTCACACCAAATTTTCATCTTGTTTATTATCGGTTTATTAGTTTCTTTTCAACGCGACAATTATGTAATGGATATGTATGTAATGGATATATATGACCTGCTGGATCCACACTCACAATGGCGAGAGCAACGCTACCACACACTCATACACACACACACATATCCATTTATTAACACACACAAAGATATATATAGATATGTGTGTGGATATATGTTTGATTGAAGAGAGAATTTATTCGGAAACATTTTTCGTCCGGCTCTGGAATTAACTGAGTAGTAAATCGAACAGCTGACCCTGAAAATAAATAAATAAAATTAGTTTTCTTTGCTACTCAGTTAATTCACACACACACACACACACACACATGCGCGCGCGCGCACGCACACACACACACACACTCACACACACATATATGTATATATATATATATATATATATATATTGGTTTCGGAACTTTGAAAACTCAAGGGCCCCCTCCTCAAAAGGAAATAATTCGGTGGACCGTTATTTTCTAGCATAACGTTTTTAGACTGCAATCAGTGAACAACATTAATTTTGTTTTCGACTATTCTGGGTGCCTTAGTCTGCGGAACCATGTATACGAAATACATCTTCCCTGCAGTCTGCTAAATGAGGCTTCAATGTGAATTGTGACTTGCGCAGGGCCGACCTCATCCCTTAAACCAAAAGATTTTAACGCTAGCAAAGAGGGTGTTGAGGTGACTAGGAACCTTAAGTGTGGCGTTTGGGCTGCTCGAGAGTGTTGCGAAGATTCCATAAATATCTATGATCCTGATTTACAAATGCTTGTTGCCCGTTTATATTTGTTTGGAATTTGATTGATACTCCTACTATGATGTTTTCCTCAAAAAATCCTTTGGCATCAATGTTGATGTTTTCCTATGAACATATATGAAAAAATACAAACACACACACACACATACACACACACACACACACACACACACACATATATATATATATATATATATATATATATATATATGTTACGAATTCCACACGTCAAAAAGGAATTGTGTTGAGTACTCCTCATATTTAAACTTCAGGGAGGCGTTGACGGCTAGGTGTCAGAGTGTGTGTGTGTGTGGGGGGGGGGGGTGCTAGGCTGGAAAAGTTGAAAAATGTTGCATCCTTTGGTCCACCGGGGTGGAACGATTAGGAGTGAGGTCGTAGGTTTGGCAGGAGTTCCCTTCCTCCTGGCAGGTGCCATAGAGATTGAATTCGCTCACGTGAATGAAAATCAAAATTCTTTACACAGACACTCAGATAGATAGATATATTGATAGATAGATTGATAGATAGATAGATAGATAGAAAGAAAGAATTAGACAGGGATAGATAGTTAGATGGATACCATTGTGTGAGCTTGTGTAGTCTAACAATTACTTTCAAAATGACCAAACGTCCCGTGCGGAGTATTTTTGGCGAAACATCGTATATGTCTTTAATTTTCAAGTTGGTGTGACTTGCTGGCTATGTATGTATGTATGTATGTCAAGTTAACCGTCTGACACCTGGATCATACAAGGGGTCCGTACTTGCTGACACTACAAATGGCGGGTGGAATTCCTATCATGAAACAGGGTTGCTACCAAGATGTATTCCCCATCTCAAAATATAAACTTTTGCTCCCCCGTCCCTGTGATTCGTCCACTATCGCCGCTGGGATACATTTGCTCTGCGCCCACCCCTGAAAAGTGGTAGTGGACGCTCATGTGCACAATCCAGAATCTTGGTTAGAGAATAATGGAATAGGTGTTTATGCTGGCTACGGCTCCAGCTGAACCCAAGTGGACCCCACATATCACGTTAAAACTTACTCAGTCCATTTGCAATATGTGAAATAGACCGAGAGGCGATGGGGCAATTTTACCCATGGCTGGAGCGAGGAAGGATTCATGCCTTCCCCAAGGACATTAGTGCAAAGTGAATTCAAGCTTAGGTTGGAATATATATATATATTATACGAATCCACATCAGCAGGGAACGTTGCTTTTAACGTTACCTATTGTCCTTTCTCTCTCTCTCCATCCATCTATCTATCTATCTATCTATCTATCTATCTATATATATATATATATATATATATATATATATATATATAAACATATATATATATATATATATACATATGTATATATATATATTTCGAATCCAGATCAGTAGGGTAGGTTTATTTTAAATAAACAGGGAAAAACTCTGTCAGTGGATGTCACAGTTCTAGCAGACCATAGTGAATTTAAAAGAGTGTGACAATTTAAAAAAGATCCTTCTGGTTGTCCGATATGTCCGTTTTTAGTATTTGCTTTTATGATTGCAATCTTGATAAATCCTGAAGCAGAAAATGAAATTTTGCATATGTTACTGATCATACGATATTAACGTTCTTTTAATCTATGATTCCTTCATGTTAGTTTTAATCACATAATCCTTCACTCCTGAAGATGCTGTACTCAATGAAAATCTGACTAATATCTTGGTATGGTTTCAAATCCAGAAATGCTCCAAAATTTAAGCTCTCAAGGACATCAATTTTGCATCTGGAAGCTCAATCGTGCAATCGACAAATTGATGAAATTCATTTGAAATTTGCCAGAAAAAAATGGGTCCATTTAGTTGCATGACAGTGCCAGACCTCCTGTTAGTTATCCGACCAAAACAAAGTTGTTGCAACTTAATGTTGAAATCTTGGACCATTCTTCATATTCACCAGACTTATGTCCAACAGAGTGCCATCTATTCCAGCCCCTTTGAGCTTTCTCTCAGCAATAAAACGTATGCCGACATAGAGACGGTTATTGCAATATTTGAACAATTTTCAACTTCAAAAAACACTAATTTCTATAAAGGAGGGATGTTTACATTTGGTGCCTAAATGGAAAAAAAGTTATCGAAGCGAATAGATCCTATTTTCATTAATAAACCAGGCTTGTTTACATTTATAATTTGTTTTGCTTTTTCTTTCCTATTTTGGACAACACGATACATCTCGAAGAAGAACTGAAAACATGGTTAACCTCGCTCTGACAGGCTTTTAATAGCTACTTCTGGTTAAGTTTAGTAATAAAAATGGCTATTTTTGTTTTCAATCAAGCAGACAACGTATTGTTTGTTTTTTGTTTTGTGTGTGTGGGGGGGAGGGGGCTGTACGAATATGGCTATGACTTATTGGTTAGTGTTAGTACATAGTATGGTGAAGTTGGGGTTATGACTGGGTTTTTTCCTTATTACAGATTTTAATTAAAGATTTAATTATAAATAAGCAAAGCAAAACACTCAAACAAACAATCGTTACATAACGAAAGACAATTTCATTTTCAGTCAAAGAAGAAACAACGTAATTCATTTTAATTAAATAATTTATTTTAAAGAAAGAATAATTCTATTTCAAGTCAAAGCAGAAACAATGAAATTTAATCTATTCTAATTATGTAACGAAAAGACAAAAGATTAAACAATGTATTGATCAGCTATTATCATTATCATTAAATTAAAAATTTAATTTTCGTTTTATATCATGCTTTTTAAGTTACCCAGAAATAGCCATTTTATAGCTAACCTCCTTTTAGCCATTTTATAGCTAACCTTATTGAAAACTCTCAGAGCAAGAATTATCGATAGCATTGTGGTATTTGAGGGTGACGATTGTATCCATTAATATTGGCATACTTGAAATAGCATCGAAGAGCCTTGCAAAGATTGAAGGAAGTGTTGTATTCTGATAACAGTATAATTGAAATCGATCAGAATACCGCAGAGAGTGCTTGAGCATCAAGGAGACTTGCTGCCTCTTGACCCCTCATCCAGGGCGGCGGATTTTCTGAACCATTAAAGTCTAGGGTAATACATGGCAAAACAAAATGCACCAATAATGATTTAACTAACATAGGCATTTAAAAAAATCACTTTAAAAGATTTCAATGTGAATATTTTTTTCCTTTCTAATGACCATAGCCTTGAATTAATAAGCTAGCTAATAAAATCAAAAAGTTGCCAAGAAGAGCAATATCTAGATTTTTTTTCTCTCCATTTTTGCCTACGGATCCTTGATTCTTTGTTAAAAAAATAAGGTAAATAGAATTATTCATTGAGGCGTAAAACTCTAAGACACATTTGTTTAAGTAAAATGAATCATTAAATTAAGAGCGACTCTGATCACATCAAAAAAACAAACCTTCAAACTTTGAGTGGGAATTTCTCCAAAATAATCAATCAAGTGAAAGGTTTTGTGTTCGAGTCACATTTTTCTCTTTTTTCAAAAACCAAAATACATAACACAACGAAAAAGAAGCGATTTTTCTCCCATCTTTACTGTTAAACTCAGTAAACAGCAATACTTATGTGTTAGCGATTTGTAAAACATGCTCATGTGACAGCTCTCACCCTATAATCGATGGCGATCTTTTTGAATAGAGTTGGTTAAAAGTAAACGCTCCTCATGCCATCTAACAATTAATACAGAACTTCTTGACCAAACCAATATCTTTATATGATCATCATCATTATCATTAAAGCAATTTTTTATCCCGACAATCCGACCTTTTTTTTTCCAATTTTTGTTGTTTACTCAACATTTTGGCCGAATAATTCAACGGCTTTCTTCAGGTATAACATGTAATATTATTATTATTATTATTATTATTATTATTATTATTATTATTATTATTATTATTATTATTATCTGAAGTTTCCCACCAGTTGCCTGGTGGTCACCCCTGAAGCCTGAATGACACGAAGTTGCTTCAAGCACCAAAACCTCCTCAACACTCTCAGTCCACGCCAGCGTTGTGGTTTGTAGTTTCAGTTGTTGAAGGCTGACTGACAACAAGTCACTTCAGGTTTCCGACCCTCCTCTCATTGTCCTCACATATCCCAGCAGCACTGTGGTTTCCCAGCTTTTCTCACACGGGGCCTTTTTCGATCTCGCCTCTCGGCCAGAGCTGGCGACAGGAAGTCTTCTCATATTTCCTGTTCTCTCCACTGTGACGTGGTCTGCATAGTCTCAACCCTTCCTCTCAACTCCAGACCCTCTAATCTTGTTCTCGACGTCTTTAATTTTACTGTCAAATAAAATTTTATTATTGTTTTCGCAGCAAAAGTATTAGAGACACGTTACCCGGTTCATCTCCGTTCCTGTCTACCCAAGCATCCAGTTTCCTCCGTTAATCTAATCAGACGATAATCTATACTAATCTGGACACTGTGTCGATAATTAACACGCGATTAACACTCGTTAATTAGACCCGTACCAAGACACCCAGGCATACTAGTCAGTAAGATCAGATGTACTCAATCGGGGAAATTTGTTCTCTTTAAAATAACAGTGTAATGTTTTATCTAGGTGATAAACTGCATGTTCATATATATATATATATATATATATATATATATATATATATATATATATATATATGTGTGTGTGTGTGTGTGTGTGTGTGTGTGTGTGTGTGTGTGTGTGTGTGTGTGTATTAGTATAAATGTATTTATTTATCAGGATGAAATAAGCCCACGTGTACCTGGAACATAAATTTGCCTAGATTTGTAGAATTTGTCAGTTCGGCTCAGTTGGTGAAAGAGCAGTTTACCAATCAATTAGTTGTAATTTCAAATCACAGCCGAAAAAAATGTTGAATGCAAAGAGCGGAGAGTTCACTCCTCTAAATTTGGCGAGGATTGTTCGAATTATTACGGAGCAAACCGAAGTCAACTCCAGCACTTGAACTGGGTCAAGGTAAAACGTCTATCTCACAAGAGACAACTCCCTTTGGAGAATAAACGGCGGGTTTCCAGTTGCATGCATCAGCTTAGTGATCCCTGCAAGTCAGATCAAGACGAAGACTCAATTCTCAATGGCCATAATGATATTACCACCCTAATCTCACGGCTTAGAGTACACGCAATTGATTGTTGGATGCACGTGGAATGTTTTCCATCAGAAGAGTTTTCCACCCTCTCTGCGCTTATCAGAAATCGAACACTAAGCCTTGTGTGCGTGAGGCAGACGCACTAACCATTATACTATCCAAGCGGATCGGATTCTGGAGTCACCAAGGACGGAAAAAGATGACGTCTATGCTAGTGCAATACGAGGAAATACCTGCGAAATAATCTACCGATAGATTAACAGCCTCCAAACGTAATCTCTCACTTAATAATCACAGCCGCAGGGAATGCCTTCATCAATTTGGAAGAAGCGCTCCTACTATGACCACCGTTAGTGCGTATACTTACTCTCCATGGCTTGCAAGTAAGCTAGAATGGAGGGGAGGGACCAGGTGGATCAGTTAGTAAAGGCCCACGATTCTGAAGGGGTTAACTCCCCACCCCTATGCATTTACTGTTTCTCATTACAGTACTCTGTTGCATTGTTAGAAACCGTCAACCAAAACTGACAGTACAGGTTTCTTCAGTTTTCAAACTGGTCTGGCTGATTGGTTGGCAGGCTTGCAATGTATACACAATGTCGCACAAATGAAGCCAGAGGGCTAAAAATGTGAATATCTATTCTTTGTTATATCTAAAAAAACAGTTTCTTGGTAAACTTCTTGAAAATTCACCCTATAAATAGGTTTTTAGTTTCATAATTCTTCTTCTTCTTCTTCTTCTTCTTCTTCTTCTTCTTCTTCTTCTTCTTCGTCTTCTTCTTCTTCTCCTCCTCCTCCTCCTCCTCCTCCTCCTTCTTCTTCTTCTTCTTCTTCTTCTTCTTCTTCTTCTTCTTCTTCTTCTTCTTCTTCTTCTCCTCCTCCTTCTTCTTCTTCTTCTTCTTCTTCTCCTCCCTATTTTTACTTCTTCCTTTTCATTTCTCTCCACTCCTTAGTTTCCACTCTTCTTTCCCTTTCTTTCTTAATTTCAATCTTTATCACTCTTTCCTCGTTTATTTCACCGAGTTCTGCTCTATCCTATCCAATAATCCACAACCTACTCACCAACACCTTCCTTCGGTCATTGAGTTCTCATCTACATTTTTCATCAAATGCCCGAAATGATAGAAATGTTTATTTACCAAAGCCGACCTACACAAGATTCACTCCAGTTCTGCACCAATCCAGACATTTCGGCAGTTCTTGGACAAAATTTCTAATAAAGTTATAAAAAAAACCCCAAACAAACAAACAAAAAACAACAAATGACCGGTCTGGTCAGTCGACCAATAGAAACTGTCGTATGACCAACGTCTCTAGAAAGCATGCCACGTTGGGTGTGATCAATTAAAGGATTGGAAAAAAGCGGTGATCAATGGATAAGTTACTTTTTTTTGTTGGTCTGTGATCCCTGGAGAGGTCTGAAGTTTCAATAAACAAATATGAATGTTGCTGGACGTGGATTATGGAATCAATTAAGCATTGAATTACATTGTAAATTGGACTATCCTATCCTATCTACTCACGGGGAAATTTCTCAGAAAAACAAAAAAAAGTTTTTGCTTGACATAAGGAGTAATTGTTAAAATTTTCATCCTTGTAGCTCCATTGGTCAGGTCTGTACGCGTGTATTTAGCCAGTCAGCCAAACCAACGTAAAAACCGAAGAGACCTATATAGATAGTTTTTGTTGACAGTTTCTAATTGTGGGCAGTTTTGACGTGGTTCTCATTCAAGGACTCCATTGTTTAATGTACAAATAGATTTAGCTGTGAGTAATAGGGAAAGAACCCCAGTGCCTAATGTGTGTACACGAGTGAAAATGTTAGAGACTGTCAACCAAAATTGTCAGCAAAGGTTTCTTCAGTTTTTGTGTGGGCATGTATGTATGTATGTATGTATGTGTCACGCATACAGGCTGCGTCCATGGAGATAGAGGGCTGAAAATTTCAACATTCACTCTTTATTATGTCTAGAAAAAAACTTCTTTTTTTTTTCAATTTTTGCCATCTAGTTAGGTATATAGCGTTCAGTTTGCAATATAAGTTAATGTTAAATTGGCATCTTAAGTTTGTAACCGCTTTTTTTTTTCTTTTTTGAAAGTTAAGACTTTGTAGTGATTAGTGCCCAACAAAAGGGAGAGAGAAATGATTTATACATTGATCACCCCATTTTTCAATTTTTTCAAGTGATCACATCCAACATCATGCTGCCAAAAGACGTTGACCATGTGACAGTTTCTATTGGGTGAATTACCAGACCTTTTTTTTTTTAGATCACTGTATGAATATTTTTATTGGTGAGAAATAATCAGTGACTGTCTTCCTATTCACTTGATAATATGCTTGTTTATGTATGAGTGAGTGTTGTGTGTGTGTGTTTGTGTACGTGTGTTTTTGCGTATGTGTGTTGTATTTATGTGCGTTTTTGTGTATGTGTGTTGTGTGTGTGTGCTTGCATATGTGTGTTGTGCGTTTATATGTGTGTTTGTGTATGCGTGTGTGTGTGTTTGTGTATGTATGTGTGTGTGTTTGTGTGTGTTGTATGGCCAACATCAAGATATTCAACATTGAAATAGGTTTCTTCAGTCTTTGGTTTGGTCTGGCTGTCTAGCTGGTTGGCTATGTACCTATGAATCTATCACGCGTACAGACCGCTCCGAAAGAATTAGAAATTCTAACATTCGTTCCTTATTATACCCACCAAAATCTTCTTCCACCCACCACCTGAATAAGTTTTTTCAGCTGAGGGGATTCAGTTTGCACTGAAAGTTTATGCTAAATTGATCTTTGAACTTTTTAGCGATTCAACAAAAGGCAAGAGAAGTAACTTATTTATTGATCATCACATAATCTAATTATTTTTTTTAATTGATCACACCCGACACAGCAGGCTGCCAAAAGACGTTGGTCACGTGACGGTTCATATCGAGTGACTATTTTTTCGTGTTTATTATTTTCCAAAATATCCGAACAATGCAGGTATTCCATAAAATATGAATTCGGCGTCCGTATGAAAGCAGCCCCCAAAATGATTGCATGCGTTTGTTAAACTATATCGATGCATGAAATCAAATTTTCCCTACCGGGATTCGAAATCACGACCGAGTGGTTCGTAGACGACAAATCCAAAGGGACTTATTCTTTACTAATAGAGAAATACATTGATAAGATGAACAATTTCCCCTAGCATGATTTGGAAGAGTAACCAAGTGATCGATAGTCGGCTCTCTTAACAACTGAGCCAAACTTAAATAACTCACATATCTACGAAAATGTATGTTACTAATGCGCACGGGCTTATTCTGTTTCTAATTAACAAATATATTCATGCAAAAAAAAATATTTTTGAATGATTATTATTTACTATCATACAATAAATACAAACACAAAAGTTGCAGTAATCGTCTTCAGTTGGAGTAGAAGAAGGTGTGGTGTTTAACCCTGCAACAGCGAAGCTTGTAAATGAATAAACTTACACTTTGTAGTGTTGTATGAATGTGAATTCATTATATCTTATTTATTTCAGTAGAATGTATCACTGCATTTGTACGTAAAAACAAAATGGACACTGCCTCAAACAGTACAAAAAAAAAAAAAGTCCCGTTTACTGAGAGTTGAACTCTGAGTTATTTCCCCTTAACATCTTATCATCTGCTTGATTGACTGAAACGAATTCTTGTCGTTCAATTCTTCCTCCAAATCGACCATCATGACAAACTTTAGAAAGAATTAAGATTTATGATGAAATGAATCTTTTATAAAAGACGGGTCTCTCTTCCTCAACACTGGTTCTGCTGTTTTTCTAACACCCCCCCCCCAAAAAACGGGAGCAACCGGAGAAAAATGTCTGTTGCTTTGTTTCCCCGTCATCATTTTGTGTTGTCCATTTGCAGCAGTCAGTACCACACGAGCAAAAGACCTTAGACGAGATCTTGTGCTTCTGAGTATCGAATAATCGCCCGCTGGCTTACTTATTTTCCAAATGAATTCCCCATCCCAGCTCTTATTCCACCTCCGCTCATTAATAATGGAATTGGGTCTTCGCCTCAATGAGGAAGTTGATTTTTTAATATTTTTATTTTAAAGGAGAAAATATCGTTTTCATGGACCCAAATTTTGACTCATCTTAAACAGACACTTTTCCTATAGCACCAGTCAGTGTCACGTGTTGTAACCTATCTGATTATTCTAGACGTCAGTATTTTTGTGTGTTTTGTGTTTATATTCCCCTCCGATAAGAATAAATTAAATTTGCGAATAAATATTCTACTCGTGTTTCGTCAGCAGGATGTTTTTTTCTTTTTAAATGATCTTTTTTTTCCTATCCCTTTTTTTTTTTTTTTTTTTACACAAAATGAATTTAATTAAAACAGTAACTATGTAATTTAAATTTACTTTAAAAAATAAATGGATGTCGTGTCAAAAAGTAAAGTCTCCCTCGTTGGAATTGGGGAAGACGTGAACATTAATGAAGATGCACGATTTCTTCAAACGGGTTTTTAATGATTATCCTAAAGAGTACCTCCTTTCTCTGTCTTAATGACCCGAGCACAATTCCCCGAACAATAACACCATCGCTAAACTATAGTCATCTGACGACATGATCTGCCCATAGTGAATCTTGTAGAATATGACCTCCATGTTTATTGCCTCTCGTTGCGATCCTATTAATCGCCCTAAAGGGGAACCGATCTTTACATACGCTTGTCAAAGGGACCTCTGCTCCCTTCCATATCCTCTGACTGTTTTGGAACTGCAAGTATCAGAAAATGAAAGAATTGATTCTCGTATTATTTATCAACGCTACTCACAACAGACCGGTTCAATCACCGTTGCTGGGTTTAGATTATTCATGTGTACTGACATTTATAACAATCTATCCGGACCTCGCCTAGCCCTCACCGTTCATAGTAGAAACTTTAAATTTTGAACACAAACTCCCCTCAATGAGTGGAGAAAGCTTTTTTTTTTTTTATACATCCCTACATAGATCAGTTTTTTTTATTTTTTATCGTGGGGTCCAATTTACAATGAAAGTTTGTGCTAAATCAACCCCTTAGTTTGTGCCCAGCAGCATTAACACTTGTTTTATGTTAAAATTTGTACTTTATAGTGATCATTGCGATCATTTTTCTTACTCTCACCCGTGCGTTTGATCTATGTTACAAAAAATCTATCAAAATTGTCTCAAAAACTGTAAGTTTTTTTTCATTTTTCAAGTTGGTCTGGCTGGATTGCTGGCTGTCAGGCTAAGTATGTATCAGGCGTACAGGCCAAAGCAATAGAGGTAGAGTGCTGAAAATTTCAACATTTACTCCTTATTGTGTCCTGAAGAAAAAGGTTTGTTTGTTTTTTTCGTGGGGGGGGGGTCAGTTTGCAATGTGAGTTCATGCTAAATTAATCCCTTAGTTTGTGTCCAGCAGTAATCATGTTGTTGATTTTTTTTTTAAATTCAGACTTTCTGTTGTGATTATTACACAAGAGACGCGAGAAAATTTAGTTCACTGATCACCTCTCTTTCCAGTTTTTTAAATGATCACCCCAACACGGCATACTGCTAAACCATGTCCTTTTAACCTGATATGTTTTGTCTCTCCTCTTTTCTCTTCTCTATCCCTAGTTTTATATCCCCTTCTATTCCTTCTTCTTTCTCTCATCATCATCATCATCATCATCATCATCATCATCATCAACATCATCATCATCATCATCATCAGTCTTTTAACGTCCGTCTTTGGACATAGACCTTCCCTAGGATTTGCAACACTTTTCTATCATGGGCGTCGCGGAGCCAGTATTTCCTGAACTTGTCTAGCTCGTCTCTCCATCTAATATTCTGCCGGCTCCGGTTGCGCATGTGATCTCGAGGGATCCATGTCGTGACTTGCAATGTTCATCGGTTGTCTGCCATTCTTGCAACATGGCCAGCCCACTGCCATTTGAGATTTTTAATGTATTCTATGATGTCCCTGACTCTTGTCTTTTCTCGAATGTACTGTACCGTCTTGTGGTCTCCCCATGTGAGGCCCAGCATTATTCATTCAAATGCACGTTGCATGGTTCTCAATTTACGGGTCTGTCTCTTGGTTAGGTTCCATGTTTCAGCTCCATAAGTGACTATTGGGAAGATGCATTGGTTGCGTACCCTTCTTTTTAGGATTAATGATCATCATAACCAACATCAACTAATATTAGAAACAGTCAACCACAATTGTCATCAAAACTGTCTACATAGGTTTTCATCAGTTTTCAAGTTGGTCTAGAAGTGTATGTATGTATCACGCGTATAGGCCACATCAATGGAGCTAGAAGGCTGAACATTTAAACATTTATTCCTCATTGTATTATGATACACATTCTTTTTGCTCTTTGAAAATGTATCCCAAAATAAGATTTTTTTTGGTGGGGGGGGATCAATATACAATGTAGATATATGCTAAATTGATCCCTCAATTTGCGTCTGCTTGTCATATTTTGTTGTTGTTGAAAATTCTGACTTTTTTCAGTTATCATTGCCCAAACAAGGGGCTACTGAAGTAATTGTATTGAATGTTTGTTTAATTGATCCCTCCCAACAAAGCATTGAGCATGTGACGATTTCAACTGAGTGACTAACCAGACCTATCTTTCATCTTATTCCCCCCCACGTCCAGCTACTACGCTTATTTATTTATTTTTGTTGTTGTTCGATATCTTATTTAGATATGATGGTCCGTTAAAGCAATTAATCGACAACTCAACGAAGCCTAAATAAATGTGACCAGGGTGCGGTCCTCTAAGATTTGTGAATCGGTCAATCACAGAAAAACTGGGGAAAAAATCATTTGAAATGGCATCAATCACTTGACCCACCTTAATAATATGAATAAATACAGGTCTGATTAGTTATTCAATAGAAACTAACTGGCGATAAATGTCCTCTGGCAGCACGTTGTGTTGAGGGTGATTAATTTTAAAAAATCGCAAAAATTATGATAAATGGATCAGTTGCTTCTTTTGCCTTTTGTTGGCCAGTGACCACTAAAAAAGACGAATTTTTTTGGAAAACAAGCGTGAACACTCCCGTACACAAAGTGAGGGGACAATTTAGAACCAGCTATGTGGTAAATTTGGCAAGGTCACAGAGTGAAGGACCAATTCAGAATCAACTTATATGGTAAATTGGGCCTGGATACAAAGTGAGGGTCCACTTTAGTATAGACTTTTATGATAAATTGAACCCCCATTCGAAAACTTATTCAAGGAGGAATTGAAGAAAAGGGAAGATTTTCTGGACATGATAAGGAATACATTTTTGAATTTTCATCCCTCAAGCTCCATTGTGCCACCTGTACGCACGATACATACAAATATGGCCTGTGAGAAACTCAAGAAGAAGAGCATGCAGAAAATATACTTACTTTTAAGACTATCATTGATTTTTCCTGTCCAAATTTCATCGAACGAAGATCGGCTACTTTTAACAAAAAGGTTAAAAAAAAAATTAAGGGAAATCAATTATTTGGTGTATTGATTTTTCTTTATTTTTTATTCATTGTAATTTAATCTGATATTTTTCTCTGTTCATTCCTCATTTTGAAGACATTACTCTCTTTACATTAACCTGCAATCAAATCATACTACCTGGAACAAATGTGATACGATTATTGCTTGTTCGGTCACGGGGTTTTATCAACGTACCTTTGTTCCTTACCTGAAATTTTCAAAATCTGATCTAACCACTTAAGTCTCCGAGAGAAGTTCCTCAAATTTAGTCCTTGTGTTGAGAGATTAGCTGCGAGGCATTGATTCAGTGCCAGATTGACGCATCGGCTTTAGAGATTGCACCTCAAGGACCTCCACCAACTGGAGGGCCCCCAAGAATTGAGTGAAAGATTATTTCATTTTTGAATTCTGGATCAAATTGAAAAAAAAAACAATTCTAAATTATCTATATAAAAGAGCCAATTGATATATTGCATATGACAAACTATGGCAAAAAGTAACACAGTGCAATGTATATATATATATATAGGAGTAAGAGTGAAAGGAGACTGTCTATCAATTAGTTAATTAATCCAGAAATGAATTAATTGGCGTGCTAAACATGTTTCGGGAGGTTTTTTAATCTTCAGTAGCATGGTGTATAGGTATATAAGTACGTTTCAGTGCTTAAAATTTTTCTGTAGAAAATAGATTTACCATCAGATGCTTTGGGAAGCAGTTTATGATGTTTAAGAACAACTAAAACAGACTTTCTCCCTCGGCAATTAAAAATGATATTACCAAGAACCTACAATTGACTAATATTTCGGAGAAATTTGGTTTTCAGGATATTATGCAAAGCGAATGTTCGAATTTTGATTGCTGTTAGATTTGTAAAAATGAATCTAATTTTTCTCAAACTTTTCCTTTTCTTCTGAAAACATTAATGGGAGCCTCATTGTATCCCAGGAGGCTACAGAATCTTCATCCAGCTCTGCATTAAGTACCGTTTTTTTAAAAGTCTTTGTTATGACTCTACAGTGGATTGAATTGGACTACCGCCTATCAAACCGGAGATGGATAGCAGATTTCTTTTATTACAAATAAAATAAGACCGAATTCAGTGAACGAAAAAGGTTTCATTCTTTACTATAACAATGTCAGTCCTTACACAGGGAAATGAAGTCAGAAGATCATATCATAACATGTTTTATTTTAATATTAGATAAAGTATAATAAATCATTATCATCTTTTAATTCTTTATGAATACTCCTTGCATTCATCTTAATTTTATCACTTGCTTTTTATCGCAGCATTTTACCCACGCCGATTACCGACGGTGGACAAATAGTGTCGAAAAATGAAATTAACATAAGATAAAAAGTAATCATGAAAATTAGAAAATAATGATTGTTTATAATACTTCATGTAATAAAAATAAAACCCCGGAAAAATTTATCAAATACATGACTAGATGAAGGCAAAAAATACTCATGAAAATTGAAACATAATAATGATCATATCGTTAGTTTGGGATATTTTTTACCACATTTCAACATAATACAGTTGCTGAGACAATCTTATTTATTCTTTGGGGTCATACAAGGTTTGATTAGTGGCCCAAGTACCAGGAATCCAAATATGTGAGTCTTGCAAATCTCAGCCTGTGCATTCTGTGTGAAAATTGCTACTCGGCAAATAAGTACCTTGGCGTGGTGGAGTCGCTTGCATGTTCCACTGACCCGGAGAGCTATGCCAGTAGGTCAGACAGGTCAAAGGAAAAGAACTCGGCTAAATCTCCTCCGCCCCCCCAAACTATAATCTCAATTTTATTTCTTGTAAGAAAGAAAAACTATATTAAAAAAAAATTCTAAAGATATGAAGTCGTCAGTTCACAAGTGTTTTCGGCGTTAAATAACCTCTCAACGATTGATATGCCGTAAAACTAAATAACCAATGAACTCTGTGGAAATGGCAGCGTTTTATCGAATAAAAGGGGTAGATTATTCAATCAAAATTATGGGATGAGGAGAAATATAAGTAATCATATCTTACCAAATACCAATAAATTATAACTTGAAATTATGTTTATTAATTTGATCAATTAAGTCACCGAATTATTACACTCTTTCTGCAATCAGCTAGGTCAGACAATGTCGAAACGCCACGAAAACGGTTAATCATATCTAAAAACCATCCAGATTTTTAAGAAAAGAACTGTTACCAGTTTTTCTATGAACTTTAATGGCGGACATTTTAAAATTCAAAATGGATCACAGTGAATGTAGATTTCTTCTGTCTTCCGATTATGACCACCAATTATATATATATATATATATATATATATATATATATATATATTTATATAGTGTACTCTTAAGAGTGAAACAGACTCGGGAGTAAAGTGTTCTGAAGTAAGGTTTATTAATCCTTAGATGTAAATTGTCCAGACATGTTTCGGGATTTCTCCCATCTTCAAGGTGTATGCTGTGTGAGTATATATATATATATATATATATATATATATATATATATATATATATATATATATATATAAATTTTTATTCAGATGATGATCAAATAATCAGTCTTCTCCAAATTATCAATACACAACTTAATGTTTTGCTTTCAATAATAATTACCTTCATCTTCTGATCAAACTACCTCGGTCAGAAATCGATCCTTGTACGCACCAAAGTATAAATAAATAAAATGGTCTTTGCTCTTGAACTAACCACGCAATCTCAACTGGATAGGACCTTACAATTTTTAGTAAATCAGATCATTGGAAGACTTTCTTAGCAATAAAACCTTCCAAATACGAAAGAGATCAGTTCATTACCACTAAAATTTTTGCTTAAACTTACATTGCAAATTGAGACCCCTTTTAAAACCTATTTATGAGGAATTAAAAAAATGTTGTAAACATGACAAATGAAAAATTGGAGATTACAGACCTTCCTCCGTAGTTTCACAAATTATCTCCCTTGACTTCCGCTTTTTAGAATTATCTAAATTTAGATACAAAATATCTATATATGCTACACTGAAGATAAAAAGTAGCCGAAATACTTCGAAGCCATAGTTTTGCATGACGGATGGAAAATCATTTTACATGACAATTATGGCACGCTGTTCCGCACACGATAAAGTCTGGTCCCTTTCAAACATATACTTTCAGAACAAGGACTGTCCTAATTACTAGTAATTATACTTATGGCCTTGATTAGTAAATCAAATAATTATCACATTTAAACCGGTTATATTCCGTCTAAAAAATGCGTTAATACTTTCCGAACACCTTAATATTTTCAAAAACGCTTGATTAGCTCTGCAATAGAGTCTCTGGTAGGTCATTGGTACGATCCATGGCCTAATCATACCAATGGCATCAAAAATGGTACTCAATGCCTATTGCTTAAGCAGTCAGCAAGAAGAGTAGGATACACTGTACGAAGAGTAGGACTGAGAAGGATGGGCTCCGTCTGGTTATCTCGCTCAAGACACACCTGTGGAAATAGGAGCCCCAACCATAGTTCTGTCTAAGCTGTGCGCATGTACGCGCACTCACACATACGTATTACAACCAGTTCATAAATGAAATTAATGTGCGCACAACAGGTTTCAAATTCTATAGATTGCTTACTGATTTTTTATAGAAAAAAATATTAACTCACCGTCGAATTTAAAAGAGTGTGCATACTTCTGACACTGCAACAAGCCAGAAAGTCAGAACATAGATACACAAGTTCGACCACTGTCACGCTCATATCTTAGTAGAATAAAATTCCATTAGTGAAACCGACTCGTGTTTATCTTCTGACGTAGTAAAATAGAATTGAATGTTTTGATAACTTAATAGTACAATGTTTCTTAAGCAACATCAGATGAGAATATTTCTCTCGTACAGAGAATAGGAAGGAATGTCTCGTAGAGATTATGCAAGACGTTTGCTATGTCGATGTCAGTGACGGCGATCGCTGCTATAAATGTCAAAAGATTTGAGCAAGATAAAATTTCTGCGTGCATCAAAAAATTGAAAATTGGAGGTAACTTCAGTCTCAACGACCCGGTGCTAGGAGGGGGACTGTATTGGGTTAGGGGACCTAGAACTAAGGTCGCTTTCGTCGTACTCTGCAACGTGAACCTTACCCTTTGGTAATCAGTCCGCTGCTCTTGCCACTGAGTCAATATCGAGTGAGCCATTAGCGAAGTTTATATATTCATTAACACGTGTCATTATAGACGCCGAAGATTCTGACGTTTTCGAGACTTATTGAGAAGGTTTGACTAATATTAGTCGATGACTAGACGTCGTCTTTTTGTTAAGGGCAATTACGAGGTTAAGTGTTGATGGATGCTGCTTTTCAATGACGATGACGGAAAGGAAGAGAAACAGAACGGTCATGAAGAAATAGAGAGAGAGAGAGAGAAGAAGAAGAAGAAGAAGAAGAGAGAGAGAAAAGAGAGTGAGAAAGAGAGGGAGATGATTCTTCTCGAAAGAAAAGAAAGAAGGGAAAGAAAAAGACAAAGAAAGAATAAATATAACAAGCTTGGTCGCGCTAAGGTCAAACTCTTTCGTCTCATTAAAATCTAAAAGCTAAACCAAAACTAAATTCATCTCTCCATATTGTATCATTCCAAAACCTTTTGTCCCGTTTCAACTCCTTTATTAATAGTTCCTGTAATAAAAATAAGTCAAACCTGTTATTATCAGTTGTTGCGTACGCAACTATTATTCATGCTTAGATGACGTCACTAGTTTTTGGTGTGTTCATTGTCAGTGTCGTCACAAGCGAAAATGAAACCAAAATTCAATTGTAAGAGTGTGTATTCATGTGTGCATTAATTTGAGGATGTGTACAGATACTACATGAGTGCACAGATACTACATGTCATGGATAAAAACGAAATCTCTAGCATAAACAATTGGTTTATTCAACTTGGAAATGAGACTTTAAAAATTACAATAATCAGTGTTAGTGCTTTTATCCATAAGGTAGACATATTAAATTATTTCATAATTTCCTACAGAGAACAACTAGGGAAGTCAGTTTAGGAAGTTCCAGCAAAAGCAAGTTAATCCCGTGGGTCGCTGTTCGAGGGTTCGATCCTTATCAGCTCTCCTATTATAAGAATTGAATGATATAATATATCTAACACAAAAATGATCCGAACTAAAAATGTCGGGGAGGGACAATTTGATCCTATACCGAACATCCACATTCTTTGATCCTAGGCAGAAGTGACTATCCATGTGAATAATCCCATCATTTTTGACGGGTACTGTGTTAGTATCAAAATGATGACCATGCCAACAATTTTGTGGACACAAACCAGAAGCTGTTGAGAATTATAGAATAAAATACAGTTCTCTGCACCATAAACGGACCATGACCAGAGAACCAGATTCAGTTTTTGGGAACAAGGGTAGAAATACTGTCAATAGCATTGGTTCTCAACATGAGTACCAGGGTCCCCTTGGTTTGTTCCAAGGGAGTGTTGAGGTGACTAGGAAAGTTGAAGGGGCGTTTTAGCTTCCAGACAAGGCTCTGTGGATATCCCATACACATCTATGATCCTGATTTTAAAAATTTCTGTTGTTCGGTTGTATCTGCTTGAAAATACGTTGATATATTTACTAACACATTTTCGTAGATAAAACCTTCGAACTGAGTATTGATATTTGTCTTTGTAATGACAAGCTACCACTCGTCTCTAAGAATCTCTCCTGATTATCTCTCATGTTTAAACTACAGAAGGAACGTTGACACGTGACTAGATGTAAATACGGGACATTAGCTGAAAAAGGTCGAGAAACATTGATCTATGGTTTTTAGATGGATCATTAACATTCAAAAAGCTTTCAGGTTGATTAAACTTGTTCTTATGGTTTATATTGTCAATACGACGTCTCGATCGATCTATTCTCCATGCTTCTTTGGATGAAATATCCGAATGTAACGTTGTAAGCGTTGCTGTTATTGGAGAAATCATTGGTTTACCACCATTACATTCGTGTGATACACATGGAGAAAGCCGTAGAATGGATCGACCGGAACAGCATGTGAACCACATAAATACAAAGAATGAGTTGGATCATCCGAAAAAAAACTCCTTTGGGTGAGGAATAATCATGAACATCTCTCAAAAAATTATGAAGAAAAAGAAGAACATGTCTAGTTAGTCATTTGATAGAAACCGTCACATGATCAACATCTTTGGCAGCATACTTTTGGGGGTGATCAACTATAAAAGTGGAAAAAGGGTGATTAATGAATAAGTTGCTTCTTTTGCCTCTTGTTTGGTAGTGATCACTAAAAGTCAAATTTTTCAAAAAATGAGTGTGAATGCAGCTAGACATAATAGGGGTCAATTTAGTGTAAACTTACATTGTAAATTGAAGCCCTTCTCACTAAAACCTATTTAAGGGAGAGATTTTCAAAAAACAAAAAAAAATGTTTTGTGGACAGAAAAAGGAGTAAATGTTGAAAGTTCCAGCCCATTAGGTACTTTGGTGTGCAGCCTATACGCATGATACATAGATAAATAGCCTGTGGCCAGCTACACCAACTCAATGACTGAAAGAAACCAACGTTAACAGTTTCAGGGATAGTCTTGGTTGATGGTTTTTAATTAAAAGAATGATTAGAAAAAGCAGAAGAAAAAGAAGAATGTATGTACGAAGAAGAATGAGTGAATGAAGGATGAATGAATAAATGAAGACGAATGAATGAATGAAGATCAAATTGACAAAGAACAATTGCAAGGTGGATGAATAAGAATGCCAGACTATGACCAAAAATTATTAAGAAGAAGAAGAACGAATGAATAAATGAATAAATGAATGAATGAGGAGTACGTGAATGAAGAATGATTGAATGAATGAAGAAGAATGAGTGAATAAATAATGAATGAATAAATGAAAAACAATGAGTGAATGAAGATCAAATGGATGGAGAACGATTGCCAGAGGGACGAATAAGAATAACAGATTATGACCACAAATTATAAAGAAGAAGAAGAAGAAGAAGAAGAAGAAGAAGAAGAAGAAGAAGAAGAAGAAGAAGAAGAAGAAGAAGAAGAAGAAGAGGAGGAGGAGGAGGAAGAAGGAGAAGAAGAAGAAAAAGAAGAAGAAGAAGAAGAAAGAAGAAGAAGAAGGAGAAAGAAGAAGGAGAAGAAGAAGAAGAAGAAAGAAGAAGAAAGAAGAAGAAGAAGAAAGAAGAAGAAGAAGAAGAAGAAGAAGAAGACGAAGAAATGGAAGAAGTATTCAAAGAAAAATGATATAAAGAAGTTTAATGTATTCAATAAGAATGATTGAATGAAATATAAACTGAAGAAAAATGATCACTGAAGAAATGAATACGACTTGCATGTCTCTGATCTTGACAGTGTACATAGGTAATTTGATCTGTTTTCTTTTCATAAGTATATATGTATGGCATTTTTTTAGGGTAGACTAAAAATTGACCCATAGGCATAAATGGGTTAAGAAAGAAAATTAATTCTTAAAAAAATGAAAGAGAATGTACGTCGACATGTTGTTCTCAAACTTCACAAGTGCGGCTCCTTTTAAGTTTCAATTGCCTCATCAATGTTGACGGCATCTGCGTGCATAAATATAAAAAAATACGTCAGCGATTGTTTTAGCTTTTAGTTACCACTGTTTCATGTTTATCTGATATAATTCATATGTTTTTTATTTTTTTATTTCATTCAAATTCCAAAAAAGGAGGACGAATTAATGTCCGGCTTGAGATGGCGCCAGACAGAGGACCGAGTAGCCTAAAGCCGGATGTCTGGCTTCCCAAGACTTTAGGAAGATATTTTTGGTGTGAATCAGGAAAATGTATTTTCCTTGATACTAATAAGCAGACTGTAATACCATCCTCATCTACAACTTTGATTTAGTCTCCATTGTTTGGTTGTATGTATGTGTCATTGTTCTTTGCTTGTACCCCCATGGAGGGGCTCCTGGGGTTAGGCACATAAGGGCAATTATCGATAAAACTCGCTTCCTGCTTGCCAGTTTCGTTCTGCTTACAGCACCTATTATTCCCCAATGGTTACCCATTTAGGTACTAACCAGGCCCGACATTGCTCAACTTCGTTGATCTTACGTAAACCAATCATGCAATGTGATTTTAGTCCCATGTAGAAGTTTCTCAATCCTAATCCTTGTGCTGGGTGCCTGGTGGAGTACCATTGATCACCGTAGCCCACTGGTAGAGTGCTTCTCCCATGTTCGGTAGGCTGTGATTCAATCCTGCGCTGAGTTACATCAAAGTCTTTAAAAATGGTACTCAATGCCCATTCGCCAAGTATGCTGCTCTTTAGGAATGAGAAAATATTGGGACTAAACTCAACAGCTGAAACTCGATCAAAGGATATGGTAGCGAGGCAGAATCTATTGAGATATTCGAGACCCTTCCTAAACTGGACAAGAGAAAAACTAAAAAGTTCGGATTTAAAGAAAAAAAACAACAATGTTATTAGTGATAATGAGTAAAGCTTGCACCCGGGAGATAACTTTGATTTACAATTATGTGAAAACAAACGTAGGAGAATGAGTAGATATTTCTGTTGAATATTGCTATTGATTATTGCTATCGAAGGAGCCAATACACATTATATTTCTATAATAAAATGAATAACGGTCAAATCTACTGGTAAGACTAGCACAACAGAAAAATTAGGGAAAAAATGGCTCTTGTTATCAAATCAATGGCCCGGTGTAGTTTGTTTGCACGTTTGTTTGTTTCAAGTGGGCCTCACAAACAGCTTTAAAATAGCAGTTTGTTTTATTTCGTTTACTTTAAACGACCCTCAGTAACAAGCGACTCTCACCAAACCACAGTAGAACAACACTTTGGCGTAGTTTGTTTAGGCGACCCTCTCAAACAGTATTAAAATAAGTTTGGTATTCTGTAGTGTGTTTGGATATTTTGAGCGACTTCAGCAAATAAGCCAACACTGCACACGGTATAAAAACAACAGTTTGAAGTAGTTCTTTTTGTTTAAGGTTGCAAGAACATCAAATAGTTAGTCCGAAGAGTTGGGCACATCAATATGTCTGATAATCTATTTTTCATTGTGCTTTCTTCTGGTTTTATTATTAGAAGTAATTATTAGAGTAGATTTTGAAGCGACAATGACTTACCATACAAACCAATAGTGTTTGCACAAATATGTATCTCGTTTCGAGAATAAAAACCTAAATTTTTCCGTGCTTTTGAAATTCAAATGAAGCATTTGAGAAAGTCTAAAAGATCAGATGTAGAAATCTCTTGGATATAATTCGACAGAGTAAAGTGAGAAAGAAAGAGATTATTTAAACAACGGAAGAATACGTCTGATTAGTCTCTCAAGAGAAACTGCCTGGTGACCGACGTCTTTTTGCGTGTTGGGGGTGATCAAATGAAAAATTGGAGAAAGTGTCGATGACAAATAATTGAATTTTTTTTTCTTGCTTTTAGTCCTGTAGTGATCAATAAAAAGTCCAGAATCTGGAAATAAAAAAAAGAAAAGAAATGGAAAGAAGCAAGCGTGATCACCGTCGGACAAAACAAAAACAAATTAAGGGAGCACTTTAGTATAAACTTACATTGTAAATTGGAGGGTGATCAATGAATAAGTTACTTTTTTGGATCACTGAAATTTAAAATAAAACCAAAAAAACAAGCATGAACGCTGCTGGGTGCAATCTCGGGACCGATTTAGCATAAACTGACATTGAAAATTGAACCCCCTCTAAAAACAAGTAGGGATAAAAAATAAAAAAAAATAAAAAAGGTTTTCTCTAGACATAAGGAGTAAATACCAAAATTTCCAGTTCTCCAACATGATAGATGCAGCTTGTCCGCAGGGGATACATACATACATACATACATACAGAGTAAGCCAGTCAGAACAACTCAAAAATTTGTCAGTTTTGGTTAATGGTTTCTAATAAGATGAAAAAAAGCAAAGAAAGAAAGGACAAAAGAAACAAGAAAGAAAGTAAATCGAAAGAAAGGACGAAGGCTTACTATAGGAAAGAATCCAACAAACGAGAAGAAAGAAGGAAATAAAGGGAAAAGATAGGAAGACGATCACTATTTCAGAAATTTTTTAGAAAGTTGAAAGAAAAAGGGAGAGAATAAAGAGAGACGGTAACGATCAGCTACGAAGTGAACGAAAATGAATAGATAAAGAGAGGAAGAAATGAAGAAAATATGGGAGGAAAGGGGGAGGAATAAAGAAAGAAAAAGAGAAAAAGATAGAAGTTAACTAATAAAGAGAGAAAGGGAACAAAGAATGAAAGAAAGAAGTCAATGAAGTCAAAGGAAAGAAGGAAAGAAGTCAGTGAAGGAAGAAATGAACGAATAAAGAGAGAAAAGGAAGAAAAAAGAAAGTGAGTGAGAGAGAAGGGAACAAGGCGAAAAAGGAAGAAAAGAACATACAAAGAGAGAAAAGGAAGAAGGGAAGAAAGAGAGAAAAAAGAAGGTAAATAGGCGAAAAAAAAGAAATGAATAAATAAAGAGAGAAAGAAAGAAAGAAGAAAACAACAAAAAAACAAGAGAAAAGTTAAGAAATAAAGAACAGAAGAAAGAAACGGGCAAGAAGAGAAAAAAGGAAACAAAGAGGAAGAAAGTAAGATAAAAAAGAGGAATAAAGAAGGAAAGAAAGAGAGGAATAAACAAAGAAAAAGAAAAGGAAAAGCGGAAGAGAGAAAGAGACAGAGAGAGAAAGAAAGAAAAAATAAAAGAAGAGGAATGATCACAATCGGAAATTATTATCGTCTGCCACTTGAATGATTCATTCCTGGCAATTTCTGATGATTTTCACTTATGAAGCGTCTGTCGCGTCGGGAACCTCTTAAAAGCACAATCCCGCATTCATCGTGGTTGTGAGTAATGATAATTACCGACCTCTTAATATAAGCCTCATAAGTAATTGTTACTTACTGAAGACGCCATCTTGATTATTAAAGAGTTCTTTCATGTATGTTCGACCTGAGTCATTCTCTTGGGTTATCTCCCTTCCCCTCACTCTCCTTTTTATATTTTTGTTGCTTTTTTTTTTTCTTCATAACGTTTTGATTAGCTCATTTACTAGTCCCCTTCAGGTGTCCGATATAGAGTTGATTAGTTCTGCTTATACAGATTGCTCTGCAGTAGAGTAAGTGTTGGCAAAATAGTCTCACAGACTCTTGCTTGGGAAGTTAGTTCCTCACTTGGTTTCACTATATCGTAGCTTTGGAATTTGGTCTTCACTCAGTGTCAGGACCAGATCAAAACCTGTTGTAACCCTAAGTACAGACAAAAAATAGTGCCCCATTTCAGCCTTCCCATTGTATAACTGACAAGATTTTCAAAAATGAAACATTCTTGAAAAAATGAAGGTTATATTCATTTAAAACGTATCAAAATACGTTAGAAAAAATACATGTTCTATATACTATTTAATTAAACCAGATCTTTACCAACAAAACTTGTAATGTACTGTACGATCAGGGTTGGGTTAGAGCCGCTTGATGCCCTTAGCAGAGCCCTAAAATGGCCCCAACATCTCAACTATCCAATTGACTAGATTTTCAAAGATGAAAAATTCCAGTGAAAAAAATGAAGGTAATGTTTATTTAAAACACATCAAAATACGTGACAGGAAATACATTTTCCTGCAAAAATATACTTCTTCACAAAACCAAATCTTTACCAACGAAACTTGTGCTTGCACAATGACCTATTTTCTACAATAGTATTCGAGTGGATGATTGAATCATTTGTTAGTTTGAATTAACTCTATATGTAAGAGTGAAAAAATCAATCTAAACTTTTATGTTGAAAAGAATGAATAATTTAGAAAAATCTAACACGGGGAACAGCAAAAACCTATGGTACCCCTCTCTCTTTTGATGCACTGAAAATCAGAAATACAATATCAGATTGGTTCATTTCGGAAAGTGCTCGATACATTCAATATTGAACATTAGGTTGATTCAGAGTAGAGCTTATATATATATATATATATATATATATATATATATATATATATATATATATATATATATATATATATATATAATGCGTGTGTGTATGTGTGTTATTTTATCTGGAACTCAAATTGAAATAACCTCTCGCTGTTACACCGGGAATGGTCACTTGGCCTGGACAGCGTAAATAGAATAAACAATTAAAGAAAATGGGGCTGCTGCAGGAATCGAACACGCGACCGATAGGTTAGCAGCTTCAACGTATCGTTGCTCTAACCATTGAGTTAAACCACTGCCAGTATGCATTCAGGTCCAAATTTTCATTATTTACGGTCTATATCTGCTCTATTTGTTTCTTTCAACATGGCCGCTTATGTTATCAAGAAATGGATTAACGATCCGACGGAATGACTAAAATTGCGTTTATTTTATTTGCATTGTTTATGGTTGTTTCATTAGTAGTATATCTAATATTATGAATGCGTAGTATCCTGTGTTTTTGGTTTTGTTTGTTGCATCAAATTTTTTAGAACAAATTTTAAAATTCTAGTTTTTGCAATATCTTCGCTGTTATGCTAATTTTTTTTTTGTTTTATAATTGTTTTAGATATCTTACTAGTTAATCTGTTGGTAATTTTCGCGCTCTTTTATTGCTAACAGTTTGTTTTGTTTTTGTTTGTTCACTTAATTTATTTCCCGTAGGTGAAGTGAGATTTTAATTATGGATTATCTTGTTAAATTACGTTGATATATATATATATATATATATATATATATATGTGTGTGTGTGTGTGTGTGTGTGTGTGTTTGTGTGTGTGTGCATGTGTGTATGCGTGTGTGTGCGTGTATATATGTACATGTATATGTATTCCTGAACAATTGCAAATGACCCTGGAGTAAACGTATATGGAGATTTTATTTGTTGATTAATTGACAAATTAATCGATTAGTACCCTGTATATGTTTCGGGAAGGATTTTCATCTTCCATGATTTTAACGGTTAAAAGGTTAAATTTCTTTAGAAAACGAATTTAGAATCAGATGTTATGCTTTGAAAGCATAAATGGAAATAAAAAATGAAGACACGTCGAAGGCCATAGAGTCCGGACTGTTTTAACAAACCTGTCAGAAATGTCAGGGTTATTTATTAATTTATGGATCGGTACCAAGGAGCCTAAAGCTATTTCATCAGGTAATTTATTTGTAATGATCCAGGTATAATAATTTCAAGTTTTTTTTTTCGAAGTCTCAACTTATCTCAAGCTGAGACATGATCATTTCACGATCAGACATGAAGTGTTAAGAGTTTCTATGACGTTATTTCTGTTGTTGCGTCATAATTAAAGGCATTTTACAATGTTCAGTGAGTCTCAGCCCAAAATTTTAAAGTCTTTGAAAGGCACATAACTACGTAATTTTCAATTTCCCTTCTATCTTTTTTCCCTTTAGGGATATTTAGAAACCCCAAGTTTTTCCACACCCGACTACACACATTTTGTAAGCTCATGGACACTCTTGCACATCCAGTATGACACTAATTCACACATAAAGTATTATATTTTACTTAGTATTATATTTTGTAGATATTCCACCATATTTTACCCCCAGACGGTCAACTTTTCCGTTTCGGGTCAATGCAAGGGTATATATGCATTTTTACAGGCCTGATTTCTCTCTGTCTCTCCTTGTCGTTTGATACACCTCTCTTATACAAACTAGCAACTCAGACCTCACTCCCATATCCATAGATGATATTGCTTCTCTACCTACGACATCAAACTGGGGATGGAAGACCATTATTTTCTACAGCCATCTTATTTCCATCACGTGACGTTCATAGCTCAACTGCTTTTTTTTTCCCTCATTCTCTTACCTCATGCTGACGATGACAAATTACCGAAAATATGTCCGTTAACTTAACGTAAAAATATGAAAGAATAAAAATCATAATTTCTTTAACTTATTTATATCCCTGCTTTATCTTCATTATATATATATATGCATGTGTAGGATGATGGATGTTGCATGCCTGAGCAAAGAGTATGGAGATACTGGGGGAGAAGTGATGGAACCATGCTTTCCTCAAAGGAATTAGTGCACAATGAACATAACCAGTTTTGTATATATATATAAATATGCGTGTGTGTATGAGAGTGTGTGTGTGTGAATAAGCATTGGTATGGATTATGGTTAATCCGACAGTATAAGAACTAACAATTTTGGGAAGTTTTGTTTTAATCATTGAAATTTTATTCCTGACGTTTTTTTCCATTTTTCTGGACTTCTTAAAAAGGCAGATGATTCGTAGAAATAAAGAGACAACGATTGTTGCAGCCAATACTGTACGTTTTTACTTCCCCTCTCCTACTATGAATCACCGTCAGACGATTTTGTTTTGTTCAGATCCGACTAAATAGTGTCGATGGATATAGTCTCATACCCCGTCCGGTTTATTCTACCTCCGCAAAACCGTTTATTGTTAGAGATTTTTCAACCCCTTACTCATTCCATCCCACGACAGTTGATCACCTAAAAGTAAATATATTGTTTGAACTACATTTTCCTTCAAAAGTTTCTTTAATACATCAGTTTTCAGGTTCTGGAATCTTCCTGAGTGTTCTCGGTCCTTGAGTTCACCATTTCTAATTTAAGACTTTCAGATCATTCCCTTACACACGTTTGTATCGACTCCATCGTTGCCACAAGCTTCAGTAATCGATATTATGGTTTATGTTGCATTTTCCCCTGATTAAACATGAGGAGAAAACAGTGCCGAATGCGCATTTTATAGACATGCATTTAGCCAAGAATTAAACCAAAATAAAGGCACTTTAAATTCTTAAAGAATATTCAAGCCCAGCTATTAGACGGCTGAATAGATTTCAAAAAACATCTCCGAATGATAACACCGTGCGATAAATAGTGCTCATAACTTTTGCATCAGCTTGATGATGATGATGATGATGATGATGATGATGATGATGATAATGATAATAATAATAATGATAATAATAATAATAATAACAGCTTAGACCACAAGTACGGGAAGCCAGTGAGGATCGAAGTCACTAATTTTGACCATTACATACTATCGACCATTAATCTAATACGAGACACCGTACATACACTTACTACTATTACTACTACTACTACTACTACAAATAATAATAATAATAACAATGATGATAATAATGATAATAATAACAATAATAATAATGATGATATTAATAATAACAAAGAGAAGAAGAAGAAGAAGAAGAAGAAGAAGAAGAAGAAGAAGAAGAAGAAGAAGAAGAAGGAAAAGCATTTTCCTCTTATTGAATTAGCGTTGGCAGTGGTTGTGCAGCTTTTGGCCCCGTAAATACAAAACAAAGTGTTTAGTCCGACCAAGGACCCGACGTATCGTTCCGGTTTCTGAAGTGTTTGATTTTTTGGGGCCACAATGTAGCCGCAAGGTTGACCCATGACTAAATAAATGCAGCGAAGCGTACCAATGAATGGAAAGAGTAGAGACAGGAGCTGACCGAACAAAAAGGCTGCCAGGCGGGGCCGCCATTTTCTTCTCTGACGTTTTACCGCCGAATCGGGCGAATGGCGCGCTTTTTCTGTTAATCGTCTGCTCCCCTCAAAGCCGCAAGCACGCACTGATGCCTCACTGAAGATTATTACTTTGAACATTTTAGTTTGTTGAGCGGTCTGTTTGCTTGCTCGTCTGTAGGGCTGATTCTATTAATTTCGTTGCGAGATGTGTGTTTCGGTTAATGTTAGTGCAGACCCACGTGGCCTTTGACTACGTTGTGCATTACTTCGTCACTGGCATAATTGTTCTGGTCCGGGGGCTTTTTGACGCAAGGCATTAATTGTGAATTTTTCTCTCGCTTGCTGTCTTATTGATGGGACCCTCTGTCAAAGTTGACTTCGTTCAAATAAATAAGTACATAGTCTAATTTATATATTTGTCAGACCTCTGAATACAGTCAGAAACAGTTGGTAGTTTTCAAGATCAAAGTTGGGCAAATTTGGTACTGAAGAAAGCTATTGGGTTCCAAAAATGAATATTTGGTATCAAAGGGAGATTTACAATCGATAACTCTCTTCATATTTATCTCTTATATAAATCATATGGCAAGACATGAATATACATAGACAATAGACAAAAAATATTGAATATAATCCATTTATCTGTCAAATTCAGTCTGATGGTGAATTTTAAGTTATTTTGATACTTGAACGACTTCATTTGATCCCAGGATCACACGAATTTGATCTTGGGCGACAAAATGCTAGTCAGAACAATTTAGAAGGGTTTAATTTATACTGACTTCAAACGATGCTTGGCAAATTAGTCTAGACCAAGGTTTCTCAAACTTTTCAAAGCCATGGAACCCCAGAGACTGTGTGAAACATTTCAGGAACCTAGAAGATGTATACGCAGATGGTTAAATTAATAAGCCACTCTTTGAAAAACACGAAAATGTGGCTAAACTTAAAAATGCAGGAAAACTGGTCAAGTTAAAGCAAAGATATTTCCAGCTGTTTTGTTACATGAGTGAATTATTTCTTTTGTATTTTTAGAATTTGGGGGTTAGCTCATCAATCCACACACACACACATATATATATATATATATATATATATATATATATATATATATATATATATATAAAGACTCGGTTTAGCCCAGATTATTAAGCACAACATTTGATGCGTCAAAGTCTAAAACTGAATTTCCTCAGTTAACACATGATATAGTAAAGTAAAGTAGTCATCGAGTGGGTACAGAGTACGGACTAGATATGGCATAAGATAATAATCTTTTTAAATACAAAACTTATTTAAAAATGATTATTCATATTTATAAACTTAGTCTTAATTCTAAATCAAACATTGTTTTCTTGATGAAGACCAACAACTGAAGTCTGGTATATCAACAGACACATTTTAATTATTTGCATCGATATCTCACAATATTTTCATTCGCAACTGTGGACGGTTCAAATCCAGCCACGGAACCAAAAATAGGTTATGTGGAATCTAAGGGTGCCACTGAACTCAGATTGAGAAAACCTGGTCTAGACCACTTGCTTTTGATACCTTATCGCTTTGGCTGCGAGCCACACCAAGCTTAAAACAATCTATAGATCAGAGCGACAAATATTCTTGTAAACTTGCATAGCACCCGCAATTCTCTGTCTATACATCACAAATTGTACATGAATGAATGAACTAAGATTTTCAGAAGGTTTTCCCTGAGAGCAGGACCTCAGGCGCCAGTGTTCGTACACTAAATAACCCTCTAGCCAGTGCAATAAGATTTCAAGGTGAAATGCGAAGTAAATTGTTCATAGCTCATGGGTTATTAAGAAGATCCATTGATTAGATGCAGTAATATATCGTATGGGAGGTGTGGAAAGGAAATACAAATATCTGTACCTCACATTAATGAATCACCGAAGTCCGGGTGTGTTCCAGAACTAACTATCTAAAATATGATCAAAAGTTATCCGAAAAACAGATATTTTATCTAAAATTCCCCAAAAATACCAGCTCAAAATTTGTGCATTGTAAGTCTGAAAATGACCATGAGACCCTAAAAAACACAGTTTTTGAAAGGAAGAAAAAACCTTTTCAGGTGGTGCCTAGTGGTGTACTCATGCAAACTTTCGAGGATGTTTGTTCAAAGATATGACCAGGACCAGCCTAGGACGCACACACACACACACACACACAGACAAGCGAAGAGAGAAAAAAGGTAGCCCATTTCGCTGGTTGGTCGAGCGGGCCTTTTGTGTGGATACAGTGATTCGATATCTACCTGCACTTATATGTATTACCTCGTACATAAAGGTTGGGTGAAAAGAAATTTCCTCTCGGAAAATAGTAGAAACTGTATTATTTATCGGTCGATTACAGTCAAACTAGCTTTACTTCAGACCGGACAATGGTAGAATTTGCCTGATGTGTTAAATTTCAACGTAGGCAGCGGCGTTGTCCACCAACTTCCGCAAGTGTTTCGGTACGACTTTGATTGACCCTCTTAGGAAGTCCGGTGGTATGTTGGCCATAACACGTCGAATGTGCTCCGATTGATTCAGGGTTTGTGGTTTTGGTGCGGTGCACCACTTCCTCCGCCCACCCATCCCTGACGAAGAAAATAGAGCAATATTCACAAAAGTCTCGTCTATTCTCCGATAAGGACTTAATTCTCGCCAATCCCACTGAGCCCAGTTCATAGTCAAGTTGTCAGGGTTTTTTTTAGGTGAGGCTTGTTATTATGACAGATCCATTGAAAAATCGTAAAATTCAAAAACGACCAGGGCATTGCAGTAGAAAGCAGCAAGAATGAAATTTGTCAAAGAAAACAGGTTTGTTAGTCACTCAATATTGGGGGTGATCAATTAAAAAAATGGAAAAAAGGGGTGAACAGAGGATAAGTTACTTCTCTTACCTTTTGTTGTGCAGTCATCACTGAAAAAGTATGAATTCTCAAAAAAACTAAAGAGATCAATTTAGGATAAACTAATATTGCAAACTGATTCCCCTCTAAAGACCGAACAGTGGGGAGTTTAAAAAACAACAACAAAAAAACAAAAAACAAAGAAGGAGTAAATGTCGAAGTTTCAAGCCCTCTAGCTCCATTGGTGTGGTCTGTATGCATGGTTAATACATGCATACATACATAATCAGCGAACCAGCCAGCCAGATCAAATCTAAAAGTGAAGAAACTTCTTAGTTATTGATCAGCCAAGATTAGACTGATACCAGAATGAAAGGGGTTGTTGGTCAGAAACTCATAAAGACCCAGTCTCTAAAATTGTTATAGCCTGACTGACGGAGTTCCAAAGCAGTATTCGAAATCCATGCTCTTTCCTGGGTTCGAACCTCGATCGTTGGCACCGGAAGAAAAAAAAATGCCACCAACTTAGTCACCTGTCTACTATCTCAGTTAAGCATTTCAAAGGGTTGTACATACGTTTGGATCTACCCTCTCAACCGACACCCTCTTTGTCTGAGGTACACTCGTGCAGGGTCAAGTATATACGAGCTATTGTTACTGAAACCCATTTTCGGTTTGCCAAGCCCGTTGTTCTGCTTATGACATCGGGTATTCCACAATAGTTACTCGTAACGTTAGTAGTGACTAGGCTCACCGTTTACGAAAACTGGCGTATTAGGCCGTAAGCCCTTAGCCAGGTTCCTTCAATCCTAGTCCCTGTACAGAGTTCTTAGCGAAGGGGCATTGAGTATTAATTTTGAAGGTCTTTGGTATGATCCGAAAGTAGAATGAACCACATCTCCCTGAATCGGGCCCAAGCACTCCACCACTGAGCCACAGTGGTTCATCTGTTTGAATGGTTGACGTCATTTTTTTAAGAAACTGTCAACAAAACTGTCTCCAAAGCTGTCAACGCAGGTTTCTTCAGTTTTTAATTTTGTCTATCAGGCTGGCTGTGTATGTATGTATATATGTATATGTCTTGCGTACAGGTTGCGCCAATGGAGCTAGAAGGCCGAAAATTTAAGCTTTTACTCCTTATGTCTAGAAAAAAACAGCCTTTTTTTAAAAATTCTTCCTAAATAGGCTTCAAGTGGGATGTTCGATTTACAATGGAAGTTTATGTTGAATTGGTCATTCAGTTTATGTCCATTAGCATCATGCTTGTATTTTTAGTGATCCGTGTCAACCAAGAGGCAAGAGAAGTAACTCATTCATTTATCTTCCCTTTTTTTTCTATTTTTTTTCAATTGATCACCCCCAACACGACACGCTGCCAAGAGACGATGGTCACGAGAGGGTTTTCTCCTGAGTGACCAACCTGACCTGTTGGAGTTAATTAGTATCGAGTTGAGTCCAAATGAAGAAGTCGGCGACGTTAAATGAGAAGAGGCCGATCGCATGTAAGACGAGAAAGGCCTTTGCTTATGGATCCACAGAGAGCCGGACATCTCGAAGACGCCACCATGGTATCGAATGGCTAAGATTCGAGCCAAAAAAGACAAATCGTTGACCTAAGCGCTTGACCTTTCGCCTCTATCGATAGAGCAGAAGACCGCCTGGTCCGGTGACTGTGAGTGGCCGTAGACGTATGAAAGTTAGTGGATGTTAGGGAGGCGGGGTCAGGATGCTGACACGCGTGGCACGGATTCAGAAGGACCCCGGAGAGGCACACGTATGCACGTAAAAGAGACTATATATAAAAATATATGTATGTGCTGATTTAAACATAATACATACACACACGTATACACGCAAGCGTGCGTGAAGACGCACACTCACGTACATATATATAAAATGTCTGCCTCTGCGTCTGAAGCGAAGGTTTCGATCTTACCTTGTGGTACTGGATGTTTGATAGTTTATAGCCACACTGAAGAGTTGTAATACAACAAAGCAACTGTCCGTGGATGACACAATTATTAATTATAACTATGGATAGATAGATAGATAGATAGATAGATAGATAGATAGATAGATAGAAAGAAAGAGAGGGAGGGAGAGTTGGTTCCGCGTTTATCATAATCACAAATAATATAAAATAATTGTAGTTATCAAAAACAGTCAACTTGATCCTGGTTTCAAATCACGGTAGTGGAATGCTGATTTTATGTATCGGTTTGGTTTCACGAGACCGGATAGACAAACAATAAAGAGTTCGCTCCCCTGAATTAGATGGAGATTGTTCTTGCTCTTTTTTTTTTGTTTTTAATGTTCGACTTGGACCGGATTCTGATAATGAGTATTTGTTCAATACTATTGAGTTTTCTGTGGAATAATATAGCTCTCTTATGAAGTGAAGAAAATATCCGTATCTTGCATTCATGAAATCTGTACCAGAACAGATTGTCTGGATGAATGATCTAAAACCATTTAAAAAAAATAGATCTTTATCCGAAATTATCTAAAAATACTGGTGTATTTGCCCCCCCCCCCTTTAGGTTCCTCGATCCTAGTCCCTGTGTCAACTGCTCAGCAGATAGACATTGAGTACAATTTTAAAAAGTCTTTTGACTTGGCAGTGGATTGGACGAAGCCCTACCAAACCTGAGATCTAGGCATTGTTGGTCCAAAATGACCATACAGACACAAATAAGCACTCTTTTTAAGAACACACAAACACACTCACACACACGCACAAGTTTTTAAATGGTTTGTAAGGATGTACTCAAGCAAATTTTCAAGGTGGTAGCCCCCCCCCCCACACACACACACACACCTAAAATAGGTAATAAGGAGCTCCCAGGGACACAAACAAATACAGGCAATCAAAGAAAGAAGAACCTGTTGCCCACTTGGCTCTTTGGTCGGGCGAACTTTTTGAGGGGCTACGGTGATTCGATTTGAACTCTGATGATCAACGTTTTGATAACAGTAGAAGCGGTGCGTGTGACCTGCTGGCCCCACGGGGAGATGCCGGAGCTCTGAGGATAAAATATTTCTGGCGAACGACGAAAAAATCTTTTCAAAAAATGCAGGAGCTGGGTTGCTGTCAGACCGAGCGTCGACGATGAAAACAGCGATATTATATCTGTAACATGGGAGTCTGTTACCACTTTCCTGGGAGAGCGCAGGAAGCTATATTTCTAAAGCAGGTGGGGGGGACGAAAGGATATATATTCGGAATATATCTTACTGGCAACCCAGTTACCAATAAATGATAATATATTCTTTTTATGTGGGAACGTTATGCTGGGGTTATATAAAACAATTGCACAGCGTTATCTTTTATTGACTATGAAGTTTCAAACTTTCAAATCCCCCCCCCCCTCAATGAGAAGGTCAGATCCAGGACTGGATCAAATATTCCATTTGCAACCCCCTTTCTCTAGCGGAAGCCCATGATCTGCACGAGCATTCGATATTAGTGCTGGCTGACCTTGCCAGGAGTCGGGGTGTGGGTTGAAAGTCATCTTCAGCAGCAGTTTTTTTTATCGTCTGTCGTTGGACATAAACCTTCCCCCGAATTCGCCAGACTTGTCTATCATGGGCGTCGCCAGTATTTTTAAAGATTTGTCTAGCTCGTCACGTCATCTGACTTTCTGTCGGCCTCAATTTCAAACAAGATCTCTGGGGATCTATATTGTAAGTTGCGATGTCCAACGGTTGTTAGACATTCTTGCAACACGTCCAGCCCATTGCCCTCTGAGTTTCCCCATGGTTTCTATATCTCAGACTCCTATTTTTTTTTCTTTAATATATTTTGCTGTCTTATTATCTCTCCATGTAAGGTCGACCAAAATTCTCTCATGTGCACGTTGCATGCTTCTCAATTTGAGTCACTCTCTGTTTGGTTAGTATCCATGTTTTAGCTCCAGAAGTGATTATCAAGAGGATGCATTAGTTGTATATCCTTCTTTTTAGGACTAATGGGATTTTCTTGTTCTTGAAAGTCAAGTTTGCAGGCTTTCGGTGTAGGTCAAGCGTCACCAACCTTTGAGTGACAAAATACACTTTCAAGACTACTCGTAATCCAGTGGACATCATTTACTGGTGATAATACAGATCTGACAACCCTGAATAGCAACATCTACAAGATATCATTTTACTTCTAATCCTCAAAATTGAGTAAAAACATTAATAGTAGCCAGTCTGCGAAGGGTGCACGTGAAAGGGTCGGCAGGTACCATGGCATCCATGGGTACAAGGTTGGGGACTCCTTATGGAATTCCTTGTGTGGATTTGTTTTCGCTGGAGTTCCCGTTGTCCTGCAGCATAAAGTGGATTTCTTCTCTCTCAATTTCCATTCAGTATTTTCTCTGCGACCACTATTACTAATACCACTACCACCATGACTACAACTGTCAGTGAAAATATTTGTTTTTTTTATTTGCATGTGAATACGAATGCACACTCACTTGTACATGCACAAACATACAGACAGATATTCCTCACCTACTCTCTCTGTAAATCATATATATATATATATATATATATATATATATATATATGTATGTGTGTGTGTGTGTGTGTGTGTGTGTGTGTGTGTGACGGAGTAAGGATTCACGACGCAAACCAGTTTATATTTCAAATAGGACAGAAACATTAATGTGTTTGTGTAGCAAATCCTTACTCCTTTATATTTCAAGCTCTATATTAAATCAACTCAATGCTTAATTTTGAATGTATCGAGCACTTTATGAAATAAACCAATCATACTCGGATATTACATTATATTATATTGCATACCTGATTTGTATTATATCTCTCTATCTCTTCTCTCTCTCTCTCTCTCTCTCTCTCTCTCTCTCTCTCTCTCTATATATATATATATATATATATATATATATATATATATATATATATATATATATATATAATGGGGTAATGATTCACTACACAAACTCGTTTATATTTCAAACAGGACAGACACATGAATGTTTTTGTGTCGCGAATCCTTATTCCTTTATATTTTAAGCTCTACACTTGATCAACCTAATGTTTAATGTTGAATGCATCGAGCACTTTATGAAATAAACCCATCATACATTGCATGTTATATTATATAATGTTATATTGCATCCCTGATTTGCATCATATAAATATATACTTCATCTTTGCGAACTAATTCGTCCCTAATATATATATATATATATATATATATATATGTGTGTGTGTGTGTGTGTGTGTGTGTGTGTGTGTGTTAGTGCGTGTGTGTGTATCGCCTTTACGAACTAATTCATTCGTAATAATAGTTCGTGAAGCTATTGATTGAGCTATTATTATTCATTGATAACTATGCATTGAATAGAGTTATGTTCTAAAGTAGGAAGAATTCTGTGTAAAACTTTCCAATTGTTATATAAATAAAGAATAATAAAGCAATGATCACGCAATTATTTTATCGAAAAGAAATAAAGTACACGTAGAACATTGGAAGGTAGAAAAACACATGAAAACTACATAAAAGTAACAATGTGTTAATCACCTTAAATAAGCCTTCAGTGATAATGATGCATTCTTTCGTTGTGATGACTCGTTTCTTTTTAGTGAAGGATTCGAGAATTAATTGATTCGTTTCGTCTTTTTTTTCACGATAAAATTGACGATAGCAAGCGAGTGCTTCCATTAAATATGAAACAATTTCTGTTCTTCCATAATTTGGATGTTCACCTTCAAAAATTTCGATTGTCTTTGCAATGTTTCTCGAAGCTCCATCGAGTCCTTTCAATCTACACTGACGCACAAAATTGTAACAGCACTTAATCAGTTGTGAATAACCTTTTGCTGTGTCTTGATTTAACAGAAAGGAGATCCAATTTATGCAGTCGGCTGTTCGATTTGCTACTTGGTTAATGCTCATGCCTGACGAAATATATGTATATATAAACTTCGAAGTAATTTTTTTCCGGGAACTTGAAGAGAAAAAGTTAATTACTCTCCGGCGAAATCGGAACAGATGTGTGCAATTCTTGATGCAGTTAGGGTGGAATTATTCAACAAAGAAAGAAAGAAAGAAAGGAAGGAAGGAAGACAATGGGTGGGAGGAATGAAGAAAGAAAGAAAGAGATGGTGCAAGAAAGAACAATGTAAAGAATGAAAGAAAGAAAGATAAAGAAATAAAGAAAAAGAAAGAAAGATAGAAAGAAAGGAAGAAGGAAAAAAGAAATTGGGAAGAAAGAAAAGGAGAAAGAAAGAAGAAGAAGAATGAAGGAATGGAAGAAAGAAAAGAAAAGGAGGAGAAGAGAGAAAGAAATTAACATAGCAACATTTACCTCAATTCCCCAACTAATCATCATCATCATCATCATCATCATCATCATCATCATCAGTCTTTTATCGTCTGTCATTAGACGTAGACCTTTCCCAGGATTCGCCACTTCTCTATCGTGGGCGTCGCGAAGCCAATATTGTCTGAACCTGTCCAGTCCGTCTTGCTATCTCATATTCTGCCGGCTCCGGTTCCACATTTGATCTCCGGGGATCCATGTCGTGAGTCGTGGAGTTCATCAGTTGTCAGCCATTCTTGTACCATGACCAGCCCATTGCCATTTGTCCTAATGGACTCTACGATGTCTCGAACTCCTGTTCTTTTCCCTGATATACTAGGCTGTTTTGTGGTCTCTCCATGTGATGTTGAGCATTTTTCTTCCATGTGCACGTTACATGGTTCCCAGTTTGAGGGTCAATCTCTGGTATCGGTTCCATATTCCAGCTCCATAGGTAACTATCGTGAGGATGCTTTGGTTGTATACTGCTCTTTTAATAACTGTAGCAAAAATCTATCAATGTTGACGAAGATTCTATTGTGTCGTTACGAAATAAGATGAAAGGAAAACCAAGAAACTAATGATTATAACAAAACCTCATCAAAAAAACTCGAACAATATAGGTCTATAATGTTTTATTACAACTAGATATAAATAAGGTACAGAAATAAGATGAAAGAAAAACGGGTTATCTCTGCAAACCAGGCACTAAAAGACCCGTGTGCTTATTGAAAATATCAATCTCTCTTTATGACTGAAATGGTTGAAAGTGGCTCGATTTTTTACATCCTTAATTTCCAGCTAAAGTTGAAAACGTTGAGCACCCTCGAAAAATCATACCAGTGGCTCAATTAATCAATGTTCGAATTTTGTTTCAACAGATTTTATTTATTATCATTATAGTCCAAATTTCTGATGAATACGTTGAATAATTATACCTTTTGGAACTTTTGTATGAATTTCGAGCGTAACTAATAATTTTTCAACCATAAAGCTAGAAATGAAAAAAAAAAAATGAAAAAGTCCTGCCATTTTGCTCGTAAAGGGGGATTACATTTTTTTAGTATTCACACAATTCTTTTCAGTGCCTGTTTTGTAAGGATAACCAAAAGACTTGGTCAAAAATTGATAATATTGGAAGTGCTTTATCTACGCAATTGTAACTTCTTAATATTCTATTAAAACAAATATCCAGAGGAAAATAAAACCACGAGGAAGGAAACGTTATTACATTTTTTTTGTAGCATGCGCCATTGTTTTAACATCTCGCGAAAAACATTCTTCGTTGCACATAAATAAAACAATCTTGATCTATGGGAAAGTCAGCTCGCAAAGAATAAAAATGCTACAATATCTTTTAAATTATGCAAAACATGTTATTTGTGTGCTCGTGTGGCTTCCAAATAGAGGAAAAATGAAGAAGGATAATGAAAAATAGGGATTTTTTTTCTCATCGAAGTTATAAAAACTGGAACAGGTGTTTTTCCCAATATAAGAATTGGCTTACGTAAAACGTTTCGTCTTTTGCCTTTAGGCTGTCATAAAATATACAACACATATTCCTTCTCTCGACAAAATCAGCTTGTTTATTATCCATCGAAGACAAAGAGACGTGAAAAGAACTGCAGGTCATATATATATATATATATATATATATATGTGTGTGTGTGTGTGTGTGTGTGTGTATCTATCTATCCATCTATCTATCTATCTATCTATCTATCTATACATATATGTATATATATATTAAGGAATGGATATATAATCCGAGAGAAATAGTTATAAATGCGTTCTAATACTTTGAAACTCTATTTGAAATGATCTCCCGTTATTACACAGAGAATGTATCATTTGGCCTAGACAGCATAAATGAAATAAACATTTAAAGAAAATGGGGCTGCCATATAAATCAAACCTGCAGCCGATACGGTAGCCACTTCAAGGCAGCGTTTCTCTTACCATTGAGCTACACAGCCGCCGGTAATTCGAAGACCCAATTAGCTGCCTTAACTACAAATTCTTATTTTGTTCAGTCACTGTCCATATATTCTCTATTTGTTTTTCTGGTTTTCAAAGTCAGTGATCCTGTAATATAAAAAAACATAGTCGATTTTTTGGTCAAAAAACTGTTAGTCCCATATTTAGACTTGATAAATTGTACTCTTTTCATTCTGGGTTATACCACGGGTTTACTGTTGACTTTGTGACAGTTGAACTTTGAAAAGAGTCTTCTATCTACGACGTCACAACTACAATTGGAAACAGTACACGTTCTCATAAAGTATTTGAAACAACTAACGTAATATGTAAAAACGTAGGTCGAAAACCTTGGTGGAAATTTGGTCAATCATCAGTTTGACCCTTAATGGGTGATACTCTTGTATTTATTTATTTTTTTCATGTTAAGGAATGGAAAACTGTTCCTTATTGAGAGATTTTGCTCTGGAAGAACCAAGTAAGTCAGTAATTTTCAAAACTGAAGCCCAACAGTTTTCACTTGTTTTCTCGAAATTGGCTCCAGCATACCGGGTTTTCCTGATTACAGGAGAGCGATTGAATTAAATGAAACCCTTTGAACAAGCTCTTTAACATACTTGTGTTCAGTATGACTTCGTTTTTTATGATTGGATCACTTATCCGAATAATCAGATATCCGAACAACCAATTGTTCGAACAAAATACTCGTTCGGATAATCACCGTCCAATTGTATATGCATTTGCGTACACAAACACTGACACCCGGGTCAATCCATAAGTCCCGACCCTAACATATAAATATTAGCTAAATATTGTTCCGGCATTTTCACTGGATAATGTTCGATGGATGTGATTAATATTCAACTCTGAATTGAGTGCATTGGCTAGGAAGAAATTTATACTGCAATATCAAAAAAACCCAGCATGATTGGAAATACTGGTTGCTGTAGCATTACGGTCTGAATCAAAGTCGTGATAAAAAGCAATTAAAAAACGAAGATGAAGGTAAAAAGTAGTCAAAATTAGTAATAAGACTTTTGTATTGTAATACGTCAGTCGAAATTTGAATCTAAAACAAGCTTGGCTGCGCTGAAGTCAAACCCCTTCGCTTCATTAAAATCTAAAAAGTAAACAAAACAGAATTCATTTTTCCATGAGATATTTTTCCCCAAACTACATATTTCATTTCAAGTCCTTTATTAGTAGTTCCTGCGATTGGGATTCGCTACCTTTAGCAGAACAAGTCAACCTGAATTGGGTTTTAGAAGTGGGATTGAATTCGTCATCAGTTTTTGCGTATATAGCTGAGTCACTATTATTTGGGCATGACGTCTCTCCTTTTTTTCTGGTCATTGTCATCGGTCATTATTACATACGAAAATGAAGACAAAACTCGATGATAAAAGTTTGTCAAACGAAAGGAAGAAAACTGATGATTTGCAGAATGTTTTAGACCATCGGGTCACGGAAACATAACGAAATTGTAATTCAGCTGTAATTATAAATAATATTTTGGAACGAATACCTCAAAATAACGGACGAATATCTACTGCCTTTTTAAAATTCTTATATTTTTATATTGTTTAATAGTTGTATTATTATATAAACTGTTTCAATGACATCCTCAGTAGCAAGGTAATTTTCACCGAAAAGAAAAATGAATATGTATATACTTATTGGTATATAAAAATAATATTTTTCTGAACAGAAATTCAGTGTTTACTAAATGAGACACGATGCAACAGAATCACTATTTTTTTTCTCTCTCTCTCTCATTCATGTCTCAAGTTCAGTCATCTTAAATTCCCAGTCTGACAAATTGTGATAATAAAGTCAACTGACCGAGAGTTTGACAATAAATCTAAAAAAAAACTGTATTTGTTCATGATTTTAAGACAGGCGACGTACCATGTAACATCAGCGAAGACTAAAAATGCATTCATTTTCGATTCGATCCATCCATATTTGCTCCGATTTACCTATGTATATATCTTACTTTACACACACACACACACACACACACACACACACGTGCACGCGCTCAGCTTCAAATGTTTGAAGAAAGAATGCTTTTTTTTTTCAGGTTGAGTAACTGCCCACCCGGTTGCATTTTCTTCCTTCTGTAATAAAACCGTAAAAAAAAATATTCGAGGAAAAAACTTTGGTAGTAAAACAAAACAATAAAATTTCCAGTTGATTTACGACGTTCCCATTTTCTTTTCTTTTCTTTCTTTTTTTATTCCTGCTTCAGCTTTAAATATTTAATGTGTGCGTTTCGAGAAGGCGTTACTGGTAGGAAGCTTCTTCAGCTATTTATTTCGATTATCTCATCTTTTTAGAAACCGTCAACTAAAACTGGCACAATAGGTTTCTCCAGTTTTTAAACCAGTCCGCCTGTCTTTCTGTCTACCTGGCTATGTATGTATCGCTCGTGGAGATAGAAATTGTCAACCAAAACTGTCATCATATGTTTCTTTAGTTTCTAACCTGGTCTAGCTAGCTACTTGGCTATGTGTCTATCATACGTAAAGGCTTCGATAATGGAGCTTGAGGGCTGAAAAGTTCAATATTTACTCTTTATTTAGCCAAAGAAAACGATTGTTATCTCACCCATTCCTAATAAAAAAAAATTTGGGGGGGGGGTTCGATTTACTATACATGTTTATGCTAAATTAATCCCTCAATTTGTGTCCACGTGTTATTTTTTGTTTGAAAATTCACATTTTTTAGTGATCACTGCAAAACAGAAGGCGGGAGACGTAACTTATCGATTGGATACTCTATTTTTCAATATTTATTTGATCACCTGCAAGATGACATGCCAAATAATGTGGGTAACATGGCGATTTCTAATGGGTAACTAACCAGACCTGTTTCTCTTTATATTCTGTTTGTTAGAAACCATCAACCAACGCTGTCACAAAAACTGTCAGTATAGGTTTCTTTAGTTTTTAAGCTGGTTTATGTGGCTCGCTATGTATTCACCACTCGTATAGACTGCGTCAGAGGGGCTACAGGGCTGAAAATTGAAACTTCTACTCATTCTGTTGAGAAAAAACATTTTTTTAGATACCCCCATAATGAGTTCCTACTCTGGAATTCAATTTACAAAGTAAGTTTCAGCTAAATTGCTCCAATTTTTGTATGGCCTTGTTCAAACTTGTTTTTTTTTAAATTTTGAATTTGAACTTTTTTTTGTAATCAACAAAAGATGAAAAAAGTATCTTGTTCGTTAATCACTTATTTTACAATTTTAGGTTGATTACCCCTAACACAGCATGCTGCCAATAGACATTGTTTGTACGACTGTTTCTATTGAATGACTAACCACACCTGTATTCTCCATTTTTTTTCTACTATTGAAGTGCTCTCTCTCTCTCTCTCTCTCTCTCTCTCTCTCTCTAAGAGACATCGTGTTCCAAAGAGAAGATTGCAACCTGCATTATAAAATTTATTGCTCAGCCTGTAATAATATCTTCAGAGGCAATCTATATTCTTTGTTTCCCCCGCTCCAAAAACTCTCATCAGTTCAGACAAAAAAAAAAAAAAGAAAGAAAATATCGTGTTTCCCGGCGTCGAGGACGCTCCGGCCTCGAAGACGCATCTCGATTTCGACTTTCAAAATTTGAAAAAAAAAATGAAAAAAATAAACAGTGTGCCGTATTGGGGGTGATCAATTAAAAAATTTGAAAATAGGAGCAATCGATGTATAATTTACTGCGCTCTTGCATTTTGTTGGAGAGTGATATCTACAAAAAATGTCTGAATTTCCAAGAAATAAGCATGACACGCAATAGGGAGGGAGTCAATTTAGCATAAACTTATACTGCAAATCGAACCTCGTTTTAAAAACTCATTCATTTGATGGAATCTGCAAAAAAGTTTTTTGATAGACATAATAAGGAGTAAATGTTTAAATTTTCAGCCATCTAGATCCTTTATAATGTCTTCATACGCTCAAGTGAGGTTTTCTTGGATCATGGTTAGGGTCTTGGTCCAGAAATCAGCCATCCGGTCAATTCCTGGTGCTTACCTGTTTTTCTTTTTGTTTTTCCTGTTTTTGTCTTGATCAAAGAAGTGTCCTCTGTAATTTGGATGTCCGACTGTTTTTGTGTTACTATGTATTTGTAGAGGTCTTGTTGTTGCTGTTGGACTCAACGTAGTTTTCCGGCAATGTCTCTAGTTGCTTTCATAGATTTCATCCCAGAACTCTTCAATTTCTTCAGCAATAGAAGGTACGTATACCTCTATCTTCCTGCTCAGCTCTTGGAGGAATCCTTTGGTATCTTCTTTTAAGATCTTGTTTTGCAATTTTAGCGATAATAATAATGATTATAATTTTTTTTAAACTGGTAGTAGTTACTAAGTCATAATAACATCGTCGTCGGCTCTAAGTTTCAATCTGAAAATCAGTGTGTGTTATTATCTTGATCTCTGGCCTTTACATTCTATTGCCGATTATGTTGCAATCTTTTTACGAATGTGTTGCATTTTTTCCCATTCGTGTTGCAGTTCTTTCGTGAGTTGCTGTTTTTTTCGAATGTGTTGCAGTTTTTTGTGTAATTTGCAGTTTTTTGTTGCAGTTTTTTTTACGTATGTTGCAGTTCTTCGATTGTATTGTAGTTTTCTCCAAATATTGAAGTTTTTTTCGTGAGTTGCAGTTTTTTCGTCGTTGCATCTTTTGTGTGTGTTTCAGTCGTTCCTTGTATGCAGCAGTTTATAATTCGAATCTGTTGCATTTTTCCAGAATGTATCGCATTTTTTGGGTGTGTGTTGCGTTTTTTTATGTACATATTGTAGCTTTTTGTGTGTGTTGTTGTTTTTCAAAAAAACACTACTTTTTCGAGTGTGTTGCAGTTTTTTTCGAATATATTGCATTTTTACCTGTGTGTTACAGTTTTTTCAGGCGAGCAGCAGTTTTCTTTTGAATCTGTTGCAGTTTTTGTGAGAGCTGCAGTTTTTTCTCTCGAATCTGTTACATTTTCCCTTAATGTTTTGTAGTTTTTTTCATGTTTGTGTGTATTGCAGTTTTTTTCGTGCGTGTAGCATTTTTTAATGTGTTACTGTTTTTTTTTTAAATTGTGGCAGTTTTGTGTGAGTTGCAGTTCTTCTAATTTGTAGCAGTTTTTTTCGAATGTGTTGCATTTTTTATGCAAGTAGCACTTTTTTATTCTGTGTATGTTGCAATTTTTAATGTGTTTCAGTTTTTTTGTGTGCGTTGCAGTTTTTTTCTCGAACGTGTTGCATTTTTTCGAATGTGCTACAGCTTTTTGTATAAGCAGCAGTTTTTCTCAAATCTGTTGCAGTATTTTTTTATCATATGTTGCAGTTTTTCCCCCAGATGTTGCAGTTTTTTCGAATGTGTAGCAGTTTTTTTTGTATGAGTTGTAGTTCTTTTTAATTTGTTGCATGAATCTGTTGCAGTTTTTTGGTGCATGTAACAGTTTTTCGAATGTGTTGCAATTTTTTTTCGTAAGTTGCAGTTTTTTAGACAGTGTTGTAGAATTTTTCGTACATGTGCTGCAGTTTTCCTATCATGTGTGTAGCAGTTTATTATCATCATCATCATCATCATCATCATCATTATTATTATTATTATTATTATTATTATTATTATCAACCCATTGTTGTTGTAACAATAACAGCATCCTAATTACCCTAATCTAATTAGACACATGTCGCTTTTTCCTATTTGTTTTTGTTTACTGAATTGCAATAAAAGGTTACTAACACAACTTCCTTTTTCCATTTTCCAAAAATGGAAGACAAGATATACAGAGCTGAAGACACTTCTTCTTCTTTCTCCTTTACTATTTCTCAGCTGTACCACCATGGAATGAGCTTTTTTTAATTATTTTCAGTAGATATTTTCTGTCAGTTTTAATTCCTTTGCTCATCCATGATTTTCTCCAGGGTAATCGTCACCAGAACCAAGAAAATTTTCTTTTTCTGCTTCTTGATCTTGTTTCTCTCTTAGAGACGTTTTATTCTAATTTTTCAGAAACTGTCAACTAAAACTGTCATTAAAACTATCACCATACTTTTCTTTTCAGTTTTCAAGTTGGTCTGGCTGTCTGTCTATCTGACTGTACTGACCACACAAATGCAGCTAAATTTGAATTCATTCATTCATCATGTCTCGTGAAAACGATTTTTTTTAACCCAGCCACCCCTGCTAAATAGGTTTTAAGTTGGGGATTCGATTTGCTAACTAAGTTTGTGCTAAATCGTTTCTTTAGTTTGTAGCTGGCAGTGTTCAAGCTTTTTTCCCTGAAAATCCGCATATTTTTGTGATCATTGCCCCCAGAACACAAGATTTTTGTGCGACCTGAATGATAAGATTCGTTTCCTCTGCAAATACACCTAGCTTGGAGGAGACATTCACCACAGAGATTCACACGATACAATCCATTCATAATTACTGACGGATCATCTATCCATTCCCTGATAATATGGGATGAGAACGTAGGGATTCTCCGCTGGGTCGTACAGCTCAATGAGAAGAGCCACAGTATATAAAAGCGACTACCTTATCGGTCTCACTTCGATTTTGGCCGCGACCCCATCTCCTTTAATTGTTTATACTATCACGCTGTCTACGCCAAGTGACACATTCTCCATATGATAATGAAAGGTTATTTCAAATAGAGTTTCAAATAATATAACGCATTCATAATTATTCCATCGGATTATATATCCATTTCTTCACAATGTATCTAAGAATTACAAGGATACATACCAGGTGAATGTCAACTTTTTGCACTTTTCAGTATGGCAATATGTATTGTTCTTGTAATTATGAAAAAAAAGCCCATTCAAATATATATATATATATATATATATATATATATATATATATATATATATATATATATATGTATATATATATATATATATATATATATATATATATATATATATATATATATATATATATATATATTTGTGTGTGTGTATAAAAATGACACATTTGGAAAATCATTATTCCTTCTAATTTATCTATCTCGGTATGCGTTTTGATGTATTTTTCATCTGCCTCAGCTGATTACACTTTGATTTAGATTTTTTAGCGGTGTTCCACGTTGTCAAGTGGACATGCAACGCTGCTTCTGTCATGCATGATCACATGACAACGTGAAGCATCACTGAAAAATTAAAATCTGACCGGCTGAGGAGGATGAAAAAAGTCATCAAAATGCGCACTGGAATGAATAAAAGGGAAGAAATAATACTTTTCCAAATTTCCCATTCATTTCAATCTTGTCGGATAATGATCCCACTATCTGTCTCTCTTCAGTCACTATGGTTGATACCACTATCCATTACTTTTTGGAAATCAACCTAGTTTGATCATTAAATCTGCCAACCACAAGATACAGACCCTATATAACACACAATCTCCCGAATCTCTACTACACGTTACTTGAAGAAGCCAGAATGAACCGACTAAACGTTGAAATAAACGAAAGGAACCTCATTTGTACAAAACATGGTCTTCAGAATTGTCACCTCACTCATATGTATATATTTCCCACAACAACCCCACCTACAGAATCCAGACTCCCATCCACGTATCATTTATGTTACTAACTTACCTTATCTAACCCCCAATATGTTTATCTAACATTGAGAACTTTGCACAGTCACACAGACTTTTACCTAGATATGGTCCATTTCACTTGTATTGCTCAAAGCTCAAAACATCTACCATGACCATTAAGGATACACAACATACATTTCCTAAGGATATTCAATCATACCCCTTCTAACCTATATCCCACTACTTTGAATAATACTGGAGATAGCCCCAATCCCAATCTATCAAGTACCCAAATAGTCCAACACTAAACCATTACTCAGCTCCCCAATATTCATGACTACTTATTCTTAAGAAAGCCCACTTCCTCTGACCAACACAACCGATAAAATATCCGTAACTGCTGCTACTACTTCAGAATATCCAACCAAACCATTACAGGTATCTTCACAGACATAAAACAGTCCGGAAGCACTAACATGACCTCCCAGGAATTCTCATTCTTGATCTCTATTTTTGCTTTCAGAGCAAAACATCTTATGCTTAATTTGTTTTCTACGGAAACCTTTTAACCACGAAAAGGTACACACATGATACTGAAGTTGGGACCACCCCGAATTATGTACAGTGTACAATTAATTCAGAAAAAAAATACCCACATGTACATTGACAACCGGGAAAAATTCGAGTGAATATATTAGAACCCGTCAACCGGATCAGTCACGCAAACACTCAACATAGGTTTATTCATTTTTTTTTAGCTGGTCCTTTTGTATGTCTGGCTGGCTGGTTAACAGGCTGTATATGTATCATGCATGTTGGTTGGACCAGTTGAGTTAGAGGGCTAAAATCCTAACATTTGAATTGCTATATCTAAAAAAAAAAACGTTTTGTCTTTGTTTCTCAAGAATTCTCCCTAGATAGTTCTTAGTTGGGAGGGGGGATTAATTTGCAATAAATGGATATGCTAAATTGGTTCCTTAGTCTATAATTAGCGACATTCACACTTTTTTTTTGGGGGGGGGTCTGACTTATCAAGTGATGATAGCACAAACAAAAGACCGTATAGATAAATTATCATTGATCACTCCCTTTTCCCTATTTTTTTAATTGATTACCCCCAACTCAGCACGCTGTCAAAATACATTAGTCACGTGACCTATCGATAATTGAGTGACTGACCAGACCTATTTAATAGATAATTATTTTGAAACAAAATGAAATTGAATAAATATTGCTTTCTGCCTTTTTTCAGATTCCTGGACAAATATTGTAAACGTGAGAACTGTCCAGCTATATCATTTCAGTGGGGAAAAAAAAACAACAAACAAACAAACAAACAAACAGCAATTGCAGTGGTGTGTTGGATGATTCAAGATACTAACCTTGTAATCTGACACATTTATCCAGTTGTCACTTCTATGAACGACCAATCATTAAAAATTATCGGAGATACCCCTTGGAAGATAATCTAAGCTCATTTAGGAAACTTGGTTTTTCTGCTTCGACTGTTTCTCATGATTTGATAGGGGATTAAGAAACGTAAAAAATATTGAACAAATTGATTCTAGATGAATTGACAGAAAACCAGAAACTTATTTTCTTTGAGGTGTGCTCATCACTGCTTTCTTCCAACAATAACGATCCATCTCTGCCCACATCATTACTTTGGATGATACTGGGTAATCCAAAATAATCACAGTTCATTTGAATTATGTTTAAGGCCAGCGCATCACCAAGACAAGATTATGTCAACTGTATGGTAGGAAGTGAAAGTGTTAATCCATTATTCATTCTTGCAACAGAGAAGATCACTCACCCAGATTCTTACGGTCAAGAAATTGATCAAATGCATAAAAAGTTAAGATCAACGAAGGCAAATGTAAAGATATGGACTGTTTCCTCTTTATAATAAAGCTCGACCACACGCTCCAGAGGCTACAAACGGAATCGGGGCATGAAAATTTCCCATGTCCACTAAACCAGGGTTATTCATACGTTTTCGATCGTGACCCAGTTTAATTTTTTGGCAATACCCCCTCGACCAACTGACATAAAATGAACAATGCATTTAATCCCAGGGTTAGGGTATAAACTTACTCAACTGAAAAAAGGATTACTTCGTACTTACAAAATTCAAATGCAACTAAAATTGTGTTCGTTTCCAAGGTGTAGATGTGTGCAACGTACTCATCGTACAGTACACGCCTATGGGTCGTATCTTGAATACTACTCCCCCTCTCCCTCTTTAAACCTGTGTTTTTATTTCTTCAGCAATGCCAAGGCTACAATTACTGATATGATTTATTAAGTTTAACAAATAAAATATTAGTATATCTCTGAATTTTTGGGATGAGGTATTATTATTATTATTTCTATTATTATTCGGACTATCCTCATCTTGGTTGTTTTTCATACAATGTATCGGCCGTTGTACTCTACAGCCTTCATCAGGTATCATCTGGTAGGTGTACAACGGCCGAAACGTTGAATAAAAACAACCAAGATGAGGATAGTCCGAATGATGATAGAAAAAATAGAATATTGATGATAAAAATGGTAAGATTATCAAAATATCAATTAATTATTATTAATTATTTCATTGTTACCAATATTTATCTCACTTTTCATTAGAAACTATCAACTAAAACTGTCACCAAAACTGTCGACATTGGTTTTTTTCAGTTTTCAAGTTGGTTTGGCTGGCTATGCGCGTATTTACCATACGTATTTGTCGCATCAATGAAGATTTGAACATTCACTCAAAGTTATGTCTAGAAAAAAACGTTTTATTTTTGTTTCAATTTTTTGAAATTAAACTCCTATGTAGGATTTTAGTCGGGGTTCAGTCCACAATGGAAGTTCAAGCCAAACTGAACCCCCTTTTATGTCAGGCACCATTGATGCTTGTTTTTTGTTTTTGTTTTTTGGTGGAGGAATTCCAACTTTATTCCTGTGATTCCCGTCAATGAAAGGCGGGAGAAATACTTTTTTCATTGATCACTTCTTTTTCCAATAATATAATTGATTATCCCCATGCTGCCAAGAGACGTTGGTCATACAACGGTTTCTATTGATTAGTGATTAACCAGTCCTGTCTATTCATATATTCATAGTGAACTTGCGACCCAGTTAGCAGGACTTTATGACCCTCTCATTTTTGATAGTCAATCTGCACAAATATCTCATGTTACGCAAATTCTTTTTCCAGTGATGAAAGCAAGTGCACACTTTTGAATTCGACAAAATGAATCAATTTTTTTTTTTCAATAAGCTTGTTGCAGAATTTCGCACGCAAAATATTTTACTTTGTGCGTTGGTTTCAAAACAGTATAGAGGGAACAGTGCATAGGACCCAATTATGGGTAGGGAACCGTACTTTGTAGAACCCTGCACAAAACTCAACCGACCCTTCCACAACAGACTTCTATCTTTTCAAACACTTGTAGATTTTTTTTCACCAAATGGGAATGAAAAATCAATTTTTGTTGAACCATTGAAATCTTTTTAAAAAGGAATATTTACTTTAGTAGAACAGAGTTGCTGATAATTGTTCATATCTTAATAAAAATGATGTTTTTGTTTCAAATATATGATGCCTGTCTACCTGGAAAGTTTGCTGCAATTTAATAGTAATGGAGAAAATAGCTCTGTTAGGGTCATTGCATTGTTTTTATTAGATAAATGCCTCTTTGGTTAAATTCATATGCAATTTACATTGAGTACTTGTTCAATATTGTAATTAATTCAAGTGATAGAAATGTGTGCGAAAACTTTTACTATTGGTGTGTATTCATATACATATATATGTGTGTTTGTATTAGTATAAATATATATATATATATATATATATATATATATATATATATATATATTTGTATATATATATATATATATATATATATATATATATATATATATATATATACTAATGTAGACAATTTGTACATATTTTCAATCTCAACAACTCACTAAAATCAAACCCACGCACAAACACACATAACGCATGATTATCAATACACATTGCACACTTATATACGCTGCATATACACGGGCTGCATTTTTCTCACGAACACAATCACTAGATTTAGCTACACTCATACACGCACGCACACAGAACCCTTTTCATTTTCACTTCCCATATGCAACTTACCTGAACTCTGACAGCAACACGTTTCCTTTTTTCGCCAGTTGTAGATAATAATAATAATAATAATAATAATAATAATAATAATAATAATAATAATAATAATAATAATAATAATAATAATAATAATAATAATAATAATAATAATAATAATAATAATAATAATAATAATGCATCATTCCCCTCCTCTTTCAACCTTGTTATTTTATTTTTTTCCATTTAACGTTTGACAACGGGAGAAACCGGTTCCGGAAAAAAATTTTCAGAAATAAGTACCATCTATTTTTCCTCATTTTTGTCAATCTATATTGTTTATTAAATTCACTATCATGTTCGATAACCTTATCCATTTTCTTACCATGTTTATATATATATAGAGAGAGAGGGAGAGATATTTTTTGTGCAAATTGAAAATACAACTTTGAACACGAAGCCCTTACTAAATACCCAAGTAATTAAATTCCTAATTTATTTCCCACCAGTGTGGCTATTCCTTACTTCTTACTCATCTCTTACACTTACTGGGCCTTTTTGTGGAATGATAGTACTTTTCTCTCTCTCTATATATATATATGATTAAACTGAAACACTTAGAACCTACTCAATTTAATCAATAATTAATAATTAATCACTAAATTAACCCACAAATAGACATGGACTTTATAACAGACATTCTCTCGTATCTCCATCATCTATTTCCGAAGATGCCAAGTGAAACAGGCAAAACATCGAATAAACTAAGAAATTTCATTTGTACATGAAAAGGTCTCCCGAATTGTCATTTCACTCTAATTACCGCTAAGTTATGAAGTGGTCTCTTGCTGAACAATCCATGTACAAATATATGATTATTGTTCATTTATATTCATTCCCAAATACATGTATATACATGTGTGTGTAACGGTTATATATACATCCATAACACAAACTTACTCCTATGCAACCACTAAACGTGCTATCCGAACAGAGATATGTTTCAATAAACATGAGGCATCTTGAATTTCACTATTTTGTTTAGGAGTCTGTCTTTGTCAGCATAAATGAATTCACAGGTGAAAATTAAAACCCCGCATTGAATTCTGAATAACAATAAGATGCGTCAATTATTGTTTTACCTCTCAATTCGTATTTTGTCTTTTTCATCCGTCGGAAAACAAACGAACAAAAAAAAAAACAACTAAAAAAACAACAACAATAAAGATTCTCGTCGTTCATCGTATCTTTCATTCGGCAGTGCGAAATTAAAGTGTGTGTGTGTGGGGGGGAGAAAGAACAAATGCAAGAGAAAAATGAATTTGTTTTCATGAAACGAAAGACAATACGACAAGGCAAGGAATAAACAGAGAAGAAAACAGATCTGGTGAGTCTCTCAAGAGAAACTGTCACAAGACTGACGTATTTTGGCAGCTTTCTGTGTTGGGGGTGATCAATTATAAAAATTGGAAAAGGTGTAACCAGTGTATAAGCTACTTCTCTCACTTTTTGTTGGGCAGTAATTTCTAAAAGAGAGTCTGAATTTCCAAAAATCAAAACAAAACAAAACAACAAACCTCTATACTGAGAGATCAATTTAGAATAAACTTACATTGTAAATTTAACGCTCCACTAAAAGTCATTAGGGGTGGGGCTGAAAAAGAGGATCATAAATAGTATAGATATATGAAAATTTCAGCCCTCTAACTCCATTGATTCACCCTGTACGCATGATCGATACATACATGGCCAGCCAACAAATCAGCCTGGTCGATTACCTATATACATGAATACGTACGTACGTACATACATACATGCATACGTCCATACCCAGCAAACCAGCCAGACCAACAGTGACACTGGAGAAACCTATGTTGACGGTTTAAGTGACAGTTTTGGCTGACGGTTTCTTATAGAATGAAAGTAACAAAGAACCAAAAAGGAAGAATTCAGCAAAATGAAGTGATGAGTTGTTTGGAACGACGGCGTTTGTTTCAGTCGTAAGGTTGGCGCCAAAGTGTGAAAATGAGAAAATGGAAAAATAATTCTTTTATTAATAAACATTACAATATTTTCATTGTTACATATCATTAAAGAAGAAACATTGGATTATATTCTGTGATATATCAATATATATATTGTACAAACAACTGGTATTTGACAAGACAACTCATATATATATATATATATATATATATATATATATATATATATATATATATATATATATATATATATAAAGTGCTCGTTATTCAAATGAGATCAGGCTTTTTGTTTTCATTATTACAAGAACAGAACCTGTTGCCCGTTGCTGAGGAATGCATTAGACACGAAATTTTGACATTCACAGGGTATATATCCTTGTAAACCTTATCTATCTATCCATCTGTCTCTCTTTCTGTCTCTGTCTCTGTCTCTCTCTCTCTCTCTCTCTCTCTCTCTCTATATATATATATATATATATATATATATATATATATATATATATATATATATATATAACTGTGCAAACAACTGGTATTTTGCCAGAAAAAAACAGCATTATGATATCATAGCAGCTGGTAAGAATTTATTGAAGAGATGTCTCTTCAATGACGTCACACTTTTTAATGATATCACTCCTTCATTCCTTCCTATTTTTGTTATTTGGAACCGACTGATCGACTGACTGACCGACGTTAGAGCGTGTTATTGAGATGCGTGGACATACTTAAAAACTACAAAATTATCTTTGAAATTCAAACGGAACATTCAATCCAGCGCAGGAGACCAGATGAAATGGTGAACAAGACGGAACTTCGTGACTGAATGTCGTTGTTCAAGCAGATGAAATGAAAACAGATTTGAACGCAGTGAAGTCTCTCTGTAACGACACACGTTCTAATAGACCTATTTAATGGCGTGCGTTGTAACAGCGCGTATGTTTTTGTTTTTTTTATAATCATGCAAGACTTATGTCGGGGATTACTTCCCAGCAGCAGCATGTGTAGATTTTAGAACATTATTTCAAAAACTAAAATTTCTAAACTCTTTGAAAATATCTTATCAAATAAGCATTTTATTGGATCGTTTAGAAAATTAAGTACGTAAGTTGAACGATGTGTTTACCACCTGCCCTGGTAGTAGCAAGAGAGGAAGAGTTAGAGGAGAAGAAAAAGGAAGAGTGGGAAAATGAGGATGGTTCATTGGAAGGTCTGGACCAAGTTTCATGTCAATCCAACGGGATACGGTTAATAAAATTGATAATTAGCATGGCTAGTTGTGTAGCAGAGGAGGTGCAGAATAAGGAAGAAAAGGATGTGAAAAAGGAAGAAGAAGATCTGGACCAAGTTCCATATCAATCCGACAAAAAAATCAACCTTCTAAAGTCTTGTTCTCTCGATTGAAGTATGGAATAATTCTGCAATAAAAACTTTGAGTGGCCATTTTTGGTGTTGCTTGGGCCATATTTAGCTTTTTAAATACAAAAATGTAGACCTTGAACACTCTTTTCTGACATCATAGACTCTGGTAAAAAATTTTAATGTCATCAAATTTTTTACTGATATCACACCTTCTCTTGTGACATAATAGTATCAGGTAAATAAAATACAATACCCCCTTGAACCGACCAATCGACCGACCGAGAGAGCCTTATTGAGATGCGTTTCGGCGCATCTAAAAATATTCTATGCAAACTAAAAAAAAACACGTGTCTATTGTTAATTTTCCTTTCGAATCAGTGATGTTACTCTTTATTACATAAACTTCCTTTTTATTTTTCAAATGTGAGCAAAATGTAAACGGAAAACTCTGTTCACACTGTCACTCGACACACGGTGGAAGAGCCAGGCGCTTTCCTGCAGTTCGTCTAGAGTTGGGTAGATTTTAAAGCTTTTCGGTGGATGAGCTTAAATGCTTTGGAACCAATGGCAAGGTCAAATATATTATTCTATTAAATTTTTGCCTATCCAAAGAATTTTCTAATTATTCAGTCATATGTTCAACAGATGATCAATTACATACCTCTATCTACATGGTAAGCATTATTATTTTTTGGGTCATTCATTTTATATGCGGATCTGTAACCCGTGAATGGGTCAATGGAGCGTGAAAAGACAATGAAAAGTCATTCTTGTCGGTATTTTTTGGTTTCTCATAATAAACGAATGGCTGCACATGATAAGTGCCCAACGAACCGTTTTTTTCCCCCAAGTTGATTATTTCGTTATCTTAATAGCTACGACGCTTTTTTTTCTTTTTTTTTTGGAAATTTGAAATTTGAACAATCAGCTTTATGATTCATACTCTTAGGTGCTTGATCGTCAGGGGGTCGAAATATGCAGGGGGCGGAAAATATTTCAGAATTTAATGAGTAGGGTTGTGGGGTCAGAATAAGCAGAAAGGAGTAAGCCGGGAAGGGGTAGGAAACTATGGCCCACAGCACAAAACAAAGTCGTTTGAGAGAGATTCATTGTAAAGATGGAAGAGATACACGGGAAGTAAAAACGTAAAGTATTGTCCGGAAAGAGAACGTTATTTTGTTTTTGGAGAAAAATTGAACTGGGAAGTCTTTTTGCAGTAATTTTTTTTTTAATCACTGAAATTAGTGGATAGCCGTCTTTTAATAGGAAAATCTTGACAAACCTATAGTTGTCTCCTTCTCACCTTCCAGCATATCAGGAAGGAGAGAGTAGAGATGAACTTTCGGAAATGATTTAGCAGGGGACTTAATGAAAATATGGGGGATGGAAATTTCCCCCCTATTTATCAAGCAGGATTGGGGCACAGTCAGACACCCAAGAGTAGAGTGTTTGTGCATCAAAATAAGAAGAGACTGCGCATCATAGCACTAAAAATAGTGAATAAAAAAAAAAAATGGTCCATTGGGTATTTATCATGCAGAACCAATCCAATGCTAATCATATAAAATCCACTCATAATAACAGCAAATTCGTTATATCGCCCTTTGAAAATCCTAGTCGGTTCTCTAATAACGGGAGTCTACGGTAGCCGGATAAATATCTCTCGACTTTGCCAGAGAACCGAAAAATGTAGAAAATAAAATTGAGAGATCTGCCCATTATCATATACTCAGTCAAATTGAGCCTTACAAAGAGTTGGAAAGAAATAGGAACTCAAAGAAGAATCGAGATAATTTTGGCAACAGCATTACCAAAAGAATTTAAAGTAAGGATTTCTGATTATTTCGCTGTTTTCAGTGAATATTTTGCGGATTTTGGACGGTACAATGTTAATCTCCTTGATATTCATGTGGTGGTATGTCCTATGTATATCGTATTGTCGGAGGTGCATCCTCCCAATGGGCAT
>OY735219.1:9572601-9642601 GCA_963457665.1 Thysanoteuthis rhombus | reverse complement strand
GATTCGGAAATATTCCGAGGGTATCATTTTGAATAAAATTGCAGGAACTGTTGCTATGCTAAGTTGTACTGAGCAACTGGTTTGTTTGAATGACGTATTGGAAGATCAACTATCTTTTGTGTCAAGTTGTCAACTGGTGGCTTTGCTGCATGACAGAACACATTGTAAATGCAACATAGCAAACGACCACAGCGGCTGAGGGGGCGGGGTATAAGTTTTCCAGATCAGTCACTTCCAGACTATCAGAAACAGTCAAGCATAACTGTCAATAAAATTGTCAAGGTAGTTTTTTTTTCAGTTTTTAAGTGAGCCTGGATGGTTGGTTGGCAGGCTGTCTATATCTCACCGTCTTTTTTCAAGTATCTATCTATCTATCCATCTCTCTCTCTCTCTCTCTCTCTCTCTCTGTATATATATATATATATATATTTCAGCCAAATCACACACACACACACACACACACGCACACATATGTGCATATATATATATATGTATATATATATATGCAATGCTCTTCCATAGGAATAGAGCATCCTGGTGAATGAGGAATTTCTGCGTAAAATAAATATATGGCTTAAATTCAGCCTTACTGACCGCTCAGTTCTGTAATCCAGAGGTAGGATATCGGTCTCCAGGTCTAAAGCAAAGGTTTCAATCCAGCCTCGTGGTACTGGATGGAATAGCGGAAAGTCTATAGCCACACTGAAGAGATGTAATACATCGAAACAGCTGTCTGTCGGTAACACACACACACACACACATATATATATATATATATATATATATATATATATATATATATATATATATATATATATCAACCAAATCATTTTCTATTTCAGCTTAATCATTTACTATTTCAGCATAGCACTTATCAAACTATCTATCAGTGCCGGACAGGCTGCATCAATAGAGCTACGGGGCTGCATTTTTAAACATTGACTCCTTATGTTTAGAGAAAAAAAGTTTCTTTTTTTTTTTAAATTTCCCTCAAAATGAGTTTCACTGGGAGGAGTGTTCAATTTACGATGTAAGTATTTGCTAAACGGACCTGTTGATTCATGTCGACAGCGTTCGCACCTGTTTGTTTACTTTAATTTGCATTTTGTGGTTATCACTGCCCCCTAAAGAGCGATTTATCCACTGTTCACCTCATTTTCTAATTTTTCAATTGATCACCCCCAACTCAGAATGCAGCCAAAAGACGTTTGTCATGTGGCAGTTTCTATTGATTGACTAACCAGACTGGTTCATGATTATGATAGATGCACGGTTTAACCTGATTTCTATTTAGAAATGCCTTCTGATCTTCAGACTGTTCGGTTCTTAAGCGAGTTCCAGCGCTTTGTTACCAAAATAAAATGAAAAAAAAGTCTGGTTTACGAATTTGTATGAAACTAGATGACGTCAGCATTTGTCTTCTCTTTTTTCTCTCCCTCTCTCCATATCTTCCTATCTTCGAAACCTGATTTTCTCTCTCTTTCTGTTTCTCTGTCTGTTTCTCTTCCCTTTCACTCACTCTCTTTTTCACGGTAATAATCGGTGTAGAATGTAAATTGTTCTCTCGGTATGAAGGGCCGCTACAACCCATCAAGTATTAATGAATAGCGAATCTCCACGAAACTAATTACTGTTCCATACATTCCATAAATAAATAAAACATGGTCTTTATTTATTTATTTATTTATTTATTTATTTATTTCAATGCCCTTTCTTTGTTTGACTCTCCTTTCTCCTTTCTTTCTAACTTCCGTTTCCCTTCTTTCTTTCTTTCTTTCTTTCTTTCTTTCTTTCTTTCTTTCTTTATTTCTTTCCTTTCCTTTTTCCCTCTCCTTCTTTCTTTTCCCGAACATCTTTTTTTTCTATTTGAGTTTTTTTCCCTCTCTTTCAACTTTCTATCTTCTTGCTCGAACAGATTAGTTTTTTTCTCTCTCTTTCTTTTTTCCTTTGTTTCTTTCTTTATTTATTGATTCATTTATTTCCTCTTTCCTTCTAATTTCTCATGTGTGCTTTCCCTTTCTGTTTTTGCTTTCTTTTTCTATTCTTTCTTCCTTTTTTTCCTCCCCTTTCCCTTTCCTTTCCTTCCCCCTTCCTCCTTTCTTTCTCCTTCCTCTTTTTTCTTTCTTCAGTCATTCCACTTTTTTTTCATTTCCTCCTTCCTTCTTTCCTCCCTACCTGCCTTTCCTCTTTCCTATCTCCTTTTTCTGTATATCTTTTAGTTTTTCTTTCCTTTTTTTCCCTTTCTCCCTTCTTTTCTTCTTCCCCTCCTCCTTCATTTCCTTATTTTATTCTCTTCCCCCTGCCTCCTCTTCTTTTTCCTCCTTTCCTCCCTCCTTCCCTTCCTTTCTTTTATCTTTTCTCCCGCCTCCCCTCTTTTTATTCCAATCCCCAAATATTTTCCCTTCCCCTTCCTTTCATTTAATTCCCCCACCGTCGACGCCATTGTCGTCCATTTACAAATCTAAACCATATCCTATTGCAAGCTATTAGTCTGACCCGAACCACCATCCTCAACCAATGAAATCAAGCGTGACTATAACAATGTACATGGTTATTATTCTATAGTTAGACCTGTTTCACTAATTCTATCATTAACCCTATTCCGCCCTTTCATCTTTTGATTCTTAGGATTCCTTTATGGCTAAATAGAGGCACGGTGGTCTCCGAGCGGACAACGGCAACGAACATCTGACTATACGAACCGAGTTCAAACCCAGATTTGGGTAGTTTGTTTTCATTTTGCGGTGATTCCTTTGGGAAAGACAGGAATCCATCTATGAAGATGCGCTTTAAAAAAATATATTTTCCAATCCTTGTATCGCCATCTTTTTCCCCTTTTCTGTATTTTCATTTCTAGTGGCTTGAAAATGTTTTTCCAAAAGCGAACCAAGTCACGAGAATAAGTGATTATCCAAGAAAAAACTTGGTTTCTATATTGTTTCTCTTTCTCATTATTATAATGTCTGATTAACCTTATTCTTTTGCACAACCACAGTCTTGCAATCATATTGTCTGAGATTAGTTTGCAGCAACAGCACATGTACATTTTATTTTGAAACTATTAGAAAACCGTTGATTTTTTTGTCTGCACTTTTTGCTTCCTCATTATTAATGAATGTAAAATCTATCCATTACAACGACACCCTTGAATCCCTGCAGGTGCTGTAACAACGGGTATCTACTGTATTTCCGTCCTTTCCTCTTTTACAAATAATCAGTATACGTATATATATATATGTATATATATATATATATATATATATATATATATATATATATATATATATATATATTAGTGTCTGTCGTTGGGCATAGACCTTGCTCAAGAATAGCAAGACCTCTCTATCATGCCTTTCCTTTCAGTTGATTAACCCATTGATGATTTGCTTGTCCTGAAGCCAGCTTGTTCCTGTGGTTGGTTTTCATCAAGCACTTCGGCAGTTCGGTTGGTGATTACTTCTATGGTAGATGTAGAGGCTTATTTGCCTCTAATTATTTAGTTCTTCCGGATTCCCTTTTTATATAATAGCATTATGATTGCAATGTCCCAGAAGATTAGGACATTGCTTTGCTTGAAACAAGAGTTGAATAGAATGGCTTATGATAACTCTTTTTGAGTAGGTTGATTGTAATGTTAGTTGGTCCAGGGGCCTTTAACCTTTTTGTTTGTTTGATAGCTTGCTTCACCCCTGTGGAGTAACTTCCTGGATATCTTCTAACTGGTTACTCGTGACTTGTATATCCTGTTCATTGTTCTGTGTTCCCTGTTCGGAGGACCAGAGGTTTTGTAGAATTCTTGGGTACGTGGGACAATCTGGTCCTTGTCCGTTACCAGGTCTCCATTTTCTTTGAGCATATTGATAATTTTTTTCTTTCCCGTTTTACGAATTTTGTCAAATGTTTTACCCCCCCACCCTTTTTCCGAAAATTTTTTCGATGACTTTTGTCTTAAATTTTTTTCGATTGTTTCAGTCTTTTCTCTCGTGGTTGTCGATGACTTGAGATTTCTGTGTTTCTTCCATGAGATTCTTGAGTCTCTCTAAAAATTTTTTGATGGTTTGTGGGTTCTCCGACTCTAACATGTCGGCGACTTCAATCAAAAAGGTTGTTATCTTGTTGAACTAGTTGATTTGATGAGAAGTTTATACATGTTTTTCAGTTTCTAGCTTGAAGGGTTGAGTGAGCTCTTTTCGTACGTTCAGGTTGGGATTGAATGTTCTTTCTTGGTGTTGATTTGGATTTTATATGTAACCATTCTGTGGTTGATTTCATTCTTGGTCTCATGATTGGGACTCCTCCAAGTCCATTTTCTATTGTTTTGTTGTTTTTTTTTTTGTTCGAGAAGATGCCTATGATTTTGAACTCATGCCCTGATGCAAAATTTACAAAATCCCAGTCTGGTCTGTATTTTGTTAGTTTTGTGTTACCTGAGCGTTGAAGTCTCCCACAATGATGTTGAAATATTAACAGATACCTCAAAGTATACGTTAACGTCATAGTAGATAGTGTTTCTCTGAATTTGAAGAACACTGGAAGAGATTCGAAAATTGAAAGAGTCGGCCCATATGCTAGGCAAGAAAAACTGCCACAGTAATCCTAGCATTGAAATGGATACTATATAGGAACCTCTAATAATGAAAGACAGAAAACAGTAACATCAAATACCAAAAAACTGCCACCTGAGGTTATTAATTAGCACCGGTTGTCCACATGGACACATGGTGTAGTGGTTAGAGAATTGGACAGAATTACTGCAAGTAATGGTTCTAGGTTCAATCCCATAATTCGAAAATACTACTACTGCTAAGAGGAGAGTGCAGTCTATATACCCTCGTCGGTTAAATAAAGGGTTCGGTTTGTTACTTCACCCACACCAAATGATACCTGATGAAGGCCGCAGAGTACAACGGCCGAAACGTTGTAAGGAAAACAACCAAGATGAGGGTAGTCCGAACAATAATAGAGATAAGTCGTGGTAGATGTTGTCTCTCTTCTCATTGGTTGACTATCGAGTGACAGTTGTTTCTTCTTCTTCTTCACAGTTTCATCTCCTGCGTTTGATATATTTATACCTTTCTTTCATTCATTGATGCTCTCTCTCTCTTTCTATCTATCTATCTATCTATCTATATATATATGTATATATATATATATATATATATATATATATATATATATATATATATATATATATATATATATATATATATCCTCGTCTCCACCTGTTTCCTTTCTAACTTTTCATTGTTCATAAACTCAACCATCCTTTGTATATCAAGGTATTTATTTTCAGCTTTATGTTTCTTTTTTTCTCTTGCTGTAATTCACCATGTCCAAGCCGCTTCCATAGATTGACCGCACACCCCGACTTATCTTCAACTCCAAATTAAAGAAAAATGCTTTATCCCATGTTAACAATCGTACACAGATATGTATAACAATTATGTTTCAATAGATAAGGCGCTCCTTGATTTTTTAACTCGAGATTTTCGAATGCCATACACAGTGAAATACGATATTTCCACCATTTTCTTCCCTTTGTTTGGTATCTTTGTTTCTATCTTTCATCAATTCTTTGAATTGTGTTGTTATTCCTTCTTTGATTTTGTCTTTCTCTCTTCATTTCCTCCCTTCTCTCTGTTTTTCGATTTCCCCCCGGTTTTTCTCCTTTATTCCGTCTCCTTCACACTCTCTCGTTCCTCGTTTGATAACTTATACTAATAACCCGACTCACTCACTCACTCACTCTCTCTCTCTCTCTCTCTCTCTATCTATCTATCTATCTATCTATCTATTTTCTTTCTTCCCTTTTTTGTCATTTCTCTCTTCTATCAAAGTTTGCGATGACTTGGTTTTACCCCCGTAACAACAAAAAGAACTGGTCCTCCCTTGATTCAGGGTACTAAACTATTCACTGTTTGTCTATCACATACTGATATATAAAATTGAACATCCCCTTACTGTGATTTGAAATCATGATCAAGTTATTGGTAGCTAACTCTCTTACCAACTGAGCCAAACTAACAAGTCGTATGTATTTACGAATTTAACTATTATATATACAATAGAAAAATTGCAGGAATCATTTTCAGTTGGAATAGATATCGGAGTGGAGTTTGACCCTGCAGCAGCCAGTTTTTTGGGTTTTTTTTAAAAATCTCTCTTTCAATCGCTTCTCAGTCTTTCCTTTGCTTTCTCGTTATCTTCCCCCTTCTTGATAATAATTTGTCTCTCTCTATTCTCTCACATTCATCCTCTACTCCCTCATTCTCTTCCTATCTTTCACACATGTTTGCTGTAGATCAAGTGCCAGCAAGTCTCAGCAATACTCAAGCATTCTTCTCAGTATTCTCACCGCTTTTAGTATTGACTGTACTCATAGAGAGATCACAAGACAGCGCAATACATCATGGAAAAAAGAGGGGTCCGAGATATAATCGAATCCACCAGGAAACTCAAATGGCAATGGGCTGGTCATGCTGTAAGAACACCACAGACATCACAACTCACAACATGAATCCCCGGAGATCATATGCGCAACCGAAGAGAAACGAAGTACACAAATTCAGAGAGTATTGGTAATGCAACCCCCATGATAGAGAGGTGTGGTAAATCCTTGGGAACGTCTACGTCTAACGACGAACGTTAAAAGATTGATGATGATGATTACTATTTACCAAGAATCCATCGCTTAATAATAATAATAATAATAATAATAATAATAATAATAATAATAATAATAATAATAATAATGATAATAATAATAATAAAGTTGACGTACAGTTGAAGAACTGCTTACCCTAAGCGTCGCTCAGATAGTTTACAGAATATTAACGGACAGACCCCTGTGTGGTATTTGATAGTATTCCTTCGCTGATTGCATCGAAGCTGGGACAGTCGGGTTAGTCCTTTAACAAGTAATTCCTGAGGTAGCAAATGACTTGTTCATACACAAACTCAATCATATCTGTTTGAAAGTAGAATTTGAACAGTTTGTTCCAATCTCCCCAAAGATTTTCAAACACCTAAGACTGATTCCTGTTCGTTTTGGACACGATCAGCTAATTATCATTTGCTGTAAAAACGACAAGAAAAGTGAAGGTTCAGATGAAGGAAGGGCAGTTATTACCAATACGATTTTTCCAGTTCGATCTCTGTTATATATTTGATGCTACAGTGGGAGATCCAAGAAGGATCGAACCAACCGAGAAAGGGCGACGTGATTGGCTTACTCTGATTTGAACGTTCATCAACTGTTTCCCTGGTTGGTCTATGGGAGGTGATTATGGACTGATCCAGCAAGGATAAAAGCACCAATTTTTCTATTTTTGTCCAAGTTCTGCTTTGAAGTTAAATAAAGCCTTATTTTACATCATGGTAAAGCTTTTATATTATTTAGGACAATCACCTTGTCTGAATCGTATCAAGAAAAAAATCTGACACAAAACAATCACCTAAATATAATACAATATGAATAAACAACGTTTGCTGAAAAAAAGCCCTTTTTTTTTCGTCCGCATAACTCGTAACCATTGTCACAAATCTAACAATATTTATCAAGGTCACAATAGATAATCTGAATTTTGTTTATGATTTTTTTTTATTTTTTTTTGCATAAATTCTCTCCTCATTTCTTTTTATTTTAGTATCGTTTTTAACATCGAATGAACGAAGGTGTGAAACTTTTTAATTCACAAACAGGACTGCCTTCTGTATATTGTATCGAGAAGAGCCTTTACCGTCGATTATTTTGTTTTTTTACAAACACTACAGCATCTTTGCTCTATTGCGCAACCGGAATAAATTTCAATAGAAATTGAAAGAGTCCAAAAAAAAAAAAAAAAAAAAATCACCAATCACTTACCTAACAAGAACAGCAACGAAAAAAATCTCCGGATAATACAATTTCGGTCCAAACCAAAGTGTTATCGTTATCTGGAAAAAGCAAAATAGATTAAGAGTTCAACCTTCACTAAAATTCTAAAATGTCAAACATCGTGAAACATTTGATCCAACTTTTCCCTTCATCCGAATCTCAACTCCAACTCCGTTTTCTGGTAAGACTATAAAGTGTTCACCGAATTTGAATCTCAATGTAGTTCATAAGGACTTCGTCCGTCCGTAAGTACCTGTTTACCGCAACAACTACTCTACGTAAACCCATGAAATTGTCTGAGGGTATAGATGAGGCTGAGGGTAACGTGTTTAGCAAATTAGTTTTCCAAAATCACCCACAAAATATTTTTTTTTAATCTCCTCGTCTCTTCTCTTTGTTGGGCTACTGCTAACAGTTAGGGTGGTAGATCCCATATTTCTAACACTTTACTCAGTATCCGTGCAGTCCCTCGCAGTGCTGTGGTGTGCACAGTCTCAATTGTTCCTTTTACCTCTAGTTTCTCCAATCTCGCCTTCAAAGACTTTGATACGGTTCCGAGTGCACTTATTATTACTGGTACTACCCTGAGTTTCATGTTCCACACCTTTTTCAGTTCTCTTGCTGAGTCCTGGTATTTTTCCAGTTTTTTACTCTCTTTTCTATTTAGTCTGTGGTCTGCTGGCACAGCCACGTCTATTATTTAGCAGGTTTTTCCTTTCTTGTCAGCGATAATTAGGTCCGGTCTTCTCGTTTGGATGGGGTGGTCAGTTTGGATGTTAAAGTCCCAAAGTAATTTGTCATTTCCATTCTCCAGGGCTATCTCCAGTTGGTGCTGGTATCACTTTTCTACATGGTTAAATCCCGTTCGTTTGCTCAGTTCCCATTGTATCACTTGCTTTTCTATCATGTCTGTGTTTTTACTCATCCCTTTCCTTTCATAGGATGCATTTGTTTGGGCTACCATGATGAGCGATTTTGTTTCTCTTCTCAGGTTTCCTTCTCGTAGCCATGTCCATGATCTCTTAACTGCCACTTCCTGTAGCTGTCTTTTAAATTCCACGTATAATCTCTTCTGTTCCCATTTTTACCCTTGTTTGCTGTGCTGCTCCATTGTTTTCTACTTTTTTGTTGTTCATTGCATTACTTCGGGAGTTCTTTCACTGTCTGCTTTCACATACTTTTTTAAGCCTGACCTGGCCGTCTGGATACAGTCTTCAATGCTGATGAGTCCTCTGTCGCCTTCTTTTATATTCATGTACTTTGTGTCATCTCTGGAGTGTAATGCCTTGTGCATTGTTATAAACTTTCTTGTTCGCTGATCCATTGAATGGAGTTCTTCCTCAGTCCATCCAAGGAATGGTCCTGTGTATCTTACTACCGACACGGCCCAGGTGTTCATTCCTTTTATCAGATTCTTGATGTTAAGTCTGGACTCTAATATTTTCCTCCTAAGGTTTTCTCTTTTTATTTTCTCCTTCATTTCTTCCTGTTTTATCCTTTTACATTCGAGAACTCCCAGGTATCTGTATTGGTCTTGTGTGGTTAATACTCTAATCTTCTTACTGTTAGGAGGTTCGATTCCTTCTGCTGCTGCGAAACTTCCTCTGCGCATTACCATTAGTGCACATCTATTATTATTATCATTATTGATATTGTTGCTGTTGTTGCTATTATTATTATTATTATTATTATTATTATTATTATTATTATTATCATCATCATCATCATCATCATCTTGTGATGGTATTAGCAACAATTTCAATAGCAACGTATAATTTTAGATATTGTCTGGTTATACTTACTATTATTCAATTTGATTTCAATTCAAAGAAAAGTAGTCATTTCCTCCTGTTCTTTACTCTTTTTCTCTCGCTCTCAATACATGCTAAACATTTTAAATCAATACAACCACGCCCGTGAACGCTGGTGACGTAGGTGTCCGCACCAAAGACTATATCCATTTCAGAATGATTTTTTTTCAAAATTATAAATTGCGTACCCTACCTCAAATCGAGGATCGTAAATCCAGATGACTCCAGACTTGACATGGCAATGACCAGTGCACGGACCAACATATCTGGCGAATATCAACTCCGTACAATGGCCAGCTGTCGATTTATCTTCGTGCACACATAAGCATACACAGAGATTTTCCAAATTATACTGAGATTTATTTTGAACTCCCAATTATTTTCTCCCTTCCCCCTATTCTCAGCTTCACAGAGTCGAACTATTTCTAGGTAATATTCTCGGAAAGTTTATATCTGGCTCCAATCCTCTATTATCTAAAATTATTCTCTAGTTCCAGGAATGTTTAAAGGCTTGTTTACGTAAACTCTTCTATTAAGATAACCAGCGAGGGGAAAAACCGAGAGCAGTCAAATATGGCTTTCAATGGCGACCAGTTAATTTCTGAAACCTCGGTGAGATTAATCTGCGAAGCTGTAAAGGGAAGGTATTTATTCTATAACTAATCCAAAGTCATTTCCAAGGTCCGAAGTGAATGTATTTAACGGGGAAATCTATTTACCTTTCTATCAAAAAGGTCATCCAAGTTTTAAAAAAGAAAGTGACTTTCGTTCCAAACATAATTCCATGCTCCAACTACGTACAGCGTTCTGATTTTTAAGTTTCATTTGTTAGAAAAAGCGTTAAAAATCGTTTGAAAAGACAGAAATTTTCTGTGGAGAGGTCAATTGAGTTTAATGGATACATCAAATTTTAATGCCCCCATTCTGTTAATCGCAGACAGTGGTAGGTAAGATACGAACCATAGGCGTATACCCGACAATGAGTACGTTCCACACATTTACGCTTCCGAAACGAACACAAGTTTAGATGCATTTGAATTTTGAGAGCGTGAAGTGGTCCTTTTTTTCAGACCTATTCAGTTTATACCCCAATCCAGGAATGGAATCATTTGTTTTTCTATGTTTGTTGTTGGTCGTGGTTATTGCATAATATGAAACTGGGTCGCGATCGAGAAAGTTTGAATAACCTTGGTTCAGTGAATATGGCAAATTTTCATGCCCCAATACCATCCGTGGCCTTTGAAGCGTGTGGTTGAGTCTAATTATAAAGAGGAAATAGTCCATATCAGTTAACGTCTTTTGCCTTTGTTGATCTTAACTTTTTATGCATTCGATCAATTTCTTGACAGTAGGAATCAGGGTGAGTGATCTTTCCTGTGGCAAGGATGAATAATAGATTTACCCTTTCAATTCCGATCATACATTTGACGTAATCTTGTTTGGGTGGTGTGGTTGTTCAGGGCAATCCTTCAAAGCAGGGGTTTCAAAATTGGGACTTGTGCACCCCGGTGTGTCCGACAAAAAATGCTTAGACATCTAAAGCAGTGTTCCCTCTAAACCAGTGATTGCGAATCTTGTGGGAGAAAAACAATATCATTCATCGTACAGCTATAAAAAAAAACCCACAGAAAAAGCATAAATGTTATACATAGACCTGTGCCATATATTGAGATTTGAATAAGTATGACTCATTCAGATTAATTATGATTGTAACGGTAAAAAAATTGCTCATTATTGTAATTCGTTGGTCATAGTCTAAAATCTAAATGCTAGAAATAAGGATCCGCCAGTCCCACAGACTGAAAACCATGCAACGTGCGCATGAGAGAATCATGCTCAACCTTACATAGAGATATTGCAAGACAGCACACAATATCAGAAAGAAAACGGGAGTCCGAGACATCATAGAATCCATTAAAAATCTCAAATGGCAGTGGGCTGGCCGTGTTGCATGAATAGCAGACAACCGATGGACATCACAACTCACAACAGAGATCCCCAGAGATCACATGCAAAACCGAAGCTGACAAAATAAAAGATGGAGAGACGAACTAGACAAATCCAGAAAATGCTGGCCCCACAACGCGTATCATAAAGAAATGTGGCAGATCCTGGGAAAGGTATATGTCCAACGACGGACGATAAAAGACTGATGATGATGAGAATATTTCTTCAATAGAGGAGATCCATGGGTTTTCAAAGTTTCGAAATTGTTGCTTTGGGGAATCTATGGCTTGTAACTTTTATCCACATCATTTATGCGAATTTTAATGGACCCAGTACCATCACAAGTTATTATACATTGCAGAAATGGTTCATTATTGTTGCAAGTAAACAGCGATGAACACACTTCAAAGCAACGCAGTTTCTGGTTTTCTATTAATTCATGTAAATTCATCCGTCCATTACTTTCTCTTTGCATTCATCCATGCTTTTTTTTATTTTACTTATTTTCTACCTTGATTTTAAGACTTTTCCTTTTCAATTTCTTCTTCCCTCGTTTCTATTTACAAACTTGTTTGTATTTTTTCTTTCTCTTCATCTTCTTCCTCCTCGCTTCAATTTTTCTATTTCTTTCTTCCTTTCTTTCTTTTTTTCTTCCTTCCTTCCTTCCTTCCTTCATTTTCCCTTCAAACCCGTTAAACTTCTTTTTTTTCCCAACCTTTCTCACCCTCAATGTAATACTTATCCCTCCTTTGTTCTGTACCATAACCGGTTGCACGTGGCAATATATAAATAAATACGCAAGGTTCACATTTTCAAAAAAAAAAAAAATATGCACAAGTTCGCTTGCTCGGTGCATTTCGCTGAACTTTTGGAGGCATCTTTAGAGAAGCACCATGCGATCAGAAGAAAAAAACTGATACAAGTAATGCAGTTGTCTATGTGTCTGGATGTAGTACCGAACTCAAAAATAAAAAATGGTCAATAACATTTTTGACGTTGAAGAAGAGGAAGGGGATACATGGCTGAGCATGTTGGTACGCACCCCTTGTTATGTCTAAAATGTTTTTATATTTTTTTTTTTAAAAAAGGTTTTTAGTGGTGATTTTTCTTTACAATGCAAATATTTGCTAAACTGGTCAGTTGGTTTGTGTCTAGCAACATTCATGCTTTTATTTTGAATTCCGACTTTAGCAATCACAACCACAAAAGAGTGAGAGAAATGATTCATTCATTTGTCATCTTTTTTCGTAATTGATCACCCCTAACACAGCATGCTGCCAAACGACGTTGATCTATACTGATTTTTTTCATTTTTTCCCAATCTCCTCTCGTCTTTCCTATATTCTCAGTTCTAGAGGAAAATATCTTAACTTCAGAGGTTGCTGCAAGATATTTGGGGGACCGTTGGGGGGTTGGGCCTTTGAGTGGCCCCCTTCAACATCGCTGAACTACTGTCTCTATAAAGACTTATACTTGATTTCATGATTCAAGGAAGAACTAGTTCGCCTTGTGGCCTAGTATACATTTTACTTTTAAACCTTTCCCAAGGTCCATTGAGTATGCATGCAAGAGCGAACGCAGACCCCACTTTTTTTCTTTTTGGTGGGGGGCAAAATGGGGTATTGCATGAAAAATTTGTAGACTGTTAGGGGTCTGAGGAAAAAAAACAAAAGGTGATCAACCAAGAAGCAATCATTGTAAAATAATATCATGCATGTTGGAATATCAACATATTTGCAAAACAATTATATATATATATATATATATATATATAAAGTTACATATTTGATGGGCTACCAAAAAGTCAGGGGAACTTGAGGTGCCAAATGGCTTCCTCAAATACATAGGAAATTGATAAAAAACGACCTCTAGCTTTTGGTGAATTGATGTCAAAAGATGTGTGAAATGTCAGACTGGACTACAGAAACGCTGTGTTACTTGACAAATTTTCTGGTCCGTTAGATAATGCATTCTGCTGGCTAGCAACGTCATCAGATTTGTTTTTAATTTAAAAGAGATCCCTGGAGGTAGCTAGTCAACGAAATGCTTTATTTGGCAATAATTCTCGCGGTACTGGATGGGATAATGGAAAGTCTATAGCCACACTGAAGAGATGTAATACATCGAAACAGCTGTCTGTGGATGACACAATAATTAATGCTCCTCTATTCAGGGTTGATCACTCTTTAAGTGAGGTAACTCATCCACTGTAAGCTTATGCAATGCTCTTCCATGGTGGATGAGGGATTTCTGTGTAAATGAATATATCGCTTAAATTCAGCCTTATTGGCTGTCCAGAGGTAGGATATCGGCCTGCGGGTCTGAAGTGAAGGTTTCAATTTTGCCTCCGCTGTACTGGATGGAAAGTGTGTAGCTGCCTGTGGATGACACTATATATATATATATATATATATATATATATATATATATATACATATATATATATATATTCAGATTCCTTGTATTTTGAAAAAAAATTTTAAAAGCATTTAAGAGCATATGTTGAAATAATGAAATTCGCCAGTATACCATAACCATGAAACTATACTCTCATCTACAAAGACATAGGATAATTGGTCTGGTTAGTCACTCAATAGGAACGGATTGATCAGTTTCAACAGGCTGCTTTGCTGGGGGGATCAGTTGAAAAATTTGAAAAAAATTGATCGATGAATAATCTCCTTATCTTTCGTACAGTACTCACGGGAAATGTCTGAATTTTCCAAAACGGTTAGACACCAACTGTGGGACTGGTTTAGCATAAACATACATTGTAAACTGAACCTCCCATCAAACAAAATAAAGAAAGATGGGCGAATTTCAAGTGATTTAGAAACATGTACGTGCGTGTATGTATGTTATATGTGTGTGTGAACGCGTGTGTGTGATCGTATGCGTACGTGAGTGTTTTGATACGTAAGGAGTGCCTTGCCATTGAGTAATGGTTAGCCTTGACGTGTCCTATACGCGTGATACATAAATAGCCAGCCAGACTGACTTGAAAACTGAAGAAACACGTGCTGATGATTTCTCATTTATCATGCTAAGATTCATTTACATCATAAATGTTTTGTGCTTAACTTTTAAAAGGATCATCAACATTCTATCTTTTGGTTGGTCAGTCCAATGCATATGAATGAAAGTATAAATGAATGAATGAATGAATGGATAGTTTAGCTTTGCAATCAGAGATGGTTGGGAAGGTTTTTCACAGCAGTAGGACCATGGACGGCGAGGCCTGTGTGCACAATAACCCCCCCCCCCAGCCTGAGCAGAAAAAATTCAAGGTTCCACAGTTAATCCCGTCTTTTGAACCTAGACTTTGCATCCTATACTCCGTCGAGGTACCACGGATAGGAGAAGTGCCCCAAAGTCGTAGGTTTCATAGGGGTGCCTTTCACCTGGCAGAAGCAAAGTATCCATCGGGTCTGTCACCCCTTTATGTAGTGTTCCAACAAAAACGCTGACCTGTGATTAAACCACAGGATGAGAATATCCTGTCATAGAAGGTGCCCGAGTTGGCTATAGGGTTCTACTGTCCTTTTGGAGGAGAATCAGGACAATATGACAGTTGGCAAATTTAAGCACATGTCCCTAATACAATGCCACTATCTGGAACTTTAAGCACAGATCCTAAACACTTCAACAAGAGGTGTGAGTTGACTATACGGGTCTCTTATTTCCTCAGGGGGCTGGGAACTTCGACAGTATTGCAACCTGAGAGTGATGGGGCCCAGATTTAAATCACACCCAGGGAAAAAAAATCCGTGTCTACCAATTCGGTTTTAAGTTCAAGTCCAAACACATTTTTTAAGCCAGTTATAACTATCCCGACCCAGCCGTAGACCTTAACTCTTCACATATCTGCGTTTTCTGTTAAGGATGGAACTAATAGAGTTAATATTCTTTTTTTTCTTCCTGGATTGACTTTCTAACATAAGCATGTACCGTTTTAACCGTCATTCTTATCAAGCAATTGTCATTTGCATCCCTCAATTATTTAGTTGTGGTGGACTGGCTTATTTAAAAAAAAAAGCTTGCTGCAAATGTTTGAGCATATTAATATAGTCTTAAAGACAAACATACAACATAGGAATAGGGAAACAATTTTAGTGATTTTAGTAAGAGCTACATTGATAATAGTCCTGGATAATGTATTGTAAAGTTGTTACACTGAACAAAAATGAAAGCTAATTGGTTAGATTTAAGTTTCTGTCGTTACTTGACTTTGTTGCCTAATCGTTATGGCTGTTGACGTCGATAGACAGTCTTCGAGAGTGGAAAAAAAATGGTTGCCAGTTCATATGCACGCATTAACGAAGATGAAGATAATACCACATAAGCGTACACACGTACGTACCTGGACATGTACGCAGACATAGACACACAGACAATCACAAGTACGCTTATACACCCACGTGCAAACACTGTAGATATTATCAACATAATTTCAAATGACTGTGAATGAATGCATTGTCTATAACTTTCAGAAGAGTCATTCAACTTTTGTTCAGACAAAAAACATCAAAGATGTGAAGAAGAGATTTGATTGTCCGAACTTAAGTTGGAATGTTTTTTTACACATTTTATTGAATCGAGATTTTGTGAAAGCGTGTTTCCGATTGCAGTGCGTGTGATTTAGTAGCTGACCATGATGTAAAAATACTAATGCATATATATATATATATATATATATATATATATATATATATATATATATATGTGTGTGTGTGTGTGTGTGTGTTCTGATATAATTTAAATGTTAATGTAAATCATACAAATTTATATATATATATATATATATATATGTCCTCTTCTTATATCATTGTAAATCACACACACGTGCGTGCACACACACGCACACACACACATGCACATGCACACACACACACATGCACATATATATGTATGTATATATATGTTCTGATATAATGTAAATGTTAATGTAAATTATACAAATTTATATATATATATATATATATATATATATGTCCTCTTCTTATATTATTGTTAATTACACACATGCACGCACACACACACAAACACACACATGCACACACACACACACACACACACATACACATGCATACACACAGATAGATAGATAGATAGATAGATAGATATACGTATATGTGTTTAGATGGCCATTTTGTGTATAAACGATATTCTGTTTTGACGTTTTGTCAGTACATCCAGACCTTTTCAGAAGGAAAACGACGGAGAGACAGGAAAATGTCTGTTATATAGAGTCCATGTCTTGTTGTGGCAGGGATCACTGATTATCAGTTAAATTAAGTGGTTATCAAGTGTTTCAGATGGTAGAGATATGGCTGATGTGTCTCGAAAGATGAGTGTTTTTCCGATATACATATACATATGTATATCGTCTGTGTATAGGTGTGAGTGTATAGATGTAATTTGTACATGCATATATACAGTACTGCTTACAAGTATTTTAACAAAACAGACTTTTTATTGCATGGTGAATTAATTGTTCATTCTATCTACGTTGTTCAGGCCAAATGATACATTCACCGTGATATAACGGGAAAACATCTTGATAGGGTTTCAATATGATACGATGCAATTTATAATCGCCCCGTTGCTTCATATATCCATTTCTTAATAATATAACTGTCTGCGGTGAAATGAACAAATCTAGCAGATATAGACCGTGAATGGACAAAAAAAATTGGTATTAAAACAGTTTTTTGAGCCTATATATATATATATATATATATATATATATATATATATATATATATATATATATATATATATATATACTCATGAGCAGTTATGATATTCCATATAAAAAGCTCTGTTTTAAGTTAAATAGACAACTACGATGCCTTTCCAAAAATATTCAACCAGAAATAATTTCCAAATTTTCTAGTGGATATTTTGCTGACAGCAACGAATCATTTTCATAATATACAACTTATGTTCATAATTTACCGACAATACTTTTCATTCCTGCTACTGTATGCCATTCCCTGCCACACATTACTGAAATATTCTGATGCAAAAACTATCCCTGACACTTTTTAATTCTACTAATTCTCAAACGTTGATGAAACACGCGACAGGGAATGACAGGGAGTTTGTTTATGTTTAAGAACTAGTAATAATGAAAAGTGGTACAGAATGTCAGGAAATGGCAGGGAGTGACAAGGATGAAAAAAGCATCCCCTCAAGAATTACTAAGTAAATTCAAATTTGTTCATGAATTGTGTTATATAATTATTTACAATAATTTATCTCAATCTGGTACAGGGATCGAATTCACTACACCAACGCAGTAGTTTTACAACTTTGAAAAATCAAGGTCCCTTCTATAATGGAAATGTTCAGGCAGATACCTATTTCCAGCAATTTTAGATTAATTGAATCAATGACATGCAAAAAAAGAAATTTTGGACTAATTAATGACCTACAAAAAAAGCAATTTTTACACTGATTAATGAATATAAAGAAAAAGCGATTTTTAGATTAATTGATGACCTACAAGATAAGCAACTTTAGATTATTCATTGGCATGGAATAAAGAGAAATTTTAAACCAATTTATGAACTTCAAGAAAAGGCAATTTTTAGACTAATCGATGAACTACGAGAGAAAGCAATTTTTAGACTAATCGATGAACTACGAGAGAAAGCAATTTTTAGACTAATCGATGAATTACACGAAGAAGCAATTTTTCGACTAATCGATGGACTACGAGAGAAAGCAATTTTTAGACTATTTAATTCACTACAAGAGGATGCGATTTTCAGACTAATCATTGAACTACAATAAGAGGCAATTTTCAAACCAATTAATGAACTGCAATAAAAATCAAATAGTAAACTAATTAATGAACACCAGTTAAAAGCAATTTCTAAGATAATTAATGAACTATAATAGAAAGCAATTTTTAAACTAATCAATAAACAACAAGACTAAGCAATTTTTAGACTAATTAATGAACTATGAGAAAAAGCAATTTTCAGACTGATTAATGAACTACAATAAAAATCAATAACCAGTCTGATCAATGTCGTGCATTAAAAAAGTAGTTTTAGACAAATCAATTCGCTACAAAATCATTTTGACTCTTACAAAATCATATTCATTTAAAATAAATTACATTTTTCGAATTTTATAAGATGATATAGGTTTGTGTACAATAAATAAGTTTTTCAAAATCTATGCAATAGACGATATTGCTTCTTAGTCACAAGGCTTGCAATGTCAGGTTTAGAAATAACAATGCTGAGGACCTCCAGTGGCCTTTAGACCCCAGTTTCAAAACTACTGCACTAGATAGAGTTGTGCATTGGTGATGGTGGTGGGGGTCATTTTGCCCGCGCCTACGATTTTGAGGGTCGTAATCCAGACATCTTGTTCATATTTGTTCGAATGGTTGACTCAAGGGAACGAGGGAATGGTAGATATATACATTATTTTAGATGATAGAACAATATCACCGCATCTGCTTGAGAATAGATCAATGTTATTGTTGCTACATTGTTATTACAATAGTCCAACTGCGTATCTTGATCTCTCTCTGACCCACTCACTCAACCCGACTCTCTGGACAGTGATCAAAGAAGTCGACATGCAGCTGATTGGTGATGTCAGATTCAAACAGGGAGGGCTATAGAATAAAAGGATGAAATTTAAAAAAAAAAAACTTATGCTTGTCCACACTCACTTTCTCTCTATTTTACTTTCTCACTCTCCATCTCTCTAACTCTATCTCTCTCCATCATCATCATCATCATCAGTCTTTAAACGTCTGCCGTTGTACATAGACTCTCCCCATGATTTGCCAAAATTCTCTATCATGGGCGTCGTGGAACAGTATTTCCTAAATTTGTCTAGTTCATCTCTTCATTATGTGTTCTGTCGGTCTCGGTTTCGCATGTGATCTCTGGGGATCCATGTTGTGAGTCGGGATGTTCATCGGTTGTCTTTCATCCTTGCAACATGGCCTGCCCATTACCATTTTAGTTTTCCAAATAAGCTTATTGTGAATGATAATAATAGAAAAGTTTTTTTATTAATTTTTAGGAAGAAGAGAATACCTATTGTTAATGTCGAGGAGGACGAGAGAGACAAGAGGGTGAGAGAAAAAACAAAAAAGTATTTTGTTAACAATGAAGAGAGTAAGGTGTGCCTTGTATAAACAAAACGGATGGCTGTCAGGCATGTGCCGGCTATGTCGAGGATTTATGATTGATAAAAGATATGCAAAATTGACTAGCACGTTAGTCACTAATTATATCATCACACATAAGGAGCAAATTATTGAATGTTCAGCCCGATAGCTTCATAGATGTAGCCTGTACGCGTGATACATATGCATATAGGCAGCCAGCCAGATCAACTTGAAAACTGAAGAAACCTTGTGTTCCTCTGAATTTTTTAGATGACGTATTATTAATATCTCTATTATTGTTCGGACTATCCTCATCTTGGTTGTTTTCCATACAATGTTTCGGCCGTTGTGCTCTACGGCCTTCATCAGGTATCATCTGGTAAGTGTGGGGAAGTAACGAACCGAACCCTTTATCTAACGGACGGGGGTATATGGACCACACTCCCTTCTTAGCTGTAGTAGTATTTTTGAATTATTGTTAACTCACACTGGGATTGAACCTAGAACCATTAAATTACTTGCTGTAATGGTTCTAGGTTCAATCCCAGCTGGGAGTACAGTCCATATACCCCCGTCCGTTAAATAAAGGGTTCGGTTCGTTACTTCCCCCACACCTATCAGATGATACCTGATGAAGGCCGTGGAGTACAACGGCCGAAACGTTGTATGGAAAACAACCAAGATGAGGATAGTCCGAACAATAATATAGATGAAGGAACCTAAGTTGATAATTTCGGTGACAGTTTTGGTTGACGGTACTTAATAATTGATTTAAAATCAAAGGCGCCAAATATTGCTTATATGAATGTATAGATCTAATTCAATACAAATCTATGTTGCTTTGACAGTAAATTTTTATTACAGTTATCTTATTCTGCTTTAAAAGACTGAAAGAACCCATTAAATGCAACTTTTTCAACTGCTTTTCATTTCAATAAAATAAAAACCCAAAAGGCAGTCTCCAGCATAAAGACATATTTCGGTCAATTTTTTCTTCTAACGGAGATAGAATTTCTATTCAAAAAATCAATAGCCGGTTAGTTTTCCTAACAATAACAGAGAGTGTAAAATGAATCGATTTACTCATTCACTCATGCAAAATTTTCACTGTTGAAAAAAAAAAAAAAAAATACACGCTAAAATGAACATTTAAAAGAAATTCAAATTTTTCAAGCATCAACAATATTGTATCAAGTGGTCGATTCTCTTTGTCTTGAACTTCGCTACTCAGCTGTCTGTAGCCTGCAATATCGTTTTGCTCAGTCATCTGTTTGCTACTTCTAACGTCACACACATACATGGACATGTTTATGTTTATGATTTAGCATACACATGAAAACTAGAAACTATTTTCGCCACTGATTGACAGACTCTTATAAATACTATTCTCGTGTAATTCATTTTATCAATGAATGCCATGTCATTTTTGCATTTTTTTTTTAAGAATACTGTTTTTTCTTTGCATATTCTCCATTACTCTAATTTTCGAAAATATCAGATTTTCAGATACCGAAAATTCGACTGACAGGTGAGTATTTGTCACTGCCAACCACTAACAGTTTGGGGAAAAAATGTGAACAACTTTTTACTGTGTCCAAATTGATCAAAATTAAAATTTTACATGATTTCCACCAAATTTCGTAACAAGAAACTTGAAGTGTATTTTTTTGAAAATAAGTATGTTCGTTTTCTCACTAAGTTTTTAATTGGCTAGCTTCTAAATTACCTTCAAACCAATCCAAATAAAATTAGTAAGAAACAATCAAATTCATTTTGATCGAAATCTGTTTTAACGTCTCTGTTTGCAAAAGATTTTATTTGTGTGTAAGGGGATTATAGGGCTCGGTGAAGCTGTAAACTCAGTCTTTTCCTCGATGTATACCTGTGGATCTTGAGGTTTTGAAGGGTAGCGTGAGGCTGTTCAACTGTGTGTCTTCTTCTGCGTTTATACCTGTGTGGGTGTTGTCGATTTCCTACGTGTCAGGGGCTTGCACGATGTCCGCTCGTTCAGCGTGCTCTGACTTGTGTCTGCACATCTACACACAAGGAAGACGTAAAATATACTTGCTATAAAACTGATTCCTCTACGTGCACAGTCTAACATTTAAGTATTCATTTCTACTATCGATATGCGTTTTATTCTAGTCCTATTTCTTTCAACATTGCTTTAAAATACGTTACATCATTTTTGTTCTGCAACTAACGTGCGTGTGTCTTCTTATTGACATCTCTTTTGTATATAATTGTGTACATATATTTTTATTTCTGTCTTGCTTGTATTTCTCTTTCATGTGATCTATTGTTATATCTGACAGTCGAAATAGTATCTTAATATATACATGTTTACTATTCAAAAGGCACTACGAACAAAACATTATTTCTATAGTTGGATAATCATTTAATTTCTCTCCAAACAAATAACCCTTCATTACAATATTGACTTCAGCCTATTCAATTTCTACAAAGAAATATTTCTCTTGGATATTCATCTTCTGAACAAACCGCTAAGAGCAACTTGAAATCATAATAAAATTGCTGACCCAACGTTCAAAGAAGCATATGTCATCTTGGCATACTTGTAAGTACGGTACATCATACGCACTACATATGGATGTATATACCCAACCTATACATAAATCATGTGTATTTAGCTCTGATTGCAAAAAAATACTTAATGAGAAGTTTGAAATGGGGAGGGGGTGTACTTTTCCCACCTGTCCTGAGCCTGGCTCTTCACGGCTCTCACACAAGAGAATTATTCTGCTTGACAAGCTTACTAACCGTTGTGCTATGGTAGACGTTCAAATTACTCATTTACAGAACTTTCATCCTTTTCCTTTATCTTAATTTCATTTGTTCTTTTCTTTCTTTTTTTTTCTCTTTTCATTTTTCAGTTTCTTCTTTCTTTCTTTCTTTCTTTCTTTCACTCTATCTTTCTTTCTTTCTTTCTTCCTTTCTTTCTTTCTTTCTCTCTTCCTTCCTTTTTATTTATGGTTCTATAGATATAGTATCTTCCTTTTTTTTAAATTTAAGGTTCTCCCTTTTCTCTTTCTAAATAGATGGTTCATTTCTCCCTTCCTTTTTATGTACGGTTCTTTCTTTCTTTCTTTCATTCTATCTTTCTTTCTTTCTTACTAGAAATATAGTTTGATTCTTCGACTCTTTTTATTTAAGGTGCATTATTGCTTTCTTTCTTTCTCTCTTTCTTACTTCCTTTCGAAGAAGATAGTTTCACTCGTCTTTCCTTTTTATTAATGGTCATTTGTCCTTTTCTTTTTTTTTTCTCTTTAGAAAGATAGTTTCTTCCTTCTTTCTTCCTTTATATTTGTGGTTCTTTTTTTTCTTTCTTCATTCCTAATAGATAGCTTCTTTCTTCTTCCCTTTTTATTTGCTATTCTTTCTTTCTTTCTTCCTTTCTTTCTAAAAAGATACTTTCTTTTTTTCTTTTTTTATTAACGGTTCTTTCTTTTTTTTCTTCTTATTTCTCCTTTTTCCTTTTTCCGACAAAAAAGGTCTCTCCCTTTTTCCATTCTGTCCTTTTTCTTTTTTTCTTCCTTCCTTTCTGCGTCCTCTCTTTTCCCATTTATCCTTTTTTTTGTTCCTTTTTTCCTTTCTTATCTTCTTTCTTTTCTTCCTCTCTTCATTTCTTTTTTCCTATCTTTTATCTATTTTCTTCCTTCTTTTTATCTTTCTTTTTTCTTTGTTCTTTCTTTCTTCCCATTTCCCTTTCTTTATTCCTTCCCAAATTACTCCCTCCTTCCATTTTTTCTTATCTTCTTTCTTTCCCACTTTTTTTTCTTCCTTTCTTTCTTTTTCTCTTTTTTTTTCTTACCTATTTGTCATTCTCTTCGACTGCACACCTGTCTTTTCTCTATTCACGAACTTATTTGACTATCGCACAAATACAAACAGAGAGAGAGAGAGAGAGAGAGAGAGAGAGAGAGGGAGAGAGAGAGAGAGAGAGAGAGAGAGCAAGCAACAGAAACAGAAAGAGATAGAGACGGAGAAGAAAAAGGCCGAGTGAAATTGATAGATTGGAAGAAAGACTTGAGACGGAGAAGGAAAACAAAAAACAAACAAACAAAAAAAACATTAATATTAATAACAACGCACAGGTGCACGCGCACACACACACTACCCAAACATACACACACTCACACACACTCATATGCATACACAAACCAAGAATAAACACATATACACATAAAAACCAAAGAACAATGAAAACACAGGTAGCAAATTTTCATGATAACTTTTCCTTCAAAATTCGCCTTTCTGTATTCTAATTCAATTTTCAAAATTCAATTAGCCGGTGTCAAAAGACGAATCTTGCGAATAATTCTTATCTGTTGCCCGTGTTAACTGAACTGACGAACGCACACTTGGCGAGTTGTAATTTCATTTTGCCAAACGTTTAATTCGATTATCGCCCGCTATGCTCGCATGGTAAACGTTAACTCAATCGATCGGCCATCTTGAAAACGGGAGTTTTGACTGCGGGCGCTGCCGTAGTGGCAATGCAACGGATCCGCACCCAGTGTGCACGTGTGCAGCCTCACACAGCTGTGCAAGCCCCGGACACATAGGAAATCGACGACACCCACACAGGTATAAACGCAGAAGAAGACACACAGTTGAACAGCCTCACGCTACCCTTCAAAACCCCAAGATCCATAGGTATACATCGAGGAAAAGACTGAGTTTACAGCTTCACCGAGCCTATAATCCCCTTACACACAAATAAAATCCTTTGCACCCACACCTACACACAGGTATAAACGCAGAAGAAGATACACAGTCGAACCGCCTCATGCTACCCTTCAAAACCCCTAAGACCCACGGGTATACATCCAGGAAAAGACTGAGTTTACAGCCTCATAGAGCCTTGCAATCCCCTTACACATTACTAAAACCACTGGCACACATACACACACGAGTAGGCATACTGGAAAAAAACACAGAGTCGTTCAGCCTCACATAGTTATGCATTCCCCACGAGCGAATAACATCGTCTTACACTCACTCATACAGAAAAATATGTACACGAAGTATTGTGAAAATTACTTCCGTATCATAAAACGGGTATTCCTCGTAAAGCAACGTTTCAAAATTGAGTTGTCGTAATAGTAACCTCTGTAAATGAAAAGAACATTATTGCAGCATTAAATTATTGTAATAGCAAGCAGAAATAAAGTGTTTGTATAATATCAAGTCATTTGGAAAATAATGAGTGACTCTAAATGTCAACCCTCAGTCGTGTCCTGCAACAGCACTTTAACATATTGTACCGATACACGTTGTGCGTTTTAATGAATAAAATCTAATATGCAGTGTCCATTTTCAGAATTATCTGTAGGCACCCTTACATCAGAAGATACAATAAGTGTTGAGAATCCCCCTTGTACGAATATAGTTATGATCACTAGTTGTTTTAGATCTAGTTATTGTTGGTTCTTTGTCTGTGGTCTCTGACCCCAATACCATGTTGATTAGGGAATCTATTTACTGGTGTGTTTTGGGCAAGATTACCTGACGAAGTTCATCCTTCTTTAAACTTCATAGATCTTATGATGAGCACTTATCCGAGAAACATTGAGTCTTCAAAGTCTTAGAGATGCATTGTCCTTTAGATTATATTCGTACAGAGGAGATATTCATCATCCCCTCATCCTCCACCTCCTCATCATCATCATCAACATCATCATCAGTCTCTTAACATCTATCGTTGGACATAGACCTTCCCCAGAATTCGCCACACTTCTCTATCGTGGGCGTCGCGGAGCCAATACTCTCTGAATTTATCTAGCTCATCACTCCATCTAATACTCTGTCGGCGTCAGGTGCGTATGTGATCTCTGCGGATCCATGTTGTGAGTCGTGATGTCCATCAATTGTCTGCCATATTCATTTCTGTAAATGAACGGTGAATATTAGCCATAAATTGAACCTGAGACCACCGAATCGACCTTCACTTCATCACTGGGTCACGGTGATCGGTCTGGTCATTGTTATTTTAATGTAAATTAATCAGGATTTTTTGTTATATCAAAGCAATTGTTTGCAAGGATAAGTAGCTACCATATTGATTAATAATAACCGCTTTCGTTCATTCTGTTTCATTCTCCTTCTACCTTTCTTCTTCTCTACTCTGTAGAAATGCCTTCGTCTCTTTCTAGGCTTCTGATTTCTTTTTCCTTTCTAATACGTTTCTCTTTCGTTTTCTCTTCTTCCTCTTTTTTCCCCACGATCTCTTCCTTTCTTTCATTTTTATCTTTCTTATTTGTACGTTTCTTAATTCTTTTTGCATCTCAATACTTTCAATTTTAGTTCATCTTATTACTTTCTTATTCGAACCATTTCCTGCCTTTCTTTATTCTTTCCTTCCTTTCTTTCTACGTTTCTTTATTTCCCCTTTTCTTTCTTCCAATCATTCTTTCTTCCAATCATTTTATTTGACCTTCGTATACTTATTGTTTCTATGACCACATATAATTTACACCCGGTTTCTTTCTCTTTTTTTCTCTTCTTCCTTCTTTTCTTTTCTCCTGTCTTCCTTTTTTCTTCCATCCCTCTCTTTCTCTCTTTTTTCTTCCATCCCTCCCTTTCTTCCTATCTCCTTTTCTTTCTTTTTTTGTTATATCTTATTTCCTTTCCTTTTCCTCCCTTGCTTTCTCTCTCCCATTCTTTTTTCTTTCTTACTGTCTGTCCGTCGGTCTTTCTTTCTTTCTTTCTTTCTTTCTTTCTTTCTTTCTTTCTTTCTTCCACTTTTCCTTTGTTTATTCCCCCCCCCATCTCTCTTTTTTTTCTCCCTTTCTCTTTTTGCTTCCTGTCCTTCTTTCTTCCGCTCTTCCTTTGTTTATTTCTACCCATCTCTCAGTCTTTTTCCCTTTCTTCCCTTCCTTCTTCCTTTCTTCGCTTCTTTCTTCCTTTCTTTCTTTCCTAATCGTCATTCTCTTTCGTACACATATCTATCGTACCTCGTACCACATCTATCTGTGAATATATCAAAGCCAGTCATAAATAATCATTTTAGCAACGAACAGTAACAATTTCAACAGTGTTAAGTCCAACCATTCAAGGTCGTGTCGGTACACAGTCTCTCTTGCTTCGCGTTTCAAATAGAAACTATTGCAATTCTAGAAACGGCCACGTGACCAACGTATTTGGCAGAATGTTGTGTTAGGGTGATCAATCAAAAAATTTTTAAAAAAAGGAGTGATCAATGGATGAGTTTTTTTTTTCGCCTTTTGTTAGGCCACGATCACTAAAAAGAATTTTCAAAAAAAAAAAAAAAAGAAAATGAGAAACTAAAACAAGCGGACACAAACCACATGATCAATTTAGCATAAAATTACATTGCAAACTAACTCCCCTCTAAAAACTTGACCACCGAAGATGAAAATAAAAGGGGGTTTGATATTGAAAACTGAAGAAACCTTTGTTGATAGTTTTCAGAGACTGTTTTAGTATCTAACAAGTCTGGTTACTCAGAAGGAACCGTCACGTGACAAATGTCTTTCGGCAGTTTGCTGTGTCGAAGTTGATCAATCAAAAAATTGGGGAAAATAATCCTCGTGCCTTTGGCTGGCGGGTGATAACTTTGAAGATCTGAATATCCATAAAAAAAAGTGTGAATTCTGCTGGACACAAAATAAGGAATTCATTTAGCATAAACTTACCTTGCAAATTAAACCCCCTCTGTAACCCTATTGAGGAGACGATCTCCAGAAGAAATTTTTTTTAATTTTCTTCCTGACACAATAAGGAGTAAATTAGTAATTAGTGTCCGCACGATATCTCCTATAGCTCTCATTCAATAGCCAAATTGTTCGAGCATCTATTATGATTGTAACTGGTCGTTATTATTCATGAAAAGATTTTCCAGTGTATACGAGTTAGTTCCCTTGAGATTAATAATACATTAATGATTTATTCGGATTAATATCCTCATTTTGGTCGTTTTCATCACAACATCATGGCCAGAGGAGAGAATGTTACATTATTATAATGTTGAAAATACGGGAAAAACTTGTACACGACGATTTTCTTCACTGCAAACGAAGAGGTATTCGACACACAATTCCAACTTTAGTCCAGGGCACGACAAAAAAGAGGCTCAATCCAAATATGATGAGACATTTTCAGTGCTTGGACCCAAACTTTGAAATTGTATTCCTGCAAATACCATTTTGATAACAGAATTGGTTAGCTTCAAGATTTATCTGAGAAAATCCCTTGAGCCGACCCAGACAAGCCACCAACACCTGGGTAGGTATCTTAAAATGACAACAGCATACTAGAGGTTCCTATACGTTGCCAACTTTCGAGTAAATGTCATTGAAGAGCCAATCTCTGCCACATCAAAGTTTTCAAAGTCAACTTAAAGATTCGCTCTTCCTTATATCTTCTCATGATCTGAGATGGAGTATTACCAAAACTTCGTGATTTATTTGAACTAGTATCCTCATCATTGTTGTTTCGGCGGGTGTACTGTCTGCCTTCCCAGAAATGTCTGAAGTTCTGAGATGAACTATTGTTCTTATTCGATGAATTATTCAGGCCAGTGTCCTCATCTGAGCTATTTCTATCACCATGAATTGACTTTCACATTTTGATTGTTTTTATCACAACGTTATGACCAAAACGCTAGGGTTTTTTTTCATAGTTGTATTTTTCAGCTCAAAGAAAAGACTTTTCTAGACTTGTGTCAGTGAGATTTTCAGTATCTATCTATCTATCTATCTATCTATCTATCTATCTCTCACTCTCTCTCTCTCTCTCCCTCTATATATATCAATATTTATCAATTAATCTCTCTCTATATATCATCATCATCATCATCATCAGTCTTTCAATGTCCACAGGATTTATCACACTTCTCTATCATGGGCGTCGCAGAGCCAAAATTTTATGAATTTATCTAGCTCGTCTCTCCATCTAATACTCTGCCAGTCCTCGGTTGGGGATCCACGTAGTGAGTCGCGATGTCCATCGGTTGTTTGCCATTCTTGCAACATGGGATGAATGGATTGAATACACGTAGATACATTTAAATAGACAGACAGATGCAAACACAAAAAAATATGTTGTACCCAGAAAGCAACATTGTGGGTCAGGCAACAAAAATCGAAACGTACATAAAGATCTTGATGTATTATTGGCACAAGTGAAACATGTATGACGTCATTGGTGTCAGATGATTCCACCAAATGGCGACCACTTCCATCATTATAAAACGTCAACACATCAATCACGTGGTCTCAGAGTGACGTCATTCGATGTTATAAAATCTCATTCATTATTCGCATGGGGATACAGTGGACAACTGTATAGATAGATAGATGGATAGATAGATAGATATCCAGCCTTTGCATAAATGAATAGGCGTAACCCACCCGTGCACTAAAGTTGATAATGTGAATTTAAAAAAGAATAGATATTTTATTTAAATTTGTCTAATAAGTACCAGCTAAAGTTTGAGGGATTGTGGGTCCCAAATGACCATAAAGACCTTAAAAAGGGACTTTTCTTTTCAAAACAAAAGGTAGAGCGTAATTGGTGTACACATACAAATTTTAAAGGTTTTAGCAAAAAATGTGACTAGGGATACCCGTGCTCATACATGCCCCCCCCCACACACACACAGAGGAGCAAAGATAGAAGAATCTGTGGCCGACCTAGCTGATTGGTAGATAGAGCCATTAGTGGAGCTACCGTGACTAAGTAGAGAACGTCAAGTGACCCACATCTTTTGGCAGCATGCCGTGTTGAGGTTGATCAAATAAGAAATGGCAAAAGGGGTAATCGATGAATAAGTCCGTACAATTGTCTTTCGTTAGGTGTTGAACTCTAAGAAAAAGTCTGTATTTTCAAAAAACAAGCGTGAATGATACCGGACACAAACCAAAGGACAACTTTGGCAAAAACTTATAATGGAAATTGATCCTTGCTACTAAAATCCCATTTAGGTGGAGGGTGGATTTTAGACACCTTTCCTTCATTTTTTTCCATATTCTCAGCCCTCTATGTACATTGGTCCAGGTTGTACGCGTGATACCTTCATAGCCAGCCAGTCAGACCCACTCAAAAACTGAAGGAACCTATGTTATTTCTTTTGATTGACAGTTTGTAATATATATGCAATTTATATATATGTGTGTGTGTGTGTGTGTGTGTGTGTGTGTGCGATTGTTTTCTTTGTGTCTGTGAGTATATATATATATATATATATATATATATATATATATATATATATATATATATATATAAATGCTTCCTTAACTATTTCAGTGTGGTTCACCATAAAATCTTTATTTCAAAATATCCATGACTTAATTTTCTTATGTTTTCAGATGTGCCCACGCATCTACGTAAGACACTTTTTGGTGTGTGGGTTTGTCGGTCTGTAGGTCGGTCCTAGACATGCTAAACAACATAGATAGGAGGAAGGAAGACGTGTGACATCACTGGAAGGTGTGGCGTCACCAAAATAACATGTAATCCAATCTGTTTGTTTACCCTTCAATTATGATAGTATGATAAAATATCCAAGGTCTGCATTTTTGTGAATGAAAAAAAAGGGAAAAAGAAAAAAAAAAAAAAGGAAAGAAATAAGAAAAAAAAAAAAACACCGGAAGAGACGTCATTTACGATTTTAAAATAAATTTGGTAAATACTTGCTGATTACTTTCATTCGGCAAAATTTCATAAGTATGAGAATCAATTGACTTATTGAAAGACTACTTGCTATCCTTCATCCTCTTCCCCCTCCTCCAGCTACTACCACCATTGACGGTGGACGTATCGATGAAACTATGGTTCTTGTTTCTAAACTCTTAATCTTATTCTCCTTTGTGTGGAATTTTATACATAATACGTTTCTTATCATGTGCAAAGGGCATAAATTAACTCATTTCTCATGTGTTTATTTTATTGATTCTTCTCGGGACATCTTAAAAACATAAAAAGAAAACTAGGAGAGACAGAAAGTTACTGTAGACAATTTATTAGACTTTTAGTTAATATGAACTTAGCTTACAACAGACTTCGAACTCAATATGATATTCTTAGAAACATTTGTGTACGCGTATTACAAAAATTACTTTTTTTAAAAGCTAAGTGGAATAAAACATACCTGAGTTAATAAATTCTTTCAACCCTCATGTTCTCTTCACCTTTCATCTTTCATCCCTTCCCCAGTTTTTTTTCACCATTTTAGTTTCATTTATTCTGAAAATAAGTCAATTCACCTTTGGGTGATTCATTCACAAGTTCAAGAAGCACCGTGTTCTGATTGACCGTTAGTTATCATTCCAACAGGAAAAAAAAAACTTCTTCCAATATAGTAGTCTGATAACTTGTAAGACACTGGCAATAATTACAGTAGTCTCCATATATAACGCAGTTGTTCAGATTCAAGAAGGACAATTGTAACTGAACAGCAGATAATCAAAAGTTGCCATGGAACGAAGGCCTTGTTTTCATCACAAAGCCAGAAAAAATATGTATAAAAACCATGTGATTATTTGTTGATAGTAAATTGAAGAATTTTGTCAACTGATGGAATATTAATGTTATCCACAGTTTTCTGAGCGATTGTGCAATAATACGTCTAGGTAAAAATATTTAGACCCACCAATCAACGGCATTACTCCTGTGACATGGATGAAGATTGCAGTCCTTTTGGGTGGAAGAAGTCATTGGGTTTCAGGAAGAGATGAAATCAGGTGAAACAAATCAAAAACCTTTTAAACTGGATTTTTACTCTACGATGACAATGGAAATAGATCCCTGGGTCTCTCCTGGCAGCTGAGAGAAATGCAATACAGGAAGGTTACGTTCGTTTCTGATATAGTTGGCGCACTTGGAACCATTTCATAAACCCTTGAATCAAGATCAGATAAGTTAAGGATTCGAGAAATAGTTGAGAGTTCCAGACTCCTGCGTTTCTTGAATCCAAGTAGATACTGAAGAAGGAGCTGGAGACTTGATGGAGGCCTGCTGTCTGTCAGTCTCCAGTACGAACCAACACAAAGTGAACAACACTGAAGTGAACAAGAAAATGCATTGGTAATAGTCAATGTTCAATTATAGTGATGTACAAAAGGGGAAAAGAACCGTCAGAAAGAATTGAATTACCCAAGCAGGAAACCACCTGAGCACAATCCAAAAATGATAGAAAGGAAAGTTCTTTTTATCCCAGCCGATCAACCATCCCAGCCAGAAATTCAAATGTCTTATATTCCTTTTATTGCATGCACAATAGTTCAATTAAATGGAGCTCGTCCTCCTGCGTACTCATCACTTTTGAGGTCAAACATCAGCACTCTCCTTGCTCACACACACACACATACACCTCCCCACAAAATGAGGATTAGTTACCTGAAAACCAAAAAGGTCTCAGGAAGTGCAATATTTTGATCAATATTCCAGTATAAAAATACTGTAGTGAGATATTTCCACGGGACTTCAATGACTTTGTTTCACTAAAGGTAAACAAATTTTTTTCAGTTTTAAATCTGATTTTTTTTTTTTTTTTTTTTTTGATTTCAAATTCTAAGGGGGAAAAGCAGAAAAATAAGATTGAAAAGTGAATCAAATAATAGAATCACTTCGTTTGAATTTTTGTCTGGGATAGCTTGTTGGCTGGGATGGCCGTAAAAAAAAGTAGTGCCGGATAAAGAGTAGGCAAAGAATACCTTATAACAAAGTTTTCCAAACTGTATGTCGTGATACGTTAATATGTCGGCGATAGTCTAGAGATATTTTGCTAAATTAAGCATAATTTTGTATATCCTTCAAAAGATGTTAATATGACATAATATGTTTGGCTTAGCTAACCAAACTCAAGTAATGTGTCACAAATAATTTTAACTTCAAAAAGTGTGTTAACAATGCAAACAGTTTGGGAAGTTTTGCCTTAGGAGATAAAAAAAAATTGCTGGAAATCAAACAATGCAGTAGAAACCTGACCAAAAGAATAAATACATCAGTGAGTTCAATCGTGATATACTCCGGACATTTTTAAAGTGGACCAGGGGCAACTCAGAAATCAGGATTACATTAAGAAAAATTATGACAATGCACAAGGCCCTACTCCAAAGAGTCGATGTTGACCACCAGAAACAGCAATAAACTAAAGAACCAGGAAATGCAAAAAAGAATTTACACGGACATTTCAGAAGACAAACAGAAGATGTTGCAGATCAGACCACACGGACTAAGGGAACCTCAGGAGAGAAACCGAATTACTCCTAATAGCGACCCAAAAGGACATAACGAGGACTGACTATATAAAAACCTAGATAGACAACACAGGGATATATGAATATCTGGACCTTGCTTTTGCGATGAATAAGTTGTGGTACGGTAGTGCCAATACTGGTTGGAGCCCTAAGAACGATCCCTAAGAACCTAGCAAAAAGTCTGGACGAACTGGGAAGCCGGGAAAGAAATGTATCTATCCAGACAGCACTACTAAATTCGGCCAGAATACTGAGGAGAGTCCTGGAGTATTGATGAGACTTGCTGTCACTCGATCTAGAGTGAAAAGCATCAGTTGCATCAGATTTTAATCATTTGAATGTACATCACTGAACAACAAAGATATACACCATATCGAAAATTCACCGTGTTACTATTATGTATATTTAAAAAGGATTTAAACAATCTTGTTAAAATTCTCTTTAATAATAATAATAATAATAATAATAATAATAATAATAATAATAATAAGAAGAAGAAGAAGAAGAAGAAGAAGAAGAAGAAGAAGAAGAACCGTGCTAGGGTCAAATCTAAAAGGTATACCAAACAGAATTCATTTCTCCATGCAATATTATTCCGAAACTCTCATTCCAACTCCTTTATTAATAGTTCTTGCAAATGGGATTTGATAACTTTACCAGAACAAGTCAAGAAGTGGGAGTGAATTTGTCATCAGTTTTTGTGTACATCACTGTGTCACTGATTTTCGTCAATGACATCACTAGTTTTTGGTCTGGTCATTGTCATCTGTCATTATTGTTACGTACGGAATTCAAGTCAAAATTCAATCGTTTGAGTCAGACAATAATGATAAAGCCATCATTATTATTGTAATATTTGTCTGGGTCTGTAAGGTACGAAAATAGCTTCCGAAATTCCCGCCAGTCAGGTTCTGTCAGAGAGACAGAGAGAGAGAGAGATAGAGACCGAGAGAGAGAGAGAGAGAGAACAAGTCATTGTCTTTTTTTTTCTGATAATTTACTCAAGGTCAGTGTTTGAAGACACAATGTCAGATAAAAAGAAATGGTGAATGCTGATGAAGCTTACTAATAGGTAAGAAAGCAATTCATTGTACGTACGCGTTGATCTCCCCATAAATATGCGTATCATGTATATGTATATAAAAGCACGTATTTTTAGTTTGAATCCATCAGGCATGTAGAACATATTAAGACCCGTCAACCGAAACTGTCAATAAAACTGTCAACGAAACTTTCGACATGGGTTTTTTTTAAGTTTTTAAGTTGGTCCTGCTGGCTGGGTGGTTTGCTGATTGGTTATGTGTGCATAATGCATACAGGTTGTATTAATTAATCTAGAGGGCTGAAAAATTCTAACATTTACTTTTCATCGAGTCTTCAAAAAAAACGTTTCACTGTTTCTTTTTAAATTCAACCGAAATAGATTTTTAGTGCGGGTTCAATTAACAATGTAATTTCTCGCTAAATTGGTCCCTAGTTTGTGCCCGACTATGTCCTTCCTTGTTTTTTGAAAATTCTGCCTTTCAAGTGATCCAACAAAAGGCAAGAGAAGTAACTCATTCATTGATCATCCCTTTGTTCTAATTGCTCACCCCCAACAGGGCACGCAGCTAAAAGACGTGGTGATTTTTATTTCCTGTTCATATCTATTTACAATGATCTAACTTTATCTCCTCTTCCCATATCTCCCCCTCTCTCTCTCTCTCTCTCTTTCTCTCTCGTCCTTTCATATATATATAAACTGAAGAGTCAAAAATAAGAGACAGTAGTATATTGGGTGGTTTCTGAGACTGCATTCGATGGAGTTTCACAGTCGTCGACCAACAAAGGTACCATTGTTGACAACAAGGCATCGGTTACTGCGCCTCACTGGGGCCAGAGAACATTGCCATTGGACCGTGGAAGACTGGCGCCGTGCCACCTGTGCAAACGGTCGAGTTCAGGCGTGGAGCAGATCGCATGAGGCTATTGATGCAATCTGTTTTCATGGTGTTGTGCAAGCTGTTACTGGCTCTGTAATGGTGTAGAGTCTGTTCTGCTTTTCTTTCAAGGTCCTCAAGGGTAACTGGAGTCTATCTTGACAGATGTGACATACAAAGATTTCGTTTCTGACCATATCCACTCCTGTATGCTCGCCATGTTCCCTTGTTGTGATGGTTTGTTCAAGCAAGATAACGCAAGCTCTATCGTGAGCTGGTGATGCGGAACTGATTACTGGAACACTTGGCTGACTTTCACGTACTCCATTGATCTACGAGCTCAACAGACTTGAACCCTATTGGTCATGCACGGAATATGTTGCATACCTCAGTAAAGCCTGGAACTCTGAAGTCACACCCCTCAAGCACAGCTTGCTCTTGGTGTCTGGATATATATATATATATATATATATATATATATATATATGCAACGATTCCTGCACCTCGTAGACTTCATACCAAGTCACATAGTCGCTGGTATTCAGGGAGGAGCAACACTCTATTCGACGGTTGTCTCAAATCATTGGCATTGGAGTTTTAATCATGACCTTTGACCGTTTTTCAGTCACCTTTTTGCTGACTGTGTCTAAGCTTAGGGAATTGCAATATGAAGTCTTGAAGCATCCTCTAAATTCATGTTCTTTCTACAGATTATTATATTTTCAAGCATTTAAAGCCCATACCTGTACTAATATTTTGGGCCTTTTGTTTATTTGCCTGCAACCTTTCTTTGCTGAAACTACAAGGTCAGCTTCTTTCATAGCATAACTTTGGGAGTTTTTCAAGGTTATCAGTGGTCATTTTCTGGCCAATCTTTCATTCTGAACATCGTAAACAACATAGTTTTTATACCAATTTCTTGGTCGATCATTTTTTATCATGAATTTCACACATATTTGTTACGATAAAATCAATTCTTAAATAAGTTTTGGTGTTTTTTTTTTTAAAGTCATATATCGCTTTTTTGGCTATGAAACAGTTGATAGCAGAAGTAGAAGTACCACACGAATGTTTCTCTCTCTACCCTTTCTATTTTCTCACTGATAAAAGGTGATTTAGGAGGTGAGGTGTGAGTGAAGGGATGACTGTGCTATTGATAAATCAGGTCCTTTTTCTATGATAAGATTGAACGTGATTATTTAATAATTTTTTGAGTATTGTGAACTATGATTATTCTCGCAACCATATGCCTCCGTTTTAATGTTTGCTCGATTTTTCTAAAAACTCAAGCAAGGTCATCAATCTACGACTATATAAACAGTGAAAATTGGAAGTACAGATCTAGATCTCCCATGTATTGCTTTGGGTAAGAAGACATAAAGAAGACATTTTCCAATATATTGTCTCTTTTGAAGTTCAGTTTTCCCCGGGCAACGCTGGTTATCCCAGCTAGTCCATGATAAAAGGTTCAATATATTATTCTTATTACGGAAGCCATATCTCATACTTTCACTGAATTAATGACCACTAAGCCTAAAGAATTGTATAGAGCTGGCATGACATCATTAGAAAGAAATGATTGAATTAATGTATGTGGGTATATATGTAGGTACGTATGTATGAACCATTGTTCTTTACTTGTACCTTCGAGAGTATTGCAGCATTGTTAGTAAGTTAGTAATAGAAGTCGAATCTCATTATTTTTCAATGATATTTTTTTTCTTTATGGCATGTCCTTGCAAGAAATTTCCGAACTTCATACTTTTTTTGACTTGCCTCCCAATGTCTTGAACTCTGTGTTTCGTACATCTTTTTATGTTGCTTTATTTCGTTTTTAGATACGTCCATACATCTCAATGACGCTTTTTTGTCGGTCGGTCGGTCGGTCAGTCGGTCGGTCCCAATTGATTAAACAAAAGAAATACGAAGGAAAAAATAGGTTTGATACCATTAAAGGTGTGACATCATGAAGAAAAAAACAAACAAAAATAATTGCTATGTTGTTGTAATAGAATGTACGAATTTGATATTTTTGTATTAAAAAAAAAATGGTAAAAAAAAAAAACGCCCAAAATGGCCATTTACGATTTTCATTGGAGTTAATACTCTCGGAATATTTTTATATCGCAATATTCTCCAAGTATGAGAATCAATTGACTCAGATGAAGACTAGTTGCTCCTCCTCCCCCATTGCTACTACTATGGTGGACGCACCATTGTACTTATGGTTCTTGTTATTTTACATGTAAAATGCAAGATTATTAAATGACACTCACGTTTTTATGATACCAGCTGAATACCCGTCTACCCCGGGTGAAAGGATGAGTCTTAAATACTCAAGACTTATAAAAAAAAAGTTCCCCTTCACTCAGAAGGGTAACAAGAAATTTTAGGGGCCATCCTCCAACATTTATTGGGCATTGTTATTACATTGTGTCAGTAAAAATGCTGTTGATGATCTACAATCTATGAAGTTTATGGGATCTCCGACATCGGGAGCTTGGTTGGGGTTTCAAAATAGCAAAGTCCTCAGGTATACCTTTATCTTTACCGTTTACCCCTAATTGGGGGGTGGGGGTCTCCTTTCACTTCCAGTCCCTTCAAATAAAATGGGGAAAAGTCTCCCCTCACTCTTGACACATTGAAAGTGCCAAAAGGTTCCAGTCACTTCTGATCTTATACAACGAGGAAGCAGTCTCTCTTCACATTTCATCCCAACCTTAAAAAAAAACCTTAAAAAAACTGTCTCAAAACTTGCGATTCTAAAATTTTCCCCGATATCAATTGGGTATGAATGCCAAATGTAGTTGGTCTTTGCCCATCTTTTGCTGGGTTTTCTTATAGCGTGACAGACAATCAAACACCTCTGACTTTTATATAAGAGATTTTGACTGTAGATATATTAGCCTACAATAGAACTATTTTATTGTTTTGATTCTAAATACTAAACAAGTCTAGTTAGTCACTTTAAAGAAAATTTATAAGATACTTCTTTCGCCCAAAGTTGGGCAGTGATCACTGAAAAAAGTCTGAATTTTCAAGACGAATATGAATGCTGAGGATATAAAACAAGAGATCAATCTAGCATAAAATTACATTGTAAATTGAACCTTCCACTGAATACCTATTTAAAGGGGAAATTTAAAAAAAACATTTTTCTAGACATAATAAGAAGTAAAAATTTAATTTTTCAGCCCTCTATCTCAATTGGCGTAGCATGTACGCGAGTTATGTATGTATTATTGCCAGCCAGCTAGACCAACTTGGAAACTGTGGAAACCAATATTGACAGTTTTGTTGACAGTTTTGGTTGACGGTTTCTGAAAACAACAATTATGTATTTCCTTTATAGCTACATCTTTTTAATGTTTTGATTTTAAATTACAAAATGGAAGATGAATTGAAAATCATACACTTTGTTCCCTAGGACCCTTTTCATCTATCCATTCCCCCCCTCCAACTTTGAAACCTGACTACGCACCTATTTGGCAGCTTACAGATTCAGAGGCGAGCACTCTACCACTAAACCACGGTTATCGATAATGAATGAATGAATGAATGATTTTTATTTTAAAAAAAAGCGTTTGTTTGCACGCGGTTGGCATCAAAGCGTAACCTCGTGTCATCTGAGTCAGTGGTACAGAAAATAGGACAACCAACAGACAAGAAAATCGGACAGTTTATATATATATATATATATATGTATATATATATATATATATATATATATATATATATATATATATATATATTCCCATACACGATGGACAGCTAAAGTCCGGTTTCTTGTTTTGTCGCCTACATTCTATTTACGTTCGTCTGACCATTCGAACTGTGATTTTTCTTGTCTTGTTTTAAACATATTTCATCCGACGTTATTTTTATGCTTGGATCTTTTTTTCATTTGAATTTATTAGAAACTATCAACCAGAACTGTCGATATAGGTTTCTTCAGTCTTTAAGTAAGGCTGGCTGGCTGGCTGGCTATATATGTATAATTCTCTCAAAGAATAATGAATAACTGGAACTCACTTGTACAACATGAATCAACTGTAAAAATGACGAAAACAATAATCATAAAAATGAATACTATCAATACAGGACACATAAAAAAGGAAAAAAACGTTCAACTTTAACGGAGGCGAGATACGAGTAGCAATATATATATATATATATATATATATATATATATATATATATATATATATATATATATATATATACGCACACACAGTACATGTGGTCCAAATCAGGCTTTGCATTCGCCTGATGAGGCCTGAAGAGGGCAGAAGCTTGGGGTAGTTTGTGTAGCGAATCTACAATCTACTATATATATATATATATATATATATATATATATATATATATATATATATATATATCCATTTTACTCGCAAATCGTTCGTGGTGCGTACAGGCAACACCAATGGAGGTAAAAGGCCGAAAATTCAAACATCTACTCTTATTTTTTCATGAAAGCGTTTTTTTAATTCACCTCGACGGTAGGTTTTTAGCAGAGATTAAGTTTACAATGGAAGTTTATGCTCAATGGATCCCACCCCCTCTGTGTCCTACATCTGTCACGCTTGTTTTCTGGACATTTGCACTTTGTATGTGATCACAGTCCAACAAAAGGCAAAAAAGTAATTTATTCGTTGATCACTCTATTTTTTTACACTTGATCAGCCAATCTCAACAGTATTTTTTTTTCCCTAAATTATAAATTCATGATTCACGCCATACTGGTTAGTATTTTCATCGAGGTGACTTGATTTTAGACCTACTACTGCTAGAAAAAAATTAATTAAAAGAAAATTTTTCTCTCTCTTTAGTGATAAATACTCATAAAACACGCTTTTTCAAACTTTTCAATTGATCACCCCCAACACGACATGCCACTAAAAGACTTTAGTCACGTGATGGTTTCTACTGAGTGACTAACCAGACCTATTTATTTATCTTTGGCATTTTTCCATAACATGATTGCATAGATTTCTTCTCAAACTGATTTTCTCCCTTTCAATCTCACTATAAAACTTCTTTGCTGTCTGTCCGTCCCTATCTGATCTCATCTTGTTAATAAGTAGGCAATGATCTTATGCTGGCTACGACTTCAGATGTCCTTGTTCAGGTCCCATATATCTAATTACTTCTTACTCGGCCCGTTCACAATATATGATATGAACTTAGAGGCCACAAGTCCCTGAAGTGGCGTCACTCTCTTCACCTTAGACTTAGAGGCATCATTTTGTCAGTCTTCGAAACCGTCATTATAAACTGTCACTAAAACTGTCAGATTATGTTTCTTCAGTTTTCAGGCTGGTCCAGCTGACTGGCTGGCTGCCAATGTATGTATCATGCATAGAGGCCGAATCAATGGAGCTAGAAGGCCGAAATATTGAACGTCTACTCCTTAGTATATCTATGAAAAAAACTTTTTTCTTGAGATTTCCCCTCAAAAAATATTTTAATGTGTGTGTGTAGGGGGGGTCAGCTTGCAGTGTAAGTTTATGCTAAATTGATCATTCAGTTTGTGTCTGATTGCTTTTTCAAAATTCAACCTTTTTTTTAGTAATCACTGCCCAACGAAATGCGAGAGAAGTAACTTATTCATTGATTACTTTCCAAGTTTTTCAAAGAACATCCCAGCACGGAATCCGTAAATCTTTATTAGACTTAGTTTAGTCTGGCAAAATACCAAATAAGAAGAGAGGTTGGAAGATTGTGGTGCGTCAACCTTCCAAGTTTGGATAGTCGGTCAACCTTGAAGAGCAGCAATTCATTTATGCACTGAATGACTAGTTCTGCATGTATCTGGCTCATTCTTCATTTATCTATTCTAATATTAAGTTAGTCGGGCACAATACCACTGTATTCACTCATATAATGATCACACCTTTTTCCAATTTTTTAGTTGATCAGCCTAATACAGCATGCTGTCATAAGATGTTGGTCACGTGACGGTTTCTAGTGAGTGGCCTGCCAGACTTGTTACCTACTTTATTCAATGTCAGTCAAATAAAATGGATTTAGCTTCCACGGGTCAACAATGCCGGGCAATATTTGATACCTTTTATTATTTTTGCCAAAAGGAACATAAAAAAAGCATCATAGTTCACCTTTACTGGATTATTTCAGAGTAAATACAATGAAGATTGTAGAAAAATAATTCGAAATCTGAAACGTCAGTAGAATTTGTCATTTTAAAAATGATCAATTTATTTTTTTCACAGTAATTAGTTTTATTCTTTGAGAAGAAGAAGAAATCGAGCAAAGAATCACTCTAGGTCGCCTAGCTTTCCGTAGAGCGAGCTCAACCTTCAAGAACAAGAAAATCCCTTTAGTCCAAATAAAAGAAGGTGTTTCCTCATGATAGGCACCTATGTAGCTGAAGCATGGAACTCAACCAATGGATTGACCATCTAACTATGCAACGTGCACTGCAGAGAATTATGCCCAAGATCTCATGGAGAGATCTCAAAACTGCACTGTAAATTAGAGAGTCCGAAATATCATAGGATCTATTAGAGAACTCAAATGGCAAGGGTCTGGTCAAGTTGTGAGAATGCCAGAAAAATGCCAGAGATCACTGCTCGCCATGTGGATCCATACAAATCATATGCAAAACTGTGACCGGCAGAATATGAGATTGCATGACGAACTATACGAGTTCAGAAAGTACTGGCTCCATGACACCTATGATAGAGAGATGTGGTGAACGCTGAGAAGTTTTATGTCCAATGACAGACCTTAAAAAGCTGCTGCTGCTGTTGATGATGATGACGACGATCAAATATCCTCTATAAAACTCATGGATATATTTGAATTTCCATGAAATCATTTGTCACTGAAAAAAAAAAATAGAAAATTTGTTTCAGCTGAAAAGTTCATACTTTGAAATGATTGGTTTTCATAAGCAATATTTTTACTCCTGAATAGAAGAGTCCGGTGTCAGGGACAGAAAAACAAAAACAGTCACGGTCTTCCTTATATAAGTATATGAATATGAGTTGGTGTCAGATCATCTATGCCGGGAGATGCAAGGATAGTGTAAGAAAAAAATACTGAATTTTTTCACGGAGAAGGGAGCATAGTTAAGAGGCATTTTTATCTGCAAATTCATAGCTCCTAAGTGGAATAGTCCAGGGTTACGGAACCAAGAAAACCCCACTGATCAGTATATAACTAAGCAATGCTAGATGGAGGAAGTTGAGATAGGAAGATTGTGACATGCCAGTCTTCTAAGTGGGGAAGGTTTGCTTCCTTGAAAATCAGCATTTGAAATCTCTTCTTCGGGACAAAAGAAGAAGGATGAAAGAAAGGAAGAAAGAAAGAAATTTGGATAAGAAAGGAAAGAAAGAAAGAAAATAATTCAGGTAAGAAAGAAAGAAAGGACAAAAAAGAAAGAAAGAGAAAGAAAAGAAAGATTGAAGAAAATGATTCAGATGAAAAGAAAAGAAAGAAAGAAAGAAAGAAAGACAGAAAGACAGAAAGAAAGAAAAAAGAGAAATAGAAAGGAAACCGGAAAAATTTGGAAAGAAAAAAAGAAAGAAAGGAGGAAAGAAAGAGAAACATTAAAGAAAGGTAAATAGAAACCGGAGTTCTTCTTCGTCTTCCCAAGCAAACCGAAAGACTAACATAAGAAAGACTGTTCCCTGGAGCTAACTTCGTCCCTTGTTTTTGTCACAAGAGGAAGGATGGGGGAGTGATTCTCACGTTTGACACCGAGTGACCATTGAAGCGAAGGAGACGGGTCTTGGGAAAGCAACTCTTGCTATAGACACAAAAACAAACCCACTAACAAAAAACTCACACACCTTGGCTAATGTTTCATGACAGAAGACACACACAGCTCAAATATGGTTTGTTATTGATAACTGAAACTGATCCTCAAAATAGCTAAAATGAGTTGGTTTTTTTTTCATTTATAGCTATCAATGTCCTGAACAGTAACACCTCCAATTGTTCGATTTTGGCAGCTAAAAATATCGTTTCAAATGGCTAGAATCGGCTATTTTTTATTTACAGTGAAAAAATCTTATACAGCAATACCTCGAATTGTTCAATTTTAGTTGGTGTGGGTTTTGATGTAGTGCGGTTGAGGTAATGCTTCACAAATTAATGTATGAGGTGAAAAACACTTTAAACTATAATAAATTCTTAAAGAGTGCAGTTTGAAACAGTACAGAACATTTTGAAACGCATTAACCGCACTAATCAAGGTATGTCTACATACCCATTGAAGCACACTTTTCAAATAAAATATCGATACTCTAGCAATTCAGAACAAATCCCCACATATGATTATTACAAATGTGCGGATGTCTTCTTTCACGCCAAGGGCAGCAACTGATGTAGTGAAAAAGAATTTCATTTATGTTCAAATTGCAAATTTCATGTTCTGATAATAGAGTAAAAGTGCAGAATTTTAAGAACAATAATAAAATCAAAAGAAATACAAATAAAGACAAAAAATAATGAAAATCCGTTTTGTGGTTGACCGAGCGATATCGTTTAAGCTCACTGCAATGCAAATCTCTATTATCCAAGTTTATAAAATGCTATGTGTATGGCCATATATTTCTTATATACCGTCATTTTTGACGACACAGGTAAACTGGTTATTGATTAAAAAGAATTGTACACTTACTTTTATCAAACTTACTGATCAGTTTTTTGATGCTCAGATTTCCAGCTATCGAGGACTTTTTTTTGGCTGAGTTGGAGAACAAATCAGCCAGATATAGCCGGAAAATTGGTTATTATCGATTATTGGTTACTACCGAATATTGGTTATTACCTATTATTGGTTATTACCGATTCACACACTGCTCAGTCGGCCCCAGTTGTTTATTTGTTGTAAAAAGCAATTTAAAGTATAGGTACAATTATATGCGTCATTTACTTTATGCAAAATTTCAAACTGCTAAAAATACGCTTTACAACAGAAGTCCCAAAACCCGAATGACAGAAATCCAGATCATCCGAGAATCTGGACTTATCGAAAACACTAAACTTTTTTTTATGTACAAGGAGAATTTTTAAACATGATCTCATTCTTCACACACCCTTTTTTTTTGTAATGAAAATTGTTTTTATTCATTTTCGTCAAGTGATGACTTTATTTTCTTTTTAAAACTGCAAGTTTTGATGGATGAAGTATTCCGTATTTGCTTAAGAATAAACTGTCCAGAATTTCGGACTTCTGCAGTAATTAACCAGGAAACAACAAAGATGTACTTGGAGTATAACGTCATTTAATGCAAAGTAGTCATGAAAGCAATTTTCCCTGTGATACCTATGCTGATTTTGTTCATGTTTAGTTACTCGAAAGACAACGGCAGAGTACATTCGATGATTCCTTCAAAAATCGACCCCTCTAAGAATTACGAAAGTTTATGATGGTATTGTGATCGGGGCGTAGGGGAGGCTGCTCTTATCCAATAGAGTAGTCACAGAACTGCCCCATATCAGCAAACCTAAGACAGAAGCATGTGATTTTCACCATTCGATATGTGACCAATGAAAATTTAAATTTAATTTTTTTTTCACCTGACTCGGCCTAACGCAACCAAGCCCTGGCCATTCACCACGCTTTTTGATAACTTGGACACCAATGAAGCCAGAAGCGTAGGTCTTTGATCAATCGGTAGCCCATTTTTTTAAAAATAAATCTATACATGATTTGGCAAGTTTTAATGTGTTTTAGATGTTAAGGAATTGCGGCAGTCTTCCTAAAAGAAATCATTTTGGTAATCCCTTCTTATACAGATGCAAATACAGTCGCTAAACATTGTATGCAAACAACGTTATCTGACTTCCGGTAGTTTACAAAAGGATTATTTCATTCTCAGTGTTTCTTGGGAGCGGACAAAGATTTTCTGAATACGTTTTTGCTAAATGGTAGAACATCAAAAACAAGTGAGAACAATTTTAGCGAGTATTTACGAAGTACTAAAACTCTCATTTGAAAAGATTTACATTCAATATCTGAGAGATGGGGTGTAACTCTTACGTTCTTAATAGCTGGTGTCGGAATTAGCAAATCCGTCACAATCTAATAATCTGGTGATGGGTGTAAAACTATGACCACCGACATAATTTAGTAGGATCTTAACAAAAGTTATGAGAGGAAATATTTACGGTGAGGATTGGGATTGGTACTTGGGAAGTAAAAACGTACAGTATTGACAGGATCAAGAATTCCTGTTGGTTTTGAAGGAAAGTTGAACTGGGAAGTCTTTTGGTGGTGCAAAGTTTTAAAATTCTCCGAAAATTAGCAGATGCCATTAAACTCGACTAACTGAGTCCCCCACCGGCTTTACCTTGTTTAATGATTGTCTTTTGATGGGAAAACTTTGACAAATCTGTAGTTTTCCACCTTCTAAAATGTTCGGGAGAAGGGAGTAAAAATTGACTGCCGAAAATTAATTAGAGTGGGTGCCTAATGAGTTGGAAATTAATCCCAAAATTAATAAGCGGGAAGGATAAGGCAATTATGCACCTGAGAGTATATCTGTGATTTTAATAAGGATATCTTCATCTGGTCAAATATATAATGTAAAATGAATGTATTTAAGCTTTTGTTGTCAAAACAATTGATAAATCTGTTTCAGTTTTCGCGAACAGGTGAAAGTGTTTTCAACGGAGGAAAAAGGGAGATTGTTCATTCAATTAGGTATGTGCAAATGTTTCCAGCAAAAACCTGGATCTTGACTGCGTATTCCGTCTTTATAAAAAAAAAAAGGTAACCACTGATAACTTTTTGCACATACCGAATACACTGCTATAGATACGTTAGCCTAAAACTGAAAATGCACCTACTTGAATTGTTTATAAGTTGTTGCTCAGCATAACCGGAAAATTGGCTTAATCAGGTCAAATTTTTTCAATTACTGTCGTGTTCTAGTTGACTGGAATTTGATTTATATATATATATATATATATATATATATATATATATATATATATATATATATACAAATATATGTATATACACAAATATATGTATGTATGTATATATATATATATATATATATAAACACACACACACGCACATATATATATATATATATATATATATATATATATATATATATATATATATGTATGTATCTATAAGAGCAATAATAAAAATACAACTAGCGTGTGTATGTGTATCAAGTAGATATTCATTCAAAATAGTGCTCAATACCATCGGTGGAGCGGTTATAAGATGAGTAAGGAGTTTTTCAATGCCCCATTACAGATTGTACATTCTATTTCACTTTGAAATATTCCAAACGAACTCTGAAAATATGTGAAACGGGATGTACGATCTGTCATGGACCATTGGAAAAAATCTTTATTTATATATGCGTGCATGTGGTGTGTGTGTGTGTGTGTGTGAACAGCTAGGATTCCTTCCTCTCTTTTTGAATCCTTTCCTGATACTCTCTCCAAATATATCCAAATATTACATAATTATGATAATGAATATAAAATTGCAAGCTAAATCGGGACGGTCCCCAGATTTAGTGAGCGCCCCACCCCATGGGCTGACATCTCATAGGAGGCTGAGTGACTCATGACAGGGTAAAGCCGTTGTCAATGGAAATTACGGAATTAGGGATTCATTTTTACGATTTGGCAAATGGGTTCGACTCGACCGAAAACCCCACAGTTGCACTTTGTAGTGCAATATTATGTACATCTCAATATATCAATCCCAAACACACAGTTCAAAGCAAACGTGAGTAACATAACCTATCCAGTCATGAATCATTCTGGCGAGAATTCGTCATGCAAGTCACAAATCTGTTCTGTCTATTATCACATCAACAATCATGAACACAATACATCAACTGTTATCGGAAATTTACTGACTTGCATAACATAATATCGAACGTTGATCAGGGACTGTATTAGATTCACGAAATCTCTAAAATGAAAATTCATTTTCAACAGTAACCTGCAAAATTCCCATGGGTGAACACTCGATAGAAGGGACACAAAAACGAGTCGCGTCTTTTGTTATACTTATTGATCTTTCATTGTTAAATTTGTTTTTAGGTATAATTGTGTTTAGAAAAAAACTGAAAGACGTGAAGCACAAAATAATCTACATATATAAGACATCATGATGATATCCTATATACATTAAAAAAAAAACTTCATGTTATATGATATTACTCTAAGAATAAGTAGATAAAACTATATATTATAATGCTAGCCTAAGGGGAGGTGGTACTTGATCAACATCGGTAGGGATCCATGTTAAAATAACTGTTTTGTTTCTAAACCTGCAGTACAGTTACAAGATAAACTGATGATATTAGCTAGAACAACTCATGCATAGCACTATGATATCAAATCCTGTGTAAAACATTAAAAAGAAAAAGAATTATATAAATTTTATATTGACAGATGTTGGGGAATAATTGACTGAAATGATACAAATCTTAAAGAAAAACAAATATATATATATATATATATATATATTGTTCAGCGTGAAGCAGTTATTTGGGCGTTTACATTACCGGTGGTTGTTTAGCACAATGATAAGAGTATCGGTATGTTGAAACGGTTACCCTACCGGTGGCAGGTTCTATTTCTACAGGAGCCCCATTTTCTTTGATTGTTTATTCTATTTACGTCGCCTTGGGCACGTGATGTATTAAGCGTATAACTACAGGAAATCATCTCAAATAAGTTTCTAAGTAATACTTAATGCAATTTATAATCATTCTGTCGGACCACATAAGTCCATTTCTTAATATACACACACACACACACACACACACACATATATATATATATATATATATATATATGAATATGCAATATTGCTATACACACGCATGCACACCTATATACACCAATACACACACACAAGGCCACGCCGAAAGTAATATCTCTTATTTCATTAAGTTGGCTCATGACATCAGAAGCGGATGTTGTTGGTATGGCAGTAAAGACCGAACCTTCCCGCCATTAACCCATATTTATTTTTTGCTTTGTTACATTTAGCAGCTGAGGGACAGTCTGGCAAAATGGTGCCTGACATGAAAGTGTGTACGAAGTAAAGGTGTTTTCATTGAATTTTTCCATGCGGAAAATATTACACCCATTGACCTCCATCGACGCTTGCTGAACGTTGGCAGAGACCAAACAGTGGGCGTTGGCACAATTAGGCGATGGGTAGTACGTTTCAGCCGTGGCGACAGCGATGTAGGCGACAAGTCACGTTCTGGGCGGCCCCTGCCCAGCTGTCGACCCACGAATTAGCGGATTACGATTAGGGGAACAGTGAATGAAAGATTACCGATGGACGTCGCGTCTCACAACATGGATCCCTAGAGATCACATGAGAAACCGAGGCCGACAGAGCACAAAATGGAGAGATGAACTGGACAGATTCAGGAAGTACTGGCTCCGCGATGCCCACGATAGGGAATTGTTGCAAATCCTGGGGATGGTCTATGTCCAACGATGGACGTTAAAAGACTGATGATGATGATGATGATAAGGAGGTAAATGTCGGCTTCAATGCGTTTGAGCAATGTTGGCAACGTTGGGATATGGCAAAGTCTGTGTCAGGTGAATCCTATCGATATTTGCACAAGAACAGAAAGACCACAGTCCGTCGGGACCTGCTGTGCCAATAGAAAGCCAAAGGTGACAGTTTCCGGGATCGCATTATCACCGGTGACGGGATGTTATTTCATCACTACGAACCGGGATCAAAACGACAGTCCATGGATTGGCGACAAGCGAATTTCCCTATCAAAGAAAATGTTCAAGATGTAGCCATCAGCGTGCGAAGTGACGTTCACCGTCGTTTGGGATTGGAAAGACGTGATCCTTCCGGAACTTCTAGAATGTGGATAAACCATCAACTCTGTCAGTTACATCGAATTGCTGACTGAGCTGAATGCCAGAATTTCCAGAGTCGGGAATAAGAAGAAAATCCACTGTTCAGTATTGTTAGTTGTCCATGGATTTTCTTCTTTATTGACAACGAACAATACTGAAAAATTTAACGATAAAAAGAACAGATTCTGTTAAAAAAAAACAAAAAAACTGCGATGTGTTCAAATTATGAAAGTTGTAGCTTGTTTATATACTTAAGCTCAAAAATAAAACTTGACCACATTAGCATTACAAACAAACAGACACTGATGTTTGTAAGTATAGATACGTATCTGTGTGGGGGCATGTCTGTGTTCCGATATTATGTGCATAATTTAATTTTAGCAAAATTGGCTATTGCCTAAAAAAAGCAAGTTAAACAATCTAAGCCGTACATGCAAATCGGTGAGTTTATTTGGTCTCATAACAGTCTATCTGATCAGAGTCATGTTATAACCGAAAAGTTGAAATGGTTTGTTCCATGTTGAATACATTAACAAAGCCAATAATACTATGAAAGGGTTGTGAAATGTAATCGTCTGTTGTCATAAGAACGAAGAATACGTCATAGCAACGGTGATCGTTTGAAATTAAAAGAAAATATTTAATGTTTAATGCGTGTTCAAAATCATACCTGAGATTCAAGACTTGATGTCCAGTCATCCTTCAAAACAGCTCCAGTTAAGTTGGGAAAATGGAAATCCAAAAGAATCGATCGTACCCCGACAACAGCTTTACCAAAACCAGCAAGAGTTCTGAGGAGAATACTTAAATACCATGGAGACTTGATGTCACATTGAAGACCACCAGATACCATCTGTTGTATGGGGGTGCAAACGGGGCGTCCCTTCCCGGATCAGGCCAATGTTATTTTGCATTTGTTGATACAAAACTGTGGAAAATTCGTTATGCTCCTTCATTCCTACCAACTCTTTCTTTTATTTATAAAAATCCATTAAACAGGACCATGATCCTTTTGTTAAATGTATATATATATTTTAAAGCCTATGTTTATGGGTGTCGTTTTCTCCAGAGATGCAGGGGATATTTTCTTTCTAGGAAGGGCTGGAGGATTTATTCGAAAAGTATCTTATGGCAAGCCTGTTACCAGCGAATGATAATACAGTCTTTTTCTTTTCAGACTGAGGCACCACGATAAAATCCACCATTATGAAATATGGTGCTACATTTTTTTTATCACAGCTGATCTGGAATGTTTACCAAAATATTCTCACTCACTGAAGGTCTCTCTAGCATGTCCAATTGGTTTCAACTCGAAAATTCCAACGGAGCCCTATTACGGGACAATTATGGGAACATTCAAATTGGAGTTTAAAAACAATTGCATTGTACCATTATCTTTTATTGACTTTGAGGTTCCAATTTTCAGAATCCATTTGCCCTCTGTAGAGTCCAAGGGAAGATAATTGCCCAATCCTTTGGAAGTACCACTATCATCCATCCATTCATCTCCTGTTGTTGGTAGCCCTGCCAGACGAAGGGGTTCGAGGAGGCAGGTGCTTTGGCCTACTGTATGGAAAGTGATGTAGAGATCGATGAAGATTAATGGGATTGCGACGTGAGCCTCTCAACCATCAGTGGGTCCCAAACCTTTTCTGAGAGTATGGACTGGTTCAATATTGACGATATCCTTGCAGACCGGTCAATAGTAGGAGAATCAATCCAGACCGGAATATCAGTGATAAATAAACTTCAAGTCACTTTATAAGTGTCTTATTCATTCAATTTCGTTTCTAAAAGGGTTTATGTAACATATTTGATATTAATAATATCTACAACTCGCATAAATGAGTTAACGTAGTCCAGGCGTGTAACAGAACTAATTATCTAAAAGGTTATCTAAATTTGTGGATTTTTTTTTAAAGAAAAATTGTCTTTTAAAAATACAAGCAAAAGATTGCTGATGTAAGAAGCACTTTTTTGAAAAAACAAAAACAACCTTCCTAGATGGTGACTTGTGATTTATCTTAACATTGTAACTCCCAAAACATGAACAACAGCACACACGGACACACACACACACATACACGTCTGTAGCCCATTTGGCTGGTTAGTCCTGCAATTTGTGGGGTTAAGGTGATTCTATGCCCGAGGGAATTAATTTGTTCCTAGTTTATTGACTCATATTGATTCATCTCATCAAATCATATCGTTCCCTTACTGCCCGGGAGCGAATACTTGACGGTTTGCTACCGTTCAATGGTCCGGTGGTTGGAGACCGCTGCCTTCCATAATATCCAGCTGCTTACGGCACCTGGGTATTCCCAGGTGGTCACCAAATCTAGGACCTGATCAGGCTCGATGTTGCTTAACTTCGGTCGTTGCATGAAGGCCGGTGTGCTTGGCCGTAACCTTTACTCTTCGCAAGAACATGGAAATGTCAGGACGAGCGGCATTACGCTTTTAAGTATCAGAATCTATGACACTTCGTATTCATATAATGGCTGAATACATGCATAGTCCTCTCCCAGCTGACCATTGTGGCCCAGTGGTAAAGTGCTCCTTCAGGGTCTGTATTGCCGAGTCATATCAAAGACTTCAACATCTTTAAGCAGCATGCCGTGTTGTGTGCGATGAATTGAAAAGATTTGGAAAAGGGGTGATCAATGAATAAGTTACTTCACCCCAAAGTCTGAATTAAAAAAAAAAAATAGACGGGAACAAAAAAAAAATCTATTTAGCATGAATTTACATTGTAAGTAGAACCCCCCCCCCCCATCAAAACTTTAATTTAGATGGTGTTGGGCGTAATTTTGAAAACAAAACATAAAACGTTTCTCCTCAACATGATAAAGAATAAATACAGAACTTTTTAACCCTATTGCTTCACTGGTGCCACCTGTAAGCGTACATACATACATAGCCAGCCAGACCAACTTGAAAACTGAAGGAAACTATATTTATAGTTTTAGTGACAGTTTTAGTAAACAATTTCTAATCATCATATGGTAACTGGTCGCTGTTATTTCTGTATTTCAACATTGCATCATGCATGGGCATCCACTGGGGTCGGGGGACACTTCTTCTCCCCACCCCACCCCAGGATCAGGCTTTCCCATCGAGGGCAAGGATGTCAGAAAATTGGAAGCCCATAGTCAATGAAAAATAATGGTGCAGTACAATCGTTTTATGAAAGCCAAACTAATATAACGTTCGTTTATAATGATAAAAAAAAGACTATTATTATTTACTGATAACTGGGTGGCCTCCAAGATATATTCCAAATATACCTTTTTGCCCCACCCTGGAAAAGGACAGCGGACGTTCATGGCATCGAGTAACGAACTGAACGATGTAGTTCAAAGAAGAGGATGGAATCTTGACTAATTTAATCATACTTGTAGTATGTTATACGTACTGTGTGTTATATATTTCTCAGCTCCTGGGTGAGGTTTCTGTATTTTCCTCGTTTTTATATTTGTCATTATTAATATCATACTTATTTATATTTCTACTATTATCAGTATTATCATTGTTATTACTATTATCGTGAAGACCTTTTATCCTGGATTCTATGCGACTTCATAACTTTTCATCCCATATGTTTTCATCGCGTTTTTTTTTCTTCTTCTATTTTTAATGTTTCGTGTCATTTTCTTCCTTTCCTTTTAAAGAGTTCTTTCCTGTTGTCTGATTTTATTTAATTCTCTGTCTTCTTTTTTTTCCTTTCGGTCATTTTTTTGTTAACGTGTTGGGTGTAATTCTTTTATAGTTTTTTTTGTTTTCTTTTCTTCAGCATTTGAATATGTCCTTCCTTTTCTTTTATTCTCTCCTCCTTTTGTTGTTTTTTTTCTTAATTTTCTCACTTTCGTTCCTACGAATACATTTTTGTTTGCATTAGTGATGGATTTTTTTTCTTTGTCGGTAATCTTTTTTTTTTTTTTCTTTTTTGTTTAGGGTTTTATTTTTTGCTAGGTTCCATCCGGGTCATAAGGTGTACTCAATGACCACCAGGAAGCCATTACAAACAGTGGGAGAGACCATCGGAGCGAAAACAGGATTTTTTAAAAAAAATACATAAAGAAATAAATGAATAAATAAAATGAAGGAGAGGAAGAGAGAGAGAGGGGGGGAGGTCGGGAGAGGAAATGCATTTTCATAATGATGGGGAAAGGGAGAGAGTAGAAGTGATCATCATGCAAGAGATGGTATGGTGGCTTCAAATGATGCCAGTAATGGTGGTAGCGATCTCTGTTGCCGTGCTAGGGATTTGTGTTATTAGCAGAACGAGAAGAAGGAATTATAGTGTGAACGAAGATAATAGAGACATCATTCACGATGATGATGATGATGATGATGATGATGATGATGATGATGATGACGATGATGATGATGATGAAAGAGAAAAATGTATTGATGCTGCTGCTGATGATAATGAAAAGGGGTACCAAATGATGATGATGATGACGAAGAAAAGAAGTATAGATTAATATGAGGAGAAGGATGAAGATGAAAAAAAGGAGTATAGATGATGATGAGGAGGAATAGGAGGAGGAGGAGGAGGGAGGAGTGTAGATGATGAGGACAAGGATAATGATGAGGATGATGATGGTGATGATGAAGAGGAAAAGGAGGAATAGGATGAGGAAACCCCACGAGAGATAAAGGGGGAGAGAGAGAGAGAGAGAGAGAGGAGGGGAAACATCCACACGAGATAACCTTTTTTTTTCTTCCTTACTTACTCAGTTCATCCTTGCCTCTCAACCCTGTCTTTCCATCTCTCCCTATCTCCCCTCTCTCTCTCTCTTCCCTTTTCTCTCTTTCTCTGCCTGTATGTCTGTCTTTCTCTCTCTCTCTCTCTCTCTCTCTCTCTCTCTCTGACTGTTTGTCTCTCTCTCTCTCTCTCTCTCTCTCTCTCTGACTGTTTGTCTCTCTCTCTCTCTCTCTCTCTCACTCTGGTGGGGAAGGCAGATAGGATGTTACCTCAGATCATCTCTTTCCTAACCTTTTTACCCACCTTTTTTCTTCCCAGTTCTTTAGTTTTGCAGTTTAGTCTTATCTTGTGTGTGTTTTCTTTTAGTTTCTCTCTTCTACTCTCTCCCTCTCTCTCTCTCTCACACACACACACACACACACACACACACACACACACACACATACACACACACACACACGGGTGTGGAAAAAAGATGGAAGTTTGCTTTCGACCATTTCTCTCTTTGTCTTCTTCTTCACCCTTCCCTTCGCGATTCCTCTATTTTCCAGTCTAGTTATATCTTGTGTAGGTTTTTATGTTTCTTTTCTTTCTTCACTTACTTTCTCTCTCGCCCTCTCTCTGCCTCTCTCCCCCCTCTCCCCCACCCTCTCTCTCTCTCTCTGGTATGGGAGATAGAAAGGAGATTGCCCCTGATCATTATTCTGCCCTTTTATTCAACCTTCTTTTCCCGATTCTTCAATTTTCCAGTTAAATCTTATTTTGTGTAGGTTATTCAATTCCTTTTTTTCCTTCACTTACTTACTATCTCTGTCTCTCTCTGTCTCTCTGACTCTCTCTTTCTCTTTTTCTCTCTGTCCGTCTGTCTCTCTGTCTCTGTCTGTCTGCCTCTCTCTCTCTCTGTCTCTTTTTCTCTCTGTCTCTCTGTCTCTCTGTCTCTCTCTCTGGTGTAGAAGACAGATATGAGGTTGCCTCCGATCATTTTTTTCTCGTTTTTATTCACCCTTTTCTTCTTGATTTTTTTCATTTTCCAGTCTAGTTTTACCTTGTGTAGGTTTTCATGCCTCTTTTTTTCACTGATTTGTTTTGTTTTCATAAATATTTTTTATTTTTCTTTTCTCTCTTCTTTGATCTTTAAAAGAATATTTGTTTCTGTCCTTCTTTCTTTCTTTCTTTCTTTCTTTCTTTCTTTCTTTCTTTCTTTCTTTCTTTCTTTCTCCCCTTCTTTTTTTCCTGTCCGTACCCTTTCTTTCTTTCTTTCTTTCTTTCTTTCTTTCTTTCTTTCTTTCTTTCTTTCTTTTTCTCTTTCTTTCTCCCCTTCCTTTTTTTCCCGTCTGTACACTTTCTTCTTTCTTTCTGTCTTCCTTTTTGTCTTTCTTTCTGTCTTCCTTTCTTTCTTTCTTTCATTCATTCCTTCTCCCCTTCCTTTTTTTCCTGTCTGTACTCTTTTGCACCCCTTTTGCCGAGCCAATCCTTTCAATTGATCACCAGTTTTTTTTATCCTCTCCAACATTCAAACTGAACAGAATGAGAAACAAGAAAAGGAAAATGTCTGTCAATTTGAATGACAATAAAATTACAACCTTACTGAGTTTCTAAATGATTATTTTGGTCGACATGGGAGTATGCGTATGCGATACAATCCATGATTGTGTGCGTGTGTAGCGTCAGACCCCAACTAGAACAAGAATGTTGCAACCAAAATAGCGTTGGACACAGTGATTTTCGTACGATTACCGAAGTTGAGCAAGGTCGAGCCAGGTCTGTGCCTAGATGGGTGACTATTGGGGAATACCAAGTGTCGTAGGCTGCTGGGGGTTCATGTAAAGAGCCTTGTGTAGCCATCCCCTTGATCATCTTGAGGAAGGGGCCAATCTATACACTACGCCCAATGCATTGTGTTTGGCCCTGGAGTTCGATCATTGAAATAGTTACTTTAGAATAAGTTTTTTTTTCGCGTACAAGTAAATTCACGATGTCCTCCATTGCATAAATGAGAAGCAGAAAATATGACATATCATTGGATTGTGCCACAGCAAGCTATTAAAACAATCGTAGGTGTCTGCATTGCATTTTTAATCCATCACATCCATTCAGAAAACGACAATGGAAGAAAGTAATGTCTTGATGACTTCAGTAAAGACCTCCCCTTTATCTCTGATCAACCAAAGCCTTTTACAGGTTGGGTGAGAATTAACCCCATGTTATAAGGATGAGAATTAACTCCCTTTTATGAGGGCGTCAATTTCATTCACGATCATCATCAGTCTTTCAACGTCTGTTGTTGGACATAGAACTTCCCCAGGATTCACCACACGTCTCTGTCGTGGGCGTCGCGAAGCCAGTACTCTCTTAATTTGTCTACCTCGGTCTTTCCATCCAATACTCTGCCGGCCTCAGTTGAGCATGTGATCTCTAGGGATCCATGTCATGAGTGCGATGTCCATCGGTTGTCTGCCATTCTTGCACCATGGCCAGCCCACAGCCATTTAGGATTCCTACTGGATTTTATGATGCCTGACCCGAAATACTGCAAGTCGAAATATGCAGACTACATAACATTACGGGCCTCCCTCACCCATAATACTGCGATTTGAAGTTTGCGATATAGCGCGGGTGGATTGTGGACCCCTATCGCTTTCACGTATATAACTGCTCACTCATACAGAAAAATGCAAATTTGAAAAAAAAAAAAGAATCATCAAAAGACGTACTTGATATGACTAAAATATCAAATTTCTTCAATTTGTGTTAATTTTCCTCAAACAATAGTTCGTCCTGAAACTTCTCGAAAAACCGACATCCACTGACAATAAAACTTCTCCATTGCACATAACGGGGTAATTGATTTTCATAACATTCATATCTTAAAATGAAGATTCAGAGAAAAATTAATTATAAAAACTGATGTATCCCATTCTCCGATAATTGGTTTTGATATTTTCGTTTAAATTTGAAAAAAAGAACTGTAAAAAAAACGTTTGAATTATTTTGTGCAAAATATACTTGCATTTGAAAATCCGACTGAAATTCGGCAGATAAATGAAATTTAGTAAAACTTTCAGTATTCAGCCACTGATTTATTCATTTGAGTATGAAAAAAAAGTTTAATTTGTAAAGAAAAAAAGAAAAAAAGAAACAGTGGGAATATTTTTGTATAAATATCAAGCAGTTAGTAAAAAGGTGTTTATATTAAACGCTCAAAATACGCGCGGTAATTAACAGGTAGGTAGAAGGGAGTAAATTAATTAAAACGAGAATTCAACACCTGTTGCCCGAGGATATAAAATATTCACTTCAAGAAGAAAGACGTTGGAGGCGTGAACAATGAACTAGTTACTTTATTCGAGAGGAGTTGAGTCTTATTGTAATCGATTTGTGTCATTTATTTCACTGAACCATTTCAGCTGCGGCTCAAGCTTACATCGAAACACATAGAAACCTGGATTTATTCTAGAGTCATGTTCGTGCAAAGCTCTTGAAACCAAACAAGCAAACGAAATCAAGTGTTTATTTACCAAAATTAATCAGTCTTAAACCCTGTGCTACTGCTCCCTGATACTTGGCACCTCTTGGTATGGATCAGAGTATCAAAGCTTGGCACCAACGACTGAGCTGTAGCCAGTTTCAATATTGAATTGAGATGCATATCAGTAAGCTGAGACCGAAGTCGAGACTCATTCAAGTTCATCACAGAAAATAATTGTTCACATATGTGCTTCCGAGCATTGACATAATCTTTCAGGCCAAACAATTAATCCTGGGATAATTTGGCACAAGATATTGATAAAATGTGCCAAGATCAACACTCGAAAACTTGATCCTCAACACAGAATCACACTGGAGCTCAATTAATTCCGACTGGAAATGTTCCGGTAAACATATTAACACTAACCGTAGTACAACCCAGAATGTAAGCCTTATCTATCGACTGAGCGCCATCTGGTGTTGAAACGGTGAAGTTCAACACTAGATTGACAGAGTAATTCGCTAAGTGCCTGTTAGATGTCGCTCCCTATCATTGTGCATCAGCGTGTTGAACTACGATTTTCTGGAATTATCTATATGTTCGAAACCCTGAAGTACCTCGTCGAGCTAACCACGGCTCACACTTTGGGAACCATTCTCGGATAGTGAGAACAAGTAACAGGGATAGCATGAAAGGAAGACTACTCAAAACATCATCAAATCAATCCAGACGATTTGAAAATATAATTCCTAATACGATTCATGTAAAGATGATGATGGCTTGGCTCTGTGAATGGAGACCTGGAAGCTGCTGGCTACATTATTATCATCATCATCAGCAGCAGCAACAACAACCTTTTTGTGTCCTTTGTTGGACATAACCCCCACCCCCCAAGATTGACCAGACCTCTCTATCACGGGCGTCATAGAGCCTTGTCTGATTTGTCAAGCCACCTTATTTTTTTACCTGCCATGGTTTCTCATATGATCTTTGTGATTCGTAATGTCCAGCAGATGTCCGCCATTCTTGCAAAATGATCAACTCATCGCCGTTTTGGTTTTCTAAAGGATTCTGTAATATTTCCGACTCTTCTTTGCTCTCTGATACGATGTGGAGTCTTGTGATCTCTTTATGTAACGTTGAGCATGATTCCCCCCTGTGCACGTTACATGGTTCTGAGCTTGAGGGCAAATCTTTCGGGTAGGTTCCAGGTTTCGGCTCCATGATGTTGCGCAAAAGGGGTTTTTTATTTCTATGTTGGGCAAGAAGATAAAGACAAGTGTCCAAACACTGAACAATTTTTGCTTCCCTAAGATTACGTGGACAAGGAGATGAGTGAAAGAACAAAACGACCACCGGTGATGTCAATTGATTTATTCATCCTGTAGTATTAGCCGGATACAGGTAAACTAAAACCAGGTGACATGTTTCACTCATTAAATGGGTACAGCGTAAGTCAGGCTGGCATACCATCAGTTCTATATATATATATATATATATATATATATATATATATATAAATGTGTGTGTGTGTGTGTGTGTGTGGTGTAAATCAGGCTAGTAGTATAACATGATATAATCATATATCAATAATATAAAGCCACTTCTGAAATGCAATGGATTTATTTCATAGAGTGCTCGGTACATACAACATTTTACTATTGAAGTTAAGTTGTTTTAGAGTAGAGCTGGAAATAAATAGTAGATTGTGGATTCACTATACGAAGTAGCTCATGTTTCTTCCCTCTTCGGGCTTCAGCAGGCGAACCTGATCATTTCGCTAGATGAGGCCCGAAGAGGGCAGAAACATGAGCTAGTTTGTGTAGCGAATCCACAATCTACTATATATATATATGTGTGTGTGTGTGTGTGTGTGTGTGATATACCGCAAAAATATATGTATATGCGTCCGCACGCATGTTTGTGTGTGTAACATACTGAATATATATATATCGTTTTCATACATATGTACATATGCGAATTATAAGTTGCGTTATATTTTATAGAAAAATTATTTGACACGGGTAATATATCACTCAATACAGACAACGTAAATATAACGAACAATTAAAGAAAATGTGGCTGCTGCATGAATTAAAACAGCCACCGATGGGGTAGCCGCTCCAACGTAGCGATGCTCTTACTTTTAAGCTAAACAGCTGCTGGTAATGCATTGGCCGAATAACTGCTTTCAACCCAAATTTACTTTTTGTTATATTTTTGGTCTATTCGTCCCTGTCAACGTGACAGTTATATATATTTATTTATATTTATTTCCTAAAATATATATATATATGTGTGTGTATATGTGATAAGGATATTAGCATCCAACATAGTGAACAAAGAAAGACAGTTCAGGAACTAAATTTTTGCTCAGGCCGAATCATAGACCGTAGTAAGCGAACCAACATCGATGATTGTAAAATAAAGGAATGAGCTGCGTCCATGTGAACATGTATGTGACCAAAGCTTGCTCTAACCGTTTAGGCTACCAAGACTTTTATGGGGAACAGAGGTTTGAATAGCACGCACATACACACTCACACACACACACACATACGTATACATTTGTTGAGTGAATCTGGGGTTTTTCGATAGAATGTTCATAAAAGTTACAATTGGAGGGTGAACAGAAAAAATGCACGCGTTACATCTCGAAAATTTTCATCATTATGTGGTCATTTTTTGATGCATTTCGATGGTTACCAGCTGTCTTTTTCAGAAAAACCTGTAGCAGCGCAGAGAAAATTGAATGCAGTTTACATGTTTGAGATTGAGGCAATTGAGAGAGAGAGAGAGAGAGATAGAGGGGAAAACCTCATCATCAATCTGCCTTGATGAGTTTCATTTGGGTCACGTGACCGGGGGGGGGGGCTTAACCCCTGCTGACACCCAGGCACAGAACAGTACTGAGGATGCATTCCAGCACATCCAAAAGATGAATTGAACTGAATCGGAACTCGTTTTCCTTGGTTCATAATTTCTTTTTGTTACTGTTAAACGATGTACTACAATTGGCTTGCATACGCTGTACAAAGTGCTGAGTAAACTTCGAAGACACTTCTAAGATTTCTTGAACATAGTACAAAATTTAGTGCTAGGTACTTTTGCATCCACCCATTGACCACTGGCTTATGAAACTAACATACATAGAGAGGTATGTAAAATCAGTATCATGTGTTATACACGGGCCTCTAATTAGGAAAATACACATAAATATTAAAACACTCCTGTTGCCAAGAATGGGTGGCCATTTCAGATTAGCGATTCTTGCCAACTATCATATTTAATTGGATTAATTATTGTTATAAAGTAATTAACGGGAGTGACACACAAAAATGTAGAAAGTACGTTTCTCAGAAGACAACTCCCATTGGATTATAACCCATCGGTGACGAAGTCCCGGTTTCGAACGCGCACATCAGTTTTATTGACCACCCGCTTGGCAGGATTCCTGAGAGGATATCTCTGTCGCAAAGAGTAGAGTGTATTCAATTTGTCCTAATAAAGTAGTTTTCTACACACGTCCTTCATAACCAAGAATTCGAACCTAGAACCTTTTGTGTGGGAGACAGACATGATAACCATTACACTAAACAAACGGACGTTGATAAATTTGCTATACATAAATAGGAATGTATTAGAAATTGAACCCCTAGCTGTTGCAGAAAGATTGAAAAAAAAAACAAGTAATTCTGTCACTGAAATTCAATTGATTGCAAGTAGAAAATGTATGTGTTTTGTTCATTTTTTTTTCACCCTTATTTAACCAAAGCAAGACCTTCCAGTCACTTATTACATCAAAGAGTATGTAAAAAGAGTAATTTTTTTATATGCTACAAAATTAAGGAGAATAAAAGAAAGTTAAAATGGCTGATTGATTTCAAATTGTAACGTATTTAAAATGAAGACTAGAAAGATTAAATGAGCTGTGGCAACCTGTTGCTAATTTAGCTATTTTGTGGTATTTTGGGGGTCGGGTATAGCTTTTTGTAACTAGGTTTAACAAGTTCTGTAGCTGGAAATTGCTATTTTAGAGTTACATGCAAATAGCCTCTTCTTAGACACAAGTGCAGTATGAAATAGCCCCTCCCCACCTGAATGTTTTCCCGAGGAATACAATCTCGACATTTTCGAATCCAAAGTGAACAAGTGCCTTACCCAATAGTCTTTTTAGTCTTCATCGTAGAGACGTTACGTTTTAGTGTTTCCAGCTTTACAATTTTAACATCAATAAGCTACTTTGACGTTTTTCTTCTTCTATTGGTAATCCTTTAGTAAAAATAAATCCCTTCTTACAAACCGTTTGATGCGAAAAAGCCCTGTTCAAAATAACTAAAAATAAACAAAAAAAAAGCAATTGCTATAACGTGAACTGAGCTACAACAAACATGGTTATAACGAGGGAGGCCTATACATTTCTAACTCGTCGAAAAATGACTGCTCAAAGCCTGGGCCTCATGTCGTCAAGTCCACAGCGCTAACCATTATGTGATCTATGCAGGGCATATGTCGCTAATGCTTATTGCAGCGTAACGAAAAATTTGCCGGCTGCTTTCTCTTCAGTTGACAGTACAAAGGCCTGAGCTCTGACAGATGCGAGCAACGAACTGTGACAATTTTCCCTCTCCGCTATCAGTGCCTCCAGCCCACCACTAGCGCCGTCGTCGACAACGACGCGGTTGCTAACCCTACCTTATACGCAGGTCTCTCTCTCTCACTTTACAACAGTCTTTTCTCAACCAACACACTTCATTTTTTTTCTTTCGCTTTTTAACTGACCGTCTTTCAGTTTATTTGTCTTCTTCTGCTATTATTTTGTAATAAGCTACTCAGCGCATGCGCGGGTTATCACCGGAACACTTCCATATACCGACTCTTTTCAAGGTCTCTCTCTCTCTCTCTCTCTCTCTCTCTCTCTCTCTCTCTCTCTCTCTCCATCAAACCATCTCTTTCTTTCTTTATATCAAATTATTTCTCTCTTTCTTTCTCTAGTTCTTTCGTCCTTTCTATCAAGTTATCTCTCTCTCTCTCTCTCTCTCTCTCTCTCTCTCTCTCTCTCTCTCTCTCTCTCTCTCTCTCTCTCTCTCTCTCCATGTTTCCCCCCTTTCTGTCTTTCTGTCTCTTTCTTCTTCTTTCCCGTCTGTCTTTATTTCTTCCTGTCGGGATTTTTTCCGTCTCTCTTTTCCCTCTTCCCCCTTCCTTCCTTTCTTTCTCCCTTCCTTCCTTTTTTCTTTCTATCTTCCTTCCTTCTTTCCTTCCTTCTTTGCTTCCTTTCTTCCTTTTTCCTTCCTTCCTTTCTTTCTTTCTTTCTTCCTTTCTTCCTTCCTTTCCCAAAACTCGTTTACACACACCGTCTTTCCTTCACTGATCCATTGTTTCCAAGACATGATCCCTAATCAAACATTATGCTCTGTGCATCAAAAGCTTCTACTCGGCCAACAATAGAGCAACAAAAAACGTTATAAATACAGAGAGTCTCTGAATTACAAACATCTGATTTACAAACTACTAGAACTTACGAACAAACCTTTTTTAAAATTTTAATTGAGTTATTAACAGTTGGTTGTAATCAAAACATTGCGATTAACACTCCACACTAAAGATAATCTTTGTGTCGTATACGAATTAACAAAGAACCGGAAGTACCAGACTAGCACTTCCTCTAAATACGCTCGTTCGATGAAAACAATGCAGGCAGAGTGAAAACTCGTCGTCACAGTCAATAAATGAACAACCGTAGCGGTAAAGTTTGAATTAATCTTTTTTTTAATCCATGGAAGAAAAAATTCTATTTACTGGCATTCTCCACCAGAGAACAACTAATACATAGAGTTTTTAAGAAGCATCCAGAATTCTCGAGAATCTGGAAGTTATCGATAAACCCATCAAAACAAAGTCCCCAAATATATTTTTTCCATAAAAACAAATACATGAATAAACATATAAATAAATGCACTTATGAAAAAAAAAGAAAAAAAAAAAAAAGGATTAAACCTTTTGCTACCTTTGGCGGCTACGGTTGTGTAATAAATGCACTTGTACGTATCATTGTTAGAGCTTCTCTAATGGTTTTATGCATAGTTAGGTAAGATATACAGTATATACCAAAACAATCACTTGACCATCAGATCCTAAATATACACAATACGTAATGGTTCCGATGTACGTGAAGATCTGACTTATCAACAGGCTTAGAAACGGGACTCGTTCGTAACCTGGGGACTCCCTTTACATATATATTCCTGTATGTATGTGTGTGAAAATTGGAAATGAAACAGCCTCAGAAGTAAAAGTATACGGAGACTTTAATTGTAAATAGATAAATTCATAAAGGAATTAATTAATATGCCGTACTTGTTTCGGGTGAGGTTCCCATCTTCAGTAACATGTGTGTACCTTCCAGTGATAAACAGGTTCCCGTAGAAAACAAACTTAGCATCAGATGTTTTGCTTTTGAAGCAAAAATGGGAATCAAGAAAGAGGGTTTCTTTCGGGTCATGATGGTGTATCTCAACTGTATTTTCTCTGAGATAAAAATATGCGTTGGTATGCTCGGATATCGTATTGGAAGTATTAGCAGCGGTTGTAAGTATTTTATTGGTTGGGCTTCTCAGAGGGGGCATTGGTTGTCAAGGATACTAAGGAGCTGGATATTAGTTTAATATTAGACTGTGTGGGTGCATGGTAAGTTGGGGATGAGGTTATCTCTGGTATCAGTACAAATGGTACTTGTTGTGTATGGTCGAATATCTTTAGGGATATGTATGTTCTGTATCCTTGATGGTCATTCTGTGTGACTGTGCGAAGTTCCCAATATTGGATATACATGAAGCAGGTCGTGGGGTTGTTATGGGAGAGATGACTTTGGTCATATATATATATATATATATATATATATATATATATATATATATATATAAGTTATATAATGATTATTTATCTTTGGATAAGGCATGGATCTACTTCAACCTCAGATGATTCGGAAATGTCTCGCCACGATGGCTGACCAAGTTCAGTTACACCAGGGATTATCCGTCGCTGAAGTTGCTACCCGTTGTTGAGAAGGGGCACTGACATCTCCTTGTTCAATGACATCCCATGTATGAGACATCAGTGACGCTTGCAAGTCCACTGTTTCATTTCAACAACCACTGCATCATGGAAACAACAACAACACTCACATACGCCTGTGCACACACACACACACATATATATATATATATATATATATATATATATATATATGTGTGTGTGTGTGTGTGTGTGTAAAACTGGGCGAAGTTTTTTTAGATAACATTTAATATCTTATCCATAAAATCAACATTTTAATTGGAGTATATGTATAGATAGATAGATATAAATAATATATAAATACATAGTTTTTATACACACACACACACACACACACACATATATATATATATATATATTTGAATATATATGAATTATAAATTGCATTACATCATATAGAAACTTATTTGAAATGATCTCCCGTCATTATACGGTTAATATATCACTCAATTTAGACAACGTAATAGAATAAGCAATTTAAGAAAATGAAGCTGCTGTTGATATCGAGACTGCCATTGATAAGGGAGCTGCTCCAGCTTAGCAATGCTCTTACCATTGAGCTAAACAGCATCCAGGAAGGCTCAATTCCTCAGCTGCCCTATTTTCTTTGATTCTTTATTCTATTTACGTGGTCTAAAGTGACTAATATATCTACTGTGTGATGACAGGAGATCGTTTCAAATAAGTTTATATATACATATATATCATCATCATCATCATCATCATCATCATCATCATCATTATCAGTCTTTTAACGTCCGTCGTTGGACATAGACCTTCCCCAGGATTTGGCACACTTCTTTATCATGGGTGTCGCGGAGTCAGTACTTCCTAAACTTGTCTAGCTCGTCTCTCCACCTAATTTTCTGTCGGTCTTGGTTGTGCATGTGATCTCGGTGGATCCATTAAATATATATATATATATATATATATATATATATATATATATATATATATATATATATATATATATATATATGTGTGTGTGTGTGTGTGTGTGTGTGTGTGTGTGTGTGTGTATATATGTGTGTATATATATATATATATATACAGTCCAAAAGTACTTAGATGTTACAACGGGAATTTTGACTTAACGATCTTACACTCTTTTATTATAATTTTATTTTTGTTATTCAAGTCAATTATTCACTGATAAATATATATTTTAAAACAGTCAGGTTTATGAATATGTAAAGAGATGATAAATTTTACAAGTGTATAAATGTCATGGAGAAATAGGAATTTAGTATTGCGCGAATATTTGAAGTGGGGAGGGCCTGTCCGTTTTAGAAGTATTTGAATTCCTTACTTTAACCTTTGGTGGAACACATTCTTGGGAAGACTGAAGTAATATCATTCACAAAATTGGAGTGATTCCTTAGATAGATAGATAGATAGATAGATAGATAGATAGATAGATAGATAGATAGATTGATAGATAGATAGATAGATAGATAGATAGATAGATTCGGACAGATATGTATGCATGAACAGAGATAGATATGATCAGACTGAAAGATAGGTAGATATAAACAGAATAAAGTAGATAGATAGTTTGATAGCTAGATAGCTAGATAGCTAGATAGCTAGATAGATAGATAGATATGAACAGATATGAACAGACTGAAATATAGGTCTGAACAGATTAAGATAGATGGAAAGATAGAGTAACATTGATAACGAAAGGAAGAGAGAGAGAGAGAGAAAGATATGAATTCAGTGCTGAAGACACCTTGATTGAAGAAGAGAAAGAAAAGAAATAAATTAAATAACTTAACTATAACAAATCAGAATAATATTAAAGCAGGTGTGGTGAGTTGCTCAACAGAAATCATCATGTGACAAACGTCTTTTGGCAGCATGTCCTGTTGGGGGTGATCCATTGAAAAATTGAAAACGGGAAGATCAATGAATAAGTTACTCCTCTCACCTTTTCTGTGGACGTTAAAAAAGTCTGAGTTTTAAAAAAAGAAAAGAAGTGTGGATACTTTGAGACACAAACCAATGAATCAATTTTGCAAAAATAAAATGGTAGAAAAATCGACCCCCACTTGAAACATATTCAGCGAGAACTTTCAAAAACAAAAAAGATACGTTTTCTAGAGCGTTTAAATTTTCAGCCTTGTTGCTCCGTTCATGTAGCCTGTACGCGTGATATAAACATAGGCAGGAAATCATCCAGTTGGCCAGACGTGCTTAAAACTGAAGAAACCTATGTTCACAGTTTGGTTGGCCGTTTCTAGTAAGCACAGTTGCAAAAAAGAAAGACAGAAAAGAAGAAAGTATTGACTGTGAAGAATGAAAGGAAGAAACAAAGGAACGAAAAAGAAGGAAAAACTGAAGTGGGCATGGGATAGAAAGAAACAGGAAAATACGTAAAGAATGAAAGAAAGAAAGAAAGAAAGAAAGAAGGAAGGAAGGAAGGAAGGAAAGAAAGAAAGAAAGAAAGAAGGAAAGAAAGAAAGAAAGAAGGAAAGAAAGAAAGAAAGGAAAGAAAGAAAGAAAGGAAAGAAAGAAATTTTGAAAGTTATGCTTTAACGACGAGAGATGACTATATTATTTTAGAGTAATATCATAAGTGGACACGAAAAGCTGGTTTGATCAGTCACTCAATAGAAACCCTGACGTAACCAAAGTCTTTTTGCAACAAGTTATGTTGGGAGTGAGCAATTAAAGAATCAAACAACCAATGAATAAGTCACGTCTATCATATTTCTGTCCGTACTTTCGTAAAACAAGCGTGAATATTGCTGGACACAAATTGAGAGATCAATTCAGAATTAACTTACACAACGAATTGAACAACCCACTAAAAAAACCTCTTCAGGGAGGAGAGGTTAAAAAACCCAAAGCCAGACCAACTTGAAAACTAAAGAAAGCTATATATGGTTTTGGTGACAATTTTGGCGGACGATTTCTAGCGTGAGAGAGAGAGAGAGAGAGAGAGAGAGAGAGAGAGAGAGAGAGAGATCAAGTAGGGAAGAGAACATTCGAGATGATCAAGGCGTTTTGTGATTTGCTGGGACAGAGGACAGTCTGACATATCAGCTCTTTGATCTCCTGGTCTCTGGCTCCATCATTAGCTTTTAGCGTTTAATTTGTTACGTCACCTCATTTTTTGCTGGTCACATTTTCGCAGATGATCTCTTGGGATCCACGTCGTGAGTCGTGATATCAAGCAGTCGTCTACCATTTTTGCACCATTACGAACCCATTGCCATTTGGGTTTTCTCATGAGTTCAATATCTCTGACCCCTACTTTTCTTTTAACATACTGCGCTGTCTTGTAATCCTTACATGTGATCCCTTTTTGCGCACGTTACATGGTTCACAGTTTGAAGGTCAACCTTTAGTTAATTCCCATGTTTCAGCTCTGTATGTGACAATAGGGAGGGCGCACTATTCACTTGTGAGGTGAATTTGATTCTCACTGAGTGCACCACTTGTGTAACCTCGTGCCAGAATGGGCACTACTTAAAAAAAAAACATCGACTTCATTTTGAATTCAGTTGACGTCACTCAGATATATTGATCTATGTCGCACAAAGTCTTCATCGTCAGACAAATTGAATTTTTTCCTTTGCATTTAAATAAATTAATTTGTTTGTACGTAATTAAATTAAATTCTTTGTTTTATCTAAATGAATTAAATTGTTTGTTCAAGTGTTTAGCCGCGCTTCCTAAATTAGAAACCATCAACAAAACTGTCACCAACATAGGTTTCTTCATCTAAGTTAATCCACTTGTCTGGCTGGCTCTGTAGGTATGCATGTACGGGCCGTACCGATGGAGCTTAAGGGCTCAAAAATTGAACATTGACTCCTTAATACGTCAACACATTTTTTTTTCTCAATTTACCCCCTCAATTCAATTTTTTGTGGGAGGCTCAATTAGCAATGTAAGTTTATGCTAAATTGATATTTAGTATTTGTCTGCTTCTCTTTTTAGAATTCAGACTTTTTTAGCGATCACTACCCAGCGAAAGGCGTATAAAGTAAGTTATCCATTGATCATCACTATTCTCGTTATTTCGATTGAGCGTCATCAACACTGCATGCTGCCAAAAGATGTTGGTCCCGTGATGGTTTCTATTTGGTGATCAACGAAACTTGTTTACGTAATAGTATTTGTGTTACTTAGAGCGGATATCTTTGTGACATCAGCTGAATTCAAATTGGGACCCGTCTTTTCAAGTAGTGTCAAATGATGAACACTTCCGAGTAAAAGGCCTGAGAAATGTGAGCAATTCTTGGTTGATGTTCAAACCCAGAAAAAAAATCACTATTTCAAATATTGATTTTCTGATTAAGCGGTCTTTTCTCACTTGGAAGCCTGGCGCAACACAATCATCCTATGCCCCATTTCTACACAGATTCTCACCATGTTAAATTTAAATCATTTCTATGTTAGATTTCGTTGCATTGTACTTAAATGGAGATCTCAAAAAGGCATTTGATTCTTCATAAATTTTCAAATCATCTCGGTCAACTTATATAACCGTATCTCCAACCCTAAACATCAACCATAACCCCTAAACACTAACACTCGCCCTCGCACTAACCATAAACACTAACTCTGAAACTTTGATCAGAGGAAATTTCAAAATTTGTAAAGAAAGAATACCGTTCTAAGGTCTCCAGACAAACATAGGGCGGCGAAATGTTTTGAATTTAGCACGTAAAAGGTAACAATCGCCATTCAACCTTGTGTAGAACTCAGCTAATTCATTATAATTGGGCACTGATTCCTTGAGGGGCGATCAACTAAACCCTTTAACAGCAATTTCAACAATGACAGTTTCGTGGTTAATTCAATAAAATTTCGGTTTCATTGTAATTGATGGCAACTCAATTATATATGTGAATCAGGGCTTTTATCTTGCAATGGATGACTTTTGCTCTTCGTTCGCTCTGTAGAAAGTTCAGATGACAGTCGTATGAAGAGCTAATCTTTTCTTCTTTGCTTTATATCTCTCTGATCTGTGCTCTTGATTACACACCCACCCACACACACAAAGGAACACAAAACACACATGCAATGCCCCAAGCAAAGCACACATGCACACACATGGCTGAGTTATCCAAAACCTTTCTAAAATGCCCTTGAAATTTCCGCATGATTGCGAACAGGAGCCAATTTCTAAGTTTCCCTCTTCAAGTGCATTCTGGGAGTATGACAGATTTGACTTGTGTCAACGTAGACATCTTCGTAACGTCAGCATTCCCCCCACCAAAAAAAGGATATATCCCTATATCACCGTGGTTCAGTTACAGAGTGGTTTGATAGACGAGTCACGTCAAAGATTTTTTAAATGGTACTCAATGCCTCCCCGCTGTGAACCAGGTACGAGGACTAAGAACGAGGCCAAATCATGATACATTGGTTCTCATTAGATCATCAAAGTTGAGCGGCGTTGAGCCTTGACAGTCCCTAGATAGGTGACCACTGGGAAATACCAGAACGATGTGTAAACAGGTCTGTCAAGCTGGAAGTGGGTCTTACTAACTATTGCCCGTATGTACCTAACCACACTATATTCCTGATGCAGATGAAAGCGGAGGATGGTGACACATGCATTAAGCCTTGCACAGGGTCGCATTAAGGTTGCATGGGACCCCTATTGTATTTCAAACAGGGGCCCTCCCATCAAAATAATTACTAGCGTAAGTATACAAGAAATTCTATTGAATTGAATTTGTAATTAGTTTGAATTACGTCCACATCATCATCATCATCATTATTATTATTATTATTATTATTATTATTATTATTATTATTATTATTATTATTATTATTATTATTATTATCATTACATTGAAAGTTTGCGAACTCTTCTCATGGCTATTCGTTTCCTTTTGACTAGTTTTGGTGCCCCTCAAGTAGTGGAGGCCCTGGATCGAACCCACTCAGCACTACCTATATGCATGACTGTAGATAATGGAGAATCAGCCA
>OY735219.1:9555101-9570101 GCA_963457665.1 Thysanoteuthis rhombus | reverse complement strand
ACTAATATAGCTACTTACAACTACTACTACTACTACTACTAATATAATATACAATAATAATAACAACAGGTCTGGTTAGTCACTCAATAGAAACTGTCCAGTAACCGACGTCCTTTTGCAGCATGCTGTGCTGGGGGTTGTGTATTGAATAAATTCGAAAAATGAATGATCAATAAAAAAAAAAGTAACATATCTCACCTTTCGTTGATCAAGTCCAACTTATAAAAAAATATGATAGCGGGCACAAATTAGGGAATCATTTTGGGATAAATTTTCATTGCAAACTGAACCCCCAACTAAAAACAACAATTAGCGGATGGTGGGGGTCAGCGTTGAAATTTTCAGCTCTCTGGCTCCATTGTTGCTGTCCGTACTCGTCATACACACATTGCCAGCCAGCCAGACCAACTTGAAAACCGAAGAAACCAATGTTGACAGTTTTGGTGACAGTTGCAGTTGACGGTTTCTAATAATAATAATGACGATGATAAGTCCCCCCTCCCACCACGAAGGGGAAAAAAAAGAACTGGATTTTCCGGCTGCCACGATTTTTTTTTCCATACCAACAGTTGCCACGAGCGAGAACTTGTCATTGATATCACAAGGAACATTTACTCGTTTGACTCAGCGGCTAGACCAATAGACTGGGGGATTGGAAGATCGGAGGCGGAGTACTTGCCAGGTGAAGGATGTCTTTTTCTGGGCAAATCAAAAGAGTAAACCAAGAAAATTTAAAAAATTAGGCAAACAAATTGAAAAAGAAGGAAGAAAATACAAACAAATTGATAATCCACGCCAAAATTCAACTTTTTTTCAATTTTTTTTTTTTTTTTGTATTCTGATTGGCCTATTTTGAAAATCTGGATGCCTTGTTTTCAAATTTTATTTCTGTATTTTTCAATTTGCTCACTATATTTCGAAAATTGGGTGTATTTTTTTTTTTTTTTTTTTTCAATTTTCTAACTTTACTTTTTAATCTGCTCGGGATAAGTTCGAAATTGATGGAATCGAAAAGTGAAGGTATTTACTTGATTCACACCCGTCTAGATTTTCTTAGGATGCAGGGGAGGATCTAGAAAAAAAGTTTATGGTGCACTGACAAGCACCATAGGACAGTGGTTTCGAAACTGGGGCCAGTGGACCCCGGCAGATCTGTAAGACGATAGTATGGGATCTGCAGTTAAAATTCACGTGATTACCATGAATATGAAAGTTCAGTGATCTCAGCAATATACCCCAGACCACGCTGGATCTGAGAAAATCATTTGAGACTTGACATCAAATACTGAACCTGCCAAAGTGAACCTTATGGCTGAGAAATATCATTATCCATTGTATAGATTTTGAAAAACATAATTGTTGAAGGCAGACGTCTATCAGATATTAGAATTAGAACAAATCTAATCTATTCAAAATTTAAAAAAAATATTTTTAAAGGTCAAAAGTTGTTTATTGTATTTCATTACGGTCCAAAACCTAAATGCTAAAAATAAGTTACCACCAGAGTATTAGAAACCATTAACCAAAACTGTTACGAAAGCTATCAAAATAAGTTTTTTTTTCAGTTTTCAAGAGGGTCTGGCTGGATATTTATGTATGTATTGTGCATACAGTTCATACTGATGGAGTTATATGGTTGAAAATTTCAACAATTACTCCTTATTATGTCTGGAAAAAAAAAAACAAAAATAAACAAACCTTTTCTTTGTTTTTAGAAAATTCTACGTTCAATGGGTTTCTAGTTGTAAGGGGGTGGGGGTAATTTACAATGTTTGTGCTAAATTGATCACTATTTTGTGCCCGCTTGTTTTTTTTAAAATTCGGACTATTTCTGAGTGATCACTACCCAATGTAAAGGGGAGAAAAGTAAGTTATTAATTGATCACTCAATTTTCCAATTTTTTCAATTGATCATCCCCAACGACACATGCTGCCAGATGTTGGTCACACGACAATTTCTATAAAGTGACTAACCTGACCTATTATTGTTGTTCATTAATTACTGTAAAGACGAAATGCAAAAAATAGAGTTGCGCCAAAACATTCCATTTAAAGAAGGGTTTCTTGTGTTTTCAATGTTTTGGAACGACTGCAGTAGAAAATTTGGGGGTATCTGACCTTTCTTTCTGTTTCCGAAGGTGATGTCTTGGAGACGGGCATTTAGGGACAGACCTAGACCACGCCTTCTTACCAAGAGCAAGGGAGTTTGAAAGTTACAATCGTATAGAGGCCTGCATCAAGGGATCACAATTAAGAGCAACACCTTAGGACAAATCACAACTTAGGTACTCCTTACTCCATAGTCCCTTACCTGACAACTGACATCTGTATATATCTCTTTTACCCCTCTTCTCCGAAGTAAAGTGGCAGTGGAAGCCCATGGGGACAGGTTCCCAGGTCCAGAGTGATTCCTTTCTTTAAGACCATTCTAGGTTTGACCAGAAGAGCATTGGACTAATGCGAGACACCACATTTTGCATTCCAAGTATCCTGATAAAACTCGACTTATACTGTCAGACAGAGATTTGGGAGGCCCAGAAGTTTGGCTCCTTGACGGTCTCTTCCAACAGTTAGGAAGCTTTGTCGGTAGAAATCCAATAGGTGTACGTTTATTTATGAAGCTCTCGCCCCCCATTCTACTTGGGGTAGGACGTTTTCTAATAGCCCCACAGCTACGACTCTTTTCCCAAACAAACGGCCCTCCATTCCCGAGACTTTATCTTCATTGTACTTAAAAAGATACACAATACTTCAAGGAATAAACCTGCTATCCTAACCACTTGGGTAGACAGACAATCATTTATTTTATAACAAACCAGCAAAACATCAGGCCCGAAGAAGGCAGAAACATGAGCTAGTTTGTGTAGCAAATCCACAGTCTACTATTCATATATATATATATATATATATATATATATATATATATATGTGTGTGTGTGTGTGTGTGTGTGTGTGTGTGGATTGTGTGTATGTGTCTTACACGTGTGTGCATAGATACATAGATAGAATGAACCCCAGATTTGATAGGTATTCTCAAATAACTTATCCTGTGTAATTTTTGTGTCGGTTTAGACACAATTGAACATCACCTAGACCTCACTAAACGGTATCCCCGTGAATTGATTTGAATCTCCCGTATTACACGGGTAACTGAGCATAGTATTGCCAATGTGACTCACGTTGCTGGTTATGAACCAAACTAGTTGGTATATTGACAACCATCTTCTTTGCGTCATTTATTTCTGCAAAAAAAGAATATACACCCCGAAAAAGCTATAGAATGTATCGACCGAGAAGTTGTGGTACCATCAAAAGCAATGCAAAGAATGGTTTCAATAATTGGAAAAAATCCTTAGAATTTTGATAACTTTTCTCGGAACTATACAGGCTAACAACAACAAGCCTCTTCGGAGGTCTGCAACAATCTTCAAGGGTGTAAAGGTGTGTCTGGAAACCCATGAAATTAAAATGAATGTTATCAAAACAAAGATTATTGAGGGCCAACAATGATGTTTGAGAGCATGAAAGGGTCCTTTGGAATAACCAATAGGATGATAATATTTGTCCCTGGAACTATACAAAGCACTCTGGATGTTTGCAATAATCTTCAAGGGTGTGAAAGGGCTCTTAGACGGAAATATTTCAGAAATATTTCAGAATTACTGTTTTAATATTTATGGGAAAAAAAGGAGGAAATGTCTCCATATTCATACGTAGGTGTCAGAGAATCACATGGTTACACACAGTAATGACATTCGTACGTCATTAAACCAAATCGGTTTTCCTTCACTCGGGGCAATTCCTCATAGTTGAATGAATTAGTAAAGGGGTTTTGTTTTTCTTTGAGCTCCCTAAATATTATCATTTTAAAAAGTCTTTCTGTCAACTGTGGTACTCCACCCTGCGAAGCGTATTTCATGACTGTAGTAGATTTGAAGAGATAATTTTTTTTTTTAAATGAAAAAGCTGTCTGCTTGTGGGGAGGTACTTACTATCTCTACCATTTCCTGGCTTATCTTGATACGTCTACTTCTTTGACATGAACAAATTCCCTGTCACTTGGTTTTGTTAATACTACTAGTTATCAAACATGATCAAACTCTCTGCCATTCCCTGCCACATCCAAATACTACTAGTTATCAAACATGATCAAACTCTCTGCCATTCCCAGCCACATCCAAATACTACTATTTATCAAACATGAACAAACTCCCTACCATTCCCTGCCACATCCAAATACTACAATTTATCAAACATGAACAAACTCCCTACCATTCCCTGCCACATCCAAATACTACTATTTATCAAACATGAACAAACTCCCCACCATTTCCTGCCACATCCAAATACTACTAGTTCTCAAACATGAACAGACTGCCTGCCATTCCCTCCCACATGTTTCAATAACGTTTGAGATCAGGTGGTCTTACGATGAGGTAGATATAGTTTTTTCCATCAAAATATTCCATTAACGTGTGGCTGGGAGAGGCAAGGATAAAAAGTACTGCCGTTGTCGGAACAATATTGGCAGTTAGCCTAATCTTCACTACGTACAGGTTAATCCAAGTGAATAATAAGAAAAAACAATTGATAAGGTTCGGTTCATGTATCATAGATATTAACGTATTCAGTAAGCAAGCCGAAATCTTCAAAGAAAATCAGGTTTTATTCGCAGCACGGTTAGCTAAATCAACCAGACACTTAATTATATAGCAACAATTCTATTTATATCTGAGTGGCAGAGTCAACTGAATTGCATAAATTCAATTTCTAACACCTATAACAAATTTTAAAGGAAATACATTTTTTAATTATCTCTATACATCCAAATATTTCAGCGTACTTAGAGCTGCTTTAGACTGTTATAAAGTCTCTGTGCTTGAAATGTATGTGTGTGTGTGGGGGGGTATTAGTTTTCTAGGCAGGAATAGCTGACGCTGAAGCCAGTATTATAAGAGCTCTTTTTATAGTTCAACGGATGCAAAAGTTGCACCTTCGTCCAAGGGTCTCAGATATCAGGTTTCAGCTGAATCCGACAATCTATAAGGCAACTCCATTGACTGGAAGACAGTACAGATCTCTATGGAAAATGTCCCCTGACCCGATGATCATCGATAATGGTGGAAATGATATATAGACAATATAATCAAACCGAATAATCAATATAATATAATAATAATAATATATATATATATATATATATATATATATATATATATATATATATATATTCTTATATATATATATATATATATATATATATATATATATATATATATATATATATATATATATATATATATAGGTATGAGTAGTCACTCAATAGAAACTGCAACAGATGATCAATTAAAAATTTAGAAGAAAGGTTGATCAATGAATAAGACACTTTCTCTCGCCTTTTGTTGAGCATTGATCACTTGGAAAGTCAGGAATTGAAAAAAAAAATAATTAAAAGTAGATGTCACCGAACACAAATTCGGAAACCAATCTAAAAACTTTTAGGGGGTGGGGGGTTCTCCAAAAACAACAAAAGCACGTTTTGTTCTTTTTCTTTAGGTATAATAAGGAGTAAATGTTTAAATTTTTGGCCTACTAGATCTATTGGTGCAGCTAGTATGCACGGCACATACATACAGAGCTAGGAAGCCAGCCAAGTTAAAACTCGAAGAAACCTATGTTTACAGTTTTTGTTGACGATCTCTAATGCACGCACACACACGTGCACATACACACAATCACACACACACACACACACACACACATATATATATATATATATATATATATAAGCTAATTGTGTATGTATTTTATCAAGAAATCATATTTTTCTGGCACCGATGTTAACCAGGTAGCAAATCGAACAGCCGACCCTATAAATGAATAAGAAAAATGAGTATCGTGCGGGACTAGAGCTCTGATCTACCAACTGAGCTAACGACACTTTAAATATATATATGATTATACATCCATTAGTCAATAATAATAATAATTATTATAATGATAATGATAATAATAATGATTTCAGAGAATAATAATAATAATCTCAAAAATTTTATACAGTCCTGAATCATGTTATGAAGTTTTGTCATGCGCAAGTTATTCCGATTTCTTTTGTATTATTTTCAGTTGAATCCTTTTGTTGTACATTCTGTTTTATCGTGGGGATCACTAGCTGTCCATAGACCTGTTTCGGGGAAAACAGTACAGGCATTTTATCATGTCATCTCTCAGCTGTGTTAATCAATTTTATATTATTATTATGATTTGTGATACTTAGATTTTCTTCTATCTACTTTTCTTTTGTTATTTAGGTTAGTGTATCATTTAATTTTTCTATCTAAAAATGCTAGATGTGTATTGTTTATTTTATGGATCGAGAGTCATATAAGAAATCGTCCAGGTTAACTTAATTTATGTGGACCATCTACTGGCGAATATATGTGTTTTATGGACAAAAAATATATAAATGGATAAATTAAATTATCATATATATATATATAATAAAATTCCCTTTGTCAAGCGCTACCTCTCCAACGTACCTTGTTGAAAGCTGGGTTGGATTAAGCAAATGTGGGGCCTGTAGTATTTGTTATAAACGGCACTAAATTTCTTTTAAAAAAATACGCATAGATATCAAAACATATGAATCTTTTATTTGCATAGTAAAGTAATTACGATTTGATTTGTTACATTGCCACATAATACGGCACAAATCTATGACTGGGAGCCTGCAGTGTATTTTCTCGATACAGCTAAGGCAGGTTTCTATCAACATTTTGATTTTCGTGCAGCTGCTATGACTTCAGTTTCAAATACCTACACTTGTGCATCGTATATGTATCAAAGACATACCAGACCCTCATTAACAACTGTGTTCAAATAACAGCCCTAATTGATAACTGACTAAAATTGCGAGCCTTAAACACCCTGTCGTTGATGAAGGTTGAGTTGCTAAGGAAGTGCCATAGCAATAGAGAAAATACAGGGTCACAATTGATAGGTTGCAAGCATTTACTTACCTCCATCCCACCTATTAATTTAGGGAAAAGTACCCTCTGCCCGCCTTAATTAGAACCCCACAGTAATCAATTCTTGATAATCCATCCCTATCCTCTCTTCTCTATTAGTTGAAGATTTGCCAAAATTTTCCCATCAAAAGACAAGTACTAAAGAATGTAGGGGGAGAACTTTTTTGTAAATTTTGTACCGCCAGAAAAGCTTCTCAGTTTTTATTTTTCTCATTCCTGTCAATACTGTACGTTATCATTTCCCATACAACTCATCATCATCATCGTCATCAGCCTTTTAACGTCCGTTGTTAGACATAGACCTTCCTCCAGATTACCACGCTTCTCTATCGTGGGCGTCGCAGATCCAGTACTTTCTGAATTTGTCTAGCTTGTTTCTCCATATAATACTCTGCTAGCTTCGGTTTCGCATGTGATCTCAGGGGATCCATGTCGTGAGTTGCGATGTCCATTGGCTGTCCACCATTCTTGCAACATGGCCTGTCCATTACTATTTGAGATTTTTAACGGGTTGTATGATGTCTCTCACGTCTGTCTTCTCCCAGATGTAATGTGCTGTCTAATGGTCTCTCCACGTGAGGTTGAGCATAATCCCATAATATTGTGTTGGTGGTGATAGTTTCTGCCTCTTATCAAATTGTGACAGAATTTCTACACACCCTTGCTTATCCCGACCCCCCAGCAAGTGAAGGGCCTGTAGCATATGTTATTTTTGCTGCATAGTTAATCCAGAATTGGTATAGGAATAGAACTTGCTGTAATATTTTTTTGTCGAAGGCCTGTAGGTAGTGGATTGACAGGTGACAATACTTGGCTACGTCGCTTGACGTGTTTGTGTCCGACGAAACGGGAAAGCTGGCCTCAATATCTAAAACTCTCTCACGTCCGAATTCCAAAGATCTCGTTGTTCCCAAACCTTTTTAAGTACTACCGCCTACTTGGCCCCATAAAGTCATCTCTGGGACCTTTTCATTATTTGCTGAATCTTGCATTTATGAAAAGCGTTATTTGAAATTTACTGTCTGCAAGAATAGAATAAAAAGAGAAAAGATACTGTGAAATCTCTCCGAATGTTTTCTCATTTATTCTTGTCTTCCTTTTTTTTTTGTTTAAGAAAAAGACTAATTTCAGGTTCATTTCAAATTCAGTTATGACCCTAGTGTTCACTTTGGTATCTTGGGGTGTTTCGTCGGGGGGATGACAGCGCGCGACCTGGTCTTGGATATCATTGCTATTGAGTAGTGAGTGCATCCACTATGGTTGCACCAATACTTGTGGCCTTGTGCCAAAACTCTACAAAGCTTAATATTCATTGCCTCACCATGATGTAATATTTATTATGATAGTATCATTACTATTAAATGGTGTTATGCATAGCAAATATTCTTTCATTTTTTAAATCCTTCCCCAAATAGTTTTTTTGAACATGGAATGCCACCAAAAGTCGTTGGCCACATGACAGTCCTTTCTGAGTGACTAACCAGGCCTGTTTTTCTGGGAGTTTTTGTTTGTTTGTTTGTTTGTTTTGCAAATGAGATTGTATGGTTTTTTTCCCCCACTCTGTCTCTGTCTGTCTGTCTGTCTGTCTGTCTCTGTCTCTCTGTCTGTCTGTCTGTCTGTTGTGTTTGTAGTTGTGCATGTATGTGCGTGTCTGCGTGTTTATAAATATCCATGTGCACGAGCACTCTTAACGGGAATGAAACTCTAACCCACCAACGCAGGGTCATCGACGCCTCCGGCCACCACAGATGACCAACAACTATGGCTGGCGATTGGCAAATTTCCGGCCAACTAGTGACCACACAAACAACTCGCCTCGTTGCTGAACGAACGTCCGTCCGTGCCCATTCTCTCAAGTCTTCGCCCAAACAACCCCTGGGGGCTCACATGATGGTCAACACGTAGACCCCGACGTCAGTATCACTTACGACAAGGCAATGTCGTCATCGCCACCGCATTACGAGCTCAAAAAAACAAAAGTGAATGGACAGCCACCCACCAGCCTTGCCTCCCCGCCACACCCGACCTGTTGACCATCATGCTTAATATAGTTTAGACCTGAGAACGGAAGCTCCAGCTCAGTGTGAGCAGAGGGTCAGTTGCAAATAGGCATGTCTACTTGAATGATAATAATGGAAACAGTCGGCACGTATACTGGAGAGAGTACTAGAGAACTTAGGAGACTTGCTGTCACTTGATTTTCAGAGAGAGGGAGAGAGAGGGGGTGGGAGAGAGATCTGCATGATACTACCAGTACGGAAACCAAACGAACGCAACATTATTGCGAAAAGAGAGGGAATACCAAGTGTAAATACTTGCAAATACTCACAATGTTAGAAACCGTCACGTGACTTATGTCTTTTGGCAGCATGCCACGTTGGGTGGGTGATCAATGAATAAGTTAACTGAAGAAAGTTGTGCTGACTGTCTCGGTGAGAGATTTGGTTAACGGTTTCTAATAGAGAGGCCTCCCTCCTACTATCAACCGTAGGTGGAGAATTTTTTTCTGCACTTCTCTGAACTCTGTCGTTTCACAGTCAGTGTAGAAAGGTCAACAGGTACGTGATTCTGACCATTACTAGAGTAATGAGTTCGATCCTCACTGGGCACCCCATCACTAAGGCCTTGTGTCAAACTAAGCAGTATATACACTGCAAATATTGAAGCAGAATATACTTGATAATAACTAAGTTTGGCGTAGTTTGACACGACGCAAAAGTGTGTTGGGGTGGTTCCCAGTGTATCACCGATGCTACTCTGTCATGCTTGCTTTTATATTCCCTTAGCACCAGCTGTATTCACAGTTGTATTCACGTACAGCAAGGTTTACACTCTAATCACTTCCTCCACAAAGACATTATTTTTTTATGTTCTGTCTATTTTTGCATTGAAATACAGCAAACTTTCTCTATAGTAAACCTCGATATAACGAATTTCGGCTTTGAGGAACAAGTGGGTCCATCTTGCCGGATTTACCGAACGAAGTTCGATAAATGCGGTGAAAACGTGGACTATGACAAAATTTCTTCTTATCGACAGACATATTCTGTCCTCTGTTGAAGAAAGCTATAAAGAAGTCATTAAAATCCCAACGTAAAGTTGATGTTGGCACGTTTACTTTTTGAGTTAGCGTACTTTTTCATTTTCCCTGAGTACAAATAAATAATTTTCTCAGCGGTGACCATTCATTTATTCACTTTGTATAAAACCTGAAATATCTAAACTTTCATGCTGAAACCCAGTTTGTCTTAACTATTATAGTAAATACTTAATGATCTGTCTGTCTATGTATAGTGCGTACGAGATGCCCCAATGGAGCTAGAGAGCTGGAAATTTAAACATTTAATCAATATTATGTCTAGAAAACAAAATTTCTGTTCACACACTACTATGTTTTTGTTTGACAGCGGTCTAGCTTCTTTTTTTTTTTTTTTTTGAGAATTCTGACTTTTTCAGGGATCAACAGAGAAGGGGAGAAAAAAAAGTGATAATTCATCAACGTTTTTTCCATTTTTTAATTGATCACCCGTTTCACAGCATGCTGCCAAAAGACGTCGGTCATATGATGATTTCTATTCAGTGACTAACCAAACTTGTTTTGCTTATTTTTACTTACGATATGTGTGTTGTCTATTTTTGCATTGACATAATTGGACCTTGACTCAAGTTTTGTTTCTTTTTTTTAGGTGTCCTCTGTGTGATCATATTTATTTTTGTCTTCTTTAATCCACCCTGTAGCTTGGTAGGAAAACTATATTCATGATCTGGCAGACTCTCTTCCCATCATCATCATCATCATCATCAGCAGCAGCAGCAGCAGCCTCTTTGCGTCGGTCGTTGGAGATGGACCTTCCCCGAGAATCACCAGATCGCTCTGATGGTGATGGACGTCGTGGAGCCAATACTTTCTGAACTTGTCTGAATCATTACTCTACCACATTTTTTGCCGGCCACAGTTTTGCATATGATATCTTGGGCTCAGCGTTGTTGGTTGTGATGTCCGACAGTTGTCTGACATTCTTACAACATGGCCAGTCCATTGCCATTTGAGTTTTCCCATGGATTCTATGTTATCTCTGATTCCTGTTTCTTTGTTGATATACTATGCCGTCTTGATCTCTCCGTATGCGCTGTAGGTTTCTCATTTTGAGGTTTGAGGGTCGATTCTGTGTTTCAGCTCCATAGGTGCCTGCAAAAATTGGTCGTATATCCTTCGGTCTTAGACTAGTCGGATGTTTCTCTTTCATTCGTTCACAATGACCAGATCAGATCTTTTTGCTTGGATGTAGCTGTTGATTTGGGTCTCAACATCCCGGTAGACTTCATTTCAATCTTTCAAGTGAGTTTCGAGTTTGTATTCAAACCTTTTGTCTGTAAGTGTTGATCCTAATTCACACAATTCCCAATATATCACTTTTTGTACTCCATCATTCCTGTGTTTGTATTCTATCTAGGCCACCTGGTTAGACTATACACTCCATTTGATGTTGTTTGAAGTCTTGAGTCTTGCCCTAAGGACTCAAAATTGAACGACTGTAGCCATCAAAGATAGCAAAAGGTTCAATCCTTTTTTTATACGTGTGTATTTATCTTTGTTTATGCTTTTGTTTATGTTTTCCAGTAATCCTAGCCATACTGTTTTGTCTACAGATTTGAAAATTAGCATCAGTTCTCCACTAGACCCATTCTGATTTTATTCCAAGATGTTTTTTTTTTAAAAAAACACTCTCAATATTTTTTCAAGATGTTTAGATTTTTATACTCTATATTAGTGGTTTTCCAGAGGAAAATGCCAGTGATGTCATAAATAGAATTTATTCTGACTATATTTATTCTTAGGTAGAATTATTCTTCATGGCTTCAAATTTTGACGCTACGGTTGTTCAATTACTGACTTTTTTCAGTCTTTTCCAGTTATTTCCTTGTCGTAGTTGGGTGTGTCGTTCCTTTCTGGGCTACATTAATTCTGTCAACATCATTGATGTTATTGGAAGAACCCGTGCAAGTTCTATAGAGCATCTTATATATTCATAGATAAAAATTGTCATAATTCATTTTTACAGAAGAAAAAAATGATATCCCTCATGGTTTGAAATAGTGCCTCCTCATTCATTTCAAGTGTATAATCTTCACGTACAGAAATGAAACTTTTGATCAGTTTTCAAGTATCATTGACGAAAAAATTTTGCTAACATTTTTTTCAGTACTAGTTTTACTTCGTCTCATCATTGCTGTCCTTTAGTGGAGTACTTTCACTATTTAATTTTTTTTTTTTTTGCACTAGTTTCAATCTATATCCTTTATAGTAAGGAAATGTGTCCATGTGTAATGTGTTGATATAACAGTAAAAACTTAATAAAATACAGAACAAGAATATTTTAATATACAAAAAAAAGTATTAATGCAGAGGCAGAGCGATTTACAATTGCATGTACCCACATTGTTTTGTCTTTTTTAGGTTAGAATATTTTTGATCGGAACTATAATTTTTTTTCAAAATGATTATATCAACACATTGTGCAAGTTACAATTCTCTTACTGGTCCGGTTCTCGTCCATATTGATATATGCATACTATGTCTTTTACTAAGATTACTTATGTGTAAAAAATAGTTGTTTCAATGGATTAAAAGTGATAATTCCCCGATATCAAAATAAACATGCCAACCAACCACGCCACGGTAACATATGCCACAAATATATATATATATATATATATATATATAAATATATATATATATATATATATATATATATATATAAATATATATATATATATATATATATATATATATATAAATATATATATATATATATATATATATATATATATATATATATATATATATATATATATGTATGTATGTATATATATATATATATATATATATATATATATATATATATTTAATATGATTTATTTCAGCGTTACTTTCGAAATCTCTCTAATTTCTGACACTAAAACTCTTGTTATATGTTTTTGAATTGGGGAATCTTTTTTTGTTTTCATTAAGAACCATTTGCTGGGTCAGATTAATTGCATATAGAAAGTTTGGTTTAATTCACTTCTACGGTTTAGGCGTGCATTGATTTTAATCAATTTGAAGAAAAATTTGATAAAAATTTGTATGTAGCATTTTTCAGAGAAATTTTTGTGAGTCACACTGACTCAAAGAGGTTACTTGAAATAAAAGTCTCTACCTCTAAATGACATAAATCTTAAAATTCAATTTCAAGATTGAATATTATTAGAATTGGTGAAGTTTTACAAAAATTATTAAAAGATTAAAGTTGTAGATTTGTGTAAAAACTCAACCGACTCAAATCAAGGACACAGCGCTAAACGCCCCCGGCTCGATTGAATTTCTTTTCGTCTCAATACTCAGGGTCAATATGCTCTTCGATTGCCAGAACAAACAGCGCAAAATTGGAAGCAATCGACCAAACTTGATTCGTATCCTCCGCCTCGAGAGCCGGTCATTTATCAGACATTTGTCAGAAACTACTTCCTTCCCGGTAGTCATTTATGGAGCTGAAACATGGAATCTAACCAAGAGACAGACCTGCAAGCTGAGAAGTATGCAACGTGTGCATGAGAGAATCATGCTCAACCATACATAGAGAGACCACAAGACAGTACAGAATTTAAAGAAGAAAACGGGTGTCCATGACACCATAGAAACTATTATTTTTTTTAAAACTCAAATGGTAATGGGCAGGCCATGTTGCAATAATGAAAGACAACCGATGGACATCACGTCTCAAAACATTGATCCCCAGGGATCACATGCGAAACTGAGGCCGACAGAACACAAGATGGAGGGATGAACTGGACAGATTCAGGAAATACTGACTCCGCGATGCCCATGATAGAGAAGTGTAGCGAATCCTGAGGAAGGTCTCAGTCCAACGACGGACTTTAAAAGACTGATGATGATGATGATGATGATGATGGTGGTGGTGGTGGTGGTGGTGGTGATGATGATGATGATGACGACTTTCCTCTGGTTTTGGACTCTTTGCTTTTTTTTTCGATCGAAGAGCGTACCAAAAAAATGTGTTGGGATAAAAGGAGTAATATTTACACATATTTATCGTGGGTATCTGCAGACATTCTTCCAGGAAGGGTTGCAGAAGGATATACTCCAGGGGTAAAGTGGGGATGGCAAGAAAATATATCTGGGTATCGGTTGTCAGGTGAGGCAGTGGAGATTACTTATGTTACAACTCAACGCCCTTGATATTCATATACGTGTATATTTCATACCACCAAAGGAACAAGGGGATTAATACCGAACGCTAAACCTGTAACAGATCACCGATTCGGTAGAGTACGCTGAGGTTCTATCTACTGCCAAGTCATACCATACAAAGACTTTAAAAATGGTATTCAATGCATTCCCGATAAGCACCCAGAACAAGGACTAGGATTGAACCCCTCACATACTGAGGCTAAGAGGTTACGCCCAAATCACGTTGGCTACACGGGTTCTCGTGAGATCACCGATGTTAAACAACGTCGAGATTGGTCAGTACCTAGATGGGTTACCATCGTGAAATACAAGAAGCTGCGACTGGCCAAGCAAGTCCGATTGCCAACGTGCACCTGAACCGGCAACACTCTTGAAAAGGGTATAAGCAGCAGAAAAGCCAATATAGCACTTATTGGCACAAATTTTTGGACGAGAATTCAACATTTAGCACTATATTTAACCTAGTCTAAGCGCTATCTTTCCAGTAATTCCAGCCAATTTTTCAGCTATTTCCTAGCAATTTCAGTCAAATCTAGTCAAATGCCTAACAATGTTTTTCGCGCGTTTTCTGGCGCTTTCTCGAGAGCGATTTAGCGCGAAGGTTTTTTTTCTTCTGAATCGACTGAGAACGATGATGACACTAACCCTGTTTTTCCCGCCATTTTTGCAATCGTTTAGCTAACTGTACTTCAGTCATTCGTCATATCGACCCTCTCCACG
>OY735219.1:9517601-9550101 GCA_963457665.1 Thysanoteuthis rhombus | reverse complement strand
AGAGAATACACTCACACACAAATACACACACACGCATATATATATATATATATATATATATATATATATAAACTCTTATTTGAAATAATCCCCCATTATTTCACGTTGAATGAGCTCAGTGGTAAGAGCAGCGTTACGTTGAAGTGGCTACCCTCTCGATCGCTGGTTCGATTCCAGCAGCGTGCAGTCTCTGTACGTAGTTCTGTGCAAATGATAATAGTGGGAGATCATTTCAAATAATGGTTTCTAAATAATATAATGCAATTTATAATCATTTTATTGGATCATATATCCTTTTTTTAATGACACATGCACACACACACACACACACACACACACATATATATATATATATATTTATATATGTCATAATGGGACTGTTTGAGGTGCTGATTCGGCTATTGCATTTGTGCACCATATTTTTCAATAGAGCATAAATAGATACATGGATACTTAAAAATTTACGTTGTAACCGATCATTGTGATCGATCAACAGACAACTGTTTTTTCTCAATCTTTCTCTGGTCTCTATGTACTAACAGGGTTTCTTTTTCTTCGGTATATCTTTTTTATGTTGTTTATCCCCTTCCTCTCTTTATGGAGATTGCTGGTTGGGATTCAGGTTAGGGAGAATCGATGGCAGGAATTGTAGAATGTTTGTCAAGTGATGTGGTTGAGTTTTTTTGTTCTCTTTCATTTGGTGAGGAAGTGGGGAAGGATTGTTTGCTGTGACTAAGAATTGTGAATGCACTTATGTGTAAAATAAAGGTAAGTTTTTATTTGAAAATAATATATATATATATATATATATATATATATATATATATATATATATATATATATATATATATATATATATATATATACATAAAATGTTTGGCAGTATGCAGATGTCTTCTGTCTTGCCAAGGGATGCAACACACGTAGTATAATACAATGTTCATTCGGGTTCCAATGACATAATCAAAAGGGCTAAATTCAAAGAACGATATCACAACAGAACATACAACACAATGTGTATCCATATATTCCACGTATTATACTCTTTTTTACTGCCTGTATAAACTAGTATATACTACAACTAGTAATAATAGTAATAATGATAATAATAATAATAATAATAATAATATTAAGAAGAAGAAGAAGAAGAAGAAGAAGAAGAAGAAGAAGAAGAAGAAGAATATCCCATCTCATAGATGCTTGAATATCCAGGTAGAATACCTAGGAACCCAACCATCCGTGAGATTCAGAAAATTTTCCTCACAGGCACTGCCCATATACCTTGCAAAGCGTTGTCATTGTTAATATCTTTTTTTTAATACAACTATGTATTGTTTCTTGAGTCACCTCTTGTATTGACCCCCTCTTGTGTATGTGAAATGAAATGAAAAAAAAAAATGAATACAGTGCTTACTAAGTCATAACATTGTTGCATGCCCTAAGTTTCAAGCCGAAACTTGATGAGCAATTCATACTACTAGACATCGAAAGGGAAAATAATGATAATTTTCTTGAATAAGGCTTTACTGGTGGCCTTTTATACCAGGTTCTAACAGATCGCTTCATATTTTGTTCGACGATTATATATAACAGAGATCTATGCAAGAGTTGTAAGTAATCCTTTTTCGCACCTGCAGTCCGTCCAGGTGGTTTTTTGAATGCATTCAGGCTCAGTGGCTCCACTGTTACTTCTATAAGATTGTTCCACTGATCAGTGACTCAGCACTTGGAAGAGAATCATCTCATATCTTTTTTTATGGCTTTCTTCGGCTACATCGAACTTGTGATCTCCCTTCATATATAAGGATGAAATATGATTCTATTTCTTCAAAATATTCTTTTATGCAGTTAAAGAGGTCTGAATTCTACATTTTTGGTTAAATTGAATTGAATTTTGATTGCGGTGTTAGCTGAAAATTTGTGCTTTTGGCTTGAATCAATGTTCGGGTACGGATTCTAAGTATAATTCATTTATTCTATCAGGCACCAACAAAAATGTGTTTTTTTTTCTTCAGTTCGTTTTATTCACTGAATTCGTAGGTCACCAATTTCTTTGACGTGTACTTCTTTCTTACGTGCAGCATGTACAGATGAATAGTTTCATGCCTTGATACAGTGATTCTCAGAGTGTGTGTCACGGCGCCCCGGTGAGTCCTGCTAAGCCCCCTGATGCATCACAGGATAATTGAAAATTTCATTAATACTGTTAATAATGAGGATGGCAAGACTGACTGCGGCAGGTTGAAAGTCCACTCCAACTTCTGTTCCAACTGAGGATGATTACTGCACTTTTTGAATTGCATATTTAATGCATAAAAATTATATAAAAGCATTCATTTATAAGAATTCTCTGTAATTTCGATGGTAGGTTAATTTAGCTCAATCAGTAAGACAGCCGCTTGGCAATCAGTAAGCCTTGAGTTCAAATCACAGGAAGTGAATATTTTCACATATGGGTTTATACACCTTACTTTGCTGAAGAGTGTTCTTGTTACTGTGGGAAAACAAAGACTACACTAAACTTTATAATGGAGTGTGACGAAATATTTTTTTCCTAAATCAAGTATTTTTAAGTTATAATCTTTGTCTTCGTACTGATGGAAAAGTTTTTATCTAAAATCGATGAGTATTTCGAGAGATATGATACCACCTAAACCAGCGGCTGAGGCACATGAACGTAAATTGAATTAGTATATTCTGACTTTGGGTGCCGTGAAAAAATGCTTATACACTAAGGGCGCAGTGACTTGGAAAAGTTTGAGAACCATTGCTCTAGTGCAAGCATCTTGCTTACGGGTCATTTTTCACAAAATGCATTTTCGGGTGAATGATTGTCTAACTTCGGTCCAAGTTGGAGTCGACTTTGTTTTTCCCCCCAAACAAGAACAAGAACAAGAATAAAAACTAATCACTACCAAATTTAAGGGAGTATTCTCTCCACTGTTTGTCTATCCTGTCATGTTAAAACTATCATATATATAAAATGAACACTCTCCTACCATAACATGAATTCATGACGAACTGATTAGTAGGCGGCTGTCTTACCAACTGAACTGAACTGACAAGTCTTATAAAAATGGGAATTTATTTATTACATGTACAATACAAAAGTAATCATCTTGAGTTGGTATAGAAGTAAGAGTGGATTTGACCCCACAGTAGCCAGGCTTGTTTCCCCTGCCCTACTTTTGAACTGTATGCTAACCAGTTTTACTTCCACCAAACACTGCACATATTCTACGGGCTGTTTCGGCTGCTTTTATCCCAAGTTTAAATCCGTACTGTGGACAAGATTTCACTAACAACTATTAAACCACCATGTTGATTTCAATCGTAACTATTGTAGATATTCTCCTCTGAAAGTAATCTGTTCGTGAATAATGTGTAATGTGGGTAGTTTTCATGTTGCTTAAAGTGATTACGGACTGTTGTCTTTTGAATAACTTATTCTTTTCAAGCTGATGAAAAAGGAGAGCCCAAAAGACATAGGACTGGCATACTCAGTTAAGTTTCAAATTGCTGAACAAATCTGAGACTTATCAAAACTCATAAATGATAGACAAATCACATAAGCCCAACATTGTTACGTCATACAGGGCACAGAATTAAACACTGGGTTTGAAAAGTTTTGTTTTTTTTCAATTTGAGTCTCAGTACTGAAGTCCCTTAACTTTTTGTGGATTTCAGTATTGGTTAAGATGGTTTCGTATGAAAATGGCTGGTGTAGATTAAAAGCAAAAAAAAAAAAACGTGCCGATTACTTAAGAAACGAAACAGTCTTACTATTGACACTTTTCTCACTGTGGTTTGTACAAGCATAAACCGCGATTAAATTTAAACCTTTTTCAAATACTAATAACAACGGGTACTTTTCCGATATTTGGAATCATTATCCAGGGTGGGGTTTAAAGTACCTAACAATGTAAAGTTTTTGCTTTTCAAACAGAAAAAAAAATGCTATAGATAAAAGAAAATCATCAAAAGGCTCTTTATACATCACAAATTATTACAGAAAAATATAGAATAAAATCAATAAAACGTCAAGCTCTACAAGCCTTAAATAATAACTTAACAGTTTGAAAAAAAAGATTAAAAGAATTTAATAAGCAAAAGCTTTGAAAGAATCCTAAAATAACTTTTTTTTAATTTGTCATTGTATATATTGGTGAAATTAAAGTATTTTCTATTCAATTCAAACAAGCCACAAAGCAACAACATACTATAAAGAAAACCTTATTCCGGTTTTTCAGCGTTTTGTTTTGCCATCTATTAGCCTCCATTTTGAATTATGATGCGTTGGCCACGTCACGTAACTCAACAGGCATTTTCGTTGTAATATTTCTATGGGTAGACTGCTCGTTGTTTCCGGTCCAATACATTGTGAGTTCAATCCATGACCGGGTCGTACCAAAGACTGAAAATAGTACTCAATGATTCTCTGCTAAGCACTGAGCATAAAACAGTAGAATTGATGAAGCCTGGGAGGGATGGGCGCCGTCTAGGCTATCTTGTCTTGACTACACGGCACGGGAGATCGAGAATCCTGTAAAGACTTACGAAACCGAAGTCAAACTAATCTCTCGTCTACATAAGAAAAAATATAAACATGAATATACGTCATCATTAATTTTTCTTTCTAGTTTTTCCTAATCTAAGCTACTTTTTCATTTCAATCGATCAGACCATCGTCATATGACCATTAATGAATAGAGCAGATCGGAAATAAAGAATAGTGTTTAATGTTATATTTCTTCTCTCTTTTTTTCTCTAATATTATTATCTGATATTATTATCAGTTTGGGAACAGTAATACTCATGCAGTATTCTGATCAACCAACAGTTCTGCATTTTTAATTTAATTAAAAGTTATTTATCAGTATTTTCTTCTAAGTCACATTGTAGAAGAGGAAATGAATGAAAAGAATAGAATACAGACGTATAGTTGAATTCAAATTTGAATTTGAGATTGAGTCAAATATTATTTGGTTTTAGATTTAAGTTTAAATCGTCCTAGACTGAAAAGATCAATATCAAATTTCTTTATAAAATCATTCCAATCGGATATTTCAATTTTTTTTTTATTTGGTGATCGAATTCAATCCATACTTAGTTGTTATACCACAAAGAACATTGAGGCTTCCCTAATTGGAGCCTTTTTGAAATGAGCTTTCGGTCGACACGCGTTCTTCTTGCTTCGGCAAGAATCGAAGCCATCCAGAAAACAGCATTACTAAAGCCAGCAAGAACAACAACGAGAATAATGGTGTATTGAAGAGACTTGCTGTCTCTTGATCTCCAGCGGGGGCCACCAGATCCGACGTTTAAAAACTTGGCAAGTTCCGACAGTTTGTCTATCCTAAAGATAAAATGTGTTTTTGAATATATGATGGAGAATAAGTTGATTGTTACACAAAAGCAGGTCTGGTTAGTCGCTCGACAGAAACTGTCGCGTAACGAACATTTTTGGCAGCATGCCTTATGCGGGAGGGAGGGTTATTGTTTAAAGAATTGGAAACTAAAACGATCAATGAATAAGTTACTTTTCACGGATTTTGCTGGACGGTGATCACTAAAGAAGTCTGCATTTTCGAAAAACAGGTCAGGCATAAACAAGGTTATCAATTTAGCGAAAACTTACATCGTAAACTGAACCCACCCTCTAAAAACTTATTCAGGGGAAAATTTTCAAAAAGAAGGAAAAATAGTTTTTTCCACACATAATGAGTTAATGTTTAAATTTTCAGCTCTGAAGCTATATAGATGCAGCATGTACGCGTGATACATATATACATACATTCATACATAGCCAGCCAAACCAGCTTGACCGACTTGAAAACTTGAGAAACCCATTTTGACAGTCTTGGTGACAGTTTTGGTTTACGGTCTCCAACAGAACTGAAATTCCCGAAATTTTTCTCCCCCTCTAAAATGAAGAAATGCTCTCCAGTGTAGTTGGCGCCACGGATTGAACTCTGGACTTTATTATCTTGACTCGTTAACTCGAACAACGAAGTAATTCTGCAATATTCCCACGTCGTCAGTCATAAAACTGAATGCAGTTTACCCTTGAGACAATGTGGCCACAGTAAATTGCATACAATATGACCACAGTGGAATGAAATAGAAGAAGAAGAAGAAGAAGAAGAAGAAGAAGAAGAAGAAGAAGAAGAAGAAGAAGAAGAAGAAGAAGGGGAGGAGGAAGAGAAGAGAGGGAAATGAGAATAAGAAAAAGGAAGAAGAAAAAGTAACAGAAAAAGAAGAAGGAGGAAAAAAAGGAGAAGACAGACGATGAGGAAAGAGAAGACAAAGGAGGGGGGACAACTGATAATTCTGACCCCCACGTTCTTTCTCTCTATCAATGGATAAAAATTCGTATTCCAGTTCAATATATATATACATCAACTAATTGTTATATATATATATATATATATATATATATATATATATATATATATATATATATATATATATATATATATATATATATATATAATTCCTCATGTTTACAAAAACACTCTTTTTTTTCACACCATGCATAAAATTTCTTTTCTGCTGGGTGGGTTCAATTTGCAATATAAGTTTATGGTAAATTGATCACTCACTTTGAGTTTTCTTATTATCTTTTTCTGTAAAATCCAAATCTTCTTAGTGATCACTACCGAACAAAAGTTGAGAGGAGTAACACATCCGTTGACACCCCCCCCCCTTTTACAAAGTCTTAATTGATCTCCCAAACCCAGCATGCTTGCCAAAAGATTTTGGTCACGTGACCGTGTCTATTGAGTGAATAACCAGACCTATCAAACTATCTATCTATCAACCTCCCCCTCTCTCTCTCTCTCTCTCTACATATATATATATACGTGTGTGTGTGTGTGTGTGTGTGTGTGTTTGTATGTGTGTGTGTGTATATGTCTATTTCAGTTAAGCACTATCTCTTCATTCCCAAGCCTTTAACAGTAAACAAAGCAAACAAAAACAACGCGTAAAGCAATACCAGACAGATACCGTGTACTTTTTTCTCGTGTAAACAAGCATATATACACACACATACAAACGTACACGAGCATTAAATGCTCACACATACGGATACATATAGAAAGGGAGGGCGTAGTTATTGCAGAAATACTCATATACACCATTGGTACGAAGTTGTTTTGTTCTTTTTTTTTTTTTTTTTGATTCCGACTTGGAAATCAAAAGACTTTTTTTTTCTTCTGTATGTAGACTTACGGCAAAAAGTGAGAAAGAAGAGGCGAGTAGAAAAAAGAAAGAGTCAGACAAAAAAAAGGAGAGAGAGATGAGAAGAAAGACAAAGAGAAAGAGAGAAAGGGGGTAGAAGGAAGATAGCAATAAAGAAGGAAGGAAGGAAAGAAAGAAAGAAAGAGAGAGGTTGAGAAGAAAGACTTACTGACCGGCACTGGCCTTTTTAGAGATAGCCAAAGATCTAGGACTCGTTTGACATCGACCCTTGAGGGGACCCCCTTCAACTTTTGGCGATATTTGATGGAAAGGTAAAATTTTCAGTAAATAAACATGCACTATCGCTTAATTGATGGAAAACTACTCAAAAGACCGAATTATTATTTTTGCAATCTTTGTATATACAAATATATCCTTGTTATTGTACAAAGTTTTTAGAAATGCAGTAGGTGAACTCTTTCGAGGATTTTTTAGGCCCCACCCTCTATTTTCAAATAGCCCCTTCCTCCTTTGCCTCAGCTATGCTTCTGGTGACCGGAAGTTCTGAGATTTAACCATTAAGCTAACCCTATAAAAATCTGTGAATGAGGAAACTGTTTGGGCGAATGTTGGTTGCCGACTGGTTGGTGCCAGTGAGCCTATCATTCCATCTTGGTTTGCTCGGAAGTTGAGTTAAAGGACTGGTGCATTAGGTGACGGGAAAGTTTGAGTCGTTTTTCAAATTTTCTCAATTGAAAGATTCATTGTATGAGAACAGCGTACGTGATGCGAATCAGACGAGAGAGAGAGAGAGAGACGAGGGCGTGGAGAGTGTACGAAATGGCGGACAAGACAGAGAGAGAGGGAGAAGAGGGAGAGAGGAGGAGGGGGAGAGAGGGGGTTGAGAGTAGAAAGAGAGAGGGGTGTAGAGAAGACAGAGTAAACCAAGAGAGTCGAAATGAAAGAAAGAAAGAAAGAAAGGAAGGAAGGAAGGAAGGAAGACAGGAAGGAAGACAGAAAGATACGTCTGGTTAGTCACTCAATGGAAACCGTCACATGACCAGCGTATTTTGGCCGCACACCCTGTCGGGTAATCAATCGAAAAATTGGGGGTGGGGGAAGGGGTTGATCAATGAATGAGCAACTCCTTTCGCCTTTTGTTGGGCAGTTATCATTGCAGAGTCTGAATTCCCAAAGAAACAAGCAGACATGAAAAAAATCAGCTTGAACTTACGAACATGAATGCAAAAACTAGTGACCAATTAGCATAAACTTACATCGCAAATTGAATCCCCTACTGAAAGCTCATAATGGGGAGAATTAAAAAAACAAGAAAAAGTTTTTTGTCGACATGGTAAAGATTAAAATGTATGAATTTTCGGCCCACTAGCTTCATTGCGTGATACGTACATACAAACATAGCCAGTTAGTTGAACTAACTAATTTGAAAAATTAATTTGGTTTGATGCAGGGATAAGTAGAATATGTACTGAATCTGCATTGATATTAGAATGTTTAAAAATCGAACAAAAAACCAGGATTTTTCAACATATCCCCCTCATCTATTCAGATAAATTCTGAAGTAACTCAGAATATCTACCAGCATACAGGATCATAATAGATATGAAATATGGTAAACATCTTCCCTCGTTCAAAAACAACCACACATACACACAAAATGTTAGATACATATAGTCCTGAAAAGTCCTTGCAAAGGTCGATTTCAATACGACTTATTACATTCAAACCTTCTCTGAGATTCAATAAGTATGCCTATCAAATTCAGTGGCTGAACATCAGTCTGCCTAGCTGTCTCTAGAGGACAGACAAACAAATTCTTTCCAATCAATAATATATATATATATGAAACTTTTATTTGAGATGATCTCCCGTTATCTCGTGGAGAATGTATCATTTGGCCTTGACTACGTAAATAGACTAAGCAATTAAAGAAAATGAGGCTGCCGTAGGAATATACTTATTTATACATATTCATATACATAAAATCTAGAAAGCTTCAGAGCTTTAAACACTGCGTACATAAAAAAGCCTTTTTTCCGCGAATTTATGGCATTTAAGTCAATTATTTCTCCATATCTATTAAGGTGATATATGTGATTTTCTTCAATGTTTTTCTTTAAATTTTCACTCAGAATCTGATCTTATGGTACTAAGTGTAAAATAGTCTTGTTTATATCATAAGTTGTTTACTAAGTAACTGTTTCAGTTATATTTACAGATTAAGATGTATACGATTATGTCAATATGGCTCCCCAGGAATGTTGATCAAGTAGCCCCCTTTCAGCTATGATTTTAATTTGTAACTTATGTCATACTACATTGAGTTTGTTATTTTATATAGGGTATTTTTAATCTATGGTTGTATGTCCTCCCCGATTCCTGTTATACATATATAGGTCGTAGATTTTACAGGGGTTTCCTTCCAGTGGTAGATGCCTAATCTGGCTATATATATATATATATATATATATATATATATATAGCAGGAGGCCTCCAGTAGCCCTGACAACAGAACTTACCCACAATGCAGAGCTCCTAGCAGTGGACTCTGGTTCCACATGGCACATCTTAATACACACTCACACAGCACACACCATCGCTGATGGGAAGAATCCCGAAACATGCATGGACAATTTACCTATAAGGATTAAAAAACCTTACCCCCAAACACCTCACTCCCGAGTCTGTCTCACTCTCTACAGTACACATTATATATATATATATATATATATATATATATATATATGTATATATATATATATATATATATATATATATATATATATATATATATATATATATATATATATATATGTATAGTTTTATTTTCTAAATAACTTTTGTAACTAAATCATCTCATCTAAATTCAAAAGGAATAGTTAATTTATCTGTATATACAGAAGCCATATATGCAAATTAGTAAGTTTTATCTTATTGATTGCATAATAATCATCTCTCTGACATAGCCAAAAAAATTATAATGGATTAGTCCATATGAAATAGATTGACACAGCTAAAAAAACGATTATAGGGTTTTGTAGACTGTTGTATCATTAGATTAATGAAGAATACGAGTCTGATCAATTGAAAGAATAGTTCACTGATCGTTCAAAACTAAAAGTAAAGAAGAAAAGAGTATGAAAGTGTTTGAAAGAAATATTTTCTGTTTATCTGATGTTGTACTTATAACTTGAGACTTCAAGTCCAATCAGCGTTCAAAATAGCTTCAGTTGAGTCGAGACTTTGATAAAAATCAATATCAGAATACCAAATAAATTAGCTGCAAGCTCAGCGGTGCCGATCCATACACAAATAACTCTACATAAAATATATATTTGTGAAAATTTCCGTACACGTATTTATGTAAAGACTCGCTCAAACTCACAGAGGTATATTACAAACAATTATGAGAATGATTTTTGAATGGTACCGTATCGTATGACTTTTATTCTATGTATATTTATATAAACAAACATTTGTGTTAAAAATAACAAACTCAGTCTATTTTATTTTCGGCTATTTTTTACATCGCGTACAAACCTTTCATTAATGTCATCAAAGTTAAAAAAAACGTTTTGTCAGTTATTTTCCACATTAAATGTGTGTGTTTGTTTTTTCATGTATTTAACACACACACTCACACACGTGCGCACTTTTAGAAATAAATATATATATATATATATATATATATATATAACTTGCATATATCACATATATGTATATAGCTTGTATACATATAAGCGTATGTATGTATGCATGTACTGTGCAAGTTCTCTTTTATTCCCACTTGAAACCCAGACGTACTGCCTTGTCGGTACGGAAAAGTCGCGACAAAAGAATTCCAGTTATGTCTGATCTGATACCAACAAATGGACATCTTGAAGTACGAAAAAGATAGCAAAGGAAGTGTCTGCCCAGGCTTTCGTCTGCGCATGTCCGTACATTTGTGTGAACGTTAGTATATTTATACTAGGGTATGCGTTAATTTCTATTAAAAAAAATAACTAAAGATACACGTAACTTTCTTTGTGTATATGTTATAGTAAGATCTTGAAACTTGTGATTTCATTCGTAGACATTTTCAATTAAAGGCGAACATACAGCTATTATGTAAGATTGTGAAACTGGTGATTTCATAAAATCCCTAGATTGTGCGAAATTCCTGAACATTTCAGTAATCTCTTGAAATCCCTCGTTTCACAATCAGTGTAGTATTGGTTAACAAGCTTGTGAACTGACTATTACTATCATTGAGTGTCCCAGTAGTGTTCTCTTGTGTCTAACTTGACTAAATAGTAAATATCAAGTACGTTATGATTCAGTACTTACAGTATATATATATATATATATATATATATATATATATATATATATATATATATATATATATATATATATATATATATTAGATGGGAAAAATTAAAGGGGGTACTGAGTGGAGCTGTAGGGGGCAGTGTAAGACAAGGGGCGATGAGGAGATTAGTAGCTAAGAATACAAATTGAAAAAAATTTGAGAGGGGTACCATCAAATCTTTATCCAAGATTATGGGCCATTATATATATATATATATATATATATATATATATATATATATATATATATATATATATAAAAGGTTCCCAGTTGCATCCCCATTGACAATTTCTTTTCTGAGGGCCTGATTGCCAAGGAAGAAGGGGGGGGCAGAATAAACATGGGTGGAGGAAATCTTATGGCAACCGACACAATATTGGGGAATCCGAACAGAGCACAATCGTTGGAGAAAGGACGCATTGAGAACATGGTAAGTAAAAACGTACAGCATTGACAGGAACGAAAAATTTCTTTGCAAAGAAAAATTTGACTTGAAAGTCTTTTCATCATCATCATCATCATCATCATCATCATCATCATCAGTCTCTAATCGTCCATCGTTGGACATAGACCATCCCTAGGATCCACCACATTTCTCAATCATGGGCGTTGCGGAGCCAGTATTTTCTGAATTTGTGTAGTTCATCTGATCTTGTATTCTGCCGGCCTCAGTTTCTCATTCGATCTCTCGGGATCCACGTTGTGAGTCGTAACGTTCATCGTTTGTCTCTCATTCTTGCAACATGACCTGCCCATTGCCATTTAAGTTTTTTTTAATAGATTCCATGATGTCTCAGACTCTCGTTTTCTTCCTCATATACTGTACTGTCTTGTGATCTCTCCATGTAAGGTTGACCATTAACAATAATAATTAAAATTATAAAATAAAATAAAATCAGAGGATATGCCTAGACTTGCTTTAAAATATTTGGTTCATAAACGAAATGAGTTAATCAAAGTTCTCCTCCTCTGCGTGGTTATGATAGTTATCTTTTGACATCCCTGTGATTGTCGCTGGGGGGATTGATAAAAGTTGGAGGGTGGAAATTTTATCCAAAATTAACAATCAAGATTTGGAACGACAATTAGTCACCTCTCAGTTGTTGAACGTGGATTAAGTGTTACTGCTGACCTTTTGACGAGGAAGAGAAACTTAACTGAAATAAAAAAAAGTCGAATGTGACGATTTAAGGATGATGCTAACTAATATTAACCCGGATGTGGAGAAATTAGTCCAATTACATCAGGCCAATCCTTTACAATAATTATTTTCATATCAATTAATGGTGGTAATTTGTTGCTAAGGAAGTGAAAGATTTCAGAGAAAAGAGTATTGCATCTCAAAAGATTTCATCATCATAAAGATAGGCTGGATGCATTTCGCTGAAATGTATTTGGTGTCTTTAAGAAGTATTTTTGCGACACAGAACAACTGTAGCTAAACGCAGTTCTTCACCTGATATCGTATTAAATGGGTGGAGTATATATATATATATGTATATATATATATATATATATATATGAATATAAAATTTCCAAACATGGTATCATAGTGACTCCCATTTGAGAATTATTGGAGTATACTCATAAATTCGTATATATATATATATATATATATATATATATATATATATATATAGCTCAGACCAAATTATTTGCGGCGGTGAGGGAAACAATGGTGGTGGTCAGAAAATAAAGAAATGAGCAAAGGGTCGGAATCGAAACCACATCCTTCCTTTCCATGGAAGCACCTATGTAGCCTAGGTGTGGGTAGACCAATTGTGTCATTGGGACCCTGACGGTAGACAGAGGTCTATATGTCCTCGGGTAACAGCTGACCTAAAATGGTACGGAATAAATTTATCTTTAGCAGATATCAGTATGGGTAATGACTGTAGGTTTCTTGAAAAAAAATATGTATTTGATAACTTTGCAAAAAGCGACACTTGCTGTTATCATGTTTAAATAAGCTCATAGAAACCATCACGTTACCAACGTTTTTTGGCAGTATGCTGTTTTTGGGGGTGATCAATAAAAAATATAAAAAGGAGGAACCAATGAATAATTTTCTTGTCTGGCCTTCTGCTGGATGGTGATCAGTACAAAAGTCAGAATTCTCAAACACAAAAGACACAAAAATATTTCAGGCACAATGAGGAGTAAATGATTTTCAGTCCTCTATCTCCTTTTGCAGCCTGTACATGTGGTAGATACAGACATAGATAATAAGCCGGTCTGCCAGACTCTCTTAAAAACTGAAAAAAAACTTATGTTGACAGTTTTTGGTAACAGTTCCTAACAAGTACAGACAGAGTACTTCAGGAGAAAAAAGTGAATTAGTTGCTTAAAATATGTGGTGATTTTGCAAAAAAGAAAAAAAAATAAATAAACAAACGATACCTATCCTTCTAATGTTTGAAAACAAATTCAGGACCAAAAGCAAAAAAATTCTCTAATAAGCAAAAAACGAAAATGATATGTTATATGTTTGTTTATCTTTGTCGTGGTTTTCTTTCAAATTTGGCCTAGACAACATAGATAAAATGAACAATAAAAAAACTGAAAATATAACTGTGATTAGAATTGAGTTTTTTTTCCCCTTTTGGATAATGTGGTGATTTGCATGTCAACTGAATATTACGTGTTTGGAACCTGCGAAGAGTTCAAGAAGACAAATTTCCTATGCACCCAACAGCTAATTGAGTACATATTAAGCTGTGCAATTAGGATGGAGATATCCTTTCGCTCGATTTGCATCCTGCCAAGGGGATGGTTATAAAAATATGTGGGTATAAAGTCCTGGTTTTGGCCAGATTTGAGACTTGCTAAGATCACTAAGCTGACTCGAGCAACAGAAACTGGGACTTCATAACCGGCCGTCATATTTCATTAGGATAGTCTCTTGAGGAACGGATAGTTTACTTTAGAACTGAGTAATTCTCTTTTATTTCATGTGCACAAATTCCCAGCGTTTGGAAAACTATGGGACTGAATACACCCTTGAAACCTGTTTTTCACTTGAAACTTTTGTGCACATCTAATGGTGGCTCTGTTGACCAAAAAAAAAAAAAAAAAAGAAGAATTAAACGGTTTTCAGCTGCATAAGGACCATAGACGACTGGGCATTGGGGTGGGATAACCTTCCGACCTATAAGATGGATCTTATTAAAACTTAGATTTGGCCTAGACAACATAAATAGAATGAACAATTAGAAAAAAAACCCGTTGCAGCCCCATTTTCTTTGATTGTTTATTCTATTTACGTTGTTGAGGCCAAGTGATACATTAACCCTTTGATGATGGGAGATAATTTCAAATAAGAGTTTTTTTTATGTAATATAATGCAATTCATGACCATTCTGTCGGATCATATACATCCATTTCTTAATACATATGTAGCCGTGAAGTTTTGGAGGGTTGTGATATCTATGCGTGAAATGTGCTCGATATCAGGGGTTGAGCATATGCTAATGGATGCACATAGAAAATGCAATGCTTCGCGGTGACTCTGAGTTTCATGCCAGTGAATGTAATCGTCAACTGACAATTAAAGTCCCCATTAAATGAAACAAAAATTTACCGAGTATTAGCAAACCATTAAGCTAAAACAAATAAAAGGATAGAGAGACCCTACCATCTAGGATAATAGACACACAATCCCAAACAAGAATCTAAAATAAATCGTATCATTCACCTGAAGAAGCTCAAACAGGGCAGAAACATAAATGTATTTGTGTAACGAATCCTCATTCTATTATATTTTAAGCTCTACTCAAAACCATGTAAATATTTAAAGTTGAATGTATCGAGCACTTTATAAAATGAACCCATCATGCATTGGATATTATGTTATATTATATTATATCATATTGCATCTCTGATTTGTACTACATATATATATATATATATATATATATATAGAGAGAGAGAGAGAGAGAGAGAGATGTGTGTGTGTGTGTGTGTGTATATATATATCATAAGAAAACTGTGCAATGATTTGAGTTGATAGTTGAGTGACAACTAACCTTTTCAAGTCTCTTTTCAACTCAAGATGTTTTAAAGGTTGATCGGACATATAGTCTTCAGAGAAAATTTTATATAAAAAAAACATCGATATGAAAATAAGCCATCTGAAGGAAAATTTCTATTCAAAATATAACTTATTCCATTTTTTTTTTAAATTGAATATCATTTTATTGAAAACAATAGGAAAAAAAAAAAACAAAACCGAATTTGACAAATCTGATATTTTTGAAAAGCATTTACGCACTAAATCTTTTCTCTTTCATTTTTGTTTCAAACATCGTACATTTCCGTGACGTATTCTCCATTGTTCTCTTGCAACGGCACTTCTCATTTTCTTGCCACCCTAAAATTGATTTTGTGAATCCTGTCGTTCCATCCCTCATTTTCACGTTTTGGTCACTTTCCAGTTAAACTTTGAACCCTCCCATTACAGGAGGAGTGTTTTCAGCTTCATTGCGATAGATTATTCGATAAATTTCCGATAATTCAAAATTGCCTGAATCCTATGGAGGGTTAGATGCGGTAAAGCAAGTCATTCACACGTGTTCTTCTCCACCAGAAGCATCTATAAGCCTGTGGCGAGTTCAGAGCGCAGAGAGAAGTTGATTCATGCTTTTCGCAACTGCATTTGTACGAAGTGAACATAAGTTGTCTCTCCCAGTGCTGGTTACTAAAATAGCTGGTACCAAGTTATTGACTGATTTAATTGCCCTGGTATTGACTTGGTGCTTAATTCTCATACACCTGACTGACTGACTACTACGGACCTAGTTTTCAAAACCAATAAAAATAAGCATGAACTAATTCTCGGAATTTTCTTGTCTCAGTTCTCGTTATTTTTAACAAGATCTCGTCTCATTGCTCAGTTTAGACTTCTAGGTCGTACGTAAGACTTCAATTTTAGTTTTCAGCAATTTTTTTGCCTTAGGCTAAATGGTTTGCCCTAGTTTTTGAATGACTATTGACCTAGTTGTTTTCATACCGAAGTCATGTAATGACCTAGTTTTTTTTTTGTGGGGGGAAAACTATCCTTTACCTAAGAATCCTGCTGCTGAATGAAGGTTAGACTTACCTAGTATTTCTGTCGAGCCTCACCGAGTGCACAATGCTTGTGGCCTATTGTCAGACTTGGCTGAGCTGAATCTATATTTTCGTACTTTGAGGCAATTTTTTGCTTATTGTTTGCCTTTTCTTTCAAACTTGTCAAAATCCAAGAAGAACAAAAACGGGACAATACTCACCTGATTCAAGGAAGTAAACTCTCCATTGTTTGTCTGTTGCATCGTGTTGAACTAAATTTATATATATATATATATATATATATATTTATACAACCACACACACACACACACACACACACACATATATATATATATATATATATATAATATGAACTAGAGAAGGTGAGACAGACTCAGGAGTTTAGTGTATGGAAGTTTATTCATCCGTAAATGTTTTTATCAATGGTCTAGACATGTTTCAGGACATATTCCGATCTTCAGTAATATGTGCTCTGAGTGTGTGTGTGTGTGTGTGTGTGTGTGTGCTTTTAGAGACTATAGGTTTGATGTGGAACCTAAGTTCACCAACAGGGGCTTTGCTTTGAGAGCAAAAAATGGTATCCAGGCTGCTGGGGGCATCCTGTTGTGTGAAAGTCCAGCTAGTGATGAAGTCTATGGTTTAGAAGTAGCAGTTGGTCTTGGAGAGGACAAAAGGTGTCAGGGTAGAAGGGAAGTGATGTGATGTTAGATTGTGTGGGTATGTTAGGGACAGTGTAAATGGAGGGGTGATGAGGTTTAGGAACTAAATAGGTTTAACCCTGTAATTATGATTTGTACAAAGGAGATGACTGGTTAAGGTAGAGATTGCTATGGGTCTGAGTGACTTTGAAGTTCCCAGTATTGGATGTATCTGAGGTGGGAGGTAGATGTAGATGTGAAGTTATTGTTAGTAGATATCTGTAAATATATCAATGCTCCTCTATTCAAAGTTGAGCACTCTTTAAGTGAAGTAACATCCATCGTAAGCTTATGCAATGCTCTTCCATAGGAATTGGGCACTCTGGTGGATGGGGAATTTCTAAGTAAATAGATATATCGCTTAAATTCAGCCTTACTGACTGTCCAGTTCTGTAGTCCAGAGGTAGGATATCGGCCTCCGGGTATGAAATGAAGGCTTCAATTGTGCCTCGCGGTACTGGATGGGATAATGGAAAGTCTATGGCCGTACTGAAGAGATGTAATACATCGAAACAGCTGCCTGTGGATGACACAATAATACATATATATATATATATATATATATATATAATATGAATTGAAATCATGACCAAGGGATTAGTCGGTGGCGCTCTTATCAACTGAGCCAAACTGGTGAATCTAATACATCTTTGATGTTTTCTATCACATGTACAATACGAAATCATCTTTGGACTAGAAGTAGGAATGAAGTTTCATCCTGCAGTGGACAGGTCTGTCTCTGCTCTTCAACTATTTTTCATTTCATCTAACATCATGTCTCATACATACAAACAGGATTATGAAATCATGTACGTTCATGCTACACATATACACACTGGACATTTTGAGGTATGATGAATGGTCTTATCTATACTAGATAGATGTTCCAAGATAGATGCTCCTCAGAAAGTTTCTATAGAAAGTCACGTATAAAGATAGCAGCGAATTAGGCAGAAATTACGATGCTCATCATTTTTCTAAGATCGAAATATAACAGGTGACCAACGTACTCTGGCAGCCTGCCGTGTTTGGGATGATCAATTACAAATTCTTTGGTATATGGTTTTGATTAGTGTGGATTTTTATGTAGTACGGTTAAGGTATTGTCATAAGATACCTGTAATCAAGAATAAACTGACAAAAAATCATTGAATTATTATAAGACAGGTACAGTACGGATTTAAGCAAAATATGGAAATATTTTCAGTGAATAGACCACATTAGTATATACCTGTACGTATAAGAAAAGGATTACACTACTACATCTACTTAGGACAATGATTCTCCATGAGATCCTCAAAAGAAGAAGAAATCAAACGAAGAATCACTCTAGGATGGCAAACCTTTGGCAGAGCAAGCTTAACTTTCAAAAACAGAAAGATCCGATTTCATCCTAAAAAGGAGGGGTATACAACAAATGCATCCTCCCGATAGTCACTTATGGAGCAGAAACATGGAATCTGACCAAGAGATTGGTCTTCGAACTGAGAACCATGCCATGTGTACATGAAAGAATTATGCTCAACCTCACAGGGAGAGATCACAAGACAGCACAGTATATCAGGGAGAGAACGGGAGTCCGATACATCATAGAATCCATTAAAAAAAACAAAACAATGGCAATGGTCTGGCCACGTTGCAAGAATGACAGACAACCGATGGGCATCGCAACCCACAACATAGATCCCTAGAGATCTCATGTGCAACCAAGGCCGGCAGAGTACAAGATGGAGAGACGGTCTAGACAAATTCAGAAAGTACTGGCTCTGCGACGCCCACAATAGAGAGGTGTGGCGAATCCTGGGGAAGGTCTATGTCCCACAACGGTCGTTAAGAGAATGATGATGATGATGATGATGATGATGATGATGATGACGATGACGATGACGACGACAACGACGACGATGATGATGATGATGATGATGCATTGAAACTTGGTAGTGTTTAAAATTGGTAATGCTAAGCTCATAAGTCCTGTTGATAGCTGTTGATTCACCATTCAGCAAAATAAGCACGTGCTTAGGACCTCAAAAGAGAAGAGTCGTTAAATTATTAAATTTAAAAAAAAGGTTTAAACCTAAATTTTTAATTTAATGTTTTTGACTTATTTGTATTGTCAGTTCAAACATTCAAACGGTTCATTCGTCTACACAAATACTATTGTAGAAAGCTGGTCATCATACAAGCTCAAGTTTCGCTTGGAAAGATTTCGTTTAATGAAGTAGTGTATTTTTGTGGGAAAATGTTCTTTTTTTTTTCAAACGTATTCTGATGTGTTTTAAATGAATATAACTTCTATTTCTTCAGGAATGTTTCATTTTTGAAGATCTTGTCAGTTAAGCGAAAGGAGGGTCGAGGTGGAGGCTTCAAGCAGCTTTTATCAGGCCCTGTCTGTTGAGAAAATAATCTTGAATCTATAAGTGCCAAGCCAATTTGACGGGAAAACAGAAAAATTGTCTTCATATGAATTCTTTAGCCTTCAGGCTTGGCGAAAGATATAATTCATCACCATCAGCAGCAGTATCCTTATAACGTCTGTCGTTTGATAAACACTTCCTTAAAATTTGCCCAGACTTCTCTATCCTGGGTGTCGCCGAGCCAATACTTTCTAATTTTGTCCATACCTTTTCCCGAGAAAATTTTTTAAAAATGGAGCCATAAAATGCAATTTGATTCCGGGTGTTAGCTGTTGGTGGGGACTAACTTGAGAAGTCCATAAATTTTATTGAGATACAAATAACTAATTTACCTTCAAAAAATAACATTTGCTGCGATTGAAGCAATAAATGTAATTATTTGAGGATTCATGTTCATAAAAACAGGTTTCTTGTCGTTGGTTTTAATTAGCTCGCTTTATTTCTTAATTTGGTCTCTTTTTTCAATTTGCTTGCTTTCTTTTAATTAGCCCCCCCTTTATTTTTTCAAATTAGTTCGCTATATTTTAAATCATCTCGCTTTATTTTTTGTTAATTTGCTCGCCGTATTTTTCAATTTGCTTGCTATAATTCCCAACTTCGTAGAGATAAGGTATAGTTCGTCACTCCATCTTATTTTTCTCAGACACAGTTACGCGTATAATCTCTCGGGGATCTCAGTTGTGATGTCCGGTGGTTGTCTGACATTCTTGTAACATGGCCAGCCCATTGCCATTTGAGTTTTCTAATGTTGGGAATTTTTTGTTCATCTGTTTATCCGTCGGGGGTGCTGGGTAGTCGAGCGGGTAGCAGCTCGGAGAATGGTCTCGGCAAATGCTAAAGGCATGAATTCATATCCCCCCGCCCCTGATGTGGGCAAAATAGCACAGGATGAAGATAGTGACGTCATTTCCGGTGTTTGACGTCTGTAAGTCTATTCCCCATACCGATAAACTGAATGAATAGTAACGTGATATGTTGATCTCGAGCAGGGATTGCTTGAGCTGTAACCAGCATAGAGACACTACGTACCTTTACCGTCCACCTGTCGTTTATTAATCACCGCTACACACAAGAGACCGATTTAATCACGGTTGCTGGGTCTAGGTTCTTCATATGTTCAGACATTCATGTGTATTTATTTATCAGTACTTCTTCACCCAGCCTTAACTGTCGATTGTAAAAATTTCAGATTTTGCGCACACACATCATCATCGAGTAGGGAAAATATATTTTCGCTTTTTGTATATTCTCCCATTAAAAGAATCTTCGATAGGGGGTTCAATTTACAATGAACGTTTATGCCAAATTGATCCCTTAGTTTGTGACCAGGACATTTTTGCTTTTTTTTTTTTTTTTTTTTTTTTTAATCTCCCTATTAAAAGAGTTCTAATGAGGGTTCGATTTACAATGAAATTTCATGCTAGAATGGTCCTTTTGTTTGTGCTTAGCATCATTTGGGCTTGTTCTTTGTGAGTTATTCATTCATCACCCCTCTTTTTCAAATTTTTAATCGATCACCCTATCGAGTGACTAACTGGATCTGTTTTTTGTTTTTTTTAATCATAGATTTATGATTCAAACCATGCTGGTAGTATATTCATCGAGGTTACTTAATTTGATCACCACCATTGCTTAATCAACGAAGTAAAAATCAGCATGTAGGCCCGACGGTGATTCATAGCTTTCTCTCTACGTTTCTTCTTCTCTTTTTTCCTTCCTGTCTCTGTCTATCTTTCTCCTTTTCTCCATCTCTCATAAGTGTCTTTCTCTGTCTCTGTCTCTGTCTCTCTCTCTCTCTCTCTCTCTCTCTCTCTCTCTCTCTCTCTTTCCCTGCGATTGCCTTTTTAACTTTTCTTTTTTCAAAAAAAACTTTTCCCCCTCTCCCTCTCTAGATTATTGTTTCTATCCTTCTTTTTCTCTCTATTCTTTTCTCTCGTCCAGTCATATTATGGCTACGTTTATTTTTCTTCTTTCCGTTTTCACTCTCTCTGTTTTTATTTCTCTTTCTTCCCACCTTTCTCCTTCCACCTTTTTCCTTCTCTCCTCTTCTCTATACGCCCCTTCACTCCTTTTTCTTTCGCCCCTCGTTTCTCTTCCCATCTTTCTCCTTCTCTTTCTTTATACATTTTCCCCTTTTCTCTTTAACCTTTTCTCTCTTTTTTCCTCCTTTACTCTCTCTTTTTCTTTACTTTCTTATTTTTCTCCTTCCCTTCCTCTTCTTTTTCTTTTTCTTCTTCTTCTTTGCTTTTTCACACTGTGTTCTTTTCTTTCTTTCTTTCTTTCTTTCTTTCTTTCTTTCTTTCTCGTTCTTTCGTTTGTTTTTTTCCTCATGTTTTTTTGTTACTCTCTCCATCAGCTTTATCTCTCTCTTCTCTCTCATCAATTTTCTCTTTCCCCCTCCTTTTTCTCCTTCACTGACCCCCCTCTTCTTCCTGTATTCGTCTTTCTTTCTATCCCCCTTTTCTCAACCCCCCAAGAAAGAGAAGAAAGAGGGACAATGTTAACAGAAAGGGAAGGACTGGGTAATTTAATGATAAGACCTTTTTTTAGAGAAGAAAGGAAATTACTTGCATCATAAGATCGGATTAGCGCTGAGTAAAACTCATTGAAAACTTTTTCGAGAGCGGGGTCTGTGGGGGGTGCCGGTTAGGGGTGCCGGTTGGGAGGGGGCAGAGCTGATATGTTCTGGAAATAGAGCACCGTGTGAAAAGAAGCAGTTACAAAAAAAAAAAAAAAAAGAAATAGAGATGGGCCTTACATAGTAGGGAGGATTTATGGAATTTCTGACTAAAATGTTTCGGGTGTAACAGACGGGCAGAAATTCCGGAAGTGATCACTGATTTCGGTAACTGAGATTTTTTTTTTTTTTTTGGATACGAGAGGAAATTTAATCAAGATGAAAGGGAAAAAAAGACCGAAGAAAAGAAGAGTCGCTGTAGCGCAGTGGTTAGCAATATCAGAATCACGCCATTTGCAATGGTTCGATGTTCTCGGAGTGAGAAAGAAATTCACCATTCTGCGTCAACGCATACGCGATTATAATTTGCGCATCATCATACAGAAACTCTCGTTGAAATGATCCCCCGTCATTACACGGGTAATGTATCACTTCGCCTAAACAACGCAAATAAAATAAAACAACTGAAGAGAATGTGGATGCTGCTTCGTTGAAACGGTTACCCAATCGGTCATAGGTTTGATTCCTTATTTAATGGTTTTATAGACGAAGATCATTTCAAATTAGAGTTTCTATATTATATAATGCAATTTATGATCATTCTGTTGGACCGTATACACCCGCTTCTTAGTACACACACACACACACGCACACGCACACACACACACACACACATATATATATATATATATATATATATATATATGAGAAATATTTGAGGAGTGTATCTGATACGCACACACACAAACACACATATATATATATATATATATATATATATATATATATATATATATATATATATATATGTATATATATATGTATGTATCTGATACACTCCACAAATGTTTTTCATTTCCTGCCTAGCTGTACTAACCTTTCGAAATTCATACAGTAAGCAATGGAGAATATGTTCTCTATCCTCCATGAGGTTAAGCTTTACTATACACTATAAACAACACACTGCTGTATAGAAGAAATGGTGAATTACACCCAGTCTTAGTTTCGTACTATTTAACCCTAGCTTTGCCTTTGCTGGTTGGCATATAATTCATAGCAGTGCAATACGTAATTACTCTCCGAACACGAAAATACGTTATTACTTTCCGAACATTCTTCCCAATTGGCTTCAGACAAAATATAGAGGCACTGGCTCACACATCTACACACACACACACAGACACACATACTCAAACACACATTTTTTTTTCTGGCTTTTTTGGCAGCACCAAAGTGTAGTATCTGTTCCACGGTAGAGCCTGAGGAGCCGGTACTGACACTTGTCTGCCGAATGGGCCGGAGGGAGTGTGTGTCAAAGACCGAGTGCGCCGGTACCATGCGTTAGCCAATGAGGTTTTAATCTGGTTGCACATTGCTAAGCGCATTGGGAACCTTCGTTTTCCCTTTTTATTACTCGGCCCAGCTGCAGGGGATCCGTTGCCCCGGGGCAGCACTGCTCCATTGCAGTTGGAGGAGCAAGTATCCAAGTGGACACCTTCGTGACGGAGGTTGTTTTAGCTTCTACGGTCACTTGGCAATCAAAGTCGCGTCGGCTGGAGCCATTTTTGGAGGGATGTCTCTTATTTTCCCCACGTTAAGCTTCGACCTTGTGTAACATTTTGTTGTGGTGGGACAGTAATTAAATAGCACACACATGCAAACACACACACACACACGCACGCACGCACACACACACGCGCACACACACAGATATACACACACACACACACTCACAAAAAAATGTGGGGAATATTTTGATAGTTTGAAATAAGCGTCAATATCTTGCATAAATTTGTGATATCAATAAATGGTAGAACGATTGTAACACATCCAACAGTTTTACTCGTAGCTGACCCAGTGACACAGGTACCAACTTGCCCCTTGTCTGGGTAAATTGACCCATCGTCTGGGACAAGTCTGCCCCCCACCTCAATTTCAATAAACAGAAATCAGACCACAAGAACGCTGAATAATGCAGTCTTTGTATTTTGTTAATGATGCTAACAGCGTCACTATCTTGGTACATGGTTTTATAATACTTGGCACTCCTTCATGAGTAAGTAAAAGTTTTAAAAAAATAAACGAAAAAAAAAAATAAATAAATAAATGAATGAATAAAGGGATACAGTTTACATTCTTTTAGACTATGACTTGAGGGTGACGGATTTGCCTAATTTCCTAGCGACCAGGATATGTGATCAAATAGATGCAATCAGGGAGAAAAAAAATTTCTGCATTAATTTGGTCTTGTATTTGTGGGGAGGGGGTCTAGTTGGTCACGCTATAGAAACCTTCACATGACCAACGTCTTTTGGCAGCATGCTGTGTTGGGGGTGACTAATTGAAAAAAGTTGGTGAGGGGGTTAAGGGATGATCTATGAATAAGTTGATTCTCCCTTTTTTTCTCACTTTTTAGTGATCACTGCCCGATCACGAAAAAGTCTAAACCAGAAAAAAACAAAAAACAAAAAAAAAACAAAAAACAAACAAGCGGGCAATTAGCCACTGCAAATTGATACTCTCATTTAATACTCCCCATTTAGGGGTTGGGTAAAACGAGAAATTTTTTTCTTTCATTGACATAATAAGGAGGTGAGTATTCAAACCTTTAGCACTGTAACTCGATTCGTGCAGCCTGATACATAGGTAAATACATAGCCAACCAGCCGGACCCAATTAAAAACTGAAGAAACCTGTGATAACAATATCGATTGACGGTTCCTAACAGAAATCTTCATTACAGCTCATAATAACACCTCTTTCCCTCATCAACAAATGGAATGAAACATAAACGCATATTTGGCACAGCATGATTAGAAGAAACGGAGATCAACTCACCCAATGGTAAAGGGGCTCAACCTGCCCCAACGCAGGGGGGATAGTTTCCGATGTTAGTGGATAGAGCAAAAACGTCAACCCCAATGATACTTTTGATATACAGATTTTGCCCACACCTGTTCATGACTAGCCTATATTATTCATTAGCCTTGAAACCTGATTCAAACAAATCAACAACTTTACTTCTAATGATTCAAATCAGTTCTTCGGCTCTCATCTCGGCAGCCTCTAACGCGCATGCGCCAAATCTCCGATGCCAGACTGCGGGCGATCATGTGACTTGGCCATGAGACCAGAATGAGTTAAAACCAATTAGGCTTTAAGTAGAAGCCTGCGGCCCAACTTACTCTGGAAACCGACTAGCCATAAGAATAGAGCACTCTGGGGGATGGGACATTTAAGCTAAATAAATATATCGCTTAAATTCGGTTTCACTGACCGTTCCGTGGCTCAGTGTAGGATACCGGCCTCTGGGTCAGAAGCAAAGGTTTCAATCTTGCCTCGTGGTACTGGATAGGATAATGGATTGTCTGTAGCCACACTGAAGAGTTATATTTCAACGAAACAGCTGTCTGTGGATGACACAATAATATATATATATATATATATATATATATATATATATATATATATATATATATATATATATGTGTGTGTGTGTGTGTGTGTGTGTGTGTGTACGAATATATGAGTATCAGCTTGCTTTTCGAAAGTTCGCTTCGCGCTACTTTTCCGTTTTTACGAGAGAAAAATTAAAAAAACGTACAGCTATCGATGTTGACCAGGAGACGTTATACTGACTTTGTGAATGCAACGTTACGAGTGGATTCATGTGGGTCAAGTTTGCTTCTTCCTCATCGGTGAAAAAGGTAATTGAGGTTTCTCAAACTTTGATACTTATCTAGGAGTAAAGTATCATTTAATTATGTTCATGGAATACTTTGCTCTATTCATTTGAGCTGAAAGTTTTGTTCTCACAACTTTTTCTGGTTTATTTGTGGCTGTCAAATCAAAGATGGAAAAAAAGCAAAACCGATTAATTTTGTTCTATGAGTTTAAAATGGGACGTGAGTTGGCGGAAACTGCTAGCAATATCAATCAATTCTGATACAGAAAACGGAAGCCTCGAAGATGAAGAAGGTCGTGGACGTCCTTCCGTGGTTAACGACATCCAATGGGGGGGGGCATTATTGTGGTAAATCTGCACAAAATAATACAAGAGGTGTAAGAGGAACTAAAAATTCAACCGTCGTTTGACATTGGAGCCAAATTGAGAAAACATAGAAGCCCATTTCGCCCTGAATGAAAGGTTAACATTACAGATCATGTTTATGAGGCTCCTGACAATCTCCGTGTTGAACTCGGCTAAAACGCCTCTCACAATATTTTGAGTGGGCCATGCAGGGTGGAATCAAAGCCGCTTGATTTTCCAAGCACAGCCCCAAAATGGTGCCTCCGCCCCCCCCCCTTGCTTAACTGACAAGATTTTCAAAAATGAAACATTCCTGAAAAAAATCAATATTATGTTCATTTGAAACTCACCGAAATATGTTTAGAGTGAACTCAATTATCCTCAAAGATATATTACTTCACTAAACAAAGTCTTTACCCACGAAACATGTGCTTGCATAACGACTAGTTCCCTACACTAGTATTTGTATGGATGACTGAATCATAGTTTGAATGTTTGAATTAACTTTATATGTAAGAGATTAATATTGAATTTTAAATCTAAACTTTCATATCAAGCAATTTAAACCTGTTATAATAATTTTATCGTGGGGGAAACTGCAGATATCTTCGGCGCTCCCCCTTTCTTTTTTTCATGCCCTAGGCTTGTGCTTATTTTGTTAAATGATTAATCCAGGGCTGAGCCATGTCAGTTGAGTCAGTGGAGTGTCTGCTTACTTGTAGGAATTGGAAGATAAAATGCCAGTTCCCCATATAGTATCTATCGGAGTTCAAAGATGACGGGATGGTCCTTGGGATCAGTTCTACGTTGATGGGTGTAGGAGAACAGTACCTGTCATCCCAGTTGACATCGTGTATTATGAATGATGTTACAATACAGGGTGGATGTATGAATGGCCAACACGAAGACCTAACCTTATGCTCTGTGACTTCTTCCAGTGGTCGAAGAGAGAGAGAGGGTGCTACACCAAAGCACGAACTCTGTGTCAACCTGAGGAGCTCATTCAGTAAATCTAAATGTAGTTCGGTTATTTTTTCTCCTCAATTTTTATCGTTTAGTAAACAAGGTAACGAGAAAGTTAGTTGCACTATCCTAGTGTCGTGGTCGAGCCTTTTGCAGGATTTACTACAAGATCAATACATGCTATCTGTTCTTCTCACGTCAACGAAACAAAACATTACCTTCCTGTTTTCAATTTCAAACGTTATTATACTTGTATCTTAATCGTTTTCTTCTTGCATTCTAATTTAATCTAATTTGATTCTATTTCATTTGACGAAAAACTTAAAGTTATATTAGATCTATTTCAATTGTTTTCTTGAAGGGTCTTCTCGAATTTTATAAAACAATACTTTGCATACGAATCACACAACACAATGATTTGATTACAAAAATACGATGCAAATTATTTATTCTTATACAAATCTTGATAATAATCTTTGAGTTGTAAATTATGAAGAGTCATAAGTTGAATGATTTAGTGGTATCAAATTACTTGACGTTTGCAGGGGGTGAAATGTAAAGGTGGTAAATTCCAAAATTTGAAAAGGGAATGCTACATGAGATTCATAACAACTTTTGTTTTTGTCAATTGAAAAAAAATATTCAAATTGAATCAGAATTCATCAAGGAAACAATTAAAACACGACCGTAATAACATTTAAAATTGAAAGCAGGAAAGTGATATTATATTTTGCTGACTTTAGAAGGAAAGATACTTCACTTTGATCTTCGTAATAACTCGCTTCCCCACAAGAGCAAGATGTGTCACAAAGTCGTTTTTAATGTGGGGTTCCAGTTACGGGAAAGCTGCAAAAATTACTGAAGCCTGTGCAACTAGTGCTGCAAAGGTATCAGGGCAAGCCTGACCCATCCCTCTAAGTGCAATGGGACGGTACTGCTCTGGGGCGTACTCCCCTGAGACTGGGTCAGGTAATTTTTGAGGGCCAAAGGACGAATCCCAGACATCTTGTGCTTAATAATACTGAGCCTTAGTGAGCCATTATCGACCACGATTATGCAACGGCGCAAAACCAAAGCGTGTTCTGTGCACAGACACTTTGATCTTAATTTAAAGTCAGCAAAAGGGTTAACCACGAAATTAGGATTATACCAAGTTCGTCATGGTTCACGCGTTTGCTGCATTTATCGAACTTCGTATGTTAAATCCGAAGTCAGCCCGGATGGATACTAATGTTCCGAAATTTGTAATTTGAGGTTTGTTATAGCGAGGGTTTATTGTAATAATAAAAACTGTACCTTTACTTTTACAAAACTTACCAATAACTTTCTTAAACGGCCAAAGTTTGGCAATCGTAAATATTATCTGCTAAATTGGAAAAAAACAAAACAAAAACGAACAGCCAGATCTAGCTGGAAAATGGCTAATTTGGTAACCCTATGTCCACCTGTTTCATCTTTCCGCCATCTTTCAATGTCCAGCCTACGATCCCGACCTACGGCTCCCCGACCCACGGCCCCCCGACCCATGGCTCCCCAACCCATGGCTCCTTCCAAGAACAGGGAAAAACTAACAAGCTATTCTTAATGTTGAGTCCTTTTGTCTCGGGACGTCCTTCTTCCAGCACCGTGTCATTCTTATCTTCTTGGGACTTTGAGAAAAAGATATCTTCTATCAGATGTCAGGCTAAATACGAACGTGGTCCCCAGTCTTCTACGTCGTTATATACATCGTCTTCTCTTGGGGACTGCAACCCCCCCCCCGCCTCCGAACTACGCACATTCCTCTTGCCTGCTTCAAGGAAAGGTGGGGGAATGGATGAGTATAAGTACTTCTATTTCCTGCTATCTAGAGCTTGGCTTCTCCCCACCCCCTTCTTCGTACTTCTTTCGTTGTACTCCTACCAAATTGACTTTATTTTCCTGGCCTAACAACAATGACAAGCTTGGACTTCTAGTTAAGACTGGAAAGGGAAATAATGGATGAAGAGAGAAAGGGGGAAAAGGAAAACAGATTCTATTCCTACGTAATCAATCAACGAAAGAGAGAGAAAGAGAGATAGACCGGCAGACAGACAGACAGAGAGAGAGAGAGAAAGAGAGGAAAAAATAGAAAGAAATAGCAAGAGAGAGAAAGAGAAAATAAATAGAGATAGAGAAAATGGAAAGCTTTGGACGCTAGATTCAATTATCTGGTGTCGCTAAACAGATTATTTCAATAAGAATTTATTACTTTTCTATCTTTACTATGATTCCTTTCATTTTTCTTTCTTCTCTACTCTTCTCAGACTTGACCGTCCAGAGTACAAACTTGAAATTTTGAACACACTCCCCTTAATGGGGACGGAGCAATCATTTGTTTATCGAAAATTCGATTTAGTGGCTGAAATAGTAGCGTTCTAACTGGAATTTGACCTTGAAGCAACCAGTATTTATCTGCTTTTTCCTTTCTTTCTTTCTTTCTTACTTACTTTCTTTCCTTTTTTCTTTCTTTACTTTCTTTCTTTGCTTTCTTTCTCGCTTTCATTTTTCTTTTTTTCTTTCTTTTTTTCTTTCTTTCTTTCTTTCTTTCTTTCTTTCTTACTTTTCCATCTTTTTTAGTCCACCTGTTTCCTACTCAACTCTTACCTTTCTTACCTCTCTCCCCCTCTCTCTCCCCCCTCTCTCTATCTCTCTGTCTGTCTTTATCATTATGAAACTATACCCCTTCCGCTCTGTCACAATATTTAGGATTAGCCTGTATCAGTTGCTCCCTACTGCGGGGGGGAAGGGGATTTAGGTACTTCAGGGGGGGGGGGCTGGTAAATGAAAGACAAAAGTTATGGTGAATGTTTTTTGGGGGGTGGGGGGCTTTAGGGTTATGGAGACGTGTTCCTCAGTAATAAACCCACGAATCGAAAAAGGAGAACGAAGATTACATTGATGCGTATATCTTTGACGATGGCAGATAATTCTTATTATTTGTCATGAATTTGAATTCAAAATGATGTGTTTCCCGATGATATTCACTTGTTTTCTTTGAGTTAAAAATTCACAGCAGTGGCAATTGTACAATTATAAAATTAAACTAATTCTTATAATAAAGCAGACTAATTACACGCAAATAAAACAATTATTTGAAATCATTCTTCGTTACAATTAACTTTAATGGAAGCAGGAGGTTATTAATTTTATTGACAAAAATATGGAATGTCCTTGGAAAAGTTGGGAACCATTTGCTTATACGCAAGCTACGCCACTTTTTAGGACCCAAAACATTTAGGGTCCCACAAATAAATTGAGACGTAGAACTTATATCATTATTCCACTGGGGAAAATATAAATCATTGATAAAAATATAATACGTTTGGCACGTGGATCAAAAAAACAAAATTTTATAGGTTAAAACAGACCCCTTTTTTAGTCTATACTACGATATACCGTATTTCAAAATTTGAAATGAACTGTTATAGTTATATTGATAGTTTATCGCATATTTCTTACAGTTTTTATATTAGCCAAATATGAACCTTCGGAATTTCCGTTTTAGTATTTTTTGTCTTTCGATTACATAGAAGATATATTCGATGTTTCCACAATCGAATATACATACTCATCAAATATGGTGAAGGGCTCTATCCTTTTCATAAGTACATGTGTGCATTTGTTAGTGTGTATGTTAGAGTATTCCAGTGCCCCTGGCCATACCTTTTTGTCTACAGACTTGAAAATTAGCATCAATACTCCCTATACTCTTTGTAATTTTTTTTTTTTTTCGAGTTTTGGAAAAGAAACTTTTTTTCCAGCTCTTTTTGGGCCTTATTTCAACGGATCATTGATAACTTCTAGATTCCACAGAATCTTAATATTTCTACATGTTTTTATAAAAACTCTATTTTAGATATACTCCAGTGGAAAATGTCACCGATATCATAGATATGATTTTTTTTCGGATCATAATTATTCTTCAATGAAATATTTTTTCATTACTCAAAATTTTGACACTACAGTTGTTAAATCATTGACTGTGATGGCGAGTTTTCTATGTATCCAAAGAAAAGAGATGATGAAAAATTCGCTTTTATTAAGGATATTATATTGGAATTTTCGATAGCAAAGTTTGATCCATTTCTTGTAGAACATATTTTTGGTAACAAAAGGTGAGGGACAACAAATTGTCTTTCATCAATAATACGTGACGAACTTATTGAAAAAATGGGAAAAGACGTTTTGTCCATCATATGCAAAAAAAAAAAATCCCTGCAGCTAAAAACGTTCCTTTGTGTGTCGATTCAATACCAGTTGACTTTCATTGTATGATATATCAATAAAAGCCAGGCAAAGGGTTCTTGAAATTTCTTCCCATTCTTAGTCACGCAGATACAAGACCCCAGCAAGGTGTTTTCAAAACTTTTAAAGAATATACATTTTAGATATTTACAGAGGCTCAAGTTATGAAAACGCTGCAAATCTGTTAGGTAAATATGCAGGTCTTCAAGCAAGAATCAAAGAAATACATTCATTTGATGATTACATTCCATGTGGTGTAAACTCTTTGAATCTAGTTGGTGTTGCCATTGTCAGTACTTGGAATTTCTTTGGTCTGATGCACGAGTTAGATGTTTATTGAGTTGCATCAACAAAGAACTGGAATCCATTAACAAGGGGCTTGGCACTTGATGGAAGTAGTGGAATTCTAATGCTAAAGACACTATCATTCACACGTTGACATTTTCATTTGAATCAGAGAGTTTGGGAAATGTGAAACAGGAGTCATGGGACTACTTTGGAGGAGACGATGGAAACGACATAGAGGTAGGTAGTTTTTTTTCCCTTTGTCGAATTATCTTTACTTTTAGGTAGCACCTTGTATACACACACACACACACACACACACACACACACACACACACACATATACATATATATATGTTAATATATACACAGTATATGTGGTACAAATCAGGCTAGCAGTATAACATTATATGATAATATATATCAATAATATAAAGCCACTTCTGAAATGCAATGGATTTATTTCATAGAGTGCTCGATACGTACAACATTTTACTCATGGAGTTGAGTTGTTTTAGAGTATATATATATATATATATA